>CM035151.1:30594678-31794678 GCA_020205615.1 Panax quinquefolius
GATTCTTATGGATGAAATTTCCCTATATATATATATATCACATGGTACATTGCCCTGTAGTGATGCAACCACAAATTTTATAGAATAATTTAAACCAACTCCGCCAAATTAACTTTTGTTCTTTCCTATAGGCTATAGCTGTCTAGCTTGGAAAAAAATTATGTCTACATGACTGTTTTAGTGTAATAATTTCTTTGTCCAACTATAATCAAACCAACAAAGATAATGATCTGTTGTCCTGAAACAATAAATAAGTCAAAATTAGGTCTGATAAAATATAATTATGAATTGGTTTTGATTTATAAAATTTTGTTATAATTATATTTAATAATTAAAATTATATTATTTATTTTTAATATAGGTTGTATAAATTGTAATCATATAATTATGAGTCAAATATAGATTAACGATCATATTTCAAAATTTAAACTTACCATTGGACAATAACGTTTTCATAATTATTCGGCTAATATATTTTCGCGCATGCTGTGAAGACGGTAACCACTACGATCAACTACTCCTCTATAAATATATAACAACTTGGAATTAATTATATATAAATCTTAATTAATCTAAATTCAGAAATTCATCAAAGTTAATTAGAAGAAGAATACATAACACGTGATTAGTGCAGAAGAGAATAAGTGGCCTAACACCAGTTTTAACATATGTGCGAAACATGCTTAGAAAACATATTTATTTTAAAAAGTCTCACTATCCCAAAATAACATTTTCTTTTCTTTTTTTGTTTCTTTAATTACCAAATATTATATATAAGCATTTATATAGTTGTATTCTACCTTGTACTCTTAAAAAAGTCCAATTTGTATTTTTTTTCAAAAAAAAAAAAATCTTGTCTTCGTTCCAAAATTAGATATAAATTTTGACTTTTTAAAATCATATCTCTAGAAATCCTAAAATCCAAATTAATATAATTTTGTTAAAATTTTAAAAACAACAAAGATGATAATTAATAGTACTTTATAGTTATTTTACAATTGTTATATTTGTTTGTATTAAAACTAAATAACTTCATATTAATTTTGAATCTTAAAATTTCACTTGAATTGACTAAAAAGAGGTCAAAATATATCTCTAATTGGGTCAAAATGGATATTATTGGATAGTGAATTAAGTTTTGATTTAATGAATTTGATTTGATTTAATTTGAACTCAAAATTTGTAATAACATTTTGGTAACAAAAGATTAGATATAAGAATAGGCAATAATTATTTTTGCCAAAATTATTACATGAGTGTGGTTACTGTTAGGTATATGCTATCAAAATAAAAAATGCATACATTGATGAAATAAAATTGATTAAATAATAAACGGTTACATGTTGAGTATACATGGTTAACAATATAAAATGACACATAATTTTTAAAGAGTTTTTTAATGGATTTAATGAGTCTTCTTTCACGATAAAAAGACTTTTTTATTACGATCTAACAATATAAAATAACACAATTTTCTTAAACATGTGTAGTATATTATTTCATACTATGCTAAATAAATGTCATAACAACATTGTGAAGGCAGGGTATAAAAAACCACAACATTGTAAGCAATATTATAAATGATCTACTCTTTCCGTCTCATAATTATAGGTTGATTTCTTTTGACACATAATTTAAGAAAATAGTTAAGTGACAATTTTAACATAAATTTTCCACATATACCCTTTAATATAAAATTAATGAATAAGTTAATTACTCTTACTTATCACACTAGAACTCTCAACTTTATTGATTGACGTGTCTCGACCATTAAAATTCATAAACTTTAACCAGCAAAGAGAATACAAAGAACATTAAATGTGGTGATAAAAATAATGGTATTGAATGTTGTTTCTTCAAAAAAAGAGTAATGGTTAAATATTTATTATAAGGGCATAAAAGTAAAACAATGAACCAACTAAATTTTATAAATAGTAAGTAGCCTATATATTGGGACATCTCAAAATAAAAAATCAGCCTATAACAATGGGACTGAGGGAGTATAAAAATAGAGCGCACACCATTTAGAAGACTGATGAGTCGAGTGGTTAATATAAAATTAATTTTGATTAATTGATCAATATAATATTGATATGTACGTCGGGAGGTGATCTCTCTGTGTGCGTGTCAACACTTAGGGGTGAAAATGATCCCGAGTCGATTCGAACACCCTAATGCTCAAGCTCGACTTGGATTAAAAAAAATTGTTTGATTCGACTCGAATTCAAACTGATAATTTTCAAGGCTACTCAAGTTCGACTCGATTAATTACTCGATACTACTCGGCTCGAAGTTACTCGACTTGTTTTCACAACGAGTAATTCGCGAGCCTTTTTATTCGAGCTCGAGCCTGAGATGGATCACACCAAAATGAGACAAAAAATTAAAAATTAAAAAAACTTCATTTTCATTTATATATACAAATACATGTGTTACAAAAATTACAAAGATAAATTTTCAATATTAATTATACTATGATACAATTTCTAGTAACATCATTACATCAAGGCAATAACTTTAAATAGAAACAATTCATGAGTCATGACCGCAAATCTACATTTCTAACTTTCTGCAAATCAATCAAGGTCCAAAGTTCAAGTTTCAATCCTGATCAATTTGAGCAGCAGTAGTAATTTGAGCAAACCAATGATTTAGGCCATGCGAAGTAGCTTGGGATGTATTTATATTTAGTTTAGTTTAATATTAAACTGCATCTATAGTAAAGTAATGTGATATTAATTAATGTATGATTTAGGCCATGCGAAGCAGCTTGGGCCGACCTCCTACTATGATGGAGTTTTGGGATAGAGTCCATACGTAGAAGGATTCGACTTGAGGTCGACGATGTCTCCGAATCATTAGCTATCTGGTACTACATTTACTACAATGATTATAATTTAGGATCATATTACGTAATTAATATGATGATATCGAGTTAACTCACACGCATATATATTAAATTACGTGACCCAGGTTTGAGAAGCTCGGGCCGCGCGCAGTAAATTGAATTGCAAGTCGCTAGGCGATCCCAAAACGTTAGATTCTACTATCCTCCACATGAGATTAGTTTATTTCGGGATGAGGAGATGGCTCTTTGGGTCGCGTCTTAGGATCCTCCTAGTGGCACCAAATTCGGTGTCGAGTGATGGGGTTCTTGAGGGATCCTACTATACTATACACTACCTGGAGGTATAATATTTTAGTATAGATTTCTCATTCATGAATTTCTACGGATTTTGATTATTATTAATATTATATTTATTTTTGTAGGCACTAGCCAACATCTCTGCGTCTGAGAGCCTCAGGTGGGACCATCACACGGGGTTGGCTTAGACGACGCTTATGTTCTAGTGGGTTATAGCGATTTGTGTCGTGGCGGTATGGTATGATGCAGATCCTTTATTCCGTCATTAGGACCTCCCAATCGTGTTTCGTCTCCATCGCCTAGCTTAGGACATCGCAATTTGGTGCCACTGCCGAGAAATACGGGTATCCCTCCGTGAAGCGATTCGTTCTGTCTGCCAAGAGGTGGTCTGAATGGTGGTTACCTTACTCTTGGACGCTTTTGGGCCGCTGTTGAGTCAGCCCTCGACTACTCAGGTATATTATTCATTTTAAATTTCCATATTCTGCATGTTATTTAATTTTCATTTATTTGCATCTTTAATTGTATTATATATATGGACTAATAAGTTATATTTTTAATTGTATCAACTGGATGCTCATTCTAATCACAGTGGAGGGACTCGGCGTCGATGACTATTTTCATATGCCGAGCAAAGCCGGCGTCGACGTCTACCGATGATCCTCCTCACACGCCGGCAGTCTCTACTAGCTCGACTTAGTTTACACTACAACAAAAGGGTTAATTTCGACGGAACCTTCCGTCGGTAATAAGCATATTCCGTCGAGGTTATATTATTTCCGACGGAATGTTCGGTCGGAAATTCGGTCGTATATAAGCAGGTCGAAATTAAGTCCGTCGATCTTTCAGTCGGGGATACTTCACCTCGACGGACTTATCATCGAATAGAATATTGATCGATGGTACTATATGTCCATCGAAAATGTTCTAATAATAGTATTGATTCGGTGATAAGCATGACACGTGTCGAATGCCAAATTTTGGAAGTTCTTATTTAGAAGCGAATTGAATTCGAGAATAGTAATATTCGTCGAGAATAATGACTATTTTTTTTTAATATTTAATTTGTTTTTGCAATATCCAGGGATTTAACCCACATCTTGTACCTGTACTCCAACAGCACATACCCATACACAAGCTAACAATATAACCTCCAACAACACATACACATACAAGCTAATGATATAACCAATAACACGAATTACAATTAATCTAAACTAATGTATATCAAACATCTAATTAAGCTAAATAAAACTAAATGCCAAGGTTTAAACTACATTAATACATCAAAAATAATGTAAACTACAAATTAAACGAATATAAACTAAGTAAAACTAGCTAGTAGAGCCCCCGGTATGAGGAGGATCATCGGGGGGGCATCGACGCTGCTCTGGAATATGAAAAATCGCCACCATCGTCATCCCACTCGTCCGTCCGCTCGTCACCCTGTTGATATAATATAATGCAACTCATTAGTCCATATATATGATTCAGTTAAAGATAACTAAATAAAAATTAAATTACATACAGAATATATATTTGAATTTAAAACGAATAGTATACCTGAGCAGTCGAGGGCTGACTCAACATCGGCCCAAACGTGTCCTCGAAAGTTGTTCAGTAGATCTTAGTTCCGTCGGAAATAATGCTTTTTCTTGTAGTGTTAGTTGATATTTGACATTTTTGTAGTTTAAACCTTGTATATAATTCATTTTTGTATATATTATGGAGTATTGTACGTATTTCAAGAGTATTTTTGTATATCTTATGGAGAATAAGAAATATTGTAGTTAATATAGAGTATGAAAATGTTTTTGTTGGATTTGTATGCATGTGAACAAGAAGTTATATATGTTGGACTTGTATGCATGTGATTGGAATGTTATTATTACGTTGATTGTACTGTTAGAAATATAAACAGGTTTATAGGTATAAAAATGTGGGTTAAAACCCTGGATGTTGCCAAAATAGAGCAGATATTTAAAAAAAAACTCCTTATCCTCGACGGAAGGAGGTAAACTCGGCGAAATTCTGTCGGAGATAATCCCTTTTACATTTTACAGGATGTACCACGTGGCAGCTTACTACTGACCGAATAAGATCGACGGAAGATATTCGGTCAAGAATAGTCTAAAATCGATTTGAATTTTCAACCAATAAAGATATGTTGTACGTGGCGACCTAAATACCCAATGAATACTCTCGACGGATGTTATTCAATGAGGATAGACTAACATCGACGGAATATTTGGTCGACCATAAAATCAAAATTAGTAATCCTCAAATGAAATATTGGCGGACTTAATTTCGACGTGCTTAAATTCGACTGAATCTCCGACTGAATATTCTGTCGGGATTAAGATATCCTCGACGAAATATTCTTAACTTCGACAAAATATTCCGTCAAAAATAAGTCATTTTTTTATAGCGTGATTGTTTTTTTTTTTGTCAACAAAAAGGGAGAGGGTACAAATTATTGTAACGGGCATCGGGCATGTGTAAACGAAAATTACATTCCAACGTAGGATCTACTGACCTGGCTTGGTTGCTTGTCAAAATGTTCAAAATATTCTTTGTTTCCACTTGAGTATAAAATTGTTGAATCTAGACTCCTTGTCATATGTCATCCCTACAATATTTAGTTATTAATAGATGGAGGGGTAAAGTGGGGCCATCGCTTATATTATTTTCTTTGATTTTTTAAATTTTTGGTTTATTTACATTTAGCTCTCTGCTAGATTTATATATTTTCTAAAGTCCATTAGTTTTTACTCATATGAAGAAGAATTTGTCCACTTTATATAATGATTTATAATATTTTCGTAATTTTATATTACTGTGTTTGACATACAATTTATATGTATATAATTATCAATGTATTATGTTATATTTATATTAACTTTTAATATTATTTATTATATGTATTATAATTTTGTACTAAAGCTCTCACTAAACATAAATCATGTGGCCGTTACTATCTTTATTATAAGGTGCCACTTCAACAGCTCAAGAGGTACCAACTAATCTCCACTAATTTATTTTGACTACATACATAAATTATTCTATAAATATTTTATAAATTATTGATATGACATACTTTATCTCAGCATATTAATCAACAAATTACTCCAATATAATTTTCGACCCCACATAAAAAGCTGAAGTAGAATATGTCACATCAGCAGTTTATAAAATATTTATAAAATAATTTATGTATGTAGTATTACTCATTTTATTTTATTTTAACAATATGTGTTTATTTAAAGTCGAACCATATAATTAAGGCTCCACTTTATATATTATAAATGTGAATGAAGGGGTTTTGATAAAATCGGATAGGTATTCAAAACATCAACGAGAAAGTGGAGGAAACTAAAAAATTGGTCGCATATCTTTGTACAAGTAGAATCCGCATGGAGAACTAGATATTGTATTGAAATGCTTTTATTTATAATAATATTTTGAAAAATTATTTTGTTGAATAGCGAATATAAGCTATTAAATGTTTTTTTCATTTATAAGTATTAAGGTTTTATTTTGCCAACTCCTAATTAGGCTTGACCCAATGAACCCAACTAAATACATGCTAGCTTTTCTTGAATTTGGGTAGGTTTAAAAAAATTTGGTCTTATTATATTTATTTTTTATTCAAATTTATCTTATTTTTACATTATATATTTATAAAAATAAATTTATCTTTTATTCAGACTTATCTTATCATTATCTTTTATTTTTATATTATGTATCTTTATATTATCTTTTATTTTACATTATGTATACATAAAATAAACTCATTTTTACATTAAATGAACCATAGCCATATGGGTTGCCGCCACAAATTTATAGCGGCGGTGAGTATTAATATGTTAGGGCGAAGAATGTAATAAGCTAACTGACAAAAAGGAAAGGGATCGCCGCCACATGTTCAGTAATGACAGGTGGAATATTGACCAATCTCACCTTCCATTGTCGAGATCAACTGTGAATCAACTTGGTTCTTTGAGCAAGATGCATAGCAAACGCTTTATGGATGAATACCCTATATATATATATGAGATCGATCCATAACTAACGTTGTCAATTTAAGATTATCCTTCAAAGGCGAACTAAAGTGGGGTGAGGCGGAGGTGGAGGCTATGGGCGAAGGTGGGGGGCAACACCCCGTTAGGGTGGCGATCCAAAGTGAGATAGAGAGGGGGCGGGGCTAAGCAAGGGTGGGGCAAGGGCCAATAACTGAACAACAAGTATTCATGAGCAGGTGCTATTCTTCTTCTCCGACAGGCGATAGTCCGACTGCAACACCAGGTCTGTTTTAACAAAAAAAAAAAATTTTAAGTCACATGAAAGGCCGTCGTTTCATTTAAAAAAAAAATTATTAGGTCTTCTGTCTCTTACGGTACAAACTTCACTATCCGCCTCTCCCTCTTTAGTCTCTTCGTCTCTTCCCCGCCTCGCTGAAGTTCACCTCGGTGCCAGGCCGCGCCACTCAGATCTGTCAGACTCACTGCTTGGCCGGTCATTGCCATTTGTCACGACTGCCCACGCCTCTAGCCCTCCATTGCTTTGGTCCAGGTAATAATAAAGTAAAACATAATAATTTACATGTAAAAAATAATGGTAAGCAAATTTTAGCATTTATAAATAACAAAGAAACTAGTTGCTATTATTTTCGTAAGAAAATGATATATATGTTTAAATAACAAAGAAATTAGTTGCTATTTATTTTTTTTCTCGCTTCTATTATGCAAATGAGATAAGTTTAAAAGTAAAGGTAACTTAGTTTCAAGCTTTTGCAAACCAAAGGTAACTTAATTTCTTTGATTGTTCTAAATTAGTTATGTGCTAAATTAAACAAATTGGTTGGTTTGAATGAAAATTAACCATGAAAACAATGACAATAGAGATTATATACTTATATGTATGGAACAATTATAGAATTGAATTTCTAATACGATGAGAGTTATTAAAACCCAATGAACATAATTTATATAAAGTTAGTTAGTAGTATGTGAATTCATTAATTGATAGATAGATTATGTATATGCTTTTATGGTATAAATCGGTTAGCTTTTAATGAATTAGTGACATGGTTGTTAGTGTCTTGGAGTAATAAGGATGATTTAATTCGGATTGGAACACAAAGAAATGGCTAAGAAATCTGATTATTAAAGTGGCGCACATAACATGTTCGCTAAAAGTCCTCTTAGGACTGTTTTTGCTAAAAACTAGGAATTAAGCAAAGTCAACGTCCTAAATTCCGCAAGTGGTGGTATTAATAATTTTGTTCGCTTTGGTTTAAAATTTTTGATTTCTATAAAATCGTTTTGGTTCCATATCGTTATCCTTACAACATATCGTGACCGTCTATCCGTAGATCGAACGGTTAATAAAACCCCCATCCGCAGTTTAATATTGCGAATGAGACAGATGTCCAAAATATCCCTCCTTATAAAAGTTTCTCATCCGCAGTATTAAACTGACGCTAGGTATGACCAATTGGAAAACTACGTCGTTTTTAAGTAAGTTTGTCCGCAGTATTAAATTGCGAATGTCAAATTAATTTTTTTCTAGTTTTGTAGGTTCCACATTATTAAATTACTATGTCAAATAATAGATATGGGTTTCCTTTAACATCCCCATCTCCTCTTTTTGGCATTCTAATTAAATTTAGATGTCATGAAGTTTTTATGATTTTTCCGGCGACTTTATGGTGAAGAAAAGTACCATCATTTTAGATCTTTCATAACGGCTGGCTAAATTTATCTAGTCCTTGGCTCTCAAAACACCAAAGAGAGCATGATCAAATAAGTTAGGTTTGGTCCCACCTGATAAGATGAGAAGATTAAAGAGATTACTGATATCCTTATAAAAGTAGAATTCGATAATCATAAATTTCATAAGATCACAAACCAATAAATTCACGACCCTTAGTTTCCACCCATGTTTCTGTAACTTCATATATACAAAGTTGCATGTTCATCAACTATATTGTATTTTTTTTTTCAATTTCTTCGACTGGGTAACAAAAAGTTCGTACAAAGTTGCATGTTCAGTTACAGGAAACGCATCTTTATTATTTGACATAACCTAAAAAGTTAAAAAAAAATTGAATTTGACATCTGCTATTTAATATTGCGAACGGATTTATTTAAAAACAATGTCGTTATCTAGTTGGTCATACCTAACGTCCGGAGTTTAATACTCGATCTTGTTTGGGCGAGAAGCCCAAAGAACTTTGACTAATAATTTTGAACTTTAATGTTCTTACTTCTTAGTCTTATGAATAAAATGTGGAGTGTGGTGCAATGTTAAAACCATATTTCGCCGGCAACTAATTGGACTTGACCCGTGAGCCCGGCTAAATACATGCTGGTTTCCTTGAACTTGGGCAAGCCAAAGATATTTTTATACGGCTTTGACATTATTTGTCATCCAAGTATCAGCTAATAATTTTTATAAAAGATTCCATCTTTATATGAAAATCTCCTTCCCTACGGGGACTCAACAAAGGATAATTCCTTAGTTGACTCAACTAAGTATCACCCTCTCCTAATACGATGTAAAAACTCTATAAATACAAAGTATAAGATGTGCAAGACACACAATGTTATTATATTAATTGGCTCTAAACGTGTCATTTATCTTAAGATTGGCGCCTTGGTTCAGCCTCTTGCCTGGTGTGGAATACAAAGTTAAGAACATGGTTAAATGTTTTGGGTGACCTTATGGCCTTCGACAGATTGTACCCATGCATGTTCGAACCCCTCAATTAGGTCATTTGTCAAGTAACATTGCTACGAATGATCATACTCGAACCATAACATCCCCATCCTGACAATATATTCATTAACAACTGCAATGACATAATAAATCTTGTAATTAATAATACTTAATTTTTAGATTTATCACACAAATTAAATTAGTCAGAGCAACAAAAAATAATACAATTAGATGGGTTTTATCAAATTTGGTATATATGATTGGGAGGTGACTTCATGATCAGTCCAATATGTTTATTTTAAGTTTTAACAATTAAAGCTAATGAGTTTACTAACATCCACTCTGTGTTGTTTAATATCTCGGTCCAAAACATGTTATTATCTATAGTATATTCATCATTATATGTGATATATTTTGCTTCTGCGATGTTGTGGAACTTTCTTCTTTCTAATTATTTAAGGTCGGGGTTTCAACTAACCACCAGTTAGTTTGTTCTAGTGCATAATTTTTTTTACATATATGTCCTTCCAAATTGTCAATTAATTCTAAAACAGTCCCTCAATTGATAAAATGTACACTTTCGTCCTCATAGTTAACACTAATGCTTAAATCGTTTTCTGAACCGATTCTTTTCAATTTCAAGTCATGTGCTGATCACATGAATTAATTAAATTAAATATGAGAAAACATATATATATATATATATATAGAGAGAGAGAGAGAGAGAGAGAGAGAGAGAACTGAGATTAATAATTACATGACTATTTTTATATATATTAGACAAATTAATGAGAAACCACAATGAGACAGTCAAGGTGCTCTAGCTAGCTTCATAATATTGATATAGAAGATTCATTTTGGATTAGGCTTTCACTTCTTTTAAAAGTGTGAACCAACACAATATATACAAATACTAGGTAATTATTTTTTGATAATGTTCCATCCGAACACACGAAGTTCTAAAACTCACATACAAATAATAACCATTATTTATAGTACTTTTCAATCCATATTCATATACTCAACCTACAAACCTAACTTTGTAGTTTGTGAAGAATCAAGTGTGCTCCAAACTGGGGTTGAAGAGTTATTATAGTATACGGAGCATGAGCATAAGAGGGTGAAAGCTCAAACGAGAAGCGTTGCAAAATCATTGTCAAGGCCATTTTCACCTCTAACAATGCAAAGTTTTGTCCAATGCAAATTCGAGGACCCCAACCAAATGGAAAATAAGCGAATTGGTTTTTTGTTGCTTTAGATACTCCTTCCGAAAACCTTTCTGGTTTGAACTCTTTAGCATCTTCTCCCCAAATCTTGGGATCATGGTGAACTAAAATGGTTAGTATCATGAGTTGCACGCCAGCTGGTATGGTCAATTCCCCAAGTTTGGTTTCTTTTCTGACAATCCGAGTTAGTTCAATTACTGGTGGATATAATCTCAGAACCTCGTTCAAGATCATATTTACCTGAAAAGGGTAAATTAATGTTAATAAGACGAGAATTTTAACACCTAAACCAAAGACCCCAAGTTGGGGCAGAACCAGCCCGTAATTGTTTATTACGATTTTGTTGGAGATTTTATTATGATTTAAAGGAATCTAAGTTGGAATTAAATTAAGGAGAGCTTATTAATTAGTAAAAATACTATTGGAATCCAAGTTGAAAAATAATTTACTTGTTAGATTGGTCGATGACCAAAACAAGGAGATGTGATCCCTAATTTGATTAGGTGAGTAAATTGTTTCTAATCCATAATAGGAATGGAATAGGAATAGTATTATAAATAAGGCTATGATGGAATCTTATTTTAGACATGAGAGAAGCTTGTTAACTGTGGGCAAGAAAATTGTGCTTGCTAGTTAGGGTTTCGTGTTACCGATCGATCGGAGGAGAGAAATCCAAGAAGAAACGAAATTGATTGATTGATGAAGAGGGAGAACGACGGGTGGGCGACATCTAACGACGCGTGTGGCGAGAACCCCAGAATCCGAAAACCGTGTTAGGGTTATTGGGATTCCAAGAGCCTTCTTGTTGAGTCCTTTGAGTTGAGAGCGAGTATACAAACCCTTTTAGTACTTTTAGGTGGAATATCCAAGCCTTAAGTCACCAAAAGAGTTCAAGTCTTGTGTCTCTAGAGCGGTCCCCTTCCCAATGGAATGAAATGGGTATTTATAGGGTTTTTCGAAAAGTAGTCATGCGTAAGGCACACGCTTTTAGGAAATTCCAGAAATACCCTTTAGTCATTAGAATAATGCCCATATTGCCTCGTCCCTTCTAGCCACCAATCCAATTCCTCAATCAATTCCCAAACGCAGCCAGCATCCATTTAGTCTTCCGACTCGGGACGCGTGGAGGCTTCTCCCGGGTCTAACACGTTATTTTTCGACTTTTCCGCCTTTATTCCATTAGGTTACGCGAACCCTAATTTGCACATTTAATGAGGTCATGGAACCCTAATTGTGCATTTAATTCAATTAGGTCATGTGAACCCTAATTTTGCACTTGGGCCCACATTTGCCCCCTGCACGGGAGTCGCATTCCCAAATAGACAATTGCGCAAGAATACTTCAAGCATTTGAATGATTTTGCGGGACTTCACTTTACAAGTCTTTAAGATAATGGTCCTAGTAGAGGGAACCCCTAGGAAACCAAACCCTTAAGGTTAAACCCTAGGGAGGCAAAACCTAGCAGGGATCTACCTTGGACTTATTGGGAATTCCTCCAAAAATACGTCCATAGCTTGCCCAAAATTTATTTCTTTATTTTTTCCCGGAACAAGAGAAATGATCAAATAAAATTAAATTTAATAAAATCTTTCTTTTGGTAAATCAAATCTTTCCCTTTTTTACCAAATCAGATCTTAATTAATTTTATTTTTCAAAAATAAAATAAAATAAAATCTTAATCTTATTTTGGAAAAAAAATCAAAGCTTTCTTTGAAGGAAATAAATCAAATCTTTCTTTATTTTGGAAATAAACCAAATCTTTCTTTATTTGAAAGCAAAAGATTTTATTTATTTATTTATATATATATATATATATATATATATATATATATATATATATATATTTAGAGGTTCATCTTCTCGTGGTCATGGCCGTTCTTCTTATTCCGCTTAATCGATTAAATTCTATCAAGTTGTTTACCAACAGTTGCTAAGTATTGATTTATCAAGTTTAATTGTTCAATGATTTTTTATCATCTTTAATATTATCTGAAATTTTAAAAGGATGGCGATGATGAAGTATTTTTAACCTAATAACAATTGATTCTAAAGGAGGATGACTTGAAGTAGTTTTTGATTTATCTTCTTTAACCCATTGAGTTAAATTATCCGGGTTTTAGAATATAGGTATGAGTCTTAAAGATAGCTAAGGTATGTATGAAAGAATAATGCTTAAGAATTATTTTTGAACTTATTTAAAGATGAGTCGATTATTCAGATCTAGCTCTTCAGTTAGTAACATGTCAGCCTTGCCTCCTGTTCCAGACATAGTTAACCAAGAGGAACATAGTTATGAAAACATAAGTCAAGTACTCCATGATTGGAACATACCCAGAGTTTCTCCTAGAGAAATTTATCAGTTAACCTTCTTAGATAACTTTAAAACTGATTATAATGTTAAGACAATTGAAAAGGTTTATGCAATTAACAAAGAATATGAAAATTGTAGTCTTTTATCTCCAGATGTTATTAAAAAACACAAAAAAAGGGTTATAATTTTATTCATATAGGTCTTGTTCAAGTTGCAGTTAAACCACTTAACATTAAAGGAATTAATTCATGTATCTACCTCTGTCTTAGAGACGCTAGATTTTTGAATTATTACCCCAGTATTATTGGAGCTATGGAATCAAGTCTGCATAATGGACCTATCCATTTCAATTGCTTTCCTGATTTCACCCTTAGCCTCAGTGATCAAAACTTATTAAAAGCCTTAACTTTAAATATTATAACTTCTGGTGAAATTACTTAAATGATTGAAGGATCTCAACCTATTGCTTTGATTTACAGAATTTATTATAAGACTATGAAGTCAAACTTGAATATTCATGCTCTTAATAAAAGTCCTAAAGATCAAAGCAGTTTTAATTCAAAGTTCAACTAGTGATACTAATGTCCGAGATCCCGAGAATAATTCTCCGGAAGGATATTACTTTACCTAGTCAATGGACTTTACCACATGAGTTACCACAAAGAACTTGTAGTTAATAATTTACTAAACATAGAAAATATTAGATAGTTTTCTGACGGAACTGTTAAAATTAGTTTTGAACGAACTAGAAATCTAGTCACAATAGAAGATATTTCAAGTTCATCAGCACCTTCAGTTATCCATACTAGAAGAGACACTGAAATTCTTAGTAATCCTTCTATTAAAGATATTAAATTTAAAGGAATCCTTAATCAAGGTCAAGCTAGTCACCCCTGTTACACCCAGAATGATCCCATTGAAGAAGCATGCTCTTCTTCTCCAACGTCTTCTGAGTTTCCCACTCAATCTGATTTTAATGCCCCCATACATAACTAATTAAGAGTTATTAAAAAAGATTTTGTCTTAGATTGGGATAATCTAGTCCAAGATTTTAATTCTAAATCTAATAAAGAAAAAAGACACCTATTTAGATCTAATCATCCTACTGAAAAAGAACGAGATAAGATAGTTAATAGATGGAAAAGATTTATTAAAAATGAGGAAATAAACATTACTTTTTATAATTGGTATGAACAATATCAAAGTAAATGTAATGTTGTTACTAAAACTCAATGGGTTAAAGAAGATAAATCAAAAACTACTTCAAGTCATCCTCCTTTAGAATCAATTGTTATTCCGGTTAAAAATACTTCAGTCATCGCCAGTCCTTTTAAAATTTCAGATAATATTAAAGATGATAAAAAAATCATTGAACAATTAAACTTCAGTAATCAATACTTAGCAACTGTTGGTAAACAGCTTGATAGAATTGAAGAGAAATTTGAAGAAACCATTATTAAAAGGCCTGATTCAAAGATTGAACAACCTTTACTAAAATTACCAGAAAATAGACATAAGTTAGGTTTACCTAATCAAGATAATGAACTATCTCTTGCTATTGATAAATTATTTAAAAGCTCAAAAATGAAGCTAGTTCAAGTGGTACTATTGCTCTTATTGATCAAATGGAATCGATAATGAAAGCAAATAGTTCTTACGAAATATCTAATCTTGTCTCGAGACTTGAATGATCGACTTAACAAATTAACTATTAATAACATTTAGTATAACCGTAAATTGGTGCTCTAGACCAACTCCTCCGGATCTACAGTTCAAGAGAAAATCTAGATAAACAATTCTCTGTTTCATCTAATAAAATATATGAATGGAATATTGATGGATTTAGTGAACAAGAAATTCTTAATAAACTAAATCATATATCCATGGTAGCTAATAGCTATATTACAAAATTCAACCATCCTGTCTCAACCGCATATAGTTGAATTAATAGCTAGTGGATTTACTGGTATTCTTAGGTCTTGGTGGGAAAAATATCTCACAGAAGAATCTAGAATATCAATTATTCATGATATCCAATTAGACGATGACGGCAATCCCATCTTTGATGAAGATGCTGGAATTGGTCCGCCTGACGGAGTTAATACTTTAATTTTCACCATTATTAAACATTTTGTTGGAACTCCTAGTAACATCACCGAAAGAATTCATGATCAAACTTAAGTAACCTCACTGTGTCTACCCTAAGTGATTTTAGGTGGTATAAAGATGTATTTACTTCACGAGTTATGATGCGCACAGATAGTAATAAACCATTTTGGAAAGAAAAATTCGTTAATGGTTTAATTTCTTTGTTTGCACATAAAGTCAGAGAGGAATTAAGTAAAAATTTAGGATATATAGATTATGATAATTTAACCTACGGTGATATTATTAGTTATATTCAAAAAATTGGATTAAAAATGTGTATTGACTTTAAATTAGCTAAACAAGCTAGTAAAGATAAAAATAAAGCTAAATACAAGTTAGGCACTTTCTGTGAACAATATGGTTTGCCCCGGTTGCTCCCTCCTTAAAAGAAAGCATGTAGCATAAGCATAAGCATATTGATTCTCATAATAAGAGTCATAAACGTCGTAAAAAAAATATAATCAAGATAAGAATAATAAAAATAATAATCAAGATTCTTATTACAAGAAACCTAAGTCAACACACAAAAAATCAACTAAAAAATCAAAGAAGTTTGATAAGAGAAAAATTGTCTGCCACAATTGTGGACAAAAGGGGCACTACAAGAGCGAGTGTAGAGTTAAACAAAAAGTAGCTCAGCTAAACATTTCTAATGAAGATACTGAACAGCTATTAGAGTTAATTAGGATTGAAAATAATGATGAATGTGAAGAAGCTTCTGATATCCCAGAATCTTCGAGTAATAGCAGCACTTGTAACGATGAATCAAATAGTGATAATGAAGTTACGGTTTGTGCTGAGGATTGCAGTAACAACTGTTGCAAAAGATTAAATGTAATTACCAAAGAAGATGAAGAAAGTTCTTTGTTAATTGATTTAATAGCAAAATTATCGATCGATTTAAAAATTCAAGACACGTAAACAATTAAAAGATTTATTAACAAAAGATAAGAAAATTACAGATAGGGTTCTTAAAGCCAAAGAGAAACCTATTTTTAGTCTTAATAAAACCCTTGAAAGATTTAAGTCCCCAATTAGAGAAGTCACTCTCCCTGAATTAAATCAAGAAGTTAATAAACTCAAAAGAGAGATTTCTAATTTAAAATTAGACGTTTCCAATTTAAGAAAAGAAATTAAAATAAAAAATCTGACCTTCAGGTTCATGATTCCTCTTCCAAAGGAAGAAGATCATGACTTACACGAATCTTCGTGTGTTAAAGATGAGACCGATCTTTTGTTCAAGGTCTTTCTTCTTAAAAATTAAAGATATCACCATCCAAAAATGGTATATCTCCATTAATTTAGTTATTGATAAAACTTTCTCAATACAGCTCCCTGCCTTAGTTGACACTGGTGCAGATTTGAACTGTATTCAAGAAGGTCTTATCCCTACTAGGTATTATAAAAAGACTAGTGAAAAACTTAATTCAGCTAACGGTAGTCAAATGGAAATAAAATATAAACTACCTAAGGTTCATATCTGTCAAGATAATATGTGCTTTAAAACCTCATTTGTTTTAATTCGCAATCTTACAGATAAAATCATCCTTGGTCTTCCATTTATATATTTATTATACCCATTTACTACCAGTAATAAAGGATTAACATGTAATCATTTAGGAAAAAAAATAACATTTAAATTTCTTATTAAACCTAAAGAAAGAGATTTAAAATTTATTCAAGAGGAATCAATTTCTAAGTCTTTAAATCTATTAAACTGTAAAACTACTCATCTAAGCTTTTTAAAGGAAGAAATTAAATATAAACAAGTTGAAGAACAACTCAAGAGTAAGAGAGTCCAAGAATAAATAATTAATTTGAAAACTTATTTACAAGATAATTTATGTTCTCGATTCTCCTAACGCCTTTGGCATAGGAAGAAAGCATGTAGTCGACTACCTTATGCTAAAGAATTTAAAGAACATTTAATTCCTAGTAAAGCTAGACCTATTCAAATGAGTCATGAACAAATGGAATTATGTAAAAAAGAAATCAATGATCTCTTTAGTAAAGCTTTAATTAGACATAGTAAATCACCATGGTCTTGTCTCCGCTTTTATGTTAATAATGAAGTAAAAAGAGAGAGGTGTTCCTCGTTTAGTTATCAACTACAAACCATTAAACAAGGTCTTAGAGTGGATTAGGTACCCTTTACCTAATAAGGAAGATCTCCTTAGTAGGTTAAGCTCCTCCACTATCTTTAGTAAATTCGATCTCAAGTCAGGTTTCTGGAAAGTGGCCATTCATCCTAAAGACTGATATAAAACAGCATTCACCAATCCGTTCGGTCATTACGAATGGAATGTTCAATATTTGACTAAAAATGCACCCAAAGTGAATTTTAGAATATTCTTAATAAAGATTTTGAATCCTTTCCGTCATTTTATCATTGTTTACATTGATGATATCCTTTATTCTCCAAGACTATTGAAGAGCATATTAAGCATTTAAATTCGTTCTTCAAAACAGTTAAAACCAATGGTCTTGTTCTTTCACCTTCCAAGTGTGGTCTGTTTCTGACTAAAGTCAGGTTTCTCGGTCTAATCCTCTATCATGGACTCACACGGCCAATTCGATGAGCTATTCAATTCACCGACCGGTTCCCGAGATAAGATTACCGATAAAACACAAACTTCACAGAGATTTTTGGGCTTGCTTAATTATATTGGCAAGTTTTACTAAGATCTCGTGAAGATTTGTAAACCTCTATTTCGGTGTTTACAAAATAATCCCCTCCTTGGATCGACATCCATACTTCGTCAGTCAACAAGTTAAAAATATGTTAAGGTTTTGCCTTGCCTTGGCATTTCAAATGATTCAACATTCAAAATAGTTGAAACCGATGC
Organism: Panax quinquefolius; assembly: GCA_020205615.1. NCBI lineage: Eukaryota > Viridiplantae > Streptophyta > Magnoliopsida > Apiales > Araliaceae > Panax > Panax quinquefolius. The sequence goes on from CM035151.1 coordinate 30,613,075, forward strand.
CTCGACATTGGATTCGGTGGCATTCTTAAACAATGCTTAACTCCCACTTCCTCACAACAAATTGTCGATTTCATTCGGCGTATGGAATCCTACACACGGTTAAATTACAAAGACTATTAAAAAGAGATTTTATCACTTGTTTTATGTATTAATAAATTTCAACGTGACTTACTCAATCAAAATTCCTAGTTAGAATAGATTGCAAATCTGCAAAATTTATCCTTGAAAAAGACGCCGAGAACGTCATTTCTAAGCATTCATTCGCTAGATGGCAAGCTCTCCTCAAGATTTTTGACTTTGATATTGAATATATTAAAGGTAGTAACAATTCAATTCTCGATTTTCTCACACGTGAATTCATTAACACGATTATTACTACAAAGAAATGAGTGTGCGAGGAGGTTCATCTTTCGTGGTCATGGCCGTTCTTCCCGGCCTAGTTAATCGTTAAAAGGAACGTTGTTTCCTCACCCGATTAGTCAAACCACCCATAATAAATTTCAGGTGCTTGTACCGTCCCCAAGCCCTATTCATCGCTTCTTGTCACCAACTTGAAGCATTTGATATTTTTGCTAACCAATCGAGGGCAACCTCATCAAAGCTGAGTTACCCAACTTCTGAGTATCGTGCTAAATATGATCAGCATCTGTTTTATATTGAGTTATCAATGAAGCCCAAAGATGACCCAGTTAAATTAGTTGCTCAGTATTTTCCTACTGGATGACATTTTTTCCCCATGGCTCCTTATAAATCCCTTGTGTATTATAAGGATATCCTTATTGAAACCGAGTCAGTCTTTATTTAGCCAATCTATGCCAATGATGATAAATCCAAACTCCTTTATCACTCATTGTACATTAAATAAGTTTTCAATCTTTCCGATTGGGGTAGTCACCCTTCAGATCTCAGGTCTCTTTCTAATCATTCCCATTTCATCGCTATTATGATTATATGTAAGCCTGGTATAAGATATTTCTTCACCAAAATGAAGATCATAGTCATTCATGGTTTTTGCAATTCGACCACAAGTTTAAAAGTCAATTTCCCAAATGGTTCACCCTGTGGTGGACAAGAATTGGTTTGTGCCATGAGATCCTTCCAAAGCCTCTCTAAGCACAACTTGATCATTTCAGTTCTCATAGTAATTATCATCCAAAATATGAGGAAATTCCGCTCTTCCTTATATTCTGTAGTAAATATAAAATCCCTTGGATTCTTAAGTGGCAATACGTCATTTTGTCTCCTCAAGAGGTCTCTGTATTCCAGCCTCCATCATCCATCAGTATCCGGACGGCTTCGACAGTTATTTCTCCTATTGTTCATGTCTCTCGCCGTTTTTACATTAAATGGTGGGATAAATTCGGTGTCGATAGAATTATTGGCCAAGTTCAAAAAGAATTTCCGGCTTCTCCTCTATTGACTCCTCCAATTACCACGGCCCTGGCTGGTGTGTCTTCCAGTAAAAACCCCTTTAAAACAGTTGAGAAATCAAAAGAAAAATCAATTAATCCCCTTCCCCCTATTGATGTTACTAACGTATCTAGTTACTCCAACTCTCAATTAAGGCTTCTTGCAAACGCCATTCATATGAGACTTGACCAGTTACATGAAGAATCAGATAAAGCTTCTTCGCAGTCCAAAGAAGAAAACTCCAGTCAAAATCTTGACGACGATGATGATTGTGATCCTTATGGCACCATCAATCTTCAAGATGCCCAAGACTCTTTCTCCTGATTCCTGTATTAATCAATCAAAGTGGATGTGATGATATCACCCATCATCACGCCTTCAAGACTGCGCCCCGCAGACCTCTCAAGAATCACCGCCTGGGCAAATTTTAGTTAGTTAGCGAGATCTTATGCTTTTCCATCGAAAGCATATCTCAGTCAGACATCCGGCCCCACAGGCACATTAGTCAAAAGAAGACACCTGCTTTTCCACCGAAAGCAGACTCTTTTACTTTTACTTTACTTTAGTAAATGTAATATGTTTTTTACTTGTACTTTTACTTCAGTTAATGTAATAGTAACATTGTAAACAGTTCATCGGAAAGATTGAGAACTTGTTTAATGTACAATGAGTTATAAAGGAGTTTGGATTTATCATCGTTGGCAAAGATTGGCTTAATAAAGACCGATTTCGCTTAATAAGGATATCCTATATAATACACAAGGATTTATAAGGAGCCATGGGAGGAAATGTCATCCAAAGAGGAAAATATCGAGCAACTAATTTAATCGGGTCATCTTTGGGCTTCATTGATAACTCAATATGAAATAGATGTTGATCATATTTAGCACGATACTCGTAAGTTGGGTAACTTCGGCTTTGATGAGGTTGCCCTCGATTGGTTAGCAAAAATATCAAATGCTTCAAGTTGACTAGCAAGAACTCGGCCGAATAGGGCTTTGGGACTCGCATCAAGCACCTAAAATTTATTATGGGTGGTTTGACTAATCGAGTGAGGAACAACCAGTGCCCTTTTAACCCGATTAACTGGACCTAAGAACGACTATGACCATGAGAAGATGAACCTCCTTACACACTCATTTTTGTCAGTAGTAGTACCGTGTTAATGAATTCACGTGTGAGAAAATCAGAATCGAATTATTACTACCTTTAATATATTCAATATCAAAGTCAAAAATACCGAGGAGAACTTTCCATCTAGCTTAACAAATGCTTAGAGGCTGACGTTCTCAACGCCTTTTCAAGGATAAATTTTACTGATTTGCAATCTATTCTAACTAGAAATTTTGATTGAGTAAGTCACGTTGAAATTTATTAATACATAAAACAAGTGATAAAATCTCTTTTTAATAAGATCGTAATTTAACCGTAGATTCCATGCGCCGGAATGAAATCTGACAATTTGTTGTGAGGAAGTGGGAGTTAACCGTTGTTTAAGAATGCCACCGAATCCAATGTCAGAGGCATCGGTTTCAACTATTTTGAATGCTAAATCATTTGAAATGCCAAGGCAAGGCAAAAGCCTAACATATTTTTTAACTTGTTGGACGACAGAAGTATGGATGTCTGTCCAAGGAGGGGGATTATTTTGTAAATGCTGAAATAGAGGTTTACAAATCTTCTTGAGATCTTGGTAAAACTTGCCAATATAATTAAGCGAGCCCAAAAATCTATGTAGCTGTGTTTTATCGGTAATCTTATCTGGGAACCTACGATTTAATTGAATGAATAGCTCATTAATTGGCCGCAGTGAGTCCATGATAGAGGATTAGGACCGAGAAACCCGACTTTAGTCGTAAATGCACCACACTTGGAAGGTGAAAGAACAAGACCATTGGTTTTAACCGTTTTGAAGAACGAATTTAAATGCTTAATATGCTCTTCAATAGTCTTGGAGAATAGAAGGATATCATCAATGTAAACAATGATAAAATGACGGAAAGGATTCAAAATAAGAATATTCTAAAATTCACTGGGTGCATTTTTTAGTCCAAATGACTGAACATTCCATTCGTAATGACCGAACGGATTGGTGAATGCTGTTTTATATCTGTCTTTAGGATGAATGGCCACTTTCCAGAAACCTAACTTGAGATCGAATTTACTAAAGATAGTGGAGGAGCTTAACCTAATAAGGAGATCTTCCTTATTGGGTAAAGGGTACCTAATCCACTCTAAGACCTTGTTTAATGGTTTGTAGTTGATAACTAAACGAGGAACACCTCTCTCTTTTTCTGCTTCATTATTAACATAGAAAGCAGGAGAAGACCATGGTGATTTACTATGTCTAATTAAACATTTACTAAGGAGATCATTGATTTCCTTTTTACATAATTCTATTTGTTCATGACTCATTTGAATAGGTCTAGCTTTAGTAGGAATTAAATGTTCTTTAAATTCTTTAGCATAAGGTAGTCTGACTACATGCTTCTTCCTATGCCAAAAGGCGTTAGGAGAATCAGAACATAAATTATCTTGTAAATAAGTTTTTAAATTAATTATTTGTTCTTGAACTCTCTTACTTTTGAGTTGTTCTTCAACTTGTTTATATTTAATTTCTTCCTTTAAAAAGCTTAGATGAGTAGTTTTACAGTTTAATAGATTTAAAGACTTAGAAATTGATTCCTCTTAAATAAATTTTAAATCTCTTTCTTTAGGTTTAATAAGAAATTTAAATGTTATTTCTTTTCCTAAATGATTACATGTTAATCCTTTATTACTGGTAGTAAATGGGTATAATAAATATATAAATGAAAGACCAAGGATGATCTTATCTGTAAGATTGTGAATTAAAACAAATGAGATTTTAAAGCACATATTATCTTGACAGATATGAACCTTAGTTAGTTTATATTTTATTTCCATTTGACTACCGTTAACTGAATTAAGTTTTTCACTAGTCTTTTTATAATACCTAGTAGGGATAAGACCTTCTTGAATACGGTTCAAATCGCACTAAATGTCAACTCAAGGTGCAGGGAGTCAGATTGAGAAAGTTTTATCAATAACTAAATTAATAGAGATATACCATTTTTGGATGGTGATATCTTTAATTTTTGTAAGAGAAAGACCTTGAACAAAAAGATCAGTCTCATCTTTAACACCTGAAGATTCAGGTAAGTCATGATCTTCTTCACTGGAAGAGGAATCATGAACCTGAAGGTCAGATTTTTTATCTTTAATTTCTTTTCTTAAATTCAGTAACGCCTAATTTTAAATTAGAAATCTCTTTTGAGTTTATTAACTTCTTGATTTAATTCAGTGGAGAGTGACTTCTCTAATTGGGGACTTAAATCTTTCAAGGGTTTTATTAAGACTAAAATAGGTTTCTCTTTGGCTTTAAGAACCCTATCTGTAATTTTCGTATCTTTTGTTAATAAATCTTTTAATTGTTTCGTGTACTGAATTTTTAAATCTGGATCAGTAATTTTTCTAATTAAATCAATTAACAAAGAACTTTCTTCATCTTCTTTGGTAATTACATTTAATCTTATGTAACAGTTGTTACTGCAATCCTCAGCACAAACCGTAACTTCATTATCACTATTTTATTCATCGTTACAAGTGCTGCTATTACTCGAAGATTCTAGGATATCAGAAGCTTCTTCGTTACTGTCATTATTTTCAATCCTAATTAACTCTAATAGTTGTTCAGTATCTTCATTAGAAATATTTAGCTGAGCTAATTTTTGCTTAACTCTGCACTCACTCTTGTAGTGCCCCTTTTGTCCACAATTGTGGCAGACAATTTTACTCTTATCAAATTTCTTTAATTTTTAGTTGATTTTTTGTGTGTTGACTTAGGTTTCTTGTAATAAGAATCTTGATTATTATTTTTATTATTCTTATCTTGATTATATCTCTTTTTACGACGTTTATGACTCTTATGTTGAGAATCAATATGCTTATGCTTATGCCTGTGCTTTCTTTTAGAGGGAGCAACCGGGGGTAAACCATATTGTTCACAGAAAGTGCCTAACTCGTATTTTGCTTTATTTTTATCTTTACTAGCTTGTTTAGCTAATTTAAAGTCAATACACATTTTTAATCCAATTTTTTGAATATAACTAATAATATCACCGTAGGTTAAATTATCATAATCTATATATCCTAAATATTTACTTAATTCTTCTCTAACTTTATGTGCAAACAAAGAAGGTAAACCATTAACGATTTTTTCTTTCCAAAATGGTTTATTACTGTCAGTGCGCATCATAACTCGTGAAGTAAATACATCTTTATACCACCTAAAATCACTTAGGGTAGGACAAGTGAGGTTACTAAGCTGATCATGAATTCTTTCAGTGATATTACTAGGAGTTCCAACAAAATGTTTAATAATGGTGAAAATTAAAGTATTAACTCCGTCAGGCGGACCAATTCCAGCATCTTCATCAAAGATGGGATTGCCGTCATTGTCTAATTGGATAGCATTAATAATTGATATTCTAGATTCTTCTGTGAGATGTTTTTCCCACCAAGACCTAAGAATACCAGTAAATCCACTAGCTATTAATTCAACTATGTCTGGTTGAGACAGATGGTTGAATTTTTGTAATATAGCTATTAGCTACCATGGACATATGATTTAGTTTATTAAGAATTTCTTATTCACTAAATCCATCAATATTCCATTCATATATTTTATTAGATGAAACAGAAAATTGTTTATCTAGATTTCTCTCTTCGAACTGTAGATCCGGAGGAGTTGGTCTAGAGTACCAATTTCTGGTTATACTCGTGTTATTAACAGTTAATTTGTTAAGCTGATCATTCAAGTCTCGAGACAAGATTTAACATTCGTAAGAACTCGCCGCTTTCATTATCAGATTCTATTTGATCAATAAGAGCAATAGTACCACTTGAACTAGCTTCATTTTTGAGTTTTTTAAATAATTTATCAATAGCATGAGTTAGTTCATTATCTTGATTAGGTAAACCTAACTTATGTCTATTTTCTGGTAATTTTAGTAAAGGTTGTTCAATCTTTGAATCAGGCCTTTTAATAATGGTTTCTTCAAATTTCTCTTCAATTCTATCAAGTTGTTTACCAATAGTTGCTAAGTATTGATTACTGAAGTTTAATTGTTCAATGATTTTTTATCATCTTTAATATTATCTGAAATTTTAAAAGGACTGGCGATGACTGAAGTATTTTTAACCGGAATAACAATTGATTCTAAAGGAGGATGACTTGAAGTAGTTTTTGATTTATCTTCTTTAACCCATTGAGTTTTAGTAATAACATTACATTTACTTTGATATTGTTTATACCAATTATAAAAAGTAATGTTTATTTCCTCATTTTTAATAAATCTTTTCCATCTATTAACTATCTTATCTCGTTCTTTTTCATTATGATGATTAGATCTAAATAGGTATCTTTTTTCTTTATTACATTTAGAATTAAAATCTTGGACTAGATTATCCCAATCTAAGACAAAATCTTTTTTAATAAATCTTAATTGGTTATGTATGGGGGCATTAAAATCAGATTGAGTGGGAAACTCAGAAGACGCCGGAGAAGAAGAGCCTACTTCTTCAATGGGATCGTTCTGGGTGTAACAGGGGTGACTAGCTTGACCTTGATTAAGGATTCCTTTAAGTTTAATATCTTTAATAGAAGGATTACTAAGAATTTCAGTATCTCTTCTAGTATGGATAACTGAAGGTACTGATGAACTTGAAATATCTTCTATTATGACTGGATTTCTAGTTCGTTCAAAACTAATTTTAACAGTTCCGTCAGAAAACTGTCTAATATTTTCTATGTTTAGTAAATTATTAACTATAGGCTGCTATGGTAACTCATGTGGTAAAGTCCATTGACTAGGTAAAGTAATATCCTTCCAGAGAATTGTTCTCGGGATCTGGACATTAGCAACACTAGTTGAACTTTGAATTAAAACTGTTTGATCTTTAGGACTTTTATTAAGAGCATGAACATTCAAGTAATAAATTCTGTAAATCAAAGCAATAAGATGAGATCCTTCAATCATTTGAGTAATTTCACCAGAAGTTTTAATATTTAAAGTTAAGGCTTTTAATAAGTTTTGATCATTGAGGCTAAGGGTGAAATCAGGAAAGCAATTGAAATGGATAGGTCCATTATGCAGACTTGATTCCATAGCTCCAATAATACTGGGGTAATAATTCAAAAATCTAGAGTCTCTAAGACAGAGGTAGATACATGAATTAATTCCTTTAATGTTAAGTGGTGTAACTGTTAGGTTTGTAATATTCAAGAACGCAATCAAATTGCATAAATAAGTTTTAAGCGAGTAAAATCGAGTTTAAAAATTTACAAACCATATACCCGGATCACCCTTTATGCACAATTATTAATTAAACGAAAAGATAAAGAATAAATCATACCCTTTGAAGATCGAGCTTTCTCAGTACAAGTTCACCTCCAAATCCTTTCGCGCTCAATCTTGAATCCACCGGGTTTGGTTCCTTCCTTCGATCAACGTTAGCCACCCAAATGTTTGGGCCTCAGAGGTGATCCACCAAGGAAGAAGAAAATTCAAGAAGAAGAGGTATTGGCTCAAACCCTAGTTTTTTTCCTATCTCTATGTAAAAGGGGTACTCTCCAACTATTGGAATTACGATGTTGTAAAAGTCAACAACCACCTCACCCATAATAAGACTCCTCTTATTAATAGATATGGGCAACCCACCTTAACAATTAAGGAATTGGGTTTTATTTAATTAATTAAATTCTTTTATTAATTGAGCTCCCTAATCTTATTAGGGATAATTAATTAAACTCCTTTAATTAATTTTCCTTCCTAATCCAATTAAGAATAAATGAGAGTACTTATATTAAATTAATTCCTAAACTCTTTTAGAAATTAAAATAATAATAATTGTAATAATATTAATAAGACTCCTCTTATTAATTTATATTTAATATTTCTAAAATATTAAATAATAAATATTAAGCTATTTAATTTATTCTATCACCATAGATTAAATTAAATATACGTGAATATATTATTACGATTATGCCATTAACTTCTTAAATAATTATTCTTCCTTTTATGGTGTGACCCTTTAGGTTCTCCATATTAAACCGGTTGTGAATAAATCAATTAGAACAATTCTAATCTTATTTAAATAAATAAATTAAATAATTAATTTATTTAAATAATATTTATTCTACAATAGGATAAGCCTCCCCTAGCGATCAACGACTTTCCAGATAATATAGATTTCAACATTAATCATTAAAGAACCTTTGAGTAAATAGTTACCAGACAATTCAATCCTTCCACCATACAATGTCCCAATTAAATATAAGACATGGAATCTATCACAAGTCTTATTTTATTTAATTATATGTATTTCGATCCTTAAATGCACAACTCCAAATAATGCAAATTAAAACTCCTTTCTAATTTCATTCGCCTTGGCCAAGGACTCATTGGGTTATCATTTATCGAATCACATGGGACATTTCTCTTCTTTTATTAGAAGTGGTAGATTCTTTATCGATCATACATTATCTCCATGTACAACTTATTATACCCAAGCATACCCTTTGATATACCCTAAGGGTCTTAAGGAATAAGTCAAAGTATAACTCATCATACACAAGATACTATGATGATCTCAAGTCCAAGGATTACTTGTACTACTATCACTACAGAATTCCTATTCGACAGCAAATAAAACTCCATTAGGTATTCCTTAGCGAGCCAATGCTCAAAGTGAACTTATTCTCTAATAAGCACCTACATACTTGCTTTAGTGTCTCCACACAAATGATCATGAGATCAATCATCCTCATCCAACGAAAGCAAGCAACGTATGTACCAATCTACCCGGATTCACTAATCCCCAATTTAGTAATCCAATGATTGGGAACTATTTTAGTTTTAAGCTTTCTAAGAATTTAGATCTCATTAGAATGATCATCATCATTATTCTAAAAGCATTGCTTAAAACTATGGGTTTATCACATATTGTAAAAAAACAAAGATCATGTAGATAATTAAAAGCCTTTAATAAATTAATACTTTTTTTTATTAATAAATGAATAAGATTGTTACAAAGTATATGCTTTATCATCAAACATGATTGGCTTTGTGTGCATATTACTTTCAATCTCCCACTTGCACTAAAGCCAATCGTCATGGTATCTCATACTCTTCTTCTCTAAGTGACGATTATCCCTTTGTTGGATAAGCTTTAGTTAATGGATATGTAATGTTGTTCATGAGAGTCCACTATCTCTATAGTGATTTCCCATCTTTCAATGATTCTAATAATCAAATGAAAATGCCACAACACATGTTTAGATCCAAGATGAGACTTAGAACTATTCCTAGTTACGTAATGAACTTTTAATCCAAACAATCAACTTTGCAGCCTTCATTTATAGCTATATACTTTGTCTTTATCACTAAACCAACAACTCTTTCTTTGTTTGGAACCTTTCCAATTCATCGCACCAACTGCTCAAGGTAACCTTTACCTTAAAGTGGATTTTTCTATCGTCTTGGTCCGCTTCGAAAACTTGAGTCTCATTAAGCCCTCTAGTTTTAATTAAGACCCACCATGAATATGATCACATCCTTGCCTTGGGTTAAGCACTTTAAGATGTTTTTCACCGACTCATAGTGAACTTCTCCGAATATGATCGATCCACATCAGTCTCAGATATTTCATTGCATACATGATAGTCACTCATGCGATCTCTCTTTTCGTGAGTCTGTGGGGACTATTAAGAGAGATACACTCCATAGCTCATCTACATGAGACATCTCTTGAGTTTGCCATGCTAAACGACTTTAGCATCAAATGAATATACGTTCCTTGGGTTAAGTCGAGCATCCTCTTAAATCTATCTATATAGATTTATATCCCCAATTAAGATACTCTTCCAAATCATTCATGGAGGAATGTTTAGACAACTTTATCTTTACTTGATTTTAGCATTGGTATGTCATTCCTTATCCGTAGTATATCAACATATAATACTAGGAATGTCACGACGTCTCCCAATCGTCCCTTTTGTACACACTAGAACTCTTACCTCATCAGATGTAACTTTGGATCATCATCTTCTATGATGCGTACCTCTCATCATCATCATCCATGATGAATCCATACCTCCTGGGTATCTTCAAGATTATTCCGATTTGATTATCTTGTTGTGGTACAATAGGTCTATCTATGTGTTCCTCTTATTTGACTTATAGTGTTTTGTGGTTCTTGAACTCTTCAAGATCTATTATCCTTCCACTAGCCCCTTTAATGATAAACACATTTATCTTAGAAGCGCGTGTTTCACAATAAACACCTTTTGCTAAAGGTGATTATAGAACATATACCCTAAACTTACTTTAGGATGTCCCACAAATCGACACTTGTCAAATCTTGTCCCAAGCTTATCCTTTGAAACCTTTTTCACATAAGTTGGACAACCACTTATCTTAACATACTTAAGATTAGGAATCCTCCCCGTCCATAACTTTTATGGAGTCTTAAATAATTTAGAGGTTACCATTTTCAGAGATATGCGGTCATTTCTAGGACATGACCCTGTAGAAGGATCTTTGGAATGTCGGTAAAATCATTTTGGACCGCATACCATGTTCAACAAGGTATGATTTTTCCTTTCAGATACATTAATCAATTATTATGTATCATGAGGTGTCCATTATGAGAAAACCATTTGAGATGATCTAGAAACTTATTGCACAAGTATTTATTCCTTGATCTAATCAAAGAATCTTAATACTTTGCCAATTTGTTTCACTTCAATTCTTTGAACCTTTCAAATAATTCACACTTGTATTTTAGCAAATACACACATTCAACTCTTTGAATGATCATCTCCTTTTCTTATACTAATTTGTTCAATATGCAAAATAATTTTCATGTAAGTCAAGTATGCAAAATTTATTATAATATTCCATTCTATACAAAATATTATTATTATAAATAGAACAACAATTGTTCTTAATTATAATACCAAAGTTTTCATTGTCAACAATAAAATGGAAATAATATTTTAACAAGAATCTGGAATACAATAACAACTTATCGACTTAATAGATTTGCGTCAAGCGATGCTAAACTATAAGTTTCTATAGCTAATGCAAAGCAACCTTTGCTTCATTTTCCACACATAGGATTACTTATCTTTGTTTAACTTTCTACTTCGCTTGATCCCTTCATAAATCTATATTTATGATAACCAAAGTCGGTATCCAATACCCAAGTAGAACCTCGACTTAAAGAAAAATTTATTTCAATCATGAACAAAATCGTATTGTGAATCAAACTTCACTAAGCTTCTTTGGTTAGCCTCGCAAGATGCTTCTCGCAGATTTCTTTCCGGTGTCCAGATTATTGCGGTGGAAGCAAACTCCTTTGCTATCCATATCGCTTTTGTTCTTATTATCCTTTGTTTATGCCTTTCTATTTACCTTCTTTGAATCGTTCTTTATTTCGAGAAGATCCTTTGGCCCCTACCAAGAAGACTTGATCTTTCTTGGTTGGAAAGTGACTCTCAACATTTTTCAACATGTTAAGCAAATCAAAGAAGTCGATATCTAGCTTGTTCATATGAAAAATTCACAACAATTGTGAAAGGAGTCCTAAGTGAGTGCAAGATCAAATCTTGGCTCAACTCTCCATCCATGACAAAACCAGTTGTCCTAATTGATCAATCAAATTGATTATGTTAAGAACTTTTTTGTCTGCATTTATAGTGCCATTGGCCATTCTAGATCGGAAGAGCTCCTTAGATATCCGATATCTATCACCCCTACTTTCCTCACCATCAACTACTGACGTGCGAGGAGTATAGTAGAAGTATCCATAGTTTTCAGTCGACGTCAAGCTTGTTACTCATGGATACGAGCATGATGCATCGAGCCAATCGTGCATCATCTTGCCACTTACTAAAAGTAGAAATCTCTTCCTCGTGAGGCATTGTATCGTAACCATCAGCAGGATAGGCATATTAAGGACATAAGATAGCTTTTCAACTATGAGAACTATTCTCAAATTCCTTAACCAATCCGCTTAATTTAATCCGATTAATTTAGCATCTAATATGCTTCGCAAATGATAGTAATTTTAGACATTGTAAAATTTCAGTAAATGAATTTATAATTAACAACATTTTAACATACATTCTATTATTAATTACCAAAATAAATTAGGTCTTATTTTAAATTGGTATCTCCCACTATTTTCTTCAAACTATATTACCTCACTTATATAGTTCTGGCAAAATCTAATTAAAGATTTGCTAGTGAGAATAAGGATCCCATTTCAAATGTATATAGCCTTGTGGTGACACAACAAACTATATATAAATAAATAGGTAGACAACTTTTTGTCAATTACATCAACTATGCAACTCCATGTATTTTGCCTCTTAGATTATTTTGATCAAGTGGTGGCACATCCGAATCAAAATTATCCAAGTTAAGTCCCACCTAGCACTCCATATATTCAAAAAGAAAAATATCATCCTTGTGGTGACACAACAAAACAATATTGTTCAATTTTCTTTATAAGCATCAAATGTGATAAATTAACATCTTAAATACTTAATACTTGCCTTGTGGTGACACAACAAACTCATATTAAATATTTAATACTCTATTAATTTTATCATGTTGAAAGGCGACGCTCGATATTCCAAATATCTTTGAACGCTTAGGACTTAATATAAAAATTGAGGGGGTTTGTTATTAATTTGTCTCATCTTGTTTAGCGTAGGCATTTATTATATATATATAAAATACGCGTTATATTAATGAACATGCGAAGCATGTTTGCATAATATATAATATATATAGTATACGCATGCATACATATAGAATACTATATTCTACCCGGATTGATTATGGACTTTTATTCTAGTTTGGTTACTAGAGCCACCAAGTGAACCAAAAGGTCAAACCCTAGGGGTGCAAGAAATAATATTTAAATATAACTATTACATTTAAACCCGGGCTCCATTACAAAACGGGTCTTCAAGCGCCTCTTTCCTTTTTTGCTCTCTAATTTTCTAAAATTAATTCTAACTATTCCTATTACACAACTATTTAAAATAAATAGAAACCTTGATCGCGATCAAGGGAAGTACATAGGAGGAGATAGAATTTACATTAAGAAAAATTAGAGAAGGCGAGGTACTGTGAACCCCATTTAATAAAACCCATACATTCACGCATCCAACTAAAATAAAATCCAATCACATTGGTCAATAGTCCATAATCAATCCCATTTATTATCATACACATCATCATATGCATTAATAAATAACATTCATCTTATGAATAATAAACATTTAATATATATATTGATATCATTTAATGGGCAAATTTAGTTAGTATAAAATCTATTTTGAATCAAAATAAACTCCTTTATTTAAATCCAAATTTAAATAAAAATAAAACTATTTTATTTTAATTTATCCAATTTTGAATAAAATAAACTATTTTATTTTAATCAAAATCTTTAATTAAAATAAACTCATTTATTCTAATTAATTATGGAATCCAATTCCATATATATAAAAATCTTTAATTAAAATAAACTCTTTTATTTTAATTAATTATGGAATCCAATTCCATGTAAAAAAACTTTTATTAAAGGAAACACGGATATTCTTTCCTATTCACAAATAAACTTCTTTATTTTGAATAATATGAAATCATATTTCATATCTAAATAAACTCCTTTATTTAAGGAAACATGGATTCTCTTTCCTATTCACAAATAAACTCTTTTATTTTGAATAATATGAAATCTAATTTCATATCTAAATAAACTCCTTTATTTAAGGAAAATATAATCCAATTTCAACTCCAATTAGTTATCATGAAATCCAATTCCAACTCTAATTAGTTAAGATGAAATCTAATTTTAAAATTAAAATAAACTCTTTTATTTTAATATTAAAATAAACCTTTTATTTTAAGATTAAAATAAACTTTTATTTTAATTATAAAATTATTAAGATTAAAATAAAACTTTATATTTTAATATTAAAATAAACCTTTTATTTTAAAATTAAAATAAACTTTTATTTTAATTATATAATAATTAAGAATATATATATATATTATATATCCGTAATATATTATATATATATAATATTTCATTATTAAGTTAAAAAAAAACCAAAGGAAAGTCTTTGGGTCCTTGATTGCCCACGTGGAAACAAATCAAAGTATTTTTTTTTTTTTTTTTTAATTTTAATTTGATTCTTAGTGTTTTATCTATATATATATATAATCATTATATAATCATTAGATAATCATTAGATAATCATTAGCAATCATTACTTTATTGCTTTGAAAACCGTGTCTTGCATCAAAAAAAAATATATAGCACTCCGCCGATTTCGTGCCTTAATCAATCCTTTTTTCCGCAAGTGCATTGCAGACTCAGTATGCTCCCTTTTTTTATTATTTAATAAATTTTATATAATTAAATTATGCCCAATTAAATTGTTCTAAACACATATCAACATACATATCAAATCGAACAATTAATAATTCGCGATAAAGGTTTTGGCTCGATGCCATCGTTAGGTTTGTAATATTCAAGAACGCAATCAAATTGCATAAATAAGCGGAAGCGAGTAAAATCAGAGTTTAAAAATTTACAAACCATATACCCGGATCACCCTTTATGCACAATTATTAATTAAACGAAAAGATAAAGAATAAGATCGAGCTTCCTCAGGTACAAGTTCACCTCCAAATCCTTTCGCGTTCAATCTTGAATCCACCGGGTTTGGTTCCTTCCTTTGATCAACGTTAGCCACCCAAATGTTTGGCCTCTAGAGGTGATCCACCAAGGAAGAAGAAAATTCAAGAAGAAGGGGTATTGGCTCAAACCCTAGTTTTTCCTATCTCTATAGAAAAAGGGCGTACTCTCCAACTATTGGAATTACGTATGTTGTAAAAATCAACAACCACCTCACCCATAATAAGACTCCTCTTATTAATAGATATGGGCAACCCACCTTAACAATTAAGGAATTGGGTTTTATTTAATTAATTAAATTCTTTTATTAATTGAGCTCCCTAATCTTATTAGGGATAATTAATTAAACTCCTTTAATTAATTTTCCTTCCTAATCCAATTAGGAATAAATGAGAGTACTTATATTAAATTAATTCCTAAACTCTTTTAGAAATTAAAATAATAATAATTGTAATAATATTAATAAAACTCCTCTTATTAATTTATATTTAATATTTCTAAAATATTAAATAATAAATATTAAGCTATTTAATTTATTCTATCACCATAGATTAAATTAAATATACTTAACATATTATTACGATTATGCCATTAACTTCTTAAATAATTATTCTTCCTTTTTATGGTGTGACCCTTTAGGTTCTCCATATTAAACCTGGGTTGTGAATAAATCAATTAGAACAATTCTAATCTTATTTAAATAAATAAATTAAATAATTAATTTATTTAAATAATATTTATTCTACAATAGGATAAGCCTCCCCAGCGATCAACGACTTTCCGGATAATATTGATTTCAACATTAATCATTAAAGAACCTTTGACTAAATAGTTATCGCACAATTCAATCCTTCCACCATACAATGTCCCAATTAAATATAAGACATGGAATTACTGTCAAGTCTTATTTTATTTAATTATATGTATTTCGATCCTTAAATGCACAACTCCAAATAATGCAAATTAAAACTCCTTTCTAATTTCATTCTGCCTTGGCCAAGGACTACTGGGTTGTCATTTATCGAATCACATAGGACATTCTCTTCTTTTATTAGAAGTGGTAGATTCTTTATTGATCATACATTATCTCCATGTACAACTTATTATACCCAAGCATACCCTTTGATATACCCTAAGGGTCTTAAGGAATAAGTCAAAGTATAACTCATCATACACAAGATACTATGATGATCTCAAGTCCAAGGATTACTTGTACTACTATCACTACAGGAATTCCTATCGACAGCAAATAAAACTCCATTAGGTATTCCTTAGCGAGCCACGCTCAAAGTGAACTTATTCTCTAATAAGCACCTACATACTTGCTTTAGTGTCTCCACACAAATGATCTTGAGATCAATCATCCTCATCCAATGAGCAAGCAACGATGTACCAATCTACCCGGATTCACTAATCCCTAATTTAGTAATCCAATGATTGGGAACTATTTTAGTTTTAAGCTTTTTAAGAATTTAGATCTCATTAGAATGATCATCATCATTATTCTAAAAGCATTGCTTAAAACTATGGGTTTATCACATATTGTAAAACAACATCATGTAGATAATTAAAAGCCTTTAATAAATTAATACTTTTTTTATTAATAAATGAATAAGATTGTTACAAAGTATATGCTTTATCATCAAACATGATTGGCTTGTGTGTATATTACTTTCAGTAACTGCAACTTGAACAAGACCTATATGAATAAAATTATAACCCTTTTTTCTGTGTTTTTTAATAACATTTGGAGATAAAAGACTACAATTTTCATATTCTTTGTTAATTGCATAAACCTTTTCAACTGTCTTAACATTATAATCAGTTTTAAAGTTATCTAAGAAGGTTGACTGATAAATTTCTCTAGGAGAAACTCTGGGTATGTTCCAATCATGGAGTACTTGACTTATGTTTTCATAACTATGTTCCTCTTGGTTAACTATGTCTGGAACAGGAGGCAAGGTCGACACATTAATCAAGAGCTAGATCTGAATAATCGACTCATCTTTAAATAATTTCAAAAATAATTCTTAAGCATTATTCTTTCATACATACCTTAGCTATCTTTAAGACTCATACCTATATTCTAAAACCAGACACTGCTCATACCTGGAGACTTACAAAAGGTTTTCAACGAACTAGGTGGTCTACAGATAGATCGGGTGACTTTAGAATAATGAGAAGAAGAATGTTTTGAAATCAGAAAAGAAAAGTTGATTAAATAGATCTTACTTCAACTGTAATATATATATATATATATATGTATATATTATCATCATCTATATATATATAAATAATCCATTTTCGAAAATTACCCCTTGTTGGGAATAAAATTAAATCTTCTTTATATTTGATTTTGAAGATAAGATCCTTCCTTATTATCATTAAGAAGGAAAAATCAAACATATATTTCGAAATTTCCCTTTGTTGGGAATAATTTTTTTTTTTCATATTTAGAAAATAATTCATTTATATACTTTTATTTAGAAATAAATTCAAAGATACTTATCTTTTGGAAATCAGCTTGAATCCTTCCCTTAATGGAAAAAGAGTGATTGCTTCCTTTTCCGTTGCAAGCACACTTTGGGGCTATACATGTATTCATATGTATGTATCTCCCAAGCCTATTCACGCCTCCTTGTTTATCTTGCTTCATTTTGGATTTTCTTTCTTCCTACGAGTCAGGAAGATCCTCAAGGGAGCAGCAAGAAGACATTCATCAATCCGAGCGAGAGGTAACAATGAGAATTCCATCCTATAGGGCCGAACCCTAGGGGTTGAACCCTCTAGGGCCGAACCCTATGGGGAACCCGAGCCTTGGAGCTTCATTCCTTCTTCTATTTTTCTTGACTTGCTTCCTCTATTTCTCTTTTTTTTTTATTTCAGGCAATTGTAGTCTTTCTGTGCTTCCGAGCCCCATCACCTTGATCATATCTTGGTTTTTTCCCTCAGAATTCATCAGAGAAAGGTTATAATTTTTGCGGTGAATGAGCACTCGTTCCAAGCAGTTGATTTGTGGAGCAACAGAACCTCATCAAAGGAATAAAGAGAGGGAACAGCCCCTAGGGGGCCGAACCCTAGGGGGGCCGAACCCTACACAATTTTTTTTTCAGGACTCCCCAATCTTTCTTTTGTCTTCCGAGCCTCATTACCTTGATTACATCTTGGTTTTTTCCCTCAAATAATAAAGAAAGACTTGACGTTTCGTCCACGAAGAACGCGATGGAAGAAAAAATGCTCTAGATGCAGTGAAACCGCTCCAGATGGACAAATCCCTAGGAGGCGAACCCTAAGAGGCCGAACCCTTGGGGGTCGAACCCTAGGGAGCCGAACCCTAGGGGGAAATCTATGTTTTGGGCGAAAAAAATGAAGTTCGGGACGAGCGGTTACTATTTGGAGCGTAACTGTTGATCCATTTGGAGTTTTGGGGCCCGTAATATATTAAAACGACCGTATCGATGAACCCTACAAAAGTCATCACTACGCCATGTCATATGCCGTTATAAGTCCAAAAAAGGCTTCGAAGGATGCCTTTTGGCCGTCCGAAGTTTTTTCGAAAATTTTCGGGAATTTTGTTCTTGTATAAATGTACTCCCTAACTCTTTCTGACATTGTTTCATCTTCTTTTTAGGTGTTTTGAAGCTTTACTCCCGGACATTGCTCTTTGCCATGGTGAACACTTCGAGCTTAAGCACTTTATTTGACGTCCCTTCCTTGCTTCTTTAGATCCCTTATCTTTGAACTCTTTTTTTTTTCTTGCAGCCCTCCACATTGAACATTCTCAAGATACTTGGGAACAACCAAGGAGGCCCCGCTTCTCAATGATTGGGAAAGGGCTCCCTCCTTTGGTCTTTTCGTCTGCCTTTTGGAAGCAAGTCCAAACTTATGCCTGTACAACTTTTCCTCCACCATAGAAGGAAGGCTTGTTTCTATATCCAACGGCTTGTGGAAGTTGGGATGACTTCTTGTCTGATTCATCTAACCACCTTCAAGAATAGCAACATTGGATCGACTAGCTACTTGGGAATGCTGATTATGTGGATAGCTGACATTCTTCTTGTATCCAGCTATGTAGGACATTCGTATCCAATAGGACCATGGTGTTCTTCTATCTACATATTCATCACTGCTAGGTGTGAATGCACCTTTACTCTGGAGGATGTCTATGCCATCTATCGGTAAGTATTTGCCCCTTGCACGTGAGTCACGCCTTTGGTGAGATGATCGCGTAAAATATTGTAAGTGTTGAAGTCTTGATTCCAGTGTCTGAACACTTCACAGGGCTTGATGTTTTGAAATCCTCGAAAACGAAAGTCCTAGAAGAGGAACCTCAGGAGAAAACCCTAGAAGGCGAGCCCAGAGGAGCTCTCCGGGATATTTTGAAAATCCTCGATCTAATCTTTCTTACCATCTCTTGAAATTTCTCTTTCTTTTGGAATCAAGAAGTCATTAAGAACCAAACATTTCGTGAAGGCCTGAAAGCCTTGAAGGCCTGATAGCTTCGAAGGCCTGATAGCCTCGAAAACCTGCTGATAGCATCGAAGACCTGCTGATAGCTTCGAAGTCCTAATAGCATCAAAGACCTGATAATAGCCTTGAAGATCTATTGATAGCCTCGAAGACCTGCCGAGGGCCTCGAAGACCAATCTTTATGTATTCCTCTATCTTCAATTCGACAGGTCATGACCTTTGGATCATGAACTTTCGTAGTTCTTTTCATTTCCTGTATCAGAAATCATGTACATTTATTTCATACAAACTAACACTTGAATCTATACTTTTCTTTTCTCTTTTTTTTTCAAGAAATTTAAAAAAAACGTTCAAGTATAAGTGAAAGTTTGTCAATTTATTGATAATAAAATTGCTTTTAATGAAAAGCATAACGTTTCATATAATAAATCTTGCTTTTGTCGGTGAAAGCATAACGTTCACCACTTTTAGAGATAAAGTGTAACTTTTTCGAGGTTGAGGGCTTATACTCAGGGGCCTTAATTACTTTTTTTAAAGTTGAAAGTATAACTTTTCGGGACTGAGGGCTTATAGTCAGGTGCCTCATTCACTTTTGATGATAAAGTGTAACACTCGGGTGCCTCGTCACTTGGGTCGTCCAATTTCTTGGCAAGTGCGATCCACGAGGACTTGAAAATGGGTGCCTAAATCACTGGGTCGTCCAATATTTTGGCAAGTGCAGTCTACGAGGACTTAAAATCGGGTGCCTCATCACTTGGGTCGTCCAATTTCTTGACAAGTGCAGTCTACGAGGACTTGACCACCGTTTAGAGTGGACCACCATCTTGGGTGGTTTTTTTTTTTTTTTTTTTTTTAGTCGTCAATTCTTGTGCCTCCTCCCTTGGTCATCCAATTTACTAGGCAAGGGATATTCCTGAGGACTTAAACCACCATTTTTGGTGGACCACCATCTTGGGTAGATTTTTCATTCATCTGTAGTTCAGAGTTTTTTCGATGGTACGTAGAGCCAGTATTTGAGTTCTTGACTTCCGGGACTGCACCATGGGTGATGGTGTTACACGTTTCTTCTCCTAGTTCAATCTCCCCGGCCGCCAGTTTCTCATGGTATATCCTCCGCAGATTGTAACAGTCCATAGTGGAATGCCCTGCGTATTGGTGGTATACACAGAAGTCTGATCTTCTTTTCATTTCTTGAATTCTATAAACCACGTGGCCTTGGAGGTTTCACCACTCCGTGCTCGACCCATTGTTCATACAGGCTCCTGAACGCCTTCTCGTTGCATATGATAGCCTCCGGAACTGGCATTGTGGTATACTTGTCCCCATGTTTTTCTCTGCTTCGTTCAAATTTCTCATTCTTCTCCCTCTTGCCACCCTGTGGTTTTGACTGAGAATCCACCAAAGCCACAGTTGTTGTCATCTTGCTCTTCCATGTATCCATTGCATGACTGGTGGAAAATGTCATGATTCCCCCCAAGTCCTGTGCAAAAGATGAGAGGGTCGCAAATGAATCACACGCCTTGGTAATGAGGCGGGGCTTGAAGGCGTCTAAAGCACCATTGTTGCATATGCTAACCAAGTTCTTTTCTTCAATTGGTTTTACACACTTCTGTGCTTGGGCCCTGAACCTTTCCACGTAATCTGAAAGCTCCTCGTTTGGCTTCTGCTTGAATCACATGAGCTCTACGATGGTTACTTGTTTCTGCACATAGAAAAATTTCTTAAAAAATTGCAATTTTAGACCATCCCAATCATGGACTGATCCCTTCTCCTGTACATCAGCCAATTTTTGTACCACAGAGAGTCCATACCGCGAGCCAATATGTGACAAATGATGATATGATCGATGTGATCAATCAACTTCACAGGCAGACATCCCGACCTTCGGAGTTAGACTTTACTCCACCTTACCCGACACATATTTGGAGACAACCCTACCCGACAGGGTATATCGAGCATCCCCCGCAATTTCCAAAATATAATGGGGAGAAATGAAATGTCAGGGAACACATTGCCAGGTTCGTGGAATCAATGTCTCCATGGTTAGGATATGATGAAAGGAACAATCACAATTTATTGATGAGAGAATTTAACAAGACTTTGACGGATAATGCCTTCAATTGGTACTACAACTCACTGACATCATGTAAATTCTGTATCGGTTGTGATTGTAGGCTGGTTCGTTGAACGAGACTTGGGATGGTTGGCATCTTTACTTGTGAAAATACGGGGATAGTGGTCGGAATGATGTTTGTCTTAGGCTGGCTGACTTCCAACCTAGGTTGTGGCGCGTCACCCCTATTCTGAGGTTCCAAGTGGATGATTGGGATGGACTGATTCTCCATCAATGGAGGTGATATTTGATTCTCTTTATTGTTGTTATCGTTGTTGTTGTCCTCCACTCCTGCCGGTTCTCCTTGGGAATTGTCTGGGAACATGGCCTTGAAAGCGGGAATCTGCATCAACTGCTGGCGGAAATTTCCCATTTCCTCTTGCCTCCTCTGCATCTCCAGCATCATAGCCATCATCATCCCTTGTTCTTCCCGTGCTTCCTTCAACGCCTTGTGCATCTCCAGTTGAACAACATTTGTCTGCTCTCCGCTTTCTTCCTCGCTTTGCCTTCCCGCGCTTGTCTGCCTGACATTCGCTGGTTGTTAATCAGCCATGTATGGTGATGTTGAACTTCCTTCCGATGCGTCTTCAAGGATAGATTGATCGAGATTTAGATTCACGCCTTGGAAAGCTTGACTTGCTTGCCTTGGAACTGAACCCGGTGAGGTAATGCTATTTGTTGGTGAAGATCTTCCTGTTGTTCTCCCACTTCGAGTTGTGGGCATACCCTTCACGAATTCTACATCTCCCCAGCAGAGTCGCCAAAAGAATGTGGGCAAGGAAATCGTGCCTTGCTAGTTAGGGTTTCGTGTTGGCTGAGGAGGAGAGAAATCCATGAAGAGCACGGAATTGATTGATTGATTGAAGAGGGGAGAACGACAGGTGGGCGATTACTCCAACGACGCGTGGCAAAACCCCTAGAATCTGAAAACCGTGTTAGGATTATTGGGATTCCAAGAGCCTTCTTGTTGAGTCCTTTGAGTTGAGAACGAGTATACAAACCCTTTTAGTGCTTTTAGGTGGAATATCCAAGCCTTAAGTCACCAAAAGAGCTCAAGTCTTGTGTCTCTAGAGCGGTCCCCTTCCCAATGGAATGAAATGGGTATTTATAGGGTTTTCTAAAAAGTAGTCATGTGCAAGACACATGCTTTCAGGAAAATTCCAGAAATACCCTTTAGTCATTAGAATAATGCCCATATTGCCACAATCTTCTAGCCACCAATCCAATCCTCAATCAATTCCTTAAAACGAGCCGCCTCCATTTAGTCTTACGCCTCGGGACGCGTGGAGGCTTCTCCCGGGTCTAACACATTTATTTCTGACTTTTCTGTCTTTATTCCATTAAGTTATGCGAACCCTAATTTGCACATTTAATGAGGCCGTGGAACCCTAATTGTGCATTTAATTCAATTAGGTCATGTGAACCCTAATTTTGCACTTGGGCCCACATTAGCAAAAAGGTGTCAAAAGAATAAATTGAGAGGATTACAGTTTGTTGTTCGTAGGTATCCACCGTCATCTCCGTTCAATTTAAAACTTGAAGACTTTATTGCTTGGGGTGTTTTTTTGGGTGGTGAAGTTAATTAGGTTTCTCAACCTAATTAAAGGTAAATTTATATTCTCTTAATTTATTATGTAACCATAAGTTTTAGGGCATAAAACTTGAGATGATTATAGCTCATTATTAGTGATATAGTGGAGATTTGGAGTTTGACCCGTGGTTTTTACCTCTTAAATTTAGGAGGTTTTTCACGTAAATTTGGTGTCTTGCTTGTGGATGGTTATTTGTTAGTTTCGTTCTCATAAATGGTTTTGTTGATTTCATATTTAATTGCACAAAGATGGAAAAGTAATTCCTAGGATTGAGATTATTTTTAGGCGTACTTTTCCCAACGGTGGTATCAGAGCTTGGTTATTTTTGTGATTTTCTTGTGCGAATTAAATGGGAGGATTGGACAGCAGGTTGTATGATTAATCTCAAGGCTACAAATTATGCAATTTGGAAGCCAATAATGGAGGATTTGCTTTACTGCAAGAATTTGTACGAGTCACTTGAAAACGATGGAGTTAAGCCCACAAACAAGAGTGAAGCGTAGTGGACCAAGATGAACATGGAAATTATTGGTCTGATCAGATTGTGGATTGATTAAAGTGTGTTTCATCATGTTGCCACAGAAATTAAAGCCTATGCTCTCTGCAAAAAATTAGAGTCCATGTTGAAAGGAAGACAGCGCAAAATAAAGCTTTTTTTTATTAGGAAGCTTATGAATTCTAAATTCAAGCTGATGGAAACTCCGTTGCAGAACACTTGAGTGATTTTTAGAGTTTGATAAATCAGTTGAGTACGATGAAGATGGTAAATGACGATGAGATGCAGGCTTTGTTGTTGTTGAGCTCTTTGCCTGATAGTTGGGAGACGTTGGTTGTATCGTTGAGTAACTCCGCTCCTAATCGCAAGCTGACTATGGATATAGTTAATGATAGTTTGTTTAATGAGGAACAGAGGCGAAGAGATACCATGGTGATTAGTGTTGAGTCACAAGTTTTTGTCGCACAAAGTAGGTGCAAAAAAAAAGGGAGAAGCTCTCCTGAAGATGACAAATCCAAGGGAAGGTCAAGAGATAGAAAAGAATTAATTTGTTTTCACTGCCAGAAGCCGGGTCACATAAGACGAGAGTGCAAAGTTTTTAATAAGGAGCAGTCTAAGGAAAAAGATGAGGATAAAGATTCGATTGTGTATCTATCTGACGTTGATGTAGTTATTGTTTGTGATGATAATCCCAAGTGCCATGTTAATGATTGGATTATTGATTCGGGTGCTTTATTTCATGTTACTTCCCATGGTGAGATATTCACATCCTACACTAGTGGTGATTTTGGCTTTATACGGATGGGAAACGAAAGCGTATCAAAGATTATAAGCATTGTAGGTATTTGTTTGGAGACTAACAATGGTTGCAGGTTGATACTGAGAGAAGGCAGACATATTCCGGATATTCGTCTTAATTTGATATCTGCTGGTAAGCTTGATGAGAATGGTTATAAAAGTTACTTTGGTGAATGTCAGTGGAAACTCACCAAAAGGTCTCTAGTGGTGACTAGAGGTAAAAAGGTAGACATTCTTTACACGATGCGGGCGCATGTGATAGGCGTTGAAGATGGGGGAGTTAGGCGAAAAAAAGAGTGGTACAAAGCCGTGCGAGAAGGGATAAAAGCCTTGCAAGAGAACCACGAGAGGAAAGCTCTTCGCTTTAAATGGGTACCCAAAGTGAAGAAGGAAAGTGATAGCTCGCAACCAAGGTACAAAGCGGTTGTGAATGAATTTGGCAAGAAAAAATCTATCAAGTTTGAGTTAGATCCTCCCATTGAGAAGAACCATGCCAATGAGATAACGCCGGACATGAAGATAGTTGAAAATTCCAAGAGGTTTGAGTTGAACCAAGATTTCGTTGGAATTAACTTCGAGTAAGAAGTTATGGTTAGTGATCCCTCCTCTCATGGGTTCAGAGGGGGAGAATATTGGGTATGGACCCATGAAAGAAATCCAAGTTGGAATTAAAGTAAGGGGAGCTTACTAATTTGTAAAAGTGCTATTGGAATCCAAGTTGAAAAAGGATTTACATGTTAGATTGATTGTTGACCAAGACAAGGAGATGTGATCCCTAATTTGATTAGGAGAATAAATTATTTCTAATTCGTAATAGGAATGGATTAGAAAGAGTACTATAAATAAGGCTATGATGGAGTCTTATTTTATACATGAAAGAAGCTTGTTAGCCAGAAGGTATCAAAATAATAAATTGAGATGATTACAATTTGTTGTTTGTAGGTATTCGCCATCATCTCCGTTCAATTTAAAGTTTGAAGACTTTATTGCTTGGGGTATTTTTTTGGGTGGTGAAATTAATTAGGTTTCTCAACCTAATTAAATGTAAGTTTGTATTCTCTTAATTTATTGTGTAACCTCAAGTTTTAGGGTATAAAACTTGAGAGGATTATTGTAAACCCATGATTAGTGATATAATGGATATTCGAAGTTTGACCCGTGGTTTTTACCTATTGGATTTAGGGGGTTTTCAACGTAAATTTGGTGTCTTGCTTGTGGATGATTATTTGTTAGTTTCGGTCTCATAATTGGTTTTTGTTGATTTCATAATTATTTGCATAATGACAGAAAAATAATTCCTGAGATATATTGAGATTATTTTTAGACGTACTTTTTCCAACAAATTTAAGATTCAAAGCCGTTCAAATCAGACAGTTCAGTAGAAATGAATTACATTTGTATAACAGACGGATTACAATTGTATAATACTTATACGTATAACAAATAAAGTGTAACTATTTATTATGCAAATGATACTCATTTTTCTATAGACTGTTCTGATAGACCACACATTTTGGACAATTTGAAACCAGGATTTGTTTTATTATATAGTTAAAAAAGGTAATATGAAAATGGAATAAAAGAATACTTACAACTGTCAGACGACTAATTCCATCATAATTCGGTTTTTCATTACCAAAAACTTTCAACACCTCTTCTCTAGCTTGTGCTTGCCAAATAGGATGCTTAGACAATAAAATCATAGTCCAGAAGAGTAGAGTTGAAGAAGTCTCTTGTCCAACAAAGTAGAATAACTTGCACTCTGCAATAATATCTTGCATACTCATCCCACTGTTTTTTCCTTGTTCGAAGTTGGATTTCAATAATATACTCAACATATCATCTGGAATTGTTTCTTCCTTCATTGTCTTAATTCTTTCATTGATCATATGCATAATTAAATCTCGCACTTCCCGTTCAATTTACTTCATTCAAGTGTTCCGCTTCGTTGGTAAGAACCTACACGACCGATAGTTTACGACATAAGATAGAAGAATTTATGTTATGATATGATACGTATCTTAGAGACTATATGTTAGACGAAAGGATATAATGTACGACACTTTTTTAAACACTAATTTTTTTATGTCGATCAGAAAGGGTAAAAATAATACTTTTAAGTCTTCTACCATTTTAAATGAAGAGGTGGTTTAACATTAACATATTCTATATCGCTTGATGAACCTTCAAACACTTTTTAAAATTTCATATATTCTTCTACAAAATGTCGTCTTTTTTCTCCTATTGCCACTTTCCACAAGCATAGACAAAAATCTCCACTTTTTTATTTGAATTAGAGAATTGATGTTTTCACAAGTAAATTTGTTAGTTCCACAAGCTTCTCTTCACATGAATAGTAAGTGGGGTCCACCTCATGTGAGAGGGGATCTTGTGGAACTATCAAATTTACTTGTAAAAATATCAATTCTCTTGAACTATTCTCTTTTGTTTTATAGTTCAAAGATGAATTAAAATTTTTGTTTTTTCTTGTTACTCTGTAAACATTACTACAATAATTTCTAATAATTCAATTCAAATTATTTTGGCTACTATTATATATTCAATCTAATATGTTTGATTGGCCAATAAATTGTGTGTCACATGCTTAAACATATATTAACATATTTTTCATTTCGTACCTGTATTATGATTAGGAAATGCGATTAGATAATTCATATTTATTTATCATAAAAAAATGATGTAGAATTTAAGTTAGAAAGTCAATTTAGTTACCTCGATCCTGGAATGTAAACAGAGCGCATAGCCTCCATACAAAGCTTAGCTTGTTCTCTTTGTAGGTTGAATATCTTCCTTCCTTGTAAGTAGCTATGACCAAATGCTGTTCGTGATATAGCATCAGCAGATAAGGTTTGAAGATGAGGCCAAATATCTATCTCACCTGAACCCTCTATAGACACCATTTTCTCCCATTTGCTCACCATGTCACTAGCACTAGTATGAAATGCTGGTAGCATATGCTACAACATTACAAAAAGAGAGAGTTTTTCAAAACAAAATAAATTTGGCACCCCAAATAATAGATTAATAGTAACTTTTAAATAAGAGACTAGGTGTAGATAGATAGATTACTTGGTATGATCCATAATAAGTACGGAAATTTGAATTCAGATAATGGTTTGACATTGGGCTGTTCATTTGAACAATCTAATATAAACAAGTTGCAATTGTATATATGAGAGTTACAATTGTAATAATATATACTTGTATAACAAAGGTTATCCGAAAGGGAATTGTTAAATCCACAACACTTTTTGTTATTTCCACAACAAAAGTGTCGCTGTAGATGTATAACGACGGTGAAAACCGTCGCCATAAGATCTATAGCGACACTTTTATTGTGGAAATAACATTTTCTGTTGTGGATTTAACAATTTCCTATCTGAAATTCAACTACTTACTATATCAATGTAACTCGTTTCTAAAGACTGTTGTTCAAATAGACCATCCCTTTCAAGAATCATGATCCCTTAAAAATAACAAAATGTTTCAATTTTTGTAGACCTTCTTCAAATGGGATGTGGTTTTGCAATTTTTGTAGACCCTTCTTAAAATGGGATGATGTGTTGCAATTTTTATGCGATAAGATTAAATACATGTATTTCATACACGGTCTTTAAGATTTTGTTAGTCCCATATATACAAATAAGTGTAGAACATACACTACAAGAAAAGAGTTTAATTCCAACAGAATAAATTACGTCGAAATTGCTTTATTTCAGATAGAATATTCCGTAAAATTTAATTTGGTCGGAATTATATTAAAGTCGGCGGACTTCCCGTCGAAAAGAGCTGCAGTCATTGGCTCGAATAGTTCCCGCTGGCATGGACAAAAGATGGACGAAATAGGCACTATATTCGACGGAATGTCCGTCAAAAATAGGTTAATGTCGACGGATGTAATCTCGACAAAATTCATTTCAAAATAAGAGATGTTTTATCCTAAACATTTCCTTCGCCCCCCCCCCCCCCCCCCACCCCCTTTGCCGACCCCACCTCCTTCCCCCTCTATTTCCATATTTCTCCCATTGGTTCCTATTTGCATCCACCTCAGCGGCGGTATCTAGCACCAGCGGTGGGTGAGTTTAGGTCGGTGGCGAGTAATCCATAAACAACTCTCTTTTATCTCCATTGAAGGTATGTACTCTATTTTTTCTGATTTCTACAGTGGCAGTGCAATGTGGTTAGTTCATGAGTTACTCACCAAAATACTCCATTACAACCCTACTGTTATTATAACATTCCATATAAATTTATCAATTTGGGTTTGATTTGAAGTATATTGCTGTTGAAAATATTTAAGTTTGATTTGGCTATTTAGTTTCAATTAATTTGGGTTACATTTGTAGTATTGCAGTGGATGTTCATAATTTGGGTTAACATTTGTAGTATTAATGCAGTGCATTGAGTTTGATTTTCTTGCTATTATGTTTGAGTTGGCTATTTTATTAGTTTGATTTGAAGAATGAATATTGGAATTGCTTCAATTTAGATTTAATTTATGCAATTGCAGTACATGTTCATAATTTGATATTGAAGGGTTTTGTCAGTGTATTGATAGGCAACTAATTGCTTCAATTTGTGTTCTTTTTGTATATAATTGCTTCAATTTGTGATAACAATGTCACATATGATATTTCCAATGGAATTTCTATTACTCACTCCGTTCCTTAATATAAGTCATTTTAGAAAAATATTTTTGTTCCTAAATATAAGTCGTTTGAGAATTTCAAGTAAGTATTAATTGCTTAGTTTCCAATATTACCCCAAGTAATAAATATAGCTTTGGTTCTCTCACTATTTTTTGCCCAATAAATAACATTCTCTTTTACAAGGGCAATATAGACAATTGATAGTATTTTTAATGTTTTACAATCATTTTCTTAATACTTGTGCACAACTCTAAAACGACCTATATTAAGGAACGGAGGGAGTATAATTCTTCAATTGCAATATTTGTGGGTCTTACTTTATTTTATTTATGTATTTTACTTAATTTCCCGATATTAAAATAAATTAAGTAACATTTACTTAGTTTTATACTATTAAATAAAATAAAATTTATAATGACATAAACTAAATATAAATATTTTAATATAGGTTAAAATAATATAAAATAACACCAATCAAATAACACAAATCAAATAACACAATTAAGATAAGATAATATAAAATAAAATAAAATAAGATTACATAAATAAAAAATAAATAAATTTAAATTAAAAAAATTACATAATATAAAATAAAAATAAAATAAAATAAATAAATTTAAGTAAATTAAATAATATTATATTATATAATGCAAAATAAATAAATAAATTTAATTTAATTTTAGTAAATTAAATAAAATAATATAATATAAAATAAAATAAATTAAATTAAATAATGAAATGTACTATAATATAAAATAAAATAAAATAAAAAATAAATAAATAAAATTAAGTAATATTTACTTAATTTTCCTTTGCTAAAATAAAATAATTTTATTTAGTTCTATGCTAAATAAAATAAAGTAAAAATACTATAATATATTCAAATAATATAAAGTTCTCATAAACTAAGTAATATTTACTTAATTTTCCATTGGTCAAACAAATTAAGTTAGCATTCACTTAGTTCTACTGCTACATAAAATAAAGTCCAAATATTATAATATATTCAAATAATATTTCTCATATGTGGTAGTACGTACCATTTATTAAGTCTCATCGGTAAAATAAACTAAGTAGCATTTGCTTAGTTTGCCACAAATAAAATAAACTGCATATATACCTGTGCAGGTAGTATAGTTAATTTAGAGCTTAGAAACATGTTTGACATTCACTCATTAAGAGTAAATGTCAAATAGTCCCCAATTTGAGACTGTTACTAGATGTTATGTCTCTCACTTAGGCAGATATCAATAGGTTTAGTACTTTTTTTTTTGTTTTGAGGATTTATTGGTTGTTATCTCTACATGTTCTTCGAGTGAATACTTAGATTAAGTTATCTTAGTCTATTTCGTGTACTTGGAGACTATGGGGAGGTGTTGTCGAAATTTTTTTGAAAAAAAATAAACGTGTTTAGCATGTTGACACTAGTGAGGAGACACATCTAAGAACGTGATAAAAGCCTAACCCTTGTAAAGTGGAGATAGTAGGAAAATATAATTCATGCGTGGACCACATATATGAATATCCATGTTCTAAATGTGTCTTTTGTTGAGTTAAAGATGTCAGTCGACCAGAGTTAGATGTACCGTAGGATACCGATTGATGGGAGGGGATTAGTTGATGTTTACCGTGAAGGGGTGTGCAATTTTTTGAACAAAACAATAGAACATGCTAATGATCCGAATGGAAAGATGAGATGCTTGTGTGTCAACTGTAAAAACTTGATCTGGAAGAAAGCTGACGAGATTAAATTCAACTTATTTTCATGTGGCTTTGTGGATGAGTATTCTGTATGAATTCATCACGGGGAATCAGCTGAGTTGAGGGAACTGACCAACAATGTAGATCAACCAGTTCACGGGATTCATACGCCGATAACTATGATGTCATGGACATGTTGGTCGATGCTTCTGGCTCTAACAATATAAATTGGACAGAAAACAAGCATTCGTTAGGTAGTGCTCAACAAGAACCAAATGATACAATTGTTGTCTTTTATAAGATATTTTCTGAATCGAGAGTCCCATTGTATCTTGGAAATGATAAGCACTCCACAAGCCATATGCAGTGACGAACTCTTACACTTCAAGAATGAGTATTATTGTAGTGAGAGAGGTTTCAATGATTTGCTTGATATTATCAGCGAGTTCTCACCTAAGGATCATAATATGCTAGCAAGTTATTACAAAGTGAAGAAGATGGTAAAATGGTTGAATCTGGGGTATCAGAAGACGTTGTTTGTGAGCGGGATTGCTTGTTATACAATGGGGAGGATAGAGAGAAGGTGTTGTGTGATATATTCAACTTCCCTCGGTACAAGGTGACAAAACGTGGGGGGAAAGAGAAACATGTGCCCAAGAAGATCTTACGGTACTTTCCTCTTGCGTCGAGGCTTTAACAGCTATTCATGTCGTCCCACATTGCTGAGCATATATGTTGTCATAGAAAAAGGGACGTCGTGCTTGACCAGCTTCTCACCCTGTAGATGGAGATGAATGGAAGAAGTTTAATAAAAATTAACTTATGTATACAAAATAAATTATAGGATCAATTTTTCAGAAGCTTCGGGACCAAAGTGTAGCTGAGTTGTAGCCTAAAGTATGTCAGGGGAATTCTAAGCTGTTAGATTCAACCATACCTCCGCCCGACATTGAATTATCTCTGGATGATGAACTCAGACTATGGGTCGCATCTCAAGATCCCCCAGTAGTAGTATCAGCAGATATCAAGTGTTGGGCATGTCAAGTATATCCATTTATACACTACTTGGAGGTAATAATATTTTTTATGTTTCACATTATATTATAATTTATCAAATAATATAAATTATTATTAGTAATGTTATATTTATTTTTGCAAGCTCTAGCCAGCGCTAATGTCCGAGTGCACTTGTTGGACCATTGCATATGGGCGTTGGCTTGGACGACGCCATGTTCTAGAGGGTAATGGCGGCGGTGACGGAAATGTTTGGTACAGTTTCGATATTTTATCATCAGGACCTGCCTAGCCGTGCTCGCCTCCGCCAATTTGCGCATGACATTGCATCAGAGGCCATCGTTAAGAGTACGAGTATAACTCCAGAGCAGTTCGACGCGATACGCGACGAGGTGGTCCAGATGGTGGTTACCCTACTCACAAAGGCTTTTGGCCTGCTGCCGAGTCAACAATCTACTAGTCAAAAATATATTAATTTTATTTTAAGTTGATTATTTTGCATGTTATTTAATTTTCACTTAGTTGTTTGTTTAATTCTCTCATACAAATTAATCAGTTATATGAGAGAGGGGTTTTGGGGAGTTAAGTTTATAGTCATCCGAATAGTTAGACAAATTGATTGAATAGTTAGATGTCCTCCAGATTGAGAGGAGAAAAGTGAGAAATGTCAGGAATATTGCCATTAGGATCTTCTTGTTGGGGAACAGGAGCAGCGGAGTCAGCAGTGGTATTAGCATTAAACGGATAGGGACCCATCATCATGCTATTGTTCTCCATTAAAAAGCATACCACAGACTTAACAGTAAGTAAAGATAACTGAACATCTTCTAACTTTTCTAAAATCAGAGTTTGGTTATGCATAAGAAGTTGGTTCATACTGTTAAGTGAATCAATTTTTGTGGCCATGTTAATGTTGGTTTCAAGAATCTCATGATCAATGGGTTTAAAAATGATAAGGGACTGAGGTGGCAGATTTAAGTGGGATACAATGTTGTTAATGGGAACGAGTTGGGACTGATGGTGTTACACATGAATGTTTAGATAATTGAAAATATGTGTGAGTAGTAAACCAAAGCCAAGACAATTATTATGAAAGCATAATTCAAAGGAGGATAGCAAGAAGTAGGCCAAATTGTAGGGCATACATTCATTTAAAATACTATTTATGATTTCCAAATCAAATGGCAGCAGTTTTCGATCATCTCTCACTGGCATGAAATTGTTTCGCAAAATTTTACCAAGAAACTGACATTCAGTAGTGAGAAATTCTAAACCAATTTTGCAGGGATAATCAAACAAGAGAGCTGGAACCATTTGACCAGTTACAACAGACAGATTGTGCTTAAACAACATACATTCCTCTACAGAGATACCAGATGGAAAGAGATAAGAGTTGACCCTAGGCAGTTCTAAAGTGGAGGGATGTAATTGCAGTGCATAGACAAGAAATAGTTCAGCAATTATGTAGGTTTGACCTTGAATGCAGGTAGTGATGCTCTTTAATAAACCAGAAGAATAAGTAGAAAATTCTATATGAGCATAAAACTCAGCTACAAGACTAGGATATATTGATTTATCATAGAAAGTGACTAAGCATTCCCACCCAACATTTTTAAATTTTTCAAACAAGTTTGGAAAGCTATGAAATGTAATGACATTCTTTGGACACATATTGTGTCTCATAGTCCTATACTTGATTGTGCAGAGACAGTAGTGAGGTGAGGGACAACATTAGAGAATTGTAACTCAGAATTTAGAGGAAGAGTTTTTCTTTTGGATGAAAACATATTAGACATTATTAGTAGAGATGCAGGAAAGACAGGGGAGAGAATGATGTTAAGTGAGATTTGAAAATATGAATGCACCATGTTTTTGAAAGAGTGTATATATATAGATAAAGAACAGAGTAATGATATGCTGCAGGTAATATAGCCCTTATACTCAGTTAAGACTTATCATTAAATATGACTACACAAATAACTGTAGTTGTCCTCAGATCACATTTAAGGAAAACATTAGTTTAGATAGAGGTTTTATTTAAAAAGGTACAGAGAACAGTAACATAAAATAGCCACATGTCACATAGAGAACATAGAGAATGAGTAATTTCAGTCAACTTCAAAAATGATTACAAAAGATAGCAATATTTGTCATTTAAACCATTTTTGGTATAACACGGCAAAGTATTGATTCACAGAGAGGGATGGGCCCTAATTATGTCCGAAGACACAGAACTACCATTGAAAGAAAATTTCAAAAAAACAAGTAGTATGTAAAATAGAGCAGTTATAGCAAATCTCATAAAAATTGATCAAAGACCAGTTAATGCAATAAATAAACCCAGTGGACATCAATATCCACACAATTTATATAAGACAGACAAAAATAAACGTAGTGGACATCAGTATCCACAAAATTTATAATAAAAAAAATGTTAGAGGTTTATACCTGAGTCGGTAGCAAAAATATACCAGTTTCATAGAGAAGGTCAGTGTGACAAGCTCATCCTTATGCAGTTTTCTCAATGAAAACATCAGTTACCCAAGCGGTCTAGAATACCAATTTTTTGTTATACTAGTGTTATTAAAGGTTAATTTTTTTAACTGATCATTAAAATCAGGACCACAATCAGACTAATCAGATTGACTAATACTTTCATTGTCAGATTCAACCTGATCAATGACAATAATAGTACCACTAGTTCCAAGTTCAGTTTTTAATTTTTTAAATAATTTATCAATAACTTAGGTAAGTTCACTATCCTAGTTAGGTAGACCTAGTCTAACCTTGTTTTCTGGAAGACTTAACAGAGGTTGTTCTAATTTAGAATCTAGTTTTTTAATAATAGTTTCATCAAATTTTTCTTTAATTTTATCTAGTTGTTTACCTATGGTTGCTAGATACTGGTTTGTAAAATTATTCTGCTCAATGATTTTCTTTTCATCCTTATTACCATCTGAAATTTTAAAAGGACTGGCAACAACAGATATGTTTTTAATGGATAAAAGAACAGTTTCAAGTGGGGGATGACTGGAAGAGACTTTTGACTTATCTTCTTTAGTCCACTGTGATTTAGTTATAACATTACATTTTCCATGATATTTTTCATACCAATTGTAAAAAGTAATGTTTATCTATTCATTCTTAATAAATCTTTTCCATCGATTTTTGACTTTATCTCGTTCTTTATTAGTTAGGTGATTAGAACGGAATACATGTCTTTTTTCTTTATTAGCCTTGGAATTGAATTCTTCAACAAGATTATCCCAATCTAATTTAAATTCTTTTTTAATAACTCTCAATTGATTATTAATGGGAGTTTCAAAATCTGACTGAGTAGGATATTCTGAAGGTGTAGGAGAAGAATCTTCTTCTACAAGTTCATTTGTTGAATAACAGGGATGACTAATTTGACAATGACTCATAATACCTTTTAATTTAATATCTTAAATATAAGTATTACTTAATATTTCATTATCTCTTCGAGAAGGTGCTGAAGAACTAGTAAAATCTTCTATAATAACTGGTCTTCGAGTACGTTCAAAACTTATTTTGATTGTAGCGTCAGAAAATTACTTAATATTTTTTACGTTTAATAAATTGTTAATAACTGGTTGCTGAGGTATTTCACTGGGCAAAGTCCATTGACTAGGTAATGTAATGTCTTTCCAAAGGATGGTCCTTGGAATATGAACATTAGCATCACTGGTTGAACTTTGAATTAAAACAGTTTGATCTTTAGGACTTTTGTTAAGAGCATGAACATTTAAATTTGTTTTCATGGTCTTATAATATATCCTATAAATCAAAGCTAAAGCTTGATAACCCTCTATCATTTGAGTGATTTCTCCTGCAGTTTTAATGTTTAAGGTTAAAGCTTTAAATAAATTAGGATCACTTAGGCTTAATGTGAAGTCAGGAAAGCAATTGAAATGGATTGGTCCATTATGCAGACTTGATTCCATTATGCCAATGATACTTGGGAAATAATTAAGAAATCTAGCATCTCTAAGACAGAGGTAGATACTTGAATTAATTCTTTTAATGTTTAATGGTTTGACTGCAACTTGAATAAGTCCAATATGAATGAAATTATAACCTTTTTTCCTGTGTTTTTTAATAACATCGGAAGATAAAAGACTACAATTTTCATATTCCTTATTAATTGCATAAACCTTTTCAACAGTTTTAACATTATAATCAGTTTTGAAATTATCCATAAAGTTTGACTGATAAATTTCTTTAGGGGAAACACTGGGTATGTTCCAATTATTCAAAACTTGATTAATGTTCTCATAACTGTGTTCTTTCTTGTTCACTATGTTTGGAACAGAGGGTAAAGTTGCATGATGACTAGATAAAGAGTTAGATCTAAATAATCGATTCATCTTTATCTAAGTTCAAAGCTTATTCTTTATATTATTTAGAAGTCACCTAAACTTACTTTACTCCACCTTGTTCATGCGAGTTCAGCCCTTATAAGTCTCAGGTGCGAGTAGTGTCGGGTCATAACGAGAGAACATAGGTATGTGCCTACTTAAGGTAAGAGGGTATGTATGAAAGAATAATAGAAATGTACCATTTTTGAATGGTGATATCCTTAATTCTTTTAAGTGAATGACCTTGAATAAAAAGGTCTGACTCTTCTTTAGTATTTGATGACTCTGGTTCGTCATCACTAGAAGAATCATTTACTTGAAGATCTGGTTTCTTAAATTCAATTTCTTTTCTTAAATTGGAAATATCATTTTTAAGGGTAGATATTTCTCTTTTTAGTTTTTTGACTTCTTGATTTAACTAAGGGAGGGTAATCTCTTTATTGGGTGTTTTAAATCTCTCAAGAGTTTTATTAAGGCTAAATATAGGTTTATCTTTAGCTTTAATCATTTGGTTTTTGGCATTATTATCTTTAGTTAGCAAATCCTTTAATTGTCTTGTTTACTTGGCTTTTAACTCTGGTTCTGAGATTTTACTAATTAGATCAATTAACAAAGAACTTTCTTCTTCTTCTTTGGTAATTGAATAAGTCTGGGCAAACCGGTGAACTGGACAGGAAAATGGGACCTTTTCATTTTCATTTTATTTTAATTTTTATTGTGACTCCTAAAAAATGTATAGTATTTATTCCAACAGAAATTTTTACAGAATATAGTGTTTTAGGTATAATTTGGATACATATACAAAAACAGGGTTATACAGACTGTATAACTCTATTTTTGGGAGTCACGATAATTAAAAAAAATAAAAATGTCCCATTTTCCTGTCCAATAAAGCTGTCTGCGTAGAAGGACTCTTGGTAATTACATTTAATCTTTTATTGCAACAATTTTTATTGCAATTATATGCACATAAAGTAACTTCTTCATTATCACTGTTTGTTTCATTTTCACTATTTGTACTATTAGAGGAATAAGGAATATCAGAACCTTCATCATTACTGATGTCGTTCTCAATCCTCATTAATTCTAATAGTTGTTAAGTATCTTCATTTGAGATATTTAACTGGGATACTTTTTGTTTTATTTTACATTCATTTTTATAGTATAAACAAAACAGAAAATAAAAGTGACTTACAATTTACTTAGAACATTGTAGAAGTAGATGAAGAGAAGGGAGAAATGAGTCTAAAGATTAGTCAGAGAGAACTCTGAGTCTTTCTAAGTCTGAATAACTAAATGAATTCGAATTCCTTTTATAGAATAAAGAATGAACTATTACAGATTACTATTACAAAAGTGAATGATTACAAACAACTTTAACTATTGATGAATAGTAATGAAAAGTGCTGACTTTTTACTATGCAACCAAACTTTTGATAGCTTTCGACAAAGTGACTGAATCTTTTGACTATGGAGTTGCTTTTTGATAGAAAAGCAACGGCACGTGACTGAGGCTACCTACTTTCTTCCCCTTGCTCCTTATAAATCCCTTGCGTATTATAAGGATATTCTTTTACAAACCGAGTCAGTCCTCATCAAACATATCTATGCTAGGGATGATGAATCCAAAGTCATTTATCACTCTTTGTATATTAAACAAATTATCCAGATAACCAACTGGGGAAATCATCCCTCTGATCTTCGTCCACTTTCCAATCAAAATAATTTATTTTGTTATTTGATTACATGGAAGCCTGGAACAAGATCTTCCTTTATCAGAATCAGTCTTTTAGTCATTCATGGTTCATCCAATTTGACCATAAATTTAAAAGTCAAATTCCCTTTTGGTTTCTTCTTTGGTGGTCGAGATTTGGTTATTCATTCGACCTTTTTCCTAAGCCATTAAAAGCTCAAGTCAGTCACTTCTGCAATCGTAGTCAATATAATTCAAAGTTTAAAGGTATCCCAA
Source organism: Panax quinquefolius (assembly GCA_020205615.1). Classification (NCBI taxonomy): domain Eukaryota; kingdom Viridiplantae; phylum Streptophyta; class Magnoliopsida; order Apiales; family Araliaceae; genus Panax; species Panax quinquefolius. Next base: position 30,651,493 of record CM035151.1, read on the forward strand.
TATTACTGCAATTTGTTAGTAGATAAAAAGTTCCTTGGATTCTCAAATGGCAATATAACCTTCTAACGCCAATTGTATAGTCAATTTTTCAGTCTCCTTCCTCTGGTCAAAATTCTACTTCTACCACTATTAGTCAAGTCACCATGGTTTCCCGCATTTTTTTAATTAAATGGTGGGATAAGTTTGATATCAATAGGATAATTGGTCAAGTCCAGAAGGAATTTCCCTCTGCCCCTCTTCCTATTGTCCCAGTTAAATCTGTTCCTTCTAAAGGATCTTCAAGTAAGGCAAAAGAGCCAAAATCCAGTCCAACAAATTCTATTGATATTTCTAATATCAAGAATTGTTTGAGCTCAGAATTAAAACTCTTAGCCCACGCCATTCATGAGAGAGTGGCCAAGTTACACGAAGAAATTGAAGCTTCAGAATGTTCTTCTTCTTCTAAATCAGTTGTCAGTAATAATGATGATGATGAAGACCCATATGGCTCCATCAACCTGCAAAATGCTAAGGACCCATTTGCCTGACAAATCAGTCATCAGTTGCCAGCATTCACTCCTATTTTCCCACTAGAAGTAGCCACAGTCACGTGCCGTTACTTTTCTATCAAAAAGCAACTCCATAGTCAAAAGATTCGGCCACTTTGTCAAAATTTGCCGAAAGTTTGGTTGCATAGTAAAAAGTCAGCACTGTTCATTACTATTCATCAACAGTTAAAGTTGTCTGTAATCATTCACTGTTGTAATAGTAATCTGTAATAGACCATTCCTTATTCTATAAAAGGAATTCGAACTCATTTAGTTATTCAGACTTAGAAAGACTCTGAGTTCTCTCTAACTAATCTTTAGACTCATTTCTCCCTTCTCTTCATCTACTTCTACAATGTTCTAGGTATATATATATATATATATATATATATATATATATATATATATATATATATATATATATATATATATTGCTCTTCAAAATAGTTACGTTATGTTGATTACGATTCAAGTTATAGGATGAAGTTATTGGTTAATTTATGTATGTATTGTTTGGATAAAGTAGGTTACAGATAAAAAAATGGGGTTTAAAAACTTGAAAAATGCAAAAACGAAAAAAATTATTTAAAAAAAAGATATTTTCGACGGAATTAGGTAAACTCGACGGAAATTCCGTCGAAAAAAGGTTCACAATTTATTTAAAAGCTTTATATTTCCGACGGAATGGTCCTTAATCTTGACGGGCATTCCGTCGAAATTAGGCCTTACTAGATCAGATAGAGATGTTATACGTGTCTTTCTTATTCTCGACAAACTAAATCTGTTTGTACTAATCCATCAACCATAACCAATCTTCCTCGACCGACTTATCTCTAACGAGCGAGGTTTAATTCGATGGAATTCCTGACAGAATATTCTGTCGGAATTAGGCAATTTTCTTATAGTGATATATGCTCTAATTGACATAGATCTAATAAGTTAACATTTGGGGTTAAAATGTGATTATCGATGAGTATATATGAGCCTATTACATTCCCAACAACAAGATTGTTACTAGTACAAATCGGCTAATAGTACAATCCACATATTTGGATTATATAACAGACGAGTAAAATGCAAATGTGACCCCTGAACTTTAAGTATTTTTTTTGTATCGAATTCATTTTTATTAATTAACGTGACTTGAGCCCTTTGTATTTTGAAATTTGGATAGTGAACCCTCAAGTGACACATATGCGTTGACTTGCTTACGTGACAACTCAATTTTGGCCCAAAAAGTTGTTCCACGGAATTGATTCCAAAATCTAAAATTTGAGATGTTAGTCATGAGACCACCCAAGCACCACATCCTAAATATTTAAATTACCCAACAAATAAATTATATACTAAATAAATTGATTCCTCCAATAGAGTATTAAAGATAAAACACCTTTCTCTTAATATTATGGACTAATTTATTACATTTACTTACTTAATTTTACATCTTATTTCATTTATGCCTATGGTAAAGGTCTCCCATTTTGGCAAACTTAGAATCTGAAATCTCTAAATACTTTTGAAATCTGAATTGAAATTATTAGTTTTTAAAGAGAAAATTTATTAGTTTTTAAAGAGAAAATAAGATAGGTAATTTTGAAATGATAAAATAGGTAATTCGAGAGGGTATAAATAAAGGAATTGATATTTTACAAAAAACTTGATGAGTTATGGCCACATGCTCCTCCTCGCATATAATAGTAAGTAGTAGACTCATGTAAGAAAGTACCTTGTGGAACTAATAATTTTACTTGTGAAAATATCATTTCCGTAAATAAATTCTTTAACGTAATTTGTACTTTAATACTTACTTAATTACCACTTTCTCAATCAAGAAAAATTTATAAATTAAATATTTAAATAAAATATATAGAAGAAAAAAGAAGGTAATTATTTTCAGTTATAATTCTCGACCAAAATTACATAACAAAGAAACATAAAAGTTACACTTGCAATTTGCAATAATATCCATTTTTAAATAGTTATCCCACGAGGGTACTCAAGGTAGTTTAGTACAGTAGGGTATTCAACATGTCAATCCTCTCATTGGGCAAAGTCCAAAAAAACCCCAAATGGCTTAGCTTTACCGTTAATTCTTCTACCGAATTCACCTATCGGAGCTCCGGTAACTTGAGCCTTCTCTATCTCGGTAAGACTCATGCCTATATTTTTCCCAAATCGCTTCAATTCACTCATTGCAGATCATTACTAAGTGTTTCTTGTGCTTTATACACACTATATACATGATTGAACATGTAGTTTGAACTATTATATATGTTAATAATTGTTTTGAGTATCATTATTTGTTATGAACATCTCTCCCTGGAGTTTTACGTCTTGGTGTCTTTAATGGAGGAGGTAATGATGAAGAGAAAGGTGTGTTTTTATTTTAATATTTTGTTGGGAAAATAAATTGATTTAATGTATAATTTATTTATTGAGCACTTTAAACAACTATGAAGGGATTTAATACGCATGCTATTTCATATTTATACATTACAGGAAAATCAAAGGCATACCTCTTGTAGCGTGAAAGCCTCTGATGCGAAAAACCTCCTACGATCCCAAAATTATCTGACAACCCAATCGGTGTCTTCGAACTACGATTTGAGAACATAGCCCAATTTCACGATTCCTAACAATTAGGGTTTGGTCTGTATTCTGGAGACTTTCTGATAATAGCAGTAAACTATGTCTGTCTTTAGGTTTGGAATAATGCTATCGTCACTTGTAACTGAGGAGACGTGAGTATATAAGGACGAAGTGGTTGAAACACTTTCCTGTAATCCCTCAACCTCCCAGTCACGTAACAGTCAAATATTAAACGGCACAATGACTTGGTCAATTGGCCAAACCAACTGACAAACCAAATGGGTCGGACCCTCCATGGGGCTCCCCATTTGGATACCCAAAATCCAACAAACTAGGTCATGGATGCGGGTGGTCTCACGGCCAACACCTCAAGTTGGGATCAATTCTTTGGAATAACATCTTTTGGGCCAAAATTGAGTTGGAGTATAAGCAAGTTAACGCACATGTGGCATTAAGGGTTCAATATCCAAATTTTAAAGGATCAATTACATATTTTATTATATTTTTTAAAATAATTACAACAATAGTGAACTCATAAAATATTTATAAAAGTAATACATTTTTCATATTTATTTATAATATTAGTGAAATTAGGATTCCTTAATTTAGGGAATTAGTATGCAATTAGGATTCCTTATTTTAGGGGATTAGTATTGAATTACTTTCTCTCTCCTCTTGTTTTTGTTTCTTTAATTCAAAGACTGAAACATTCAAACTCTACAACACTAGTGCAGTTATGTTAAGGTTGTGCGCCATGGACACCGTCAAAGCTTTCTTACAAACAAAGGCCTCCCCACTGAGTATTCTCCATAGCATTTCTTTGTCACCGAAAATCATGGCGGAAGAGGGTGGTTTCGATGAATGTACAGTGAGAGTTTGGATAGTTCGGTGCGAAGGTGGGAGGATTCGGATCCATCCGGAGAAGATTAAAATGTCAGATGGAGGGGGGACATTGGAGAGTGTGATCGGAAGGGAAGAAGATGAGGAGAGATGATTTTTGTCTTCTTTTCATTTTTATCAAATACAGGGCATTATTAAAGGGGGGAACAATCACGATTGGTTCCTAATGATTCTTCATAATTTCTCCACCATCTCCTATGAAACCATCTAATGCAAAATAGCATCTTCCATGTTTTTCCATTTTATGGTAGATTGACGTTTATGGGTATTTTTTTTTAGCAATTGATAAGCATGGCATTTACACTCGCAATTTTTTTCAGTAAATGCGGTTGGTAATTAAACATTCATATCAAGGTAACCAATTCAAGATTATTAGGTTACCAATTTATTTTGAACGTGATGCAGTTGGTAGCCAAACTTTCATGCAGTGGGTATCCAAACCTTCATACCTAGGTCACTAATTCAGTTTTATTAAGTTACCAATTTATTTTGAATGAGATGCAGTTGGTAATTAAACCTTCACGTATAGTTGGTTGTTAAATTTTGCACCAAGGTAAGTAGATTGGTTACCTTGATATAAATATTTAGTTACCTTGGTATAAAAGTTTGGTTACATTTTTAAAAAGATTTGATTATCAACATTACATTACACATCAGTCTCTCATCTCTCTCTTTTCTATGCAGTGTTCTTATTTACTTTTGGACCTGAAATTGGGTCTCACCAGCGAAGGAGAGGAGGAAGATGACGTGAAATTAATATCTATGCAATGATAGCAATAAAGACTATTAGAGAGAATTTAAGAAGATTTCTTCAAAATATTTGTATATAGAGTTCAGTACATTCAGGAAATATTTTCCCTCGCACAAAAATGTCAAGGATTTCTTATATTTTGATAACTAAGTTCTGAGAGAGCATAATTATCTCAATCATCATAATTTCTCGTCCAAATGGGTGCTGAAGGCGTGTATTTTGCACACTGGACGGGTGAGGGATCCTGTGTTCTGGTTGTATCATGCTGCTACGTCTTGAATAACGCGCACTCACATTATTATATGCAATGTCCGTAAGGGATAAAAGCCTGTAAGCAGCTTTTTATAAATTTTCTTATGTTCCTTTTACTCCCAATTTTGTTTTGGTTATATGTTGGCGGTTATTGGATGAAGGATTTGAGCATTGGATCTCTGTCTTTTCTTATGTCACTTTGAATATAGTAGACAGTTAATTAAATATTTTTTGAATTTGAATTTGTTTTTGTTGTTAGATCCAAATATTTGAATTTGAATTAATAATTATGGCAGTTAGTTGTCCTCGATTTTATATTTATTTATTAATGTGAATTGTACTATTTTTTTAATATGGGTTCTAATTATACTCTTTTTGTAATTATTTAGTTGATGCATTTTTCTTGTAATTATTTTCTATTTGTTGTATACTTATGTAAAGGACCCAATTTTGAAATAGAAATGGGCTTAACTAATATAAAGAAGCTCAATACTCAAAAATATTTAAAGTTCAAGGGTCACATTTGCATATTACTCTATAGACAAGCGATATTTTGATCAACCAAATTTGCCAGTTGGCCACATTGTGCAGCACCGGATCCGAAATTGTGAACTAACCTTGAGCTTCTCTAACTGGAAAGCAGGGTTCAAGATTCCTCTGTGCTTGCTCCATTTCTCACCCTCAAGGGTTAGAAGTCCTTCAGATATGCTCTTGATCAATGGATTATTTGTTTTAAAATATTTTTGAAACTTATCAAATTTGATCATGACTTCATGTGTCAGCTGAGGGTCAGTGATGTATACGCTTGGTATCTGTCCAAACCAGGAAAAAGAATTTTTACCTGCAATTCAAAATATTAAAAATAAGTAAAGTCAGAGTTCAAATTCAATATAAAATCTATTTTCTCTCTTTTAGAAAAATTTCCACTCATACTCGAACTAAGGGGGTGTTTGATAAAAACTGAATAAATCTGAATCTGAATCTGAATGAGCTGAATCTGAATCTGAATGAGTTGAATCTGAATCTGAATGAAAAAAAGCTGTTTGATAATCGATACGTATAAAACATCCGAACGACAAAACTTTTTATTATTTTACCCCTTTAAAAAAATTCAAAATTATTGTAAATTTATTTAATATTACTTGATATAATAGTTAATATTTTTTTAAAATTTTTTAAATTTTTTAAATTTTTTTTACTTCATTCAATTCTTTCATTCAGTACCATTCAACTCAAAAAAATCTGATTTTAATTTATTTTAATTTCATCTATCTTACCGATTCAAACCATTCGCATAAAACAAACCTATTTGGAATGGGATTCAAATTAATTCAGATTCAAATTACGTTCGGTCTAAACAAACACCCCCTAAGATGCTCTAACACACATAGGAGTGTTTAGTATGACTTTTTCTTCCCCATTTTCCTCTCTGGTATTTACGTTTATATGTACTCTTTTGACTTCTCTCTCCCTGATTTTTACTCTTTTTGCTCCTATTTCTGTTTATATATATATATATATATATATATATATATATATATATATATATATCCGCTATAGATGTATAGAGATAGAAGCTAAATTTATAAGATCTACAGCGACGATTTTGTTATAAAAATATCATTTTTTGTAATGAAATTATCAATTTACTATAGAAGAAACAAGAAGAAAAAGATGAATGATCACTCATTTTTTGTACATACAATATTTTGAGATGGTGTTGTAGGCCAATGGTAGGACACGAGGCACAATATCATCCGTCAGATTAATGGGCTTGGAACGGGCTTCTTTGATAAGCGTGGATTCGTCCTTCAGGTCTCCCACCAATAGCCTGTAAGAGTTGCCTTTGAGGCCCTGCTGGTTCAGGAGTTTCTCAAGCTTCTTCGGTCTAAACCAAATCCAGTCCAAAACTCCCCATACGGGTATTATCACAAGAAGAATGAAACAAGAGGCTGCAATCAAGTTGTTCATCATCTCTTATCATAAGGAGATATTATGCAAGTGAAGCCCTCCTTATTTAGAATTTGGTAGGTAAATCAAAATAATGGGATATAATTTTGGATTGTTGAATACTCAATTATATACTAGTGGGATTGGAAATGGCACAATAATTTGTTTGTTGACTATTTCACCTAGGATCCTATCCATTAAGCAAGAAGACAACTTTTGAATATTCAATTATGAATAATGCTAGAAACACAAACTATTCTATAAATATTTTATAAATCATTGATGTAAGATACTCCACCTCAAAGATATTATGTCAAGGCCAAAGACTACATTCAAACAATTTGTTAATCAATATCTTTGAGGTGGAATATGTCATCGTTAGATTTATAAAATAGTTTATTATCACGTATCATCACTCTTCAATTATATACTAGTGGGATTTTAAATAGATGTATGTGCGTGGCACAATTTCAAACACGGTGTTGGGTCGTGATATTTCTCCTATCGGGTAGAATAGAATGGATTGGGCTATTTATTGATTAATCTATTGGGTCTTCACTATGGGTGTTGACATTATTGGGCTCAATCACTTTATTATCTTTGTTAAGTCCTTAAAGATCGGACCAAATCAAATGGAATAATTCCATCATATATTTAAATATCTTCACTTGGGTTACAAGCGGTGATGATGACAAAGATATGGTCGATCGATATCTTCTGGCATTAATAAGGTTAGACGGTTGTCAATGGTGGTGAACAGAGGGATGGGATTAACAGGTGTCGGGAGGGTTAGTGTGGCATTAACTGCAGTCCTATAGTATATCATAGCAAGGAGGTCTTCACAAAGAGGTACGTTAACTTTCACATTCATATACACATACACACAACTGAGAATATCTATATCTCTCTCAATACACTAGACATTACATCATCCATTGTTAACCTTGTGAACACCGATACTGACTCTCACGCCTGATGTAAGACCCCAGCTTTTATAAATAAAGATGAATTTTCTATAAATATTATTTTTGAATATTATGGAATAATTTGATATAATGTTATAGTTGTGGGTAATATTTATAAATTTTGCAAAGTATGCAAGTGGTTATATTATATTTGATTGGTCGGGGAATATTCGGTTTAGCAGGAATATTCGTACAACTACTCAATCATTGGTGGACCCAATAATGTAATTATCATCGGATCGAGAAAACGACAAAAATATTTTATTGAAATAACGGCGGAAGTTTTACGTTGATCTTGTTGAACTACTCGGTAGTAAAAAATACGAATGTCGTGTGGTTGCAATAGACACTGCGGTATTGATTATTGATCTTATGTGAGAAGTCACTCACGGTTTGATTTCATTATTGTCGATTAATAATATGAATTATTATAGCGATAATGACGTTTTGTTTTATTCAGTATTATTAACGTAATAAAATGCGAAACATCTTTTATATAAAAATGTAAAAACTTTATTAAAGTTATTCTATAAATAAAATATATTATATTTTATTATGATAAATAGTGTTTTCAGTATAGTATTTTTTGCGTAGTGTTGCATAGTGTTTTATAGTAAAATGTTTTATATAAATAGAATATATTATATTTTATTTAAAAGATTTTGCTTTTAAATACGGAATGGTCGATTAAAGTAAATCAATCTGGACCGTTCATGGATTAATTACTATGCATTCTATTTTCCTATAAATAGAAGCTCATTCCTTCATTATTTTCTTATTTAATTCACCAAACTCTAGAGAGAGAAACTATAGAGAGGGAAAGAAAAAAGTATTCTCGCTACTTCACTTCGCCAATATTCAGTTCTTCTAAGGTAGGGAATATTATTTGTTGTGCCGTAAAGGGTGTTATTCTTTTGTATCCATAAAGAGAACTTCTTTTGTTATTCCATTCTTATTTATTCATTGAATAACTCAGATAATGCTGAATCCCCTATACTTGGTGATCTTCTTCTTTATTCCATTCTTCTATTATTACATTGGAACATCACATCGTGTGTTTTACAGGACTGGTTAAAATCTTTATTATTATTATTCATTTGGAACATCATGTATACGTGTGTTTTACACGGACTGGTTAAAATCTTTATCATTCATTGGAATATCCTATCGTGTGTTTTACACCGGATCCGGTTCCTTCTTTATTATTCTCATTGGAACATCTGTCGCTTTGTGAATTTCACGACTTTGGTTTCGTTATTATTATTACATTGGAATAACCCGTCTATGCATCTGCACCGCATGCATAGTGATTTCTTTTGTTATTCCATTCTTTATTATACCCGGTTGGTTAAAACTTTGACTTCTATATTCCATGAAATTAGTAGAATATCCTCGATATTTGCGTTTCATCCAAAGATCTTTTCATGGAAATATTCTTCCGATCATTCTTGAATTTTACTCTACAAAGCAAGTATCATGTTGACAGTTTGGATGTTATTAGTTCTGAATAACTTAATTCTTGAACTTGTTTTATTGAATTCTTATATCATTGTCATCATCCTCATGTTTATATTTTTTTAAAGTCATACGTGGCTCTGTAGAGCATGGATGGACTTGGTATGATTATGACTGAGGGATTATTGGTGTAATCATGACCGTAATGTTACAAATGATGTTGTAAAAGTCCTCGATTGGTAGTAGTGCATTGATGGACGATTGTTGGCGTGATCATGACCATTAATGAATACACAACTATTCTTGGCCCGTAGTGCGAGGAATAATTGTGGTCGTGATACTAAAGAATATCCTTCGTCAGTAAGTGCGGGGTGATTCGATGATGTGGATTATTTATTAAAGTCGAGTCTCAAATATATATATGATGAAAAACCTTTTAAATCATAAAAAATAGTAGATTTTATTTTCTACTTGACTCTTTTAATGGATCGCTTGTTCGCTGCAGTTAAACTTGATGTTTATTATATTTTATCGGTTTAACAATGTCAAGGCTATTGATAATTTATTCTCGCATTATCTTAGTCATAATATTTCTTCTTTGGGCTAGTTGAGCTCACCCTTTCTTTCATCATTCTTCGTGAAATGAGAACATAAATTTGGACTAGCGGGGAACGGAGTAATGGTCGAGAGGATAGCATTAGTAGTCCTCACTATTCCGTGAAATAGTGTGATAATAATTGTAATGAGGACTCCTTTTGAGTTTGTATAATATCTAGTAGACAATATTTGTATTCAAACTCACGATTTTATGTCGTATTGCATAATTTACGCTTATATTAGTAAGTTGTATTTAAATTTCGCACCATGTATCCGACTACCCAAGATGGGTGATGTATACCTAATTTTGGGGCGCCACGGTTGGTATCGATGCTTAGAGGATATGATCCATGGCTAAGATGTGAGAATAGTACTAGGAGGGGAGAGACGGGAATACCTTCGTTAGTATGACCTACCTAAGTTTATGTGCTATTTTATTGGTTGATTCGTAATATAAAGATAATTGTTACATGTCAATTAATCTTTTGTTTTGTGGCGAGATCTCGAAAATGACATCCGAGAATGTTGAGAATAGCAATAGAGCACAAAGCGATCGTTGATTCACCACATATCAATAATCAGGATAATGTGCATCGGAAGGCGATAATCCTCATGCAAACAATAACACCGACCAAATGATGAATGATCAAATGTTCGTGAGGCTTTATGCAATTTATGCAACAAAGAAAGTAGAGCTACTCTGTCCAAAACGTAGGTGGAAACACACAGAAAACTCTCAAGCGGTCACCGCTAAACAATTCAAGGAGCTGGGACCACCGGAGTTTAAGGGAGAGCCAAAACCACTTCGGCGGAAGCATGGATAAAGTGATTACCAAGATATTTGATGTCTTGGGATGCTCCGAGGAGCAAAAGGTTCCTTTCACGCCTTTTATGTTGCGTGGAGAGGCAGACATCGGTGGGAATCGGTAGAAACGTACTCAACTCTTTGTCTTGATCAAGATATCTTGGGAGAAATTCCAGAGTTGTTTCAACGACAAATACTTTCTCGAAAGTATTCGCCACATGAAGGAGGTGGAGTTTATCAAGTTGGAAAAACAATATGAGCGTGTCGCAATACGAGGCAAAATTTGCGGAGTTATCACGGGCCATATCCCCACTGGTGGATAATGAAGAGAATGGCATGAATGTTTTTAAGAGGTTTGAAGTCGGAGATACGTCAACATCTTATTTCATAAACCGTGTTTGTATTCGAGATGTTGTAAATAGGGCTCGATTAGTGGAGCGCGATAATGATCAACTTAACTAAAAGAGAGCGGTGACAAAATTATAATACCGGCCGAGAGTAGTCATCAAGCGGTGACAACAAGCGTGGAGGGAATCAACAAAGCCGATATCAGAACCACTTGGTGGTAATCGTGGCCAAAACAATAAGAATAGACATTTCAAGAAAGCGGAGATTCAACAATGATGGAAAGACGTCAAAGACCAAAGACCCGTTGTTAAGGAAGGAGAAAGACCACCTATCATATGCTTCAAATGCGGAGAGAAGAGGGACACATCATCCAACTCGCGTGCCATGCCAGTCCAAAGCATGTTATAATTGTGGAAGAGAAGGTCACTTAGCTCGATTTTGTCGTGCATCAAGAAGACAAATTCAACTAGGATAGAGGCACCAAAGGTCGTCCCGAGAAAAGTCAAAACCAGAAAGTGCAAGGGAGAGCGTTTGTTGTGACCTCCCAGAGAGCAAGGAACCCGAATGAGGTCATCACGGGTAAGCTTATCATAAACTCTAATGAAGTCTATACTTTATTTGATAACCCCGGTTTCTACCCATTCTTTTATTTCTCCTACTTGCGCTCATCGATTAAATTTGACTACGGAGAAATTAGACTTTGACTTATCTGTGGAAACTCCGTTGGGAGAAACCTTCATTACATCCATCGCTTATAAGTCTTGTTTGGTTCAAATCGGTACACTCACATTACACCGTCGATCTTATTTCATTAAAAATACTTGCATTTGACGTGATTCTAGGATTGATTGGTTAACTACTTATCATGCAAAATTGATTGTTTTTGTAAGGTTGTTAGCTTTCATATTCCTAATCAACCTATTATGCGAATTCAAACGACCAAACCATTAAAATCAATCACGGTCATCTCAAGCCATAAAGCTATTCGTTTATTAAAAACGGATGTCAAGCTTTCTTAGCTCATGTCACGATTTAAACAAAAAATACGCCGCTTTTGAACGATATTTCTATTGTTAATAAATTTCCGACGTATTCCTCAAGAACTTCCCGCCTACCCCAGGCGTGAAATTGAATTTTGTATCGACCTTGAACCCTAGACAAAACCTATTTCCAAAGCCCCATATCGAATGGCTCTATTGAACTTCGTGGAGTTAAAGACCCAACCATGTGAATTGTTAGACATTGGCTTTATTCGTCCTAGTACTTCTCTGGGGTGCCCTGTTCTATTCGTGAAGAAGAAAGATGGGAGTATGCGATTTTGTATTGATTATCCGGAGTTGAATCATGTCACCATCAAAAATAGGTATCCATTGCCACGTATTGATGACTGTTTGACCCGGTTGTAAGGAGCCAAATTCTTTTCAAAGATTGATCTTCGTCCGGATATCACCAATTGAAGATTAGAATCACGACATTCCAAAGACGGGCCAGAACTCTATGACGGGCATTATGAATTCCTAGTCATGTCCTTTGGATCGACTAATGCTCCCGCCGCCTTCATGGATATGATGAACCGAGTATTCAAGGAATATTTAGATCACTTTGTGGTCATCTTTATTGATGACATCCTTATTTATTCCAAAAGCCGTGAAGATCATGAGCAACACTTGAGGTCGACACTCCAAAAGCTTCGTGAATATAAGCTTTATGCCAAGTTCAAGAAATGCGAGTTTCGTCTTGAAGAAGTAGCATTCCTTGGGCACGTGGTATCAAGTCATGGAATATCTCATTGACCCAAAGAAAGATTGAAGCTATTCAAAGTCGGGAACAACCTAAATCGATGACCAAAGTAAGTAGCTTTCTCGGTTTAAATTGGTTATTTTCGGAGATTCGTGGAAGGATTTTCTCGAATCGCTACTCCATCGACTCGGTGACTCGAAAAGATACAAAGTTCGGTTGGAGCGAAGAATGTGAGAAGAGTTTTCAAGAACTCAAGAGGAGACTTATTTCAAAGACTGCTCGGCAATACCATCCGCTCGGAGGATTTGTCATCTCATGGTGATGCTTGCAGCAAAGGGTTGGGATGTGTTCTCATGCAACATGGAAAAGTTATAAGATATGCCTCGCGACAACTCAAAGAATATGAGAGGAATTATCCTACTCATGATCCGGAGTTGGCAAATGCCGTTTCAGACTTAAAATTTGGAGGCATTACTTGTATGGGGAGAAAGTGGAAATCTTTACGGATCATAAAAGCCTCAAATATTTCTTCACTCAAAAGGAACTCAACACGCGACAACGACGTTGGCTTGAACTATTGAAAGATTATGATCATACCATCCAATACCATCCTCGAAAAGCGAACGTGGTAGCCGACGCATTGAGTAGAAGAAGATCATATGCAATCACGATCGTTATTGTCAACGCAAGGCCCATTTTGTGTGACTTGCAAAGGATGGAGATAGAGTTAAAGACTCGTGGACGCATGTGATGATAGCGAATATACTGAGTAGAACCGACTTTAATCGATAAAGTTAAAGTCGCCAAGCTGCTGACACTGAGGGTGATGCATATGAGGAAGAAAGTGCAAGAGGGTGCTACGCGGAAGCAAGAATTGATGAAGAAGGAATACTTGAGTCAACTCCTGACTTTGTGTTCCTAACGACCACGATTTAAAGTGTAATATCATGATGGAGGCGCACAACACACCATTTGCAATCCATCTGGGAGTACCAAAATGTATCATGATATTCGCCATACATTTTGGTGGAGCAATATGAAGAGAGAGATAATACTGCATTTATCTCAAGGTGTCTAACTTGTCAACGAAGTTAAAGCGAGCATCAAGTACCAAAAGGTCCATTGCAACCACTTGAAATTCCGAGAATGGAAGTAGGAGCACATTACCATGGATTTCGTTCACTCGGCCTTCCTAAGGTTTCTCAAGGCATTGATGCGATTTGGGTCATTGTTGATAGATTGACCAAGTCCGCTCATTTCTTACCGACATCGAGAAACTTATACACTTGAACGCTCTTGCTCAGATGTACATAAACGAGATTGTAAGATCGCATGGTATGCCAGTATCCATAGTTTTCGATCGAGACCCAAGATTCACTTCACGATTTTGGGTTAGTTTGCAAAAAGCTATGGCACACAGACTTACAATTTAGCTCTAAGATATCATCCCTCGAATGGACGGACAATCGGAGAGGACTATTCAAACTCTTCAAGATCTATTAAGACTACTGTGTCCTTGATTTCAAGGGAGTTGGGACAAGTTCTTACCATTGGTGGAGTTTTCCTACAACAACAGCTTATCAAGCAAGTATCGCATGCCTCCATTCAAGTGTTGTATGGAAGAAAGTGTCGTTCTCCAATATCTTTGGGATGAGGTGGGTGAAGCAACGTTGTTGGGACCGGAGTAGGTACGTATAACTACGAAAAAAGATTCAAACGATCCGATAACATATATAAAACCTCACAAAATCGATAAAGAGATATGCCTTGATCTTCATCGAAAGGACGTGGAATTCGATATAGAGATCATGTGTTTATAAGAGTTGCTCCATGGAAAGGAGTTACAAGATTTGGAAAGAGAGGAAAACTTAATCCTCGATTCATCGGTCCATTTTAATCCTCGATCGAGTAGGAATCGTGGCCTATAGACTCGCTTTTACCGCCAAATATGTCTCGTGTTCATAACGCTTTTCACATATCCATGTTACGTAAATATGTGAAAGACCCGAACCATATTATTGAGTTAGAACCGGAATAAATAGCGGAAGATTTAACGTATGAAGAGGTCCCTGTTCAAATTTTGGATAAGAAGGAATATATTCTACGCCCAAGGTTATACCTCAAGTCAAAGTTTTGTGGAGGAACCACGATGTTGAGGAAATGACTTGGGAGTTAGAATCAAATGAAATCAAGGTATCCTTACCTCTTCGACATACCAGTGTAACGCACCCTAATTTCGAGGGCAAAATTTCATAAGAAGGGAGGTTGTAAGACCCCGGCTTTTATAAATAAAGATGAATTTTCTATAAATATTATTTTGAATATTATGGAATAATTTGATATAATGTTATAGTTGTGGGTAATATTTATAAATTTTGTAAAGTATGCAAGTGGTTATATTATATTCGATTGGTGGGGAATATTCGGTTTAGCAGGAATATTCGTATAACTACTCAATCATTGGTGGACCCCATAATGTAATTATTGTTTGATCGAGAAAACGACAAAAATAATTTATTGAAATAATGGCGGAAGTTTTTACCGTTGATCTTGTTGAACTACTTGGTAGTAAAAATACGATGAATACGTGTGGTTGCATAGAAATACACCAGATTTGATTATCGATACTTATGTGAGAAGTCACCGGTTTGATTCCATTATCACGATTAATAATATGAATTATTATAGCGATAATGACGTTTTGTTTTATTCAGTATTATTAACGTAATAAAATGTAAACATCTTTTATATAAAATGTAATACTTTATTAAAGTTATTCTATAAATAAAATATATTATATTTTATTACGCATAGTGTTTTCAGATATAGTGTTTTTGCATAGTGTTGCATATAAAGATTTGCATAGTAAAAATGTTTTTATATAAATAGAATATATTATATTTTATTTAAAAGATTTTGCTTTAAATATGGACCGTCGATTAAAGTAAATCAACTGACCGTTCATGGATTAATTACTATGCATTCTATTTTCCTATAAATAAGCTCATTCCTTCATTATTTTCTTACTTAATTCACCGAAACTCTGTAGAGAGAAACTATAGAGAGAAAGAAGAAAAGTATTCTCGCTACTTCACTTTGCCAATATTCGGTTCTTCTAAGGTAGGAAATATTATTTGTTGTATTCGTAAGGGGTGTTATTCTTTTGTATTCATAAAGAGAACTTCTTTTGTTATTCCATTCTTATTTATTCATTGGAATAACTCAGATATGCCAAACCCTATACTTGGTGATCTTCTTCTTTTATTCCATTCTTCTATTATTCGCATTGGAACATCACATCATGTGTGTTTTACACCGGACTGGTTCCGCCTCTTTATTATTACTCTGTTGGAACATCCGTCATGTGTTTTACACCGGGACTGGTTAAAATCTTTATTATTCTCGTTGGAACATCACATCATGTGTTTTACAATGGACTGGTTCCGCTTTTTATCATTCTGTTGGAATATCCTATCTCGTGTGTTTTACAACAGATCGTTCCATCTTTATTATTCTGTTGGAACATCTTGTCGGGTGTGAATTTCACCGACTCGGTTCCGTTATTATTATTCTGTTGAATAACTCATACATCAAGCACCGCATGCATGGTGATTTCTTTTGTTATTCCATTCTTTATTATACCCAAAGTTGGTTAAAACTTTGACTTCTATACTCCATGAAATTAGTAGAATATCCTCGATATTTGCGTTTCATCCAAAGATTTTCATGGAAATATTCTTCCGATCATTCTTGAATTTTACTCTACAAAAGCAAAGATCATGCCGACAGTTTGGATGTTATTAGTTCTCGAATAACTTAATTCTTGAACTTGTTTTATTCAATTCTTATATCATTGTCATCATCCTCATGTTTATATTTTTTTAAAGTTATCGTGGCCTGTAGAGCATGGATGGACTTGGTATGATTATGACTGGGGATTATCGGTGTAATCATGACCGTAATGTTACAAATGATGTGTTAAAAGTCCTCGATTGGTAGTAGTGCATTGATGGACGATTGTTTGGCGTGATCATGACTATTAATGAATACACAACTATTCTTGGCAGTAGAAGCGGGGAATAATTGTGGTCGTGATACTAAAGAATATCCTCGGCCAGTAGATGGGGGTGATTCGATGATGTGGATTATTTATTAAAGTTCGAGTCTCAAATTTATAACAATGATGAAAAACCTTTTAAATCATAAAAATAGTAGATTTTATTTTCTACTTGACTCTTTTAATGGATTGCTTTGTTCACCGCAGCTTAAACTTGATGTTTATTATATTTTATCGGTTTAACAATGTTCAAGGCTATTGATAATTTATTTCGCATTATCTTAGTCATAATATTTCTTCGGGCTAGTTGAGCTCACCCTTTCTTTCATCTGTTTTCTCTTGAAATGAGAACATAATTGGGACGAGTCAGGGAGCGGAGTAATGGTCCAGAGGATAGCATTAGTAGTCCTCACTATTACGTGAAATAGTGTGATAATAATTGTAATGAGGACTCCTTTTGAGTTTGTATAATATCTAGTAGACAATATTTGTATTCAAACTCACGATTTTTACGTCGTATTGTATACCTACGCTTATATTAGTAAGTTGTATTTAATTTGCACTACGTATCCGACTACCCAAGATGGGTGATGTATACCTAATTTTGGGGGCGCCACACTGAAGCTATCCTCGACGATTGATGGTCGTCAAGCTCGTGGTGTTTAACGTGTTCTTGTCTTGAGGATCGAGCGTCTTTACGTGATTGGAACGCGGCAAAAGATCTTGGCGTTAACAACAGGATTACAAGAGCTTACTGAATATCGATATCAAATGTTATCATTATAAATTACTCTCTCCATTCTATAATAAAAATTATTTTAATTTATTTATTGTTTACAATTTTATTCAAAAATAAATATATAATATGTTTAAACAATATATAATGTCTATAAATTTTGATGACTTTTTCCTGGTCGGGACAAAATTATTTAGAGGTGTCTTAAATATATTTTACTAAGTGAGACTGTGAGATTGTTAAATGGCCCGAGGGAATATTAATCAAATGGTTCAATGAACCATACCCATATGAATAAGTACAAAAATTTTAATTATTAAATAGTATTAAATAATTTTCTTTATTCGCTAAAACAATTATTATAATAGAAGAGGTAATATGATACAAGAATTTAGTATATTGTGTTTGCAGGCACATTTTATTCGATTTGATTTATATATATATATATATATATATATATATATATATATATATATAGGAGTAGGATCCAATTCGGGAGTTCGGATTTTGTTAAAATCCGGACCTTTTTTTTAAAAAAAAATAACTAAAAAAAGTTTAATATTTTATAGAACTAAAATTTTTCCATAATACATTGTTTTGTGTGTGATTTGAATACATATAACAAAACATGTCTTTTTTTTAGTTGTTTTAAAAAAAAAAGTAAAAAAAAAAAGTCTGGATTTTACTCCCTGCATGTGATCCGGACCGATCCTCGACTATATAACATCTTTTCTATGATTTACTCAGACATACCGTCATTATATAAACCCAAAAAATTTTAACTTGAAATTGATATTAAATATTTAATTTTAAATAATATAATTTTAAAAATTTTAAATTATCTAAATAATACTACTACTCACAAAATTTTTGTTTTTAAAAGTTGTATGAATCACTTCGAAGAAAAGTCATACATCTCGTTTAATTGCTCTCCTCTGATATTGTGTGTATAAAGTTTGAAGGAAAAAATAAACAGTGAAGGACTGAAGTCATAAATGTCGTTTAATTGCTCTCCTCTATTATTATGTCTATGAAGTTTGAAAAAAAGAAGGTGAAGGACTAAAAAGCTTAAGTAACTAAGAACTGACAAAATTAATGTTGCTTTAGATATAAAATCAATAATGTTAGACTAGGATTCCCTGCATTATACTTTTATCTGAACACTACAAATATTATTTTTAGTTCATTGCATCTTTACGTCTAGTCTACTTTCTCCGTTCTTAAAAGATTGTGGTTTTGGAAGAAAAAACTTGTTTCAAAATATTTGTCGTTTACAACTTTCGAAGAGAATAAATTATTTAATTTCCTATATTACCCATACCTTCTCTTATTGTCCCAATAAATTCTCTTCCTTGTATTAATAGTTTTCAACTTCCTATAAAGAGGTAATGATGTAATTTTAAACAAATTTTACTCCCTTCATTCCTAAAATTGTACTTGATAAATGAAACTTTCTAAATCTATTTGCAAAAACTTTAAACGACAATCTTTTAGGAACGAAGGGATTAATATTTTGTGACGCTAACTATAATAGTATTTGTTATGCTAAATATATATTGAAAGAAATTACGTGAAAAGTGTAATGGAGGAGATGCTAATCCCAATTAATAAATTGATGCTCAGCCCTCACCCTCCAACTCAGTCGAACTCTGTTCTCCAACTTCAACTCCAACTCATACTACTCCGTAATCTTTTAGTTTGTGAAGAATCAAGTGTGCCCCAAACTGAGGTTGAATTGTTATTATAACAAAAGGAGAATGAGCATAGAAGGGTAAGAGCTCAAATGAGAAGCGTTGGAGAATCATTGACAAGGCTGCTTTAACTTCTAACGAGGCAAAGTTTTGTCCAAAGCGAATTCGAGGACCCCCGCCAAATGGGAAAAATGTGAATTGGTTCTTTGTCGCTTTAGCCACTCCATCTGAAAATTTTTCTACCCCAATCCCATAAAAATCACCTCCCAAATATTGTTCTTTGATAAATTAGACGGATAAAATATCAGTACATGCCAAACAGATTAAATTTGCAGTTCTACAAAAATAATAATCATGTAGGAAATAATAAGTAGAAAAAATCCAATAACGAGACACCAAGATTTTACGTGAAAAATCCTCTAAAACTAAAAGATAAAAATCAGGGGACAAACTCCGAATAATTCACTAGAATATCTGAGAGAATACAAAGATATCTTAATTTGAGTACAAACTCAAATTACTTCATCACAATAACTATGTGATGGAACCCAAATAAAACACCATTTTATTTGAACTATCTTTCTCTCTATTTTTGCTAAAGCTTTAGAAAAGCTTTCTTCCACCCTTTCTCTTTTTCTCTCTCGAATGGATTTTCTCCAAATTGGTGCGTCTTTCCCTTCTCATTTGGCTGCCTTTTATAGCACAAATCTGAGAACTTTTATAAACTTTTTAAATGTCTTAATTGAATACAACCTAAATTTTAAAATCTTTAAAAATCTTTAAAAAATTTAATGGAATACACCTTCCTAATGCTTAAATCGTTTTCTGAACCGATTCTTTTCAATTTCGAGTTGGGTGCTGATCACATGAATTAATTAAATTAAACATGAGAAAACATAGAGAAAAGAAAAGAGAGAGATTGAGATTAATAATTACTCCCTCCGTTCCTAATTATTTGACGTTTTAAAGTTTTTAATTTGTCCTTAATTATTTGACGTTTGTTCAAATTTAGGAGAATTAATAACAATTTTTTCAAAACTACCCTTCATTACTCTGCCTATTTTTTTGATACTTTTAACTCTTTCTCTCTCCTTACCCCAACAAAACTCTCCTTATCCCAACAAAAGATTTAAGGGTATTATAGACAATTGAGTACTATAATTAATGCTTTTCAATCATTTTCTTAATTCTTGTGTCCATCTCTAAAACGTCAAATAATTAGGGACGGATGGAGTACATGACTATTTTTATATATATTATGTAGACAAATTAATGAGAAACCACAATGAGACAGTCAAGGTGCTCTAGCTTCATAATATGATATAGAAGATTCACTTTTGGATTGGGTTTTTACTTCTTTCACCAAAACAATATATACAAATACTAGGTAATTATTCTTTTGATAATGTTCCATCCGAACACACGAAGGTCTAAAACTCACATACAAATAATAACCATTATTTATAATTTTCAATCCATATTCATATACTCAACCTACAAACCTAACTTTGTAGTTTGTGAAGAACCAAGTGTGCTCCAAACTGGGGTTGAAGAGTAAATATAGTATACGGAGCATGAGCATAAGAGGGTGAAAGCTCAAACGAGAAGCGTTGCAAAATCACTGACAAGGCTATTTTCACCTCTAACAATGCAAAGTTTTGTCCAATGCAGATTCGAGGACCCCAACCAAATGGAAAATAAGCGAATTGGTTTTTTGTTGCTTTTGATACTCCTTCCGAAAACCTTTCTGGTTTGAACTCTTTAGCATCTTCTCCCCATATCTCGGGATCATGGTGAACTAAAATGGCTAGTATCATGAGTTGCACGCCAGCTGGTATGGTCAATTCCCCAAGTTTCGTTTCTTTTACGACAATCCGAGTTAGTTCAATTACTGGTGGATATAATCTCAGAACCTCGTTCAAGATCATATTTACCTGAAAAGGGTAAATTAATGTTAATTAGACGAAAATTTTAACACCTAAACAGTAGAAATGAGTTACATTAGTATAACAGACGGATAGCAAATGTATAATACTTGTACGTATATAACAAATAAGTGTAACTATTTATTATACAAATGAAACTCACTGTTCTGATAGACCACTCATTTTGGACGATTTGAAATCAGGATTTGTTTTATTATGTAGTTAAAAAAGGTAATATGAAAATAAAATAAAAGAATACTTACAACTTTCAGACGACTAATTCCATCATAATTCGGTTTTTCATTTCCAAAAACTTTCAACACCTCCTCTCTAGCTTGTGCTTGCCAAATAGGATGCTTAGACAATAAAATCATAGTCCACAAGAGTAGAGTTGAAGTAGTCTCTTGTCCAACAAAGTAGAATAACTTGCATTCTGTAATAATATCTTGCATACTCATCCCACTGTTTTTTCCTTGTTCGAAGTTGGATTTCAATAATATACTCAACATATCATCTGGAATTGCTTCTTCCTTCATTGCCTTAAGTCTTTCATTGATCATATGCATAATTAAATCTCGCACTTCTCGTTCAATTTGCTTCATTCGAGTGTTCCGCTTCGTTGGTAAGAACCTACACGACCGATAGTTTACGACATAAGATAGAAGAATCTATGTTACGATATGATACGTATCTTAGACGACGGTATATAATGCATGATACTTTTTTAAAGATAGTGATAGACTTGGTTCTTTTTTATGTAGATCAGAAAGGATCCCTCTACCAGTTCAAATGAAATATTCGATATCACTTGATGAGTCTTCCAACGCTTTTTAGAATTTCATATATATTCTTCTACATAATGTCTCTATTTTTCTCATGCCAGTACTTTCCACAAGCATAGACATAAATCTCCACTTTTTAACTTGAATTATTCTCTTTTGTTTTATTGTTCAAAGATGAAATCTGAATTTTAGTTTTCTCTTGTTACTCTATAAACATTACTACAATAATATGAGTATTTTGGCTACTGTTATATATTCAATCTAATATGCTTGATTGACCAATAAATTGTGTGTTTTATATGCTTAAATATATATTATCATATTTTTCATTTCGTATCTGTATTATGATTAGGAAATGCGATTAGATAATTTATATTTATTTATCATATAAAAAGGATAGAATTTAAGTTAGAAAGTCAATTTAGTTACCTCAATCCTGGAATGTAAAGAGAACGCATAGCCTCCATACAAAGCTTAGCTTGTTCTCTTTGCAGGTTGAATATCTTCCTTCCTTGTAAGTGGCTATGACCAAATGCTGTTCGTGATATAGAATCAGCAGATAAGGTTTCAAGATGAGGCCATATATCTATCTCACCTGAACCCTCTGTTGAGACCATTTTCTCCCATTTGCTCACCATGTCACTAGCACTATAATGAAATGCTGGTAGCATATGCTACAACATCACAAAAAGAGGGAGTTTTTTAAAAAAAAAACTAAACTTTGGAGCCTGTTATAATATTAAGTTAATCTTTTGGGTTAAAATGTGATTATTGAAGAGTATATATGATCCTGTTATATTCCCAACAACAAGATTGTTACAAGTATAAATGGGCTAACCTTGATCTTCTCTAATTGGAAAGCTGGGCTCAAGATTCCTCTGTGCTTGCTCCATTTCTCACCCTCATAGGTTGCAACTCCTTCAGTTATGAACTTAATCAGTGGATTATTTGTTTTAAAATATTTTTGAAACTTTTCAAATTTGATCATGACTTCACGTGACAGCTGAGGGTCAGTGATGTATACGCTTGGAATCTGTCCATACCAGGAAAAAGAATTTTTACCTGCAATTCAAAATATTAAAAATAAGTCCAAGTAAAGTCAGAGTTCAAATTCAATATAAAATCTATTTTCTCTCTTTTAGAAAAATTTCCACTCATACTCAAACTAAGATGCTCTAACACCTCTTCCCAAGATCAACCTGGTAGACATACTACTAACGTTGATATAGTGGTATGTAGGTCGTTTACCTCACTCAAATCAAATTTTGGGCTTGATTTCCACTGATCACAGCGGATAGTTGTTGACAATTATACGTCCTAGGTACACACTACTCGCAGAGGATTCCTCAACATAAGTGCGGTGGAAATTCCTTCTAATATGTGTGATTGTTGTAGGCGCTATGTGCGAGGATTCCTGAGTTTCAACCTCAACATTAGTGCGGTGAGAATTCCTTTTAATGTGTAGTTGTTGTAGGCGTTATGTGTTGTTGTTGTAGGTCGTTTACCTCGCTCAAAATTTGGGCTCGATTTCCACTGATCACAACAGATGGTTGTTGACAACTCTACGTTCTAGGTGCACTCTACTCGCAGAGAATTCTTGAACTTCAACCTTAACATAAGTGCAGTGATCAGAATTCCTTCTGACATGTGTGGTTGTTGTAGGCGCTATGTACCCGGTTTAGAGTTAGGAATACTTTACCTACCATTACTCAATTTCACCTTAAACATGTTTAGGTCTTTAACAAGTGAAAGAATAAATTTTAATGTCCAAGATCATTATTATCTTGAATTATTAATTATTATTTTTATTTTAGTAATTAATCTTTTAATTTTCATTATTAAATTATTAATTTTAATTAAATGTCATGTAATAAATTAATGATGTGACAGTATGACATGACAAATCAAGATATATATGTAAATAATTAGTGTATGAATAAAACATAAATTACATGTTCTTCTTGAATAGGGGTTTCTCACGTCAGTGTATCTTATTCCCTTCCAATACATTTTACAATCATTTTTTTAATAAAAAAAATGATTAGATGATTACCAAGTGAAAAAAATTAACTACTTTGTGAACTAAGAAATGGAAGAGTATCAACACTACTAATGTGATTAAAAAATTAGTTACAATCACAGGACCCACCTATGTATGGTCAAGATCCACTAATTAAACTTTAACACATCATTTTGTAAATTAATTTTTGTAATAGTTCTTTGTAAGTAAAGCTATAAACGAGTCAAACAGTTCAGGCTAGACTCGAAAAAATACGAACGAGACTCGGATTCGTTAATAATATGATTCAAATCTGAATATAAAACTAGTTTGAATAAAAAATAGTTACAATTTACCAGTGGCGGAACCAGAACCTTTTTAGAAGGGGGTCAAAATATATCAATAAAAAAAATTATTTATTGACGTTTGCAGTACTTCTTTCAAATTTATTTTGCCCAATTATAGTATTTCACAACATCTTATTTCAACCATTGTAAACATATGAGTTGCGAGTCTAATAACTTTAAATATGTGTGTGTGTGTATATATATATATTAATTTCCTCCGAACTATAACACTATTAATCAAACTTTGAATTTTTTAGTTAACTGATTAGCTACTTTTATATATAAATTATAAATTATAATATTATATATTTAAAACCTTATATTATAGTTCTAGTCATCTTCTTTGGAGACAACTGAGAGTAGCCACTCAAAGCAAGAAAATGAATTAAGTTATTCTCATTTACAAAAAAATTGATACCAATGTATGATTAAGTCAGTAAGACAAATGAGTGTAATATTAATTAATTAATTATCAAACTTATTTAACATTACTTTATCTTATAGTAATATTATTAATTTATTATAGGTGAAAAGACATGAAAAAATAAATAAATTAATACCATCTCGTAACAAAGATCAAATTTAACGTAATATTAACATATTTCATATTCCAGGGTTTCGCCCATGTAATTTACCTCCTTTCACTTTTGTTTTTAACTGCAACAGTTAATTTATGATTTTATTATTTTTACTTTAACTACTTTTATAATATTTCATCATTTTCAAAATTAGAGTTACATTTATAAAATGTATTAATTTTAAAGATAATTTTATATTTTCAAATATAGTGTTAGTATTAGTTAGGATTCAACTGGGGTGGTTGGATATTGAAAATGATGGTAAAAAAATGGTGACAAATTAAAACATCATGTCACTTTATAGTTTTAAATAAAATTAAATATATCTCTAATTTTAAAGCAGATTAAAATATATATATATATATATATATATATATATCTAATTTTGGGAAAAATATCTATTTATCTATCATGTCACTAACGGGTATAATATCTCATTCTAAATTGCATGTTCTTTTTAACCAATAAATAGTCTTATTTTGATTTTGAAGAATTCATTAGTAAAACTTTAAAATTTTAAATTGATGCAAGTTATTCAAGTTTTGATAGCTACAAAAGTATTAATTAGTTGTATCTTTGGTACTTTTGAATTACAAAATAAATAAAATTAAATGAATCCTATCAATTGAAAATTGAAAAATATCACCAATTGACTTTGAAAATTTGAATGTGACTCTGTTATTTTAATATTTTAATAGCTGAATCAAATTCCTGGATCCGCCCCTGAAAATAATCATAACTATACAAAATCTCTGCAATAAATTTAAACCATAAACTAAAAGCACATAGCAAAATTGAGAACAACTCAAGAACACCATTTTGATGAACTGTTGAACTTTTTCGATATGCATTTCACTTCAAAAACATGTCTTGTTAAACATATGAAACATGAGCTCAAAGTCATCAGATAATGGTAGACGTCTCAAAATTTAAAATTTCAAATTCTCATATAATTATAGAAAATTGATAAATTCACAGCAGAAAATTATATTTTCACATGAAATCGTCGCTATAGTTCTTATAGAGACGGGTTTCACCGTCGTTATACATCTATAGCGACATTTTTCATGTGAAAATATCAAAAATTATTGTGGAAATATCAATTTCCTAATTATATGGTGAACTTGATAACTTGGAGAAATTTAAAAGTAACATCCAATCAAAATTTGAAAATATCATATTTAATGATGAAAATATAATGGGGAAATTGATATTTCCACAACAAAAGCATCGCTATAGAAACGACGGTGAAAACTGTCGCTATAGGATCTATAGCGACGATTTTGTTGTAAAAATATCATCTTTTGCGGTGAAATTATCAGTTTTCTATAGAAGAAACAAGAAGAAAAAGATGAATGATCACTCATTTTTTGTACATACCATACTTTGAGATGGTGTTGTAGGCCAATGGTAGGACACGAGGCACAATATCATCCGTCAGATTAATGGGCTTGGAACGGGCTTCTTTGATAAGCGTGGATTCGTCCTTCAGGTCTCCCACCAGTAGCCTGTAAGAGTTGCCTTTGAGGCCCTGCTGGTTTAGGAGTTTCTCAAGCTTCTTCGGTCTAAACCAAATCCAGTCCAAAACTCCCCATACGGGTATTATCATAAGAAGAATGAAACAAGAGGCTGCAATCAAGTTGTTCATCATCTCTTATCATAGGGAGAGATTATGTGAAATTATAAATGAAGCCCTCTTTATTTATAGTTTGATAAGTAGATCAAAATAATTGATAGAAATTTGGATTGTTGAATACTCAATTCTCCCTCCATCCCTTATCATTTGCCTTTTTAAAAATGAACACATATATTAAAAAAAATAATTAAAACAAGTCTACTATCACATTAAACCGCTCACATACTGCTCACATGCATATTTTGATGGCCCACGCAACTTGCAGACACGTCACGCGGGCCATCAAAATATACATGTGAGTGTATGTGAGTGATATGTGAGCGATTTTATGTGATAGTAAACTTACTGAAACAATTAATACTATGTTTCTTAGCTAAAAATATTTTTAAGTGTAAATATTATCCTTGCATTGAAAAAAAGAAAGTGGTACTTATTGCCTATTGGATGGAAAATAGTTAGAGAACCAAAATTATATTTAATATTTGAAATAATATAAGAAGCCCACGTATTTGTATTAAGAGGTCTTCTGAATAGTTAAGATATAAATATGAGTCTAAACTATTCAGAGTACATCTTAATACAAATATGTGGCTGTTAAAATACATTAAGAGGTGGACTGTTAAGATGTATTAAGATGCAATCAAACATCACCTAAACATAATTGATGATTAATTAAAATTGACTTAAATAAAGATTAATACCCTGAATTTTTAAATTTTTTCTACTTTGGGGATCAGATTGTCGGGGATTAAACTTTTAATTTTTTTCTACTTTGGATCGTCCATAGATTTTATCATCAACTTGATGAATTAATTTCAAGATATAAGACTTTCCTATTATAACAAGTTGTTCAAAAGGATCCCCCGTTCTTCCATCAAATATTCTACTTTTTCTCGTCTTGAATAACACATGAAAATGAAAGCACACCTAACAAAAAGAGAAAGGGTCCTTTACATAAGTATACAACAAATAAAAAGTAATTACACTATTAGTGCATCAACTAAATAATTACAAAAATAATAATCTTCTCATATTTATTTACAATATTAATATCCTTAATTTAGGGAAACACTCATCCGCTTATTCTCTTTCTCTCCCTTACCGCCTCCTCTCTCCTCCCTTTCGTCCTCCTTTGCCGCCGTCGTCGTCGCCGTCGCCGCCGCCGCCGCCGCTTCAACACCTTGAAGATGTAGATCTTGTAAGTCTTCTTCTTCTTCTTCTTCTTCTTCTTCTTCTTCTTCTTCTTCTTCTTCTTTTTCTTCTTCTTCGTCCTCCTCATTCGGCGGCGGTCTTCTTCCTTCGCCGTCGCCGCCGCAACACCTTAAAGTTGTAGATCTATAGATCTTGAAGATGTAGCCGCCATGGACGTCGATCTCCTCATTTTAGCTACTAGTTTATTGCTTCAACACCTCCGCTTCTTCTTCTTTTTTTCGTCCTCCTCATTCATTGTCGCCACCACGGACGCCGATCTCCTCATCCATTACCGCCACAACAAATCCGTAAATTAAAAGGAGAAGAAGATAAATTTTAGTCTTGATTGGTAGCCAAACATTTATACAAAGGTAACCATTTTAGTTTTTGTGAGTAACCAAGAGAAATTTTCATCTTTGTTGGTAACCATTTTGTTTTTTGTTGGTTACATTTTGTATTAAGGTTTGGCTACTAATCAAGATTATGAAAAAAAAATCTATAATAGATTTTTTAAAAATAAATTAGTAACCTAATATCATTGTATTGGTTACTTTGGTTTGAATGTTTGGATACCAACTCAGACTATGAAAAAATCGTAATGTCCATATCAGACTACCAATCCTTCTTTTCGATTCAAGCAAACTTTGTATATATTGTAAATAGAGATGAGAGTTAGGCGCTTTTATTTTTTATTTTCTCTTCTTCTTCTTCTTTAACAATGGTGGTCGGTTATGGATGCCAGTTATGGATGATTATGGAAAGTAGTTCGGCGGAGGGGATAGAAGGGAGGAGAGAGGAGAGAGAAAGTAAAACACATCCCATAATTAAAGGAATTAAAACACATCCCATAATTAAAGGAAGCATAAATATGTACTAATAATGAAAATAAAATTTTAAAAATATTAATTGTGTAAATATTTAATGAGTGCACTTTTCTTATAATTATGTTTTTAAATGTACTATAAAATGTAATTGTTCCAAAGAGAAATCAAGTAAAATTACTATGGTCCTTATCCAATTCTAGCAAAAAATTGGATCAATGGCCCAACACCCTGCTACTTTACCCATTGAATTTTACCAAAATAATATCATTAAATAATAACTTTGATAATAAAATAATAATAAAATTGTCTATAATAATGTCATTAAATATGGAGAGAGAATTAGAATAAGAAAAATATGAGATATTTAATGCTATGGGTATAATAGGAAAAAATGTGTAAAAATTTGGTTATTAAAAGAAAATGAACATTTAACATGGGACTATCCAAAATAGTAATAAAGACTTTTATTCTGAGACGGAGGAAGTACTACTTATCTAAAAAAATTTATTTTCGTAAGTACATGAATCACTCGGAAGAAAAGTCATAAATCTTGTTTAATTGCTATCCTCTACTATTGTGTGTATAAAGTTTGAAAAATTGAAGGTGAAGGACTAAACGTTTAAATTCTTAAGAAATGACAAAATTAATGTTGAACCAATTAAGTTGGACAAGGATCCATACATTACACTTTTATCTGAGCAATACAAATAGTACTTTTAGCCTTGGAATCAACCATATATTTATTTGCGGCGAATTTTATTGTCTCCCAACATTTAATATTTTGTGATGCTAACTACTCTCCCGTTCTTAAAAGATTATCGTTTAAAGGTATGACACATAAATTAAAGAAGTGTTATTTATCAAGTAAAATTTGTTTGAAATTCTATCACTACCCCTTTATGGAAAAATAAAAACTATTAATACAGGAGAGAAAATTTTTTGGGACAATGAGAAAAGGTAGGGGTAATATAAGAAAGTAATTAATTTATTCTCCTCGAAAGTTGTAAACGATAAATTTTTTTGAACAATTTTTTTCTCCTAAAACAACAATCTTTTAGGAACGGAGGGAGTATAATAGTACTTCCTCCATTTTTAATTATTTAACGTTTTAGAACTTTGTACAATTATTAAAGAAATTAAAACTCCTATAAAAACTCCACTAAAATTACTATGTACTCCCCCTGTCCTTTAATATAAGATTTTTTAGAGTTGTGCACAAATATTAAAGAAATGATTGTATAATATTCCCTCCGTCTCTTAATATAAGACGTTTTAGAGAAAAAAATTTGTCCGTTAATATATGACGTTTTAGAATTTCAAGTAAGCATTAATTGCTTAGTTTCTAATATTATCCCATGTATTAAATATAACTTTGATTTTCTCACTATTTTTTGCCCAATAAATAATAATCGTTTTTCCAATACAAGGGTACTATAGACATTTGATATTATATTTAATGATATACAATCATTTCTTTAATACTTGTCCACAACTCTAAAAAATCTTATATTAAGGGACGGGGGGAGTATTAAATATAATATCAAATGTCTATATTACCCTTGTATTGAAAAAAAATTTGTTATTTATTGGATAAGAAATAGTGAAAAAACTAAAGTTACATTTAATAGTTGGGGTAATATTGAAAATTAAGCAATTAACGCTTACTTGGAATTCTAAAACGTCATATATTAATTAAGGGATAAAAAAACTTCTCTAAAACGTCTTTTATTAAGGGACGGAGGGAGTATTACCAAAAACACCCTTGCATAGATAAATGAAAAGCTAAATTGTACTCCTTTTTACTAAAAGATTGTCGTTTTAATTAGAAAGTAATTTTTGTTCCAAAATAGATTTTCGTTTTGAGTTTATTAATACACATTAGCTATTATTTTTCTACTTTACCTTTATTTAAAGTTTTCTCATATTTAAAGTTTTCTACCTTTCCCAATAATTTTAATTCAATTCAATGCTATAATCCAAGTAGTAATTGGTTGAATTGAATAAGAAACACTGGGAAGGGAATAATTGGTTGAGACAATTAATAAGGGTAGTATAGTATTTTCGCTAGGTATTAATTATATTCTTTAATCTGTGTACATTAACCTCAAACGATACTCCCTCCATCCCATTATATCTGACGTTTAAGGAATTTTTATTTTTCCCAAAATAATAGACGTTTTACAAGTCCAAAGCTAAATTGTCCACTTTTATTCCAATACTACCCTTCACAATCAAAGCATCACATAGCATCATAGAGCAATAAAAACACTTTAACAAATCGACGAACAATCAAAGCATAACAGAGCATCACAGAGCATCACAAAGCAATCAAACACAAACACGAACACAGAGCGAGATCTTCGTGCACAGCTCCTCATGACTCAAGTTATAACGAGCAATCGACGTTGGCGAATCCTTTAAGCAAATCGAGCCCCGCCTCATCGAGCTTCTCGACGACGAGGATCGTCGGTTTGGCGTCCTTTGCGAAGACGATGAGGAGCGGCGCCGTTTTGGTTCGCCGGGGGAGAGAAATGGCAACTCGGAAGGGGAATGATAGAGAAGGATTCTTCCATGAGAGAGGAAGATGACTGAATACGGCATCTTCTTCATCCGACGAGGAGCGGCGCCATTTTGGTTCGCCGGAGGAGAGAAATGGCAACTCAGAAGGTAGATGATAGAGAAGGTTTCTTCCATGAGAGAGAAAGAGGACTAATTACGACATCTTCTTCATCCATGAGAGAGAAGACGGTTAATTCATTTATTAAGGGCAAAAGAGTCATGTTTAGTATTTCTTAATTGTTGCAAAAAATCCTTAAATGTCAAATATAATGGGATGGAGGGAGTAATTTTTTAGGAATAGATGATAAGGATGAGAGAGAAATATTGTTAGAGGATAGAGAAAATATATGAATTATAAGAGAGAGAAAGAGAGTATATCAATAAGATATGAGTAATGCTACAGGCACAAACTATTTTATAAATATTTTACAAACTGCTGATGTGGCATGCGTACTCCACCTTAGCATATTGATCAACAAATTGCTTCAATGTAATCTTTGACCCCACATAAAAAGCTGAGGTGGAGTAAACCACATCATCAGTTTATAAAATATTTGTAGAATAGTTTGTATCTCTAGCATTATTCATAAGGTATGAGTTAAAAGAGGGAGAAAAAACAGCCTCAAAAAGTATGATAGAATTAAGGAGAGTATTAAATGTTTAAGGGTAATTTAGAAAGTAATGTAATCAATATCTCCTAGAAAACTATAAACGTCAAATAAATAGGAACAAAATTTGTTCTCTAAAACGTCAATTAAATAGAAATAGAGGAAATATTTATTATGCTAAATATATATTAGTAAAAAAATAGATAAAAAGTGTAATAGAAGGAATTCTGTAACACCCCCTTCCCGAAAAGGAAAGGGAGGTTGTAAGACCCCAACTTATTATAAATAAAATCGAATTTTCTCTAATTATTATTGTGAATAATAAGGTATTAATTTGATATAATTCTCTGGTTATGGGTGAAATGTGCAAATTTTGCAAAATATGCAAGTGGTTATAAAATAATCATTGTTGTTTGGGAATATTCATTTGGTCGTGGAATATTCTTGTTGTTTGGGAATATTAGATGCGACGGCACGTATCATTTTCAGGGGCCCATATAATGTAATAATTGTCGGATGAAGAAAATGACAAGTTTGAGTTTTTATAAATAACTTGGCGTAGTTGTTACCAATTAACATTGTTGGAATACCCGGTGGTTAAAATACAATGAATACGCTGCGTGGATGCATGTGATTGATGAATTATTGATCCTTACGTAAGAAGGCACTACTCTAATAATTGTTACGATGAGTTACCGCTTAATATTTTATTTTATTGATTCAATAATTACTGCGTTGATATTTTATATTATTGTTGTTTTAATAATTGTCACTGCACAATATTTCCCATTATCAGATCAATAATTCATATTATTTGAATAATATTATTAGATAGCATTATTGAAAATGTCTATAAAGTTACAAGGAGAGGTTTGGTCACCTAATTTAAGCGCCAAGAAGGAGAAATTTTATGGAAAGCACCTCTTACAGGGAACTGGTTGTCATATAAATGTGATTCGTAATATTATTTGTGAATAATTAATTATTGATTCATATGATAAGGAAATATTTATTTTATGTGGATATAAATGTTGGATATATTTATTGTGGTTAAAAATGAAAGAGTTAATGTTGAGGTGTTTTATCAGTATTTTGGTTGGAATGAAGGTATTAAAAAAAATTAAACCAGTGTTTTTGAGATATATTGCGTGAGTTATAATTTTTAATCCAACCGTTAGATCGTTGTAATTTTTGGATATGTTATACATATATAAGTTGAGTATATGTCAACAAATTTTGAACCGTTAAAAATGAACGTATGATTTGTTATGAATTTTAAGAGGTGATTGGGTTCGTAAATTGTCAAGTATCCGAATTTAGCATTTTGGTGGAAAATTCTAGAATTGAGTGGGCCCCACTTGTGGTTGGTGAAGAAATGTGCTGAATTTTATTTCAAATGTGGTGGGTGGGAATAGTAGCAGGTAAAGCCATCAGGTTGCAGGTCAAGTCTGCTAAAATTTTCCTATAAATAGAGGGCTAAGTTAGAATTAAAAATCACAGTAGAAACATAAGCTTTCTCTCTTTCTCTCTCTAGATTATTGAGTGTATTTTTTGAGTATTTAGATACTTTGTGAGTTTCTATTCATCGCTGCAAGTTTTCTTCACCTTATACCGATATTAGATCAAAAGTACGATATTTTGAGGTAAGGGTGTTATATTCTTCTTAAAATGATATTTTCTTCAATATCATTATACTAGAAATGTTGGTATGAACTTTTTATCAAATTTGGAACTTTTTGTGTTGGGGTTATTATTCACTTAATACTAAGACTATTCATAGAAAAAAATAAAATTTTCTTCTTTTGTCCAAGATGTCTATTATGGTTACTATCTTTGATAAGATCCATGTTTTTGATCTTTATTCTTAAATTTTTCTTCAAAATTGGTTATTATGGAGTATTATTGATCTTGGATAAACCATTATATACTAATCCCTACTATTTGTCCTTCCGTCTCCTTTGGATTCGTTTTCTTTAAAATATTTTTCATCATCCTCACCCTAAATGATGATATTACTACTAAATATCTTTATTTTGTAGTGCAAAGATAAATGATTAATCGATGAATATCTTCGGCCGTAAGGCAAAAAGATGAACAGTGTTGAGATGAACATGACTAAACTGGTGATACAAATGAATATCTTTGGCCTCAGAGCAAAAAAATGAATATTTAATTAAAGATGTATATTGATTGTTATTATCTTTGGGATAAAATATTGATGATGGACTTTTAAATCTTAGAAGATAGTAGAACTCATTCTCTACTCGACTCTTCTAATGGATCATTGTTCACTGCAGCTTGTTGATCTAAAACTTGTTGTCTATTATATTTTATCAAATTTCTCCTCGTTGAAGACTAACGATAATTTGTTGTATATTATCTTAGTCATAATATTCTTTCTTGGGCTAGTTGAGCTCACCCTTTTTCTTTTTTGTTCCATTTTTCTCGGGAGGTGAGAACATAGCAGAACTAGTAAAAGTGCGGAGTAATGGTTCTAGAAAGATGTTTTAGCTAAATCCTCACTATTTTTACGTAAAATAGTGTTTGAATAATTGTAATAAAGACTTATTGAGTGTGGATATCATGTCTAGAAGACAATATTTGTATTTAAACTCACAGATGTGTTGTCGTATTTTGTACGACAATCAGATTATTGAAGTTGTAGTTCGATTTGCATACCATGTATTTGGCGACTCGAGAATGGGTGTTGTATACCTATTTTGGGGCGTCATGGTTGGTATCGAGCTTAGGGATATGGTGTAAGACCCCAAACTTTTATAAATAAAGATGAATTATCTATAAATATTATTTTTGAATATTATGGAATAATTTGATATAATGTTATAGTTGTGGGTAATATTTATAAATTTTGCAAAGTATGCAAGTGGTTATATTATATTCGATTGGTGGGAATATTCGGTTTAGCAGAGGAATATTCGACAACTACTCAATCATTGGTGGACCCCATAATGTAATTATCATTTGATTGAAAAAACGACAAAAATATTTTATTGAAATAACTACGGAAGTTTTACCGTTGATATCGTTGAACTACCGGTAGTAAAAAAGTACAAGAATACATGTGTGCACAAGTAAGACACTACCAGATTGATTATCGATGCTTATGTGAGAAGTCACCAGTTTGATTCCATTATCACAATGAATTATTATAATGATAATGACTTTTTGTTTTATTCAGATTATTAACGTAATAAAATGTAAACATCATCTTTTTATATAAAATGTAATACTTTATTAAAGTTATTTTATAAATAAAATATATTATATTTTATTATGCATAGTGTCAGATATAGTGTTTTGCATAGTGTTTTGCATAGTGTTTGCATAGTAAAATGTTTTTATATAAATAGAATATATTATATTTTATTTAAAAGATTTTGCTTTAAATATGGACCGTCCGATTAAAGTAAATCAACTGGACCGCTCATGGATTAGGCATTACGCATTCCATTTTCCTATAAATAAGCTCATTCCTTCATTATTTTCTTACTTAATTCATCAAACTCTAGAGAGAGAAATTATAGAGAAGCTATAGAGAGAAAGTTATAGAAAGAAGAAGAGTATTCTCGCTACTTCACTACTTCTATATTCAGGTTCTTTTTACTAGAAGGGGTGTTATTCTTTTTCTTGAAGAGAACTTCGTTATTCCATTCACTATTATTCGTTGAATAACTTTGTAAAAGTGGCATACCCTATACATAACCTCAGATACGCCAGATACCCTATACTTGGTGAAATCCTTATGTTATTCCATTGCTTATTATTCATTTGAATAACTCAGATACGCTTTGTTTACCCTATATTTGGTGACATTCTTCTATTATTCTCATTGGAACATCCGTCGTCTCGTGTGTTTTACACCGACCTGGTTCCGCCTCTTTATTATTATTCGTTGGAACATCCTCGTCGCAGGTGTTTTACACCGACTCGGTTCCGCTTTTTATCATTCTCGTTGAATATCCTATTTGTGTGTTTTACACCGGATCCGGTTCCATCTTTATTATTCTGGTTGAACATCCCGCTTTGTGTGAATTTCACCCGACCGTTCCGTTATTATTATTCGCTGAATAACCCGCCTCATGCTAAGCACCGCATGCACGGTGATTTCTTTTGTTATTCCATTCTTTATTATACCCAATGGTTAAAACTTTGACTTCTATACTCCATGAAATTAGTAGAATATCCTCGATATTTGCGTTTCATCCAAAGATTTTTCATGGAAATATTCTTCCGATCATTCTTGAATTTTACTCTACAAAGCAAAGATCATGTCGACAATTTGGACGTTAATAAACTCCCGGATAAAATAATTCTTGAACTTGTTTTATTGAATTTTATATCATTGTCATCATCCTCATGTTTATATTTTTTTAAAGTCATCTCGTGGGCCTGTAGAGCATGGATGGACTTGGTATGATTACGACTGTGGATTATTTATTGTAATCACGACCGTAATGTTACAAATAATGTGGTAAAAATCCTCAAAGGGTCAGAGTGCATTGATGGACGCTTGTTGGCATGATCATGATTATTAATGAATACACAATTATTCTCGCCCGTAGTGGTGAATAATTGTGGTCGCGATACTAAAGAATATCCGTCAGAAAGTAAGGGGTGATTCGATGATGTGGATTATTTATTAAAGTTTCGAGTCTCAAATTTATAATGTTGATGAAAAACCTTTAAATCATAAAAGATAGTAGATTTTATTTTCTACTGACTTTTTTTAATGGATCAATTTTCTACCGCAGCTTAAACCGGTTGTTTATTGTATTTTATCGCTTAACATTGTTCAAGACTATTGATAATTTATTCTCGCATTATCTTAGTCATAATATTTCTTACCGGGCTAGTTGAGCTCACCCTTTCTTTCACCGTTTCTTCGTGAAATGAGAATATAGCCGGGACGAAGCCTGGGAAACGAGTGATGGTCCCGAAGATAAGATTAGTAGTCCTCACTATTCGTGAAATAGTGTGATAATAATTGTAATGAGGACTTTTGTTTGAGAGTTTGTATAATATCTAGTAGATTTATATTTGTATTTAAACTCACGCTTTATGTCGTATGCAGTACAAGATGCTTATGTTAATAAGTCAGATTTAAATTTCGCACTATGTAAGTGGCGCACCCAAGATGGGTGATGTATACCTAATTTTGGGGCGCCACAACAGTATCAAAGCTAATGGATACGATCCCCGCTAAGATGTGAGAAAAGTACTAGGAGGGGAGAGACGGGAATACCTTCGCTAGTATGACCTACCTAAGTTTATGTGCTATTTTATTGGTTTCACGTAATATAAAGATAATTGTTACATGTCAATTAATCTTTTGTTTTGTGGCAAGATCTCAAAATGACATCCGAGAATGTTGAGAATAAGAATGGAGCACAAAGCATCGTTGATTCACCACATATCAATAATCGTGGATAATGTGCATCGAAGGCGACAATCCTCATGCAAACAACAACACCGACCAAATGATGAATGATCAAATGTTCGAGGCTTTATGCAATTTATGCAACAAAGAAAGTAGAGCGACTTCTCGCCCAAAACGTAGGTGGAAACACTGAAACTCTCAGCGGTCACCGCTAAACAATTCAAGGAGCCGGGACCACCGGAGTTTAAGGGAGAGCCAAAACCACTTCGTGAAGCATGGATAAAGCAGATTACCAAGATATTTGATGTCTGGGATGCTCCGAGGAGCAAAAGGTTCCTTCACGCTTTTATGTCGCGGCGGAGAGGCAGACATCGGTGGGAATTCCAGAAACGACTCAACTCATCAGATCAAGATATCTTGGGAGAAGTTCCAGAGTCGTTTCAACGACAAATACTTTTTCCGAAAGTATTCGCCATATGAAGGAGGTAGAGTTTATCAAGTTGGAACAAAACAATACGACCGTGTCGCAATACGAGGCAAAAATTTATGAGTTATCACGGCTTTCAAGGCCCCACTGGTGGATAATGAAGAGAGAATGACGCTAATGTTTTTAAGAGGTTTGAAGTCGGAGATACGCCAACATCTTATTTCTCATAAACCGTGGTTTGTATTCAGATGTTGTAAATAGGGCTCATTAGTGGAGCGCGATAATGAGTCAACGAACTAAAAGAGAGCGTACCAAGAAAGTTATAATACCAAATGTAGAGTAGTCATCAAGGGGGTGACAACAAGCGTGAGGGAATCAATGTGCCGATATGGTAACCACTTGGTGGTAATCGTGGCCAAAACAATAAGAATGGACATTTCAAGAAACGGAGATTCAACAATGATGGAAAGACGCCAAGACCAAAGACCCGTTGTTAAGGAAGGAGAAAGACCACCTATCATATGCTTCAAATGCGAGAAGAGGGACACATCATCCAAATCGTACATGCCGCCATTCAAAGCATGTTATAATTGTGGAAGAGAAGGTCACTTAGCTCGATTTTTTATTGCCATCAAGACAAATTCAACTAGGATGGAGGCACCAAAGGTCAGTCCCGTAAAAGTCAAAACCCAGAGTGCAAGGGAGAAGCGTTTGTTGTGACCTCCCAGAGAGCAAGGAACCCGAATGAGGTCATCATGTGTAAGCTTATCATAAACTCTAATGAAGTCTACACTTTATTTGATACCGGTTCTACCCATTCTTTTATTTCTCCTACTTGCGCTTCATCGATTAAATTTGACTCAGGAGAAATTAGACTTTGATTTTATCTGTGGAAACTCCGTTGGGAGAAACCTTCATTACATCCATCGCTTATAAGTCTTGTTTGGTTCAAATCAGCACCTCACATTTACCCGTCGATCTTATTTCATTAAAAATACTTGCATTTGACGTGATTCTGTGGATTGATTGGTTAACTACTTATCATGCAAAAATTGATTGTTTTCGTAAGGTTCATAGCTTTCATATTCCTAATCAACCTATTATGCTAATTCAAACGACCAAACCATTAAAATTAATCACTACTCATCTCAAGCCATAAAGCTATTCGCTTATTGAAAAATGGATGTCAAGCTTTCTTAGCTCATGTCACGATTTAAACAAAAAATACGCCGCTTTTGAGCGATATTTCTATTGTTAATAAATTTCCGACGATTCTCAAGAACTTCCCCGCCTACCCCCAGAGCGTGAAATTGAATTTTGTATCGACCTTGAACCCGGTACAAAACCTATTTCCAAAGCCCCATATCGAATGGCTCCTATTGAACTTCGTGGAGTTAAAGACCCAACCGCAGGAATTGTTAGACATCGCTTTATTCGTCCTAAGATTTCTCCTCGGGGTGCTCCCTGCTCTATTCGTGAAGAAGAAAGATGGGAGTATGCGATTTTTGTATTGATTATCGGAGTTGAATCATGTCACCATCAAAATAGGTATCCATTGCCACGTATTGATGACCTGTTTGACCAATTGCAAGGAGCCAAATTCTTTTCAAAGATCGATCTTCGCTCCGGATATCACCAATTGAAGATTAGAATCACCGACATTCCAAAGACGGCCGTAACTCTGCAGACGGCATTATGAATTCCTAGTAATGTCCTTTGGATCGACTAATGCCCCGCCGCTTTCATGGATATGATGAACCGAGTATTCAAGGAATATTTAGATCACTTTGTGGTCGCCTTTATTGATGACATCCTTATTTATTCCAAAAGCCGTGAAGATCATGAGCAACACTTGAGGTCGACACTCCAAAAGCTTCGTGAATATAAGCTTTATGCCAAGTTGAAGAAATGCGAGTTCGGCAGAAGAAGTAGCATTCCTTGGGCACGTGGTATCAAGTCATGGAATATCCGCTGACCCAAAGAAAGATTGAAGCTATTCAAAGTCGGGAACAACCTAAATCAAATGACCAAGACGTAGCTTTCTGGCTTAATTGGTTATTATCGGAGATTCGTGGAAGGATTTTCTAATCGCTACTCCATCGACTCACCGACCTAAAAGATACAAAGTTCGGCTGGAGCGAAGAATGTGAGAAGAGTTTTCAAGAACTCAAGAGGAGACTTATTTCAAAGACTGCTCGACAATACCATCCGCCTTGAGGGATTTGTCATCTACAAGTGATGCTTCGAGCAAAGGGTTGGGATGTGTTCTTATGCAACATGGAAAAGTTATAGTTTATGCCTCACGATAACTCAAAGAATATGAGAGGAATTATCCTACTCATGATCCTGAGTCGGCAAACCGTTGTCTTTCAGACTTAAAATTTGGAGGCATTACTTGTATGGGGAGAAAGTGGAGATCTTTACGGATCATAAAAGCCTCAAATATT
This sequence comes from Panax quinquefolius, assembly GCA_020205615.1. Lineage (NCBI taxonomy): Eukaryota > Viridiplantae > Streptophyta > Magnoliopsida > Apiales > Araliaceae > Panax > Panax quinquefolius. Next base: position 30,691,577 of record CM035151.1, read on the forward strand.
TCTTCACTCAAAAGGAACTCAACATGCGACAACGACGCTGGCTTGAATGTTGAAAGATTATGATCATACCATCCAATACCATCCCGAAAAGTTTAACGTGGTAGCCGATGCATCGAGTAGTAAGATCGTATGCAAGCACGAAAGGCGTTATTGTCAACACAAAGGCCCATTTTGTGTGACTTGCAAAGGATGGAGATAGAGTTAAAGACTCTGTGGACGCATGTGATGATAGCGTAATATACGAGTAGAACCGACTTTAATCGATAAAGTTAAAGTCGCCAAGCTACTGCACTGGAGTCGATGCGTATGAGGAAGAAAGTAAAAGAGGTGCTACGCCAAGCAAGAATCGATGAAGAAGGAATACTTCGAGTCAACTCCGCACTTTTGTGTTCCTAACGAATTCGATTTAAAGTATAATATCATGATGGAGGCGCACAACACACCATTTGCAATCCATCTCGGGAGTACCAAAATGTATCATGATATTCGCCATACATTTTGGTGGAGCAATATGAAGAGAGAGATAGCGCTGCTTATCTCAAGGTGTCTAACTTGTCAACGAAGTTAAAGCGAGCATCAAGTACCAAAAGGTCCATTGCAACCACTTGAAATTCCAGAATGGAAGTGGGAGCACATTACCATGGATTTCAAGCACGGCCTTCCTAAGGTTTCTCAAGGCATTGATGCGATTTGGGTCATTGTTGATAGATTGACCAAGTCCGCTTCATTTCACCGACACGAGAAACTTATACACTTGAACGCCTTGCTCAGATGTACATAAACGAGATTGTAAGATCGCATGGTATGCCCAGATCCATAGTTTCGATCGAGACCCAAGATTCACTTCACGATTTTGGGTTAGTTTGCAAAAAGCTATGGGCACAGACTTTACGATTTAGCTCTAAGATATCATCCTCGCATTTGACGGACAATCGGAGAGGACTATTCAAACTCTCAAGATCTATTAAGACTCGTGTTCTTGATTTCAAGGGAGTTGGGACAAGTTCTTACCATGGTGGAGTTTTCCTACAACAACAGCTTATCAAGCAAGTATCGCATGGCTCCATTCAAGCGTTGTATGGAAGAAAGTGTCGTTCTCCAATATGTCGGGATGAGGTGGGTGAAGCAACGTTGTTGGGACCGGAGTTGGTACGTATGACTACTTTTAAAAGATTCAAACGATCCGACAACGATAAAAACCTCACAAAATCGATAAAAGAGTTATGCCGATCTTCATCGAAAGGACGTGGAATTTGATATAGGAGATCATGTGTTGTTAAGAGTCGCTTCCATGGAAAGGAGTTACAAGATTTGGAAAGAGAGGAAAACTTAATCCTCGATTCATCTGGTCCATTTTAATCCTCGATCGAGTAGGAATCGTGGCCTATAGACTCGCTTTTACCGCCAAATATGTCTCGTGTTCATAACGCTTTTCACATATCCATGTTACGTAAATATGTGAAAGACCCGAACCATATTATTGAAGTTAGAACCGGATTTAAATAGCGGAAGATTTGACGATTAAGAGGTTCCTGCTCAAATTTTGATAAGAAGGAACATATTCTACGCCCAAGGTTATACCTCAAGTCAAAGTTTTGTGGAGGAACCGCGATGTCGAGGAAATGACTGGGAGTTAGAATCAAATGAAATCAAGGTATCCTTACCTCTTCAACATACCGTGTATCGCATTCTAATTTCGAGGGCTTAAATTTCATAAGAAGGGAGGTTGTAAGACCTCAAACTTTTATAAATAAAGATGAATTATCTATAAATATTATTTTGAATATTATGGAATAATTTGATATAATGTTATAGTTGTGGGTAATATTTATAAATTTTGCAAAGTATGCAAGTGGTTATATTATATTCGATTGGTCTGGGAATATTCTTGTTTAGCAGGAATATTCGCATAACTACCAATCATTGGTGGACCCCACAATGTAATTATCATTTGATCGAGAAAACGACAAAAATATTTTATTGAAATAACTATGAAGTTTTACCGTTGATACTGCTGAACTACTCTAAGTAGTAAAAAAGTACAAGAATACATGTGGTTGCATATAAGAAGACACCAGATTGATTATCGATGCTTATGTGAGAAGTCACCAGCTTTGATTCCATTATCACATTAATGAATTATTATGCGATAATGACTTTTTGTTTTATTCAGATTATTAACGTAATAAAAATGTAAACATCTTTTATATAAAATGTAATACTTTATTAAAGTTATTTTATAAATAAAATATATTATATTTTATTATGCATAGTGTCGTAGTGTGTTTTGCATAAGTGTTTTGCATAAGGTTTGCATAGTAAAATATTTTTATATAAATAGAATATATTATATTTTATTTAAAAGATTTTGCTTTTAAATATGGAAAATCCGATTAAAGTAAATCAATCTGGACCGCTCATGGATTAGTTACTATGCATTCCATTTTCCTATAAATAAGCTCATTCCTTCATTATTTTCTTATTTAATTCATCAAAACTCTAGAGAGAAATTATAGTAGAAGTTATAGAGAGAAAGTTATAGAAAGAAGAAGAGTATTCGCTACTTCACTACTTCTATATTCAGCTCTTTTTACAGTAAGGGTGTTATTCTTTCTTCTTCAAGAGAACTTCGTTATTCCATTCACTATTATTCTCGTTTAATAACTCGTAAAAGTGGCATACCCTATACATAAACTCAGATACGCAGTGCATACCCTATACTGGTGAAATCCTTATGTTATTCCATTGTTTATTATTCTCGTTGGAATAACTCGATACGCGCCATTTACCCTATACTTGGTGACATTCTTCTATTATTCATTGAACATCCTCGCTCGTGTGTTTTACACCGACCGGTTCCGCTCTTTTATTATTATTCTCGTTGAACATCCGCTCGTGTGTTTTACACCGGACCGGTTCCGCTCTTTATCATTCTCGTTGAATATCCTATTTGTGTGTTTTACACCGGATCCGGTTCCATCTTTATTATTCTCATTGAACATCCCCGCTTGTGTGAATTTCACCGACCGTTCCGTTATTATTATTATTCGTTGAATAACCTCGCCTATGCTAAGTACCGCATGCACGGTGATTTCTTTTGTTATTCCATTCTTTATTATACCAAATAAGTTAAAACTTTGACTTCTATACTCTATGAAATTAGTAGAATATCCTCGATATTCGCGCTTCATCCAAAGATCTTTTCATGGAAATATTCTTTCGATCATTCTTGAATTTTACTCTACAAAGCAAAGATCATGTCGACAATTTGACGTTAATAAATCCTCGGATAAAATAATTTTGAACTTGTTTTATGAATTCTTATATCATTGTCATCATCCTCATGTTTATATTTTTTTTAAAGTCATCTGTGTATCTGTAGAGTATGGATGGACTTGGTATGATTATGACTGTGGATTATTATCTTGTAATCACGACCGTAATGTTACAAATGATGTGGTAAAAATCCTCATGGGCAGAGTGTATCGATGGATGCTTGTTGGTATGATCATGATTATTAATGAATACACAATTATTCTCGCCCGTAGTGCGTGAATAATTGTGGTCGTGATACTAAAGAATATCCTCGTCAGTAAAAAGTGGGGTGATTCGATGATGTGGATTATTTATTAAAGTCGAGTCTCAATTTATATATGTTGATGAAAAACCTTTTAAATCATAAAAGATAGTAGATTTTATTTTCTACTGACTCTTTTAATGGATCAATTTTCACCGCAGCTTAAACCGTTGTTCATTGTATTTTATCGCTTTAATATTGTTCAAGACTATTGATAATTTATTCGCATTATCTTAGTCATAATATTTCTTATCGGGCTAGTTGAGCTCACCCTTTCTTTCACCGTTTCTTCGTGAAATGAGAATATACCGGGACTTAGCCTGGGAAACGAGTGATGGTCCCAAGATAAGATTAGTAGTCCTCACTATTCTCGTGAAATAGTGTGATAATAATTGTAATGAGGACTTTTTGTTTGAGTTTGTATAATATCTAGTAGATTTATATTTGTATTTAAACTCACGCTTTATGTCAGATTGTACAAGATGCTTATGTTAATAAGTTGTATTTAAATTTCGCACTATGTAAGTGGCGCACCCAAGACGGGTGATGTATACCTAATTTTGGGGCGCCACATATGGTCTCCAAGTGAGATCGAGGAATAGAACTAGAGAGGAGAGATGAGTAAATCCTTCACTAAGTGTGTCTTATCTAAGCTTGTTGGTCACCATAATATAGGGATATTATGTGATATGTTAATTTGTTTAATTAACCCTTGTTTTATGGCAGTATTTAAGAATGGCCGCTGAGAACGTTAATAATGGAGTGTATGAGACTGTGGAACAATCTTTAGTTACAAACAAGGAGAACGTGCAACAGGAAGGCAATATTCCTCCTGTAAATAACACTACCGAGCAAATGATGAATGATGGAATGTTTAGGAGCTTTTTGCAGTTTATGCAAAACTAGACGAGGGAGACTCGTGCACAAAATACGGGTGAAAATGATAGCAATGCGCAGCTTGTCACAGCCAAATAGTTCAAGGAGTTGGGACCATCAGAATTTAAGGGAAAGCCGGATCCGATCATGGCGGAAACGTGGGTCAAGCAAATTACCAAGATATTCGATGTCTTGGGATGGACGGAGGAACGAAGGTTCCATTCGCCACCTTTATGTTCGCGGTGAGGCGGATCACCGGTGGGAGTTCATGAAGCATACCCACCACCGTGACTCAAAGATGTCTTGGGAAACGTTTAAAAACTATTCAATGACAAGTACTTTCCCGAAAATATTCATCTATACGAAGGAGGTGGAGTTTATCGATCGAACAAAACAACACGACGCGGTGTCCCAAAGACGAGGCGTAAGTTTGCAGAGTTATCCGAGTTTGCACCTCATTTGGTCGAAAATGAGGAACGAATGACGAGGATGTTTCGAGAGAGGTCTAAAGCTCGAGATTCGGCAATATCCTATATCTCATAAATTTTCATTATATTCAGATGTTGTAAATAGGGCTCAATTATTAGAGCGAGATAATGAATATGTGCAACCGAGGGACCACAACCAGGGTCATACCGGTGACAACATTCATCAGAGCGATGATAACCAACGAGGAGGGAAAAATACGAACAAAGGCGGTAACCACTTAGGTGGTCATCGTGGCCATGATAATAGGAGAGGTGAGTCAAGTGGAAATTTCGTAAAGAGGAGATTCAACAACGACGGAAGACATCAAAGCAAAGAACATCAAAGACCAACAACAAATTCTAGTGGAGTAGAACAACCGCCGGTTAGATGTTACAAATGCGGAAAGAGGGACATATATCATTAAACCGCCCACAACAATCCAAGGTATGTTACAACTGTGGAAAGGAAGGCCACATAGCTCGGGATTGTTTTCAGCAAAACCAAGTTCAACGGAGATGGTGACTCCAAGGGTCATTCCGGATAAGTCGAAATCAACGGTTCCTAGAAGAAGCGTTTGTCGGATCGGCAAAACGCGAGGAACCCGAACGAGGTGATTACGGGTAAGCTAATCTTGAACTCTCATGAAGTTTATACCTTACTAGATACCGGTTCTACCCATTCTTTTATCTCTCCTGCTTGTGCTCAACGTTTAAACTTGACTCCGGAGAAATTGGACTTTGACTTATTTGTTGAAACTCCGTTGGGTGAAACCTTCGTTACATCTACAGTTTATAAATCTTGCATAATCCAAGTTGGCACTATCACATTACCTGTTGATCTTATCTCTTTAAAGATACTTGCTTTTGATGTGATTTTAGGAATTGATTGGTTAACCACTCATCATGCCAAAATTGATTGTTTTCGTAAGGTTGTTAGTTTTCATATTCCTAACCAACCTGTCATACGAATTCAAACAACTAAACCACTAAAATCAGTCACTGTCATATCAAGCCATAAAGCTATTCGTTTATTGAAAAACGAATGTTAAACTTTCTTAGCCCATGTTATGGATTTGAACAAAGACAAGTCAGATTTAAATAATATTTCTGTTGTTAGAGAATTTCCGATGTATTTCTGAAGAACTTCCGGCCTACCCCGTAACGTGATGTTGAATTCTTTATTGACCTTGAAGCCGCACAAAACCCATTTCTAAAACTCCATATCGAATGGCTCCTATTGAACTTCGTGAGTTAAAAGTCCAACTACAGGAGTTATTAGACATCGGTTTTATTGGTCCTAAGTACATCTCCTCGGGGTGCCCTGTTTTATTCAGTAAAGAAGAAAGACGGGAGTATGCGACTTTGTATTGACTAACCGAGAATTAAACTATGTCACCATCAAGAATAGGTATCCAAATTTACTCGCATTGATGACTGTTCGACCATTGCAAGGAGCACAATTCTTTTCAAAGATCGATCTTCGCTCGGATATCATCATCAAGATTAAAATCGAGGATATTCCAAAGACCGCCTTTTAACTTCGTGACGGGCATTATGAATTCTTAGTCATGTCTTTTGGATTGACTAATGCTCCTGCTGCTTTCATGAATATGATGAACCGTGTATTCAAGGAATATTTGGATCAGTTTGTTGTTGTCTTTATTGATGACATCCTCATCTATTCCAAAAGCCGTGAAGATCATGAGCACCATTTGAAGTTGATACTTAAAAGGCTTCGTGAAAACAAACTTTATGCCAAGCTGAAGAAATGCGAGTTCTGGCTTGAGGAAGTAGTATTCCTTGGGCATGTGGTGTCAAAACATGGAGTATCCGTCGACCCTGGCCAAGATCAAGCAAAGACAAAGTTGGGAGAAACCAAAGTCGGTGACCAAGTGCGAGCTTTTTGGGCTTAATTGTTATTATCGGAGATTCGTGGAAGGATTTTCTCGAATCGCCATCTCGAATTAACTCATTGACTCGGAAAGATGCAAAATTTGTATGGAGCGAGGAATGCGAGACGAGTTTCCAAGAGCTCAAGAGGAGACTCATTTCGGCACCTGTTCTGGCAATACCATCTGGTACGGATGGATGTGTTATATACAACGATGCTTCAGGCAAAGGGTTAGGATGCGTTCTCATGCAACATGGGAAAGTCATAGCCTATGCCTCATGATAACTCAAAGAATATGAGAGGAATTATCCTACTCATGATCTAGTCGGGGTGAGAACATAGCAGGAACTAGTCGGGGTACGGAGTGATGGTTCTAAAAAGATGTTTTAGCAGTCCTCACTATTTCTGTAAAATAGTGTTTGAATAATTGTAATGAGAACTTATTGGAGTGTGGATATTGTTTAGATGATAATATTTGTATTTAAACTAACAGTATGTGTTGTCGTATTTTGCACGACAATTGTATTATTGAAGATGTAGTTTACTTTCTGTACCATGTATTTGAAGACTCAGAATGGGTGTTGTATACCTATTTTGGGGGCGTCACAGAGGTCACGTGCAAAGCACAACAAACCTCAAAATAAATAAACAGAGCACTAACAACCTCAAAATATTAATAGTGGTGATCCAATAATAAAGTAATAAGTACAATTCTTCAAAATGAGTCAAAATAATTAAAACTTAAAATTTGAATCAACCTAAATGGTCAAAGGCAAAACTCTCATCACACTAGCCCTGAATCACCCTTGCAAACCTGCCGGAAGAAAAACACAGCATGAGCCAATTGCCCAGTATGGATACAGATATACAAAGATATACAACTGATATACGAAAACAACTGAGACAAAATACTGAACAAGCCTCAAGTGCAAATACGAACGTAAATATAATATCCAAAGCTCTGAATTGAATATAGCTGAATCAACATAATTGACGAAACCAATAAAAGAATAAAGAAATAACGAATTGAAGTAACTAACTCAATGACTTGAATCAATGTAAACCAACAAAACTAATAAAATGAAATAATAAATTTCAATTAAATGGTTGGGTGTTAATATTTCATAATAATGAGAGCTCAAATATATATCTTGCCACACAAGCAAGTCAAACTAATGCTACATGTGTAAATCAAATGATGCCACACAGCAACCAAAATAATGCCATTATTGTGCAAATCACACATTGGACCGCGAATCCAAATGTATGCAAATCGGATAGCAGTGTTTGGCACAACATCACCAATCCATGAGTAACGTAAAACTAGGGTTAACCCATACGCCCCCACAACAAAACACCAAATGGCCCACTTCCTCCGGAGCCCAAACAGAGACGCCGTGGACTAATCACACCGCCACAAAAAGTGTCATGCCTCTCTTGCCAAGACGACATGCCTGTGGTACCCCCACAGGTGGTTATAGCTCAAGTATACCCTACAGTATATTCTAACAAAAATACTATGTCACAACACATGCGACATAATACCAACAAAAGGGTTCTATATGTACATGTTGAACCAAATCAAATTATAGTCACAAAGTCTCAAAAAGAAAGTAGCAACATGTATCGTTCTACAATTATCAAAAATAAATACTAAACATGATATCCTAATTCTAAGAGTACAAATACGAGTCCAATGTGTCAACTCCAAAATGAAACAAATATATGAATTTCACAAGAAACAATTATGTGAAATAATAACAGAATTTGAAACGAGGAATAAAACGAACAAATCAAATTTAACAAAAGTATTGCTGAAAGAGTACGGAATCCGTACCTGAATTGAGCAACGTAATACCCAAATTTTATATTACAAATATAACTCGTGAATTTCCCTCCGTTTGATCTAATAAAATAAAATGAAACTTTATTACAATTCTAATCATTAATAACATAATATTGTTCAATTAGTTATTAAATAAATTCTAAAACTTTTACTAACTAAATGATTTAGTCTGAATTAATGTATAAAAATTATATTACAATTCGCAAGTTTATATTTCAATTAACTGTTGAGTAAAATGTACTATACATATATTTATGTATAAATTTTACCTACTCTGACCATTTATAATCTCATATTCCTGAAGGATTCCTTATGACTATAACAATATATATAGTAATTTAACCGAATATAAAATTCCTTATGAATGAATGACTAATACTTCAAATTCAATTGAGTACTCAAATCAAATGGGATTCATTCATCATATATGTGATACAAATCAACACATGCATGTACTATTAATTACTAAAACTTGCCAAATAAAAAAATAAAATTGTTATTCCTTCTTCTCCTTTCTGCGCAGCCGCACTAGTCTATCTCCTTCACTTCGCATAGCTATAATAAAGTAATTAGGGTTTACTTGTTTATTTATATATCTTATTGTGTCTCCTAATTTTAATAGGATTTTAATATTATCTAAATACAAAATAGACCCAATTAGTATAAAGCTCAAATTAATATAATCACATACTTATTATAGTTCACACAAATTAAATAACTAGTTTGACCCAAATAAATGACAAAGTCTAATTAATAAATTTTAAAATAAAATAATATTTTTTATTATTTAATATTTTTTTTTTTCGGTATTACAAAATCCCTCTCCAAGAGGGTTCCCATATTTGGCACAAGTAATTATTAGTACTACTATTAAATTAAATCAAGTAGTGGCAATGGCTCCTATTAATTTAATTTACCATTAACCAACGCCAACGTTTTTGTTCATTAGAATAATCAAATAAAAAAAATGACAATGCAATTAGTTTGATCAAAATAATATGTGAATTCTCATTTTCTACCAAAGTCTTCAACAAGCTTTCGCATTTCGAGTTTAAATTGATCAAATAAAGTAATCAAAGCTCATTCGCAGTGGCATTTTTATGGTTTCTTATTTTTTGAAAATATATTTTTTATAATTAACTACTTCATCCGTCCCTTAATATACGTAACTTCACAAGAATTACGAAAATAATTGTATATCTATCCACTCGAAAATTTAACTAATCAAATTAGAATAGGATTAAAGTTACAACTTCACTCTTTAAATATAAATATAACTTAATATAGGAGCTACCAAAACTCTAATAGACTTCCCATTTTTAATTTAATCGATTATTTAATTATTTATTAAAACAATTTAACTTTCCAAACAAAACAAAGAAAAAAATAATCACTTACCTTTTCCAATTTGAATACAATTGTATAAAATAAAATAAAATTAATTTAAAAAAATTATGGGTTATTACAAATTCTAATCCCAATTAATAAGTCGATGCATAGCTCTCACCCTCCAACTCAGTATAATGAAGCCCTCCTTATTAATAGTTTAGCTAAAAATAATTTTATTTGTTAATATTATATTTGTATTGAAAAAAAAAATGTTATATTAGATAAAAAATAGTGTGAGAAGCAAAATTATATTTAATATTTAGAATAATATAAAAATTAAACAATTAATACTTAATTAAAATTCTCAAATAATAATATTAAAAGATAAAATACTTCTTTAAAACGATAATTAAAAAGGGTCGGAGGTAGTACATATACTAGTGGAATTGGAAATGGCACAATAATTTGTTTGTTGACAATTTCCCCTAGGATCTTATCAATTAAGAAATAAGACAACTAAGGTTGTACCTCTTAAATTGATATGTTAAATAGATGTATGCACGTGGCACAATTTCAAACGCAGGATTACAAATTTTTGTTTTCAAAGTTACATGAATCACTTCGAAGAAAAGCCGTATATAAAGTTTGAAAAGAAGAAGGTAAAGGACTAAAATCAATTAAGTTAGATTAGGATACTTTACCTTACACTTTTATCTGAACAATACAGGTATTACTTTTAATATTGAATTAATCAATAATATATTTATTTCACTCATATTAAGAAGATGAGTGAAATGACAAAATTATTCGTAATAATGTTATTAAATATGAAGAGAGAATTAAAATAAGAAAAATATGAGATATTTAATGTTACGAGTATAATAGAAAAATATGTGTAAAAGTTTGGTTATTAAAGGAAAATAGACACTTAACATGAGACTACCCAAAATAGTAATAAGGACTTTTATCATGGGACGGAGGGAGTATATATTTATTATTAATTAAGTGATGAGAAATGTAAATATAGTTGGTCAAGTTAATTAATTCAATTAGTTTGAACAAATTAAGAAAAAAACAAATAATTGTATTAAAGACGAGAGAAGTAAGTAAAAACTCAAATTTGAGTTCAGAATATAATTTTGAAAACATACTGTTCGATTGAGTATGGAGCGTTAAATTTGGTAAGAAAAGACTGTAAACACAAATGTGTCGGGGTTGAATTTTTGATCAAAGTCAACGATTGATTTTTAAGATAAAAAAGTCAAACTCGGGGTTCGGATATGAATTTTGATGAAGCGGATATTTTCATAACATTGAGAACGTCGACTTTAGTAAGAATCGATTGTAAATATGAAATAATTAATTTTTAAAAGTAAAAATAGTCAAATGAATAATTAAATGGATAAATGATTCAGTGTGGGCCTCATTGGTCAATTGGAATCTGAAAAATTGGAGAGAGAAATTGCTCATAGGGGCTTAGGGGGTGGCTAAAAGAGCCAAATGGTGGCTAAGAGGCATAGGGGGCAATTTGGGGTCCCCACTTGAGCAAATTAGTTTGATATTTTTCTTCATTCATACTCACTCCCCACCTTCCATACACGGTTGAGAATATATATATAATAAAACAAAATTAATTTTAAAATTTTCATTTGATAAAGTACAAGGAGAATTTAGATTTCATCTCAATTTTTTAATTTAATTTAAAGGCTCATATTTCATCTCACACTAAAAATTTTTACCCAAATTCAATTCACCCCTAAAAATTTTCGTCCAAATCAAATAACAATAATAATAATAATAATGATAACAATAATAATTATTATAATTATAATAGTAGTAGTAATAATAATAATAATAATAATAATAATAATAATAATAATAATAATATTACTATTAATAATAATAATAACAAAAAAATTATAATTATAATAACAATTTGTTATTATAATAATAATAATAATTATTATTTTTATTAGTACTATTATAAATATTATAATAATAGTAATACTTATAATAATTAATAATTAATAATAATACTAATAATAATAATATCTATATAATAAAACAGAACCAATTTTAAAATTTTCATTTGATAAAGCACAATGACAGTTCAGATTTCATCTCAATTCTTCCAATTTAATCTAAAGGCTCAAATTTCATCTCACACTAAAAATTTCCGCCCAAATCAAATAATAATAATAATAATAATAATAATAATAATAATAATAATAATAATAATAATAATAATAATAATAATTATAATTATAATAAAAATAATAATACTAATAATTATTATTATTAGCAGTAGTAGTAGTAATTGTAAGACCCCAACTTATTATAAATAAAATCAAATTTCCTCTAATTATATTTGTGAATAATAAGGTATTAATTTGATACAATTCTCTGGTTATGGGTGAAATATGCAAATTTTGCAAAAATATGCAAGTGGTTATAAAATAATCATTGTGTTGGGGAATATTCATTTGGTCGTGGAATATTCTTGTTGTCGGGAAATATTCGTACGACGACGCAGTCATTTGTGGGCCCCATAACAAAATAACTGTCGGATGAAGAAAATGACAAGTTTGAGTTTTTATAAATAACAGCGTAGTTATTATCATTAACACTTTGTTGGAATAAATTGGTTAAAATATACGATGTCTGGCGTGGATGCTACAGTAAGATGGATGAATTATTAATCCTTACATAAGAAGGTCTTTACTCAATAATTATTACTGATGAATTATTATTCAATATTTTATTTTATTGATTCAATAATTGTTGCGTTGATATTTTATATTATTATTGTTTCAATAATTGTCATCAGATAGTATTTCCCATTATCGATCAATAATTCATATTATTTGAATAATATTATTAGATAACATTATTGGCAATGTCTAGAAAGTTACATCGAGGAGAGGTTTGGTCACCTAATTGCTGGCGCCAATAAGGAGAAATTTTATTGGAAAGCCCTCTTCTTTTAGGAACTACCGGTTGGTTCATAAATGTGATTCGTAATATTATTTGTGAATAATTAATTATTGATTCATATGATAAGGAAATATTTATTTTATGTGGATATAAATGTTGGATATATTTATTGTGGTTAAAAATGAAAGAGTTAATGTTGAGGTGTTTTATCGGAATGAAAGTATTAAAAATTAAACCAAGATTTTTGAGATATATCATGTGAGTTATAATTTTTAATCCCACCAGTTGGATCGTTGTAATTTTTTGGATATGTTATACATATATATAAGTTGAATATATGTCCACAAATTTTGAACCGTTAAAAATGAACGTATGATTTGTTATGAATTTTAAGAGGTGACTGATTCAGAAATTAGGTTTATAAATGATTTTAGTGGAAAATTCTAGAATTGAGTGGGCCCCACTTGTGGTTGGTGAAGAAATGTGCTAAATTTATTTCAAATATGGTGGGTGGAAATAGTAGCAGGTAAAGCCATCAGGTTGCAGGTCAAGTCTGCTAACATTTTTCTATAAATAGAGGGCTAAGTTAGAATTGAAAATCACACCAGAAACAAGTTTTCTCTCTTTCTCTCTCTAGATTATTGAGTGTATTTTGTGTGTATTTAGATACTTTGTGAGATTCTATTCATCAGTGCAAGTTTTCTTCAGCCTTATACCGATATTCCGATCAGAAGTACTGATATTTTGAGGTAAGGGATGTTATTTTCTTCATATATGATATTATTTCTTCAATATCATTATGTCAAGTATTGATCTGAATTTTTATCAAATTTGGAACTTTTTGTGTTGGGGTTACTTATTCACGATATCAAGACTTATTCACGATACGACACTATTATTCACGAATACTGAAGACTATTCAATTTAGAAAAATGAAATTTTCTTCTTTTTGTCCAAGATGTCTATTATGGTTACTATCTTTGATTGTATCCATGTTTTGATCTTTATTTTTGAATTTCGCTTCAAAATTGGTATTTATGAAAGTATTATTGATCTTGGATAAACTGTTATACTTAATCCCTACTATTTGTCCTTCCGTTTCTTTGGATTCGTTTTCTTTAAAATATTTTCATCATCCTCAATCCTAAATGATGATATTACTAAATATCTTGATTGCAGTAGTGCAAAGATAAATGATTAATCGATGAATATCTTTGGCCAGTAGTCAAAAGATGAGCAGTGTTGAGATGAACATGACCATTGGTGATACAAATGAATATCTTTGGCTCAGTAGTGCAAAGATGAATATTTGATTAAAGATGTATATTGATTGTTGTTCTGAGGATAAAATATTGATGATGGACTTTTAAATCTTAGAAGATAGTAGAACTCATTCTCTACTTGACTCTTCTAATGGATTGTTGTTTCCGCTGCAGTTGTTGATCTAAAACTTGTTGGCTATTATATTTTATCAGATTTTTCCCTGTTGAAGACTAACGATAATTTGTTGTATATTATCTTAGTAATAATATTCTTTACTGGGATAGTTGAGCTCACCCTTTTACTTTTTGTTCCATTTTTCTCAGGAGGTGAGAACATAGCAGGAACTAGTCGGGGTACAGAGTGATGGTTCTAGAAAGATGTTTTAGCAGTCCTCACTATTTCTGTAAAATAGTGTTTGAATAATTGTAACGAGGACTTATTTGAGTGTGGATATTGTCTAGAAGATAATATTTGTATTTAAACTCACAGTATGTGTTGTCGTATTTTGCACGATAATTGTATTATTGAAGTTGTAGTTTGCTTTCTGTACCATGTATTTGGCGACTCAAAATGGGTGTTGTATACCTATTTTGGGGGCGTCACAGTTGGTATCAAAGCTTAGGGATATGGTCTCTGGCGGAGATCGGGGAATAGAACTAGGAGGGGAGAGATTAGTAAATCCTTCGCTAGTGTGTCTTATCTAAGCTTATTTGTTGGTCAGTCATAATATAGGGATATTATGTGATATGTTAATTTGTTTAATTAACCCTTGTTTTATGGGCGATTTAAGAATGGTCACCGAGAACGTTAACAATGGAGTGTATGAGATCGTGGAACAACCTTTAGTTACAAAACGGGGAGAACGTGCAACAGAAGGCAATATTCCTCCTGTAAACAAACAACACTACCGAGCAAACGATGAATGATGGAATGTTTAGGAGCTTTTTGCGTTTCATGCAAAACCAAACGAGGGAGACTCGTGCACAAAATACGGTGAAAATGATATAATGCGTGGCTTGTCACAGCCCAAGCAATTCAAGGAGTTAGGACCACCGAATTTAAGGGAAGCCGGATCCGATCACGGCATGGAAACGTGGGTCAAGAAAATTACCAAGATATTCGATGTCTTGGGATGCACAGAGGAAGAACGAAGGTTCCATTCGCCACCTTTATGTTCCGTGGTGAGGCGAGATTCTTGGTGGGAGTCTCGTGAAGCGTACTGACCGGCAGCACTCGATATCTTGGGAAACGTTTTTGAACTATTCAATGACAAGTACTTTCCGAAAGTATTCGCTATATGAAGGAGGTGGAGTTTATCGATGGAACAAAACAACATGGCGGTGTCCCAAAGACTGAGGTAAGTTTGCAGAGTTATCGAGTTTACACCTCATTTAGTCGAAAATGAGGAACGAATGACGAGGATGTTTCTGAGAGGTCTAAAGCCTGAGATTTGGCAATATCTTATATCTCATAAATTTTCTTTATATTCAGATGTTGTAAACAGGGCTCAATTATTAGAGCGAGATAATGAGTATGTTCAACTGAGGGACCACAACCAGGGTCATACCGGTAACAGCAGTCATCAAAGCGATGATAACCAACGAGGAGGGAAAAATACGAACAAAGGCGGTAACCACTCGGGTGGTCATCGTGGCCATGATAATAGGAAAGGTGAGTCAAGTGGAAATTTCAGAAAGATGAGATTCAACAATGACGGGAAGACATCAACAGCAGCACCAGCACCAACAACAAATTCTAGGGGAGGAGAACGACCGCCAGTTAGATGTTACAAATGCGGGAAAGAGGGACATATCAGCCCAAACTGTCCACAATAATCTAAGGTATGTTACAACTGTGGAAAGGAAGGCCACATAGCTCGGGATTGTTCTGTAGCAAAACCAAGTTCAACGGGGATGGTGACTCCAAGGGCTGTCCCGGATAAGTCGAAATCAGCGGTTCCTGGAAGGGAGTTTGTCGTGACTGGCCAAAACGCGAGGAACCCGAACGAGGTGATTACGGATAAGCTAATCTTGAACTCTTGCGAAGTTTATACCTTACTAGATACCGGATCTACCCATTGTTTTATCTCTCCTGCTTGTGCTCAACGTTTAAACTTGACTCCGGAGAAATTTGACTTTGACTTATCTGTTGAAACTCCGTTGGGTGAAACCTTCGTTACATCTACAGTTTATAAATCTTGCATGATCCAAGTTGGCACTATCACATTACCTGTTGATCTTATATCTTTAAAGATACTTGCTTTTGATATGATTTTAGGAATTGATTGGTTAACCACTCATCATGCCAAAATTGATTGTTTTCGTAAGGTTGTTAGTTTTCATATTCCTAACCAACCTGTCATACGAATTCAAACAACTAAACCACTAAAATCAGTCACTATCATATCAAGCCATAAAGCTATTCGTTTATTGAAAAACGGATGTCAAGCTTTCTTAGCCCATGTTATGGATTTGAACAAAGACAAGTCAGATTTGAATAATATTTCTGTTGTTAGAGAATTTTCTGATGTATTTCCTGAAGAACTTCCTGGTCTACCCCTAGAACGTGATGTTGAATTCTTTATTGAACTTGAGCCAGGTACAAAACCCATTTCTAAAACCCCATATCGAATGGCTCCTATTGAACTTCAGGAGTTAAAAGTCCAACTACAGGAATTGTTAGACATAGGTTTCATTCGTCCCTAGTACATCTCCTTGGGTGTGCTCTGTTTTATTCAGTAAAGAAGAAAGACGAGAGTATGCGACTTTGTATTGACTACCGAGAATTAAACCATGTCACCATCAAGAATAGGTATTATTTACCTCGCATTGATGACTGTTCGACCGATTTGCAAGGAGCACAATTCTTTTCAAAGATCGATCTTCGATTCGGATACCATCATTTGAAGATTAAAGCGAGGATATTCCAAAGGCGCCTTGAACTCGATGACGGGCATTATGAATTCTTAGTCATGTCTTTTGGATTGACTAATGCTCCTGCTGCTTTCATGGATATGATGAACCGTGTATTCAAGGAATATTTGGATCAGTTTGTTGTTGTCTTTATTGATGACATCCTCATCTATTCCAAAAGCCATGAAGATCATGAGCACCATTTGAAGCTGATTCTTGAAAGGCTTTGTGAAAACAAACTTTATGCCAAGCTGAAGAAATGCGAGTTCTGGCTTGAGGAAGTAGCATTCCTTGGGCACGTGGTGTCAAAACATGGAGTATCTGTCGATCCGGCGAAGATTGAAGCAGTACAAAGTTGGGAGCAACCAAAGTCGGTGACCAAAGTGCTTAGCTTTCTGGGCTTAGATGGTTTTTATCGGAGATTCGTGGAAGGATTTTCTCGAATCGCTACTCCGTTAACTCAGTTGACTCGGAAAGATACAAAATTTGTATGGAGCGAGGAATGCGAGAAGAGTTTCCAAGAGCTCGAGAGGAGACTCATTTTAAGACTGTTCGCAATACCATCCGGTACGGATGGATTTGTTATATCTGGTGATGCTTCGTGCAAAGGGTTGGGATGCGTTCTCATGCAACATGGGAAAGTCATAGCTTTATGCCTCACGACAACTCAAAGAATATGAGAGGAATTATCCTACTCATGATCTAGAGTTAGCGTGATCGATTCGCATTGAAAATTTGGAGACACTACTTGTATGGGGAGAAAGTGGAGATTTATACGGACCATAAAAAGCCTCAAATATTTCTTCACCCAAAAGAACTCAAAATGCTAAGAACGACGTTGGCTTGAACTATTGAAAGATTACGATCACACTATTCAATATCATCCTGGAAAAGCGAACGTAGTAGCTGACGCATTTAGTAGAAGATCATATGCGAGTACGAGTGCGATATTGTTAATGCAAAGGCCCATTTTGTATGACTTGAAAAGGATGGAGGTAGAATTAAAGACTCTAGGGACCCACATGATGATGGCGAATATACGAGTAGAACCGACTTTAATCGATAAAGTTAAAGCTGCTCAAGCTACGGACCTGGAGCTGATACGTATGAAGAAGAAAGTGCAAGAAGGAGCTATTCTAGAAGCAAGAATCGATGAAGAAGGAATACTTAGATTCAACTCCAGACTTTGTGTTCCTAACGATTCTAACTTGAAGCATAGAATCATGATGGAGGCACACAACACCCCGTTTGCAATCCATCCTGGGAGTACCAAAATGTATCATGATATTCGACATACATTTTGGTGGAACAATATGAAGAGAGAGATCGTGGAGTTTATCTCGAGGTGTTTAACTTGTCAACGTGTAAAGGCGGAGCATCAAGTGCCAAAGGGTCCATTACAACCACTTGAGATTCCGAAATGGAAGTGGGAACACATTACTATGGATTTCGTTACAGGTCTTCCCAAAGTTTCTCAAGGTATAGATGCGATTTGGGTTATTGTTGATAGATTAACCAAGTCTGCCCATTTCTTACCAATACGTGAGACTTATTCCCTTGAACGTCTTGCTCGCATGTACGTGAATGAGATTGTGAGATTGCTTGGCATGCCAGTATCCATAGTTTCGGATCGTGACCCAAGATTCACTTCACGATTTTGGGTTAGCTCACAGAAAGCTATGGGGCACGGATTTATGATTCAGTTCGGCATACCATCCTCAAACGGACGGACAATCAAAGAGGACTATTCAAATCCTTGAAGATCTATTAAGACTTTGTGTCCTAGATTTTAAAGGAAGTTGGGATAAGTACTTGCCACTGGTGGAATTCTTCTACAACAACAGTTATCAAGCAAGTATAGGCATGGCTCCATTTGAGGCGTTGTATGGACGAAAGTTTCGTTCTCCAGTATGCTGGGACGAGGTGGGAGAAGCAACGTTTTTGGGACCAGTATTAGTACGCATGACTACAGAAAAGATCCAAATGATTCGACAACGTATTCAAACCTCACAAGATCGACAAAAGAGTTATGCTGATCTTCATAGAAAAGACGTGGAGTTTAATATTGGAGATCATGTATTGTTACGTGTAGCTCCATGGAAGGGAGTTACAAGATTTGGAAAGAGAGGAAAGCTCAATCCACGATTTGTTGGTCCATTTGAGATTCTTGACCGAATAGGAAATGTGGCCTATAGACTCGCATTACCTCCAAGTATGTCTCGTGTTCATAATGTTTTTCACATATCTATGCTTCGTAAATATGTGAAAGACACGAACCATATTATTCGTTAGAGAAACAGACGAGATAATAGAAGATTTAACGTACAAAGAAGTACCTGTTAAGATCTTGGATAGGAAAGAGCATGTCCTACGCACCAAGGTTATATCACAAGTTAAGGTTTTGTGGAGAAACCATGCTATTGAAGAAATGACCTGGGAGTTGGAATCAGAAATGAAAGCGAGGTATCCTCACCTTTTCGAAACACCAGGTATGTATGTCAATTTCGAGGACGAAATTTCATAAGGAGGGGAGGTTGTAAGACCCCAACTTATTATAAATAAAATCAAATTTCCTCTAATTATTATTGTGAATAATAAGGTATTAATTTGATATAATTCTCTGGTTATGGGTGAAATATGCAAATTTTTCAAAATATGCAAGTGGTTATAAAATAATCATTGTTGTTGGGAATATTCATTTGGTCGTGGAATATTCTTGTTGTTTGGGAATATTAAATGCGATGTAGTAGCGATCATTTTCAGGGCCCCATAATGTAATAATTGTTGGATGAAGAAAAGCGAAAAGTTTGAGTTTCTATAAATAACTACAGTAGTTATTCTGAATAACACATTGTTGGAATACCACGTGGTTAAAATACAGAATGTCTGGCGTGGTTGCATGCAGTATTGATGAATTATTGATCTTTACGTAAGAAGGCACTACTCAATAATTGTTACGATGAGTTATCGCTCAATATTTTATTTTATTGATTCAATAATTCTTTGCGTTGATATTTTATATTATTGTTGTTTCAATAATTGTCACGCTTGACATGATTTCCCATTATCGGATCAATAATTCATATTATTTGAATAATATTATTAGATAGCATTATTGGCAATGTCTATAAAGTTCTGTCAAGGAGAGGTTTGGTCACCTAATTGCGCGCCAATTAGGAGAAATTCTTATTGGAAAGCCCTCTCTTTCCTGGGAACGGCCTGGTTGTCATAAATGTGATTCTGTAATATTATTTGTGAATAATTAATTATTGATTCATATGATAAGGAAATATTTATTTTACGTGGATATAAATGTTGGATATATTTATTGTGGTTAAAAATGAAAGAGTTAATGTTGAGGTGTTTTATCAGAATGAAGGTATTAAAAATTAAACCAGTATTTTTGAGATATATTGCGTGAGTTATAATTTTTAATCCGACCGTTGGATCGTTGTAATTTTTGGATATGTTATACATATATAAGTTGAATATATGTCCACAAATTTTGAACCGTTAAAAATGAACGTATGATTTGTTATGAATTTTAAGAGGTGGTGATTTGTAAATTAGGTTTATAAATGATTTTGGTGGAAAATTCTAGAATTGAGTGGGCCCCACTTGTGGTTGGTGAAGAAATGTGCTGAATTTATTTCAAATGTGGTGGGTGGGAATAGTAGCAGTAAAGCCATCGTGAGTGCTTGGTCAAGTCGCTAACATTTTCCTATAAATAGAGGCTAAGTTAGAATTAAAATCACACCGTAAACAAGTTTTCTCTTTCTCTCTAGATTATTGAGTGTATTTTGTGAGTATTTAGATGCTTTGTGAGTTTCTATTCATTAGTGCAAGTTTCCTTGATTTTATACCGATATTCCGATCAAATCTCGATATTTTGAAGTAAGGGATGTTATTTTCTTCATATATGATATTATTTCTTCAAAATCATTATGTCGAAGTATTGATCCGAATTTTTATCAAATTTGGAACTTTTTGTGTCGGGGTTACTATTCACGTATACGGCACAATTCACGTATACGGCACTATTCACGAATACGACACTATTCACCGAAAAATAAATTTTTCTTCTTTTTGTCCAAGATGTCTATTATGGTTACTATCTTTGATTGTATCCATGTTTTGATCTTTATTTTGAATTTTGCTTCAAAATTGGTATTTATGAAGTATTATTGATCTTGGATAAACTGTTATACGAATCCCTACTATTTGTCCTTCCGTTTCACTGGATTCGTTTTCTTTAAAATATTTTTCATCATCCTCAGTCCTAAATGATGATATTACTAAATATCTTTTCTACCAGTAGTAAAAAAGATAAATGATTAATCGATGAATATCTTTCCAGAAGTGCAAAGATGAGCAGTGTTGAGATGAAATGACCAATTGGTGATCTAAAATGAATATCTTTGGGCAGAAAGTGCAAAGATGAATATTTGATTAAAGATGTATATTGATTGTTATTACTGAGGATAAAATATTGATGATGGACTTTTAAATCTTAGAAGATAGTAGAACTCATTCTACTGACTCTTCTAATGGATTCTTTATTTTTACTGCAGATTGTTGATCTAAAACTTGTTGGCTATTATATTTTATCGATTTTTTCTGTTGAAGACTAACGATAATTTGTTGTATATTATCTTAGTCATAATATTCTTTTAGGGCTAGTTGAGCTCACCCATTTCCTTTTTGTTCCATTTTTCTCGGGAGGTGAGAACATAACATGAACTAGTTAAAGTGCGGAGTGATGGTTCTAGAAAGATGTTTTAGCGATCCTCACTATTTCGTAAAATAGTGTTTGAATAATTGTAACGAGGACTTATTTGAGTGTGGATATTATCAGAAGACAATATTTATATTTAAACTCACGGTATGTGTTGTATTAGTATTTTCTTGCGACAATTGTATTATTGAAGTTGTAGTTTGATTTACGTACCATGTATTTGGCGAATTCGAGAATGGGTGTTGTATACCTATTTTGGGGCGTCACGATTAATAATAATAATAATAATAATTATTATTTGTACTATTATTATAATAATTATTATTATAATAGTAATAACTATAATAATAGTAATAATAATAATAAGTAATAATAGTAATAATAATATGAAGAATTATAATAATAATTATAATAATAGTAATAATAAAAGTAATAAAATTATAATAGTAATAATAATTATAATTATAATTATAATAATTATAATTATAATTATAATAATTATAATTATAATTATAATTATTATAATAATAGTAATTATTATAATTATAATATTATTATAAATATAAAATTAATAATAATAATAATAATAATAATAATAATAATAATAATAATAATAATAATAATAAAAGTAATAATAATACTAATTATGATAATAGTAATAATAATAACAACAATAATTGTAAGACCCCAACTTTTTATGAATAAATATTTAATTTTCTCTAAATATTATTTTGAATAATATGGTGTTAATTTGATATAATGCTATGGTTATGGGTGATATGTGCAAAGTTTTCAAAGTAAGCAAGTTGTCATAAAATATTAGTTTTATCAGGGAATATTCGTTTCGTCGGGAAATATTCGTTTTGTTGGAGAATATTCGTACGACGGTGCAATAATTGGTGGACCACATAACGGAATAACTGTCGAATATAGAAAGCGACAGAAATAACCTTTAATAAAAAATAACGGCAAAACTTTTACCGTTAACTGTTAAAATACCCGGTGATAAAAGTACAGTAATACGCGTGGTTGCACAGTAGCACACCGTATTGCACAGTATCTCGATTATTGATTTTTACGTAAGAATTCACTTAGTATTCAATAATTGTCACAGTAATTATTGCATAGTATCTCATATTATTGATTCAATTATTATCACAATATCATCTGCACAATATTTTATATTATTAAATCAATAATTGACACAACATAATTATTCATATTATTAGTTAGCATTAATTATTGACAATGTCTAGAAAATTCTGTTGATGAAAGGGGTTATGTTATATAATTGCGTGCCAATAAGGATAAATCCTTATCGAAAAGCTGTGACGCCCCCAAATACGGGCACTTTCAACCCACAGATATGGTGCTACAAGGTATTACTAACTATACATTCATTCTATTGAAAACAATATCAAAATGAGTGTATTTACTACATTCTTATTACAATAATAATAAATCTTTCCCCAAGTTCTGTTAAGCAATACATTCTTCATTTGTCATAGTATAATTCATTCAAATATACTAGTCTATTACAGGATAAACTACTTATCCATCTTAGATTTGCCTTTATCCTTACCGGAACTCTCGGTTCACTCGACCTTAGCTGAAATCATATAATTTAAGCAAGAAATGAGCTTAAATAGCTCAGTAAGTCTAGCAATATGTAATATATACACCACATCGAGAATTATATGAGTATTCTTCATTAACTGAATAAATAGTTATGAAGTACTATGAAACATTGAAATAACACTTTTCATTCTCATAAAATAATTCCGGAGTACATACAGTAAATTAGGAATTCTAAGCAGGTCAAAAGACCATGAACATTCTATTTGATTCTCATTCATGAAAAGAACAACTCGGCACTAAGTCTGTAAATTCGATATATCTTACGAGCACTTCTAGGTGATCAATCTATAGTACTCTATGTTGATCAACACTCATCCGTTAAACGTATCTACGTTTAAGTTTTGGCAACCTCATGTGCCCATCAAATAATCAATGTAAAATACTTTTGTTTATTCATACTCAGGCTTACCTTTGAATCCGTACCAAACCATTGGCATGTGATAGCGTTATCAATACTATAATGAAAGACTTGTAAACAAATCAATCAAATTCTTCAGATTTGTCAAGCCGAGTTAAAACTAGCATCGACTCTTTCGTAAAACAATTCATGCATATTATAATATGAATCACAAAAAATTGACTAACTCGAAGGTCAGACAAGCGTTAAAGAAACTTGCATTCAAGCGTCTTCAATTAAATTCAAAAGTTCTTGGTTTTTACAGTTTCTAAATGATAGATTCATATAGCACACTGAAATTAACTACCAAACAATCTAACCACATTTTTTTTATCAACTTCTTTCTCTTCTATAACTTAATTAAAATTATTTCATTAATAATATTCGTTTTGACTTATTTATCATTCTTTACGGATTATTAATATTCATATGTCATAAACCGTCTCTCAACAACCATCGTTTAAACACAATAGTAGTTGAAACCCTAATTGGTTTTCTAATTTGACCACATTTTCCCCGGATAACCAATACTGTACTCCGTGTAAAACATACATAAGTTTTATCTTCATTTCTTATTATTCCCTTATCACCCATACCCGTGACGCCCCCAAAACAGGTATACATCACCCATCTTGAGTCGCCAAATACATGGTACAAAATTCAAGTACAACTTAATAATACAACTGTTGTGTAAAATACGACAAAACATAAACTGAGAGTTTTAAATACGAATATTGTCTTCTAGACAGTATTCAACTCAAATGGAGTCCTCAATACATTTATTATCACACTATTTCAAATAATAGTGAGGACTACTAATGCTATCATCTGGACTGTCACTCCGTTCCCCGACTAGTCCCGACTACGTTCTCATTTCCTGAAGAGGACAATGAAAGCAAAAGGGTAATCTCAACTAGCCCAGTAAGAAATATTATGACTAAGATAATGCAGAATAATTTATCGTTAGCCTTCAACAGTGTTAAACTGATAAAATATAACAAACATCAAGTTTAACTGCAGCGGAACAAGCAATCCATTAGAAGAGTCAAGTAGAGCATAAAATCTACTATCTTCTATGATTTAAAAGGTTTTTCATCACTTTTATCGTTGAGACTCAGCTTAATAAATAATCAACATCATCGAATCACCCCTGCACTATGGCCAAGGATATTCTTTAGTATCACGACCATAAATTATCCATGCATTACGGGCTAAGGATATTCGTGTATTCATCAATGGTCATGATCATGCCAACAACTGTCCATCAATGCACTACGGGTTAATGAGGACTTTTACCACATCATTTGTAACATTACGGTCATGATTATACCGAATAATCCCTGGTCATAATCATACCAAGTTCATCTATGCACTACAGGCCACAAATTACTTTCAACATATTATAAACATGAGGATGATGACAATGATATAAGAATTCATTAAAACAAGTTCAAGGATAAATTTTTAAAAATCTATAATTTAATTTATCCAGAAATTAATAACGTCCAAATTGTCAACATGATACTGCTTTGTGGAGTAAAATTCAAGAATAATATTGTATCAAAAATGATTTGGATCGAAAAGTAATCAATTTTTGTCATGAATAGTACCCCGGGTGAATAGTAATCGAGTGAATAGTAACTTTAGGAATAGTAACCCCGTGAATAGTACCCCGGCATGAAAAAGTTAAAACTTATCAAGAATGCTCAGAATAATATTTCTATGAAAAGATACTGGATGAAGCGTAAATATCAAGGATATTCTACTAATTTCATGGAGTATAGAAGCCAAAACTTAACAAAATGAGTATAGAATTCGAAATCTGAAACGAAATAATATTAATATTTCATTTTCCTCA
Source organism: Panax quinquefolius (assembly GCA_020205615.1). NCBI lineage: Eukaryota > Viridiplantae > Streptophyta > Magnoliopsida > Apiales > Araliaceae > Panax > Panax quinquefolius. Next base: position 30,717,300 of record CM035151.1, read on the forward strand.
TTCTACGCCCACCTGTATTAAAACATCAACGCAAGCCATCTTGGGAAAAAAATAGCATCCCACATGTTTTAAAAACAAAAGTGGGTCTCACCCAATTTTAATAAAAATATTTTAATTTCCGAAACTTAAATAATTCATCAAAAATAGCCCTTTTATCAGAAAAATACGAATTTATGTCCATTCCATACGAAATAGAATTCTCTACAACTTTACGGAAGAAAGTTTTTCCAAATTTCAAACAAAAAATATCCGAATTCCACAAACGGACAATTTTCAACACCTCTAAAAATTCCTAACAAATCATACGTTAATTTTTAACGGTTCAAAATTTGTGGACATATACTCAACTTATATATGTATAACATATCCAAAAATCACAACGATCCAACGGTCGGATTAAAATTATAACTCACGCAATAGAGCTTAAGAAAACTAATTTGATTTTTTAATACCTCCAATCCGACAAAATACTGATAAAATACCTCAACATTAATTCTTTCATTTATAACCACATAAAATAAATATTTTCTTATCCATCATTTATGTCCACATAAAATAAATATTTCCTTATCATATAAATCAATAATTAATTATTCACAAATAATATTACAGAATCACAATAATGACAACCAGGCCGTTCCCAAGAAAGAGGGGGCTTTCTGATAAGAATTTCTCCTTACTGGCGCACAATTAGGTGACCAAACCTCTCCTTGACAGAACTTTCTAGATATTGCCAATAATGCTATTTAATAATATTATTCAAATAATATGAATTATTGATTTGATAATGGGAAATACTGTGCAGTAACAATTATTGAAACAACAATAATATAAAATATCAATATAGCAATTATTGACTCAATAAAATAAAATATTGAATAGTAATTACTATAACAATTATTGGGTAGTGCCTTCTTACGTAAGAATCAATAATTCAAAAATACTATGCAATACCGTGTGCTACTGTGAAACAATGCATATTACTGTATTTTAACCACCGAGTATTCTAACAGTTAACGGTAAAACTTTTGCCGTTATTTTATAAAAAGATATTTTTGTCATTTTTTCAATCCGACAATAATTTCGTTGTGGGGTCCACCAATGATTGTGCCGTCGTATGAATATTTCATATTAAAATGAATATTCTCCGAGCAATCGAATATTATATAACAACTTGCGTACTTTGCAAAATTTATAAATATTACCCACAACTATAACATTATATCAAATTCACTCCATAATATTCAAAAATGATATTTATAGAAAATTTATCTGTATTCATAAAAGTTGGGGTCTTATAACCTCCCTTTATGAATTTTCTCCCTCAAAATTATTAAGTACGTTACGGTATATATGAAGAGGTAAGGATACCTTGATTTCATTTTTGATTCTAACTCTGTGTCATTTTCTCAACATCGTGGTTTCTCCACAAAACTTTGACTTGAGGTATAACCTTGGAGCGTAAAATATGCTCCTTCTTATCCAAGATTTTAACAGGAACCTCTTTATACGTTAAATCTTCCGCTATTTCATCCGGTTCTAACTCAATAATGTGGTTCGGATCTTTCACATATTTACGTAACATAGATATGTGAAAAACGTTATGAACACGAGACATACTTGGCGGTAAGGCGAGTCTATAGGCCACAGTTCCTACTCGTTCGAGGATTAAATATGGGCCAATGAATCGAGGATTGAGCTTTCCACTCTTTCCAATTCTCGTAACTCCTTTCCATGGAGCAACACTGTGACGCCCCCAAAATAGGTATACAACACCCATTCTGAGTCGTCAAAATACATAGTACAGAAACAACTATAACTTTATTAATACAACATAAAAATTGTGCGTTTAAATACAAATATTGTCATCTAGACAATATCCACACTCAAATAAGTCCTCATTACAATTATTGATACATTATTTTACAAAAATGATGAGGACTACTAAAACGACTTTCTAGAAACTTCATTCCACACCCCGACTAGTTCCCGTTATATTCTCGCCTCCTGAGAAGAAAAATGGAACAAAAAGGAAAAGGGTGAGCTCAACTAGCCCAGTAAAGAATATTATGACTAAGATAATGTACAAAAAATTATCGTTAGTCCTCAACATGGAAAAATCTGATAGAATACAATAGACAACAAGTTTTAGATCAACAACTGCAGTGGAAACAATAATTCATTAGAAGAGTTAAGTAGAGAATGAAATCTACTATCATCTATGAATTTAAAAGTCCATCATCGATATTTTATCCCTGTAACATCAATCAATATACATCTTGAATCAAATAGTCATCTTTACACTACAGGCCAAAGATATTAATCATCGGCCATGTTCATCTCAAACACTGTTCATCTTTGCACTACGGCCAAAGATATTCATCATAAAATCATTCATCTTTGCACTACTGTGCCAAAGATATTGGTTATATCATCATTTAGGATTGAGGATGATGAAAATATTTTATAGAAAGCGAATCCAAAGTGAAACAAAAGAACAAATATTAAGGATTTAAGTACTTTAAACAATCCAAGTTCAAAAATACTTCATAAATAACCAGAGTGGAGTAAAATTCAAGAATGAAGACCAAAACATAGATTCAATCAAAGATAGGAATCATAACAGACAATCTTGGACACAGAAAAGAAAATTTAATTTTTTTTGTGAATAGTGTCGTATTGTTGAATAGTGCCGTATACGTGAATAGTGCCGTATACGTGAATAGTAACTCCGACACTAAAAGATAGAAATTTCACAAAAAAATCATCATGCTTCGTGAATAGTATTCGTAAATAGTAACTCATGAATAGTAACCCCGACATGAAAAACTTCCAAATTTGATAAAAAGTTCCAACTAATATTTTGGCATAATGATATTGAAGAAATAATATCACTTACGAAGAAAATAACATCCCTTACCTCGAAAAGACATTATGTGACAACCCCAAAATAGGTCCATTCCATCCAACCCATTCTGAGTCGCCAAATACATGGTACAGAAAACAACTACAACTTTATTACAACAATTGTCGTGCAAAATACAACAACTCGTGTGTTGTGAGTTTGGATACAAATATATACCAAATGTGACACATGTCCCAACCGTGGATAGCACCTCACAGTGACACCTTACATAAAGGTATAGTCAAAAACTGTTTTAGAAACAAAAATCTTTGGGAAGTGCTCAAGAAAACCTTCATACATGGGAGGCCATGCTTCCAGGTTATGATAGATATTATATGGCCACAGAATTATCCTTGGTTGACCCAATAGACCCCAAAGAAAAATGAGAAGATTACTATCATATTCTTCCCAATTGTGAGTCTTCTCTTGACTTATCATTATCTCCACTGTCTCAAATTAAGAATTATACTTCAAACAAACACCTAGATTATATAGGTAGTGCTCATAAATATACCCAGCAAGTGGATGAGCACAACCCTGTCTTATGATGACACGAGGTTGTATGTCATTAGACATCTTGTATGATAGTGGCAAAACACCCTTCCAACGTTGGGTTCGCCTCTCCCTATATGATTCACCAAATATAACTACTAAAAGATGTATACAAAACACTTGTCTATACTGTTTAGGGAGAACTCCACAGCTAGAGACTACCATACTATTCCCTTGTTACCCCCGCTCGACCCAGCTACACTTTTATTACCTGAAAGGAATTGTGAAGCAAAAGGGTGAGCACAACTAGCTCAGTAAAGAATATCATGACTAAAGATAATTAAATTATCAAAAGGCTTCATCAATAACAAATCATAGATTTAGAACATATGGTAGATGATAAAAATTTCAACCATAGTTGCAGCGAAACGAGCAATCCATTAGAAGAGTCAAATAGACAATACAGTCTATTATATTCTCCATGTTAAAAGTCCACCAACAATATTTTATCCCTGTAACATCAATCAACAGTTCCTTTTGATAATTATATGAATATCTCATAATCATAATTGTGATTCTAAATTTCTCTTCGTACCCAGGACGAATATAATTTTCATCACATGTCTTTACCTGAAACATCAAAGATCATGGTTATACCAAATCACAGTTCCTGTTCATAATCATACTAATAAATTCATCTTTTGCACTACGGGCCAAAGATATTCATCCTGATTCATCTTCTTCACACCAATCGCCAAAGATATTCAACAATGTGTCATCTTTGCACTACGGGCCAAAGATATTCATTAATAGTTCATCTTTGCACTACTGACCAAAGATATTCATCAACAATTCATCTTTACACTACAGGCCAAAGATATTAATATCTCAAAGAAATATATAATCATTTCAGAATTTATATAAACAATAATTATAACCATGTTGATCAATTCACCTTTGCACTTAAGCTAAAGATATTCAATTATAAATTCAATGGTCATGATCATACCGGTCCACAATTCAACTTTTCACTACTGGCCAAAGAGAACCCTAGTCATGATCATATCCATAATCTACTCATCTTTACACTCCAGTGAAAGAGAATTTCAACACATCGGTTATAAAAATATTATATATGATAATAAAATCAATATAATCAATATATAGTTTTAATCTCAGAGTAATATTCATAAATCAACTATAATTTGGTTAGAAATAGAAACCAATTTTGTAGTGAATAGTACTAAGTGAATAGTAATCGTGAATAGTAACTCATGAATAAGTAACTCATGAATAGTAACCCTGACACAAAAAAGTAGAAATTCCACAATAAAATCCATACCAATATTTCGGTAGTATGATATTGAAAGAATAACATTTCTTAAACTTATAAACAATTTATTTTAATTATTTACACTTTACTAAATAATGCATTTAATCATCATAAAATGCCAAACTTATAAGATTTCATCACCAATAACCAAAACCCTCATCAAAAATCTGCATATACCACATATATGATTCTCAAGCCATAAAATCATATTTTTCAATTTTCTTCCTTCACATAACATATTTAATTCATTTATTCATAACTAGTCCATTTTCATGAAAAATACCAAATCAGTTTCAAAAATATTTCTTTTCTAGGATTTAACATAATATAGTCCCATAGTGAACATATATTTTTTTCAGAATTTTTAAAATTTATTTACTATTTTTTATATGGCCAAAACCGCCGAATATTTAGACATTTATCATAAATTATACTTTTATCCAAAAATTTCGAAATTCATAGAGTACACTGATATTATATAGATGTACTCCCAATAAAAATTTCATCAATTTTAGAGTTAACTACAAGGAATTATAAGCGGTTACTTTTAAAATAGTCTTTTTCTCATAAAATTCATAACTCTTAATCTATACATCCAAAAATCACCATTTTTGGACACAATCAATAAAACTCATCAAAATATCATTTCAAATTTTTCCAGAATTTTTGAAGGTCAGAAAAATTACGAAACTGAAAAACATAACAACCCTTAAAATTCCTTACTATCCCTTACCTCAAAAGAGCAGCACTTCTGACTGGATATCGGATATGACGCTGAAGGAAACTTGCACTGATGAATATTAACTCACCAAGTATCTAAATACTCACAAAATACACTCAATAATTTAGAGAGAGAAAGAGAGAAAGCTTATGTTTCTGGTGTGATTTTTAATTCTAACTTAGCCCTCTATTTATAGAAAAATTTTAGCAGACTTGACCTGCAACCTGATGGCTTTACCTGCTACTATTCCCACCCACCATATTTGAAATAAAATTCAGTACATTTTTTCACCAACCACAAGTGGGGCCCACTCAATTCTAGAATTATCCACCAAAATGCTAAATTCGGATACTTCAACAATTTCTGAACCATTCACCTCTTAAAATTCATAAAAATCATCGTTCATTTTAACGGTTCAAAATTTGTGGACATATACTCAACTTATATATGTATAACATATCCAAAAATTACAACGATCCAGCGGTCGGATTAAAAATTATAACTCATTTAATATATCTCAAAAACATCTTTGGTTTAATTTTAATACCTTCATTCCAAAAAAATACCGATAAAATACCTCAACATTAATTCCTTCATTTATAACCACATAAATAAATTCATCATTTATATCCACATCAAATAAATATTTCCTTATCATATAAATCAATAATTAATTATTCACAAATAATATTACGTAATCAATTATGACAACCAGCATAGTTTCCGGAAAGAGGGGGCTTTCAATAAGAATTTCTCTTCATGATGCGCAATTAGGTGACCAAACCTCTCCTTGTCGAACTTTCTAGACATTGCCAATAATGCTATCTAATAATATTATTCAAATAATATGAATTATTGATCTGATAATAAGAAATATTGTGCGTTGATAATTATTGAAACAACAATAATATAAAATATCAACGCAAGCAATTATTGAATCAATAAAATAAAATATTGAGCGATAATTCTTTGTAACAATTATTGAGTAAGTGCCTTCTTACGTAAGAATCAATAATTCAACAATCTTGCATGTAATATCTGGTGTCTTCTTATGCAACCACGCCAGTATTCTTGTATTTTAACCACCGTGTATTCCAAGTGTTATTTATGGTAACAATTAGCAATTATTTATAAAAACTCAAATTTGTCATTTTCTTCATCAAATGGTTATTACATTATGGGCCCAATAAATAGGCTGCTTGTGGTGCATACGAATATTCCAAACAAAAAAGAATATTCCACGACCAAACAAATATTTCAAACAATAATGAATATTTTATAACCACTTGCTTATTTTGAAAAAATTTCATATATCACCCTTAACTTTAACTTTATATCAATTTAACCATTTCTTGAATTGTAATTATAAGAAAAATTGAATACTTTTATTTCATAAAATTTGAGTCTTACACATTACTTACGAATGGAACATTGGATATAGTCTTTGAAGGAACTTGCAGACAGATATAGCAACACTCAAAGTATCAAAATACTCACAAGAAAACACTTTCGATAATATAGAGAGAGAAAGAGAGAGAAAACTTCAGTTTCTGATGTGATTTTCAATTCTAACCTAAGCACCCTATTTATAGAAAAATGCTTAGAACAACAAAGCAGAAAATTTAATAAAATATTAATATTTATAAAAATATTATACACACTCCTTGAAATCTGAATTTCAGCAATTCACACATGCTAGAGGGGCCCATCAAAATGAAAAACATGTTTTAAACACTTTTTGTAACAAAATCAATTCAGACCCAATATTCCGAAACTTCAATAATTCATAATAAATAGCCCTTTTATGAGAAAAATTCGAATCTTATGTCCTTTCATAGGAAATTCAATTCTCTACAACTTTGCAGAAGAAAGTTTTTCCAAATTCCAAATGAAATTGGACAAGAAATCCACAAACCAAGCGATTTTATAAATTTATAATCAAATTTCAATCAAGAAATGGGGTCCACCGACACACAAAACATGTTTTAATCATTTAATGCAACAAAAATATTTTTTCTCCTCATATACTCATATATACTACATTCATTGTAAAAATATCACCATTATTATATTATTAAAATATAATAATATATTTAAATGAATTATTTTATCAGAAAAAGATAAAATATTAATTTTCAACAATTGTCACATTAAAATTTTCTCCATCTATATCCACATAAAATTAATATTTTCCTCATCATATAAATCAATAATTAATTATTCACAAATAATATATATAGAATCGCAATCAACTGACGGTAGTTTCAAAGAAAGAGGGGCTTTCAATAAGGATCTCTCTCCTTCATGGCGCGCAATTAGGTGACCAAAACTCTCTTTAGACAAAACTTTCTAGACATTGCCAATAATGTTATCTAATAATATTATTAGGATAATATGAATTATATGCTTCGATAATGGAAAATACCGTGTAGTGACAATTATTGAAACAACGATAATATAAAATATCAACGTAGCAATTATTGAATCAATAAAATAAAATCTTTGAGCAATAATTACTGTAACAATTATTGAGTTGTGCCTTCTTACGTAAGAATCAATAATTGGTGCAATACTGCAGTGTCTTCTACGCAACAACGCGTATTCTTTGTGTTTTAACAATAGGGTATTCCAACGGTGATAATTCAGAATAACTACGTAGTCATTTATAAACAACTTATACTTGTCGTTTTTTTCATCCAATCGCTTTCTGTTATGGGGCCCACACAAAGCTGCGCCGTCGTACGAATATTCCTCGATTGTAAAAATATTCCACGACCAAACGAATATTCCCTGACAATAATGAATATTTTATAACCACTTGCTTATTTGAGATATTTGCGCATTTTACCCATAACTAACCACATTAATCAAATCAACCCTTACTATTTCAAAATAATAAATTGAAAAAAAAAATTGGGGTCTTACAATCTCCCCTCCTTATGAAATTTCGTCCTCGAAATTGACGTACGTACCTGGCGTTTCGAAAAGGTAAAAATACCTCGCTTTCATTTCTGATTCCAACTCCCAGGTCATTTCTTCAATAGCATGGTTCCTTCAAGACCTTAACTTGTGGTATAACCTTTGTGTGTAGGACAAGCTCCTTTAGATCTTGACTGGTACTTCCTCGCACGTTAAATCTTCGGTTATCTCATCTGATTCTAACTCAATATGTGGTTCGGGTCGTCCACATATTTACGTAACATCGATACGTGAAAAATGTTATGAACACGTGACATAGTTTAGCGAGTCTATAGGCCACAGTTCTTAATCGATCGAGGATTAATGGACTAATAAATCGAAGGTTTGAGCTTTCCTCACATCGCCAATTCTCACTTTTGGAATAACAACTTCTTGTACCTCCTTCTTCATATTCATCAGCTTCGGTGTGTAGCTTGAACGGTTTTAACTTTATCGATTAAAGTCGGTTCTACTCGTATATCATCACGTGAGTCCCTAGAGTCTTTAACTCTATATCAATCATTTGTAAGTTATATGAAATGGGTCTTTGACAATATTGCACTCGTACTCGTATACGATCTTTTACTCAACACGTCAGCTACCACGTTCACTTTTCCAGGATGGTATGGTCAGAACATGTGCCGAAATGAGTCTCCTCTTGAGTTCTTCGAAGCTCTTCCCACATTCCTTGCTCCATTCGAATTTTGTATCTCCACGAGTCAGCTGCGTTAATGGAATAGCGATTCGAGAATATCCTTCAATGAATCTCTGATAATAACCAACTAAGCCTAGAAAACTACGTATTTCGATTATCGACTTAGGTTGCTCTCAACTGTGACTCATATCCCAACCTTGGATAGCACGTCACAATGACATCTATCGATTTTACTATCGCACGAATATGGCGGCCCCCCTACGGAGAATGCGGCGGTGTATTCCACAAAAGAAGTCACCAGATAGAGGCTCAGTTATCAAATTCTATAGTTGGATTTTTAACTCCTGAAGTTCAATAGGAGTCATTCGATATGAGATTTTAGAAATGAGTTTTGTACCGGGTTCAAAGTCGATACAAAATTCAATATCACGCTTTGGGAGTAGGCCAGGAAATTTTTCAGGAAATACGTCAGGAAATTTACTAACAACAGAAATATCATTCAAATCTGATGTATTTTTGTTCAAGTCCATAACATGGCTAAGAAAGCTTGACATCCGTTTTTCAATAAACGAATGACTTTACGGCTTGATATGAAAGAGTTTGACTTCAATGGTTTGGTTGCTTAAATTCGAATAACAGGTTGCTTAGGAATATGAAAACTAATAACCTTACAAAAGCAATCAATTTGGCATGATGAGTAGTTAACTAATCAATCCCTAAAATCACATCAAAAGAAAGTATCTTTAAATAGATAAGATCAACAGGTAATGTGATGGTGCCAACTTGGATCAAACAAGATTTATAAACAGTGGATGTAACGAAAGTTTCTCCTAACGGAGTTTCCACAGATAAATCAAAGTCTAATTTCTCCGGAGTCAAGTTTAAACGTTGAGCACAAGCGGGAGAAATAAATGAATGGGTAGCACCGGTATCTAGTAAGGTATAAACTTCGTATGAATTTATGATTAGCTTACCCGTGCTAACTTCGTTCGGGTTCCTCGTGTGACGCCCCCAAAATTAGGTATACATCACCCATCTTGGGTCTCCAGATACATGGTACAAAATTCAAATACAACTTACTAATACCACTGTCTTGTACAATACGACAAAACATAAACTGTGAGTTTGAATATAAATATTATCTACTAGAGATTATACAAACTCAAAAGGAGTCCTCATTACAATTATTATCACACTATTTCACAGAATAGTGAGGACTACTAATGCTATCCTCTGGACCATCACTCCGTTCCCCAACTCGTCCCAACTATATCCTCTGGACCATCACCAGTGAAGAAATGGTGAGCTCAACTAGCCCAGTAAGAAATATTATGACTAAGATAATGCAGAATAAATTATCATTAGCCTCCAACAATGTTAAACTGATAAAATACAATAGACATCAAGTTTAACTGCAGCGGAACAAGTAATCCATTAAAAGAGTCAAGTAGAGAATAGAATCTTCTATCTTTTATGATTTAAAAAGTTTTTCATCACTTTTATCGGCGAGACTCAAATTTCAATAAATAATCCACATCATTAAATCATCCCTGCACTACAGGCCAAGGATATTTTTTAGTATCATGACCACGAAATATCCATGCACTACGGGCCAAAGATAATCGTGTTTTCATCAACGGTCCTGATCATGCCATAAAACAATTCATCTTCAGACTACTACCAAAGAGAATCCATAGCCATAATCATACCAAAAAGCGTCCATCAATGCACTCACGGGCCAACGAGGACTTTTTTCACATCATTTATAACATTACGGTTATGATTATACCAAATAATCCCTGGTCATAATCATACCAAGTCCATCTATGCACTACAGGCCACATATGACTTTCAACAAAATATAAACATGAGGATGATGACAATGATATAAGAATTCAATAAAACAAGTTCAAGAATTAGTTTGTCCAAGAACCAATAACGTCTAAATTATCAACATGATACTGCTTTGTAGAGTAAAATTCAAGAATGCTCAAAAGAATATTTCCATGAAAAGATACTTGGATGAAGCGCAAATATTAAGGATATCCCCTAATTTCATGGAGTATAGAAGTCAAAATTTTAATCAACTGAGTATAATACCGAATGGAATAACAAAAGATATCACCATGCATGCGATACAGCATAGGCGGTTATTTCAATGAGAATAATAATAACGGAACCGGTCGGGTGAAATTCACACCGATAGGATGTTCAATGAGAATAATAAATGCGGAATAATAAATGATGGAACCCGTCCAGGCAGATAAGATGCAGATGAGGATATTAAACGAGAATAATAAAAGATGAGAATAATGAAGAATGTCACCAAGTATAGGGTAGTCCGCGTATCTTTGGTTATTCAATGAGAATAATAAAGAATGGAATAATGAAGTTCTCTTCATGAATACAAAAGAAATAATATTCCTTACAAGTAAAATAATACTTGATATAAGCAAGTAGTGAAGTAGCGAGAAAACTTTTCTTCTATCTCTCTATAGTCTCTCTCTATAGTTTCTTTCTCAGAGTTCAATTGAATTCGTAAGAAAATAATGAAGGAATGAGCTTATTTATAGGAAAATGGAATGCATAGTAACTAATCCATGAACGGTCAGATTGATTTACTTTAATCGACTATCCATATTTAAAGAAAAATCTTTTAAATAAAATATAATATATTCTATTTATATAAAAAGATTTTTACTATGCAAACTCTTACTACGAAGCACTATGCAAACACTATGCATAATAAAATATAATATATTCTATTTATAGAATAACTTTAATAAAGTATAATATTTTATATAAAAAGATTTTACTATGCAAAATACTATGCATAATAGAATATAATATATTCTATTTATAGAATAACTTTAATAAAGTATTCTATTTTATATAAAAGATATTTTATTTTATTACGTTAATAATACTGAATAAAAGAAAACTTCTAAATCAACAATAATTGAATCAAATAATGTGAGATCTTATCAAATTAACTATTGTAGCAATAATTGAATAAAAGCGAGTGACTTCTCACATAAATATCAATAATCAATACCGTGCTACTATGCAATAACGCAGCAGTATTCATTGTACTTTAACTACAAAGTAGTTCAACGAAGATCGGCAGTAAAACTTTCGCCGTTATTTTCAATAAAATATTTTTGTTGTTTTTTCAATCTGACAATAAATCTGTTGTGGGGTCCACCAATGATTGTGCCGTCGTACGAATATTTCCTGTTTAAAATGAATATTCCCCGACCAATCGAATATAATATGACAACTTGCATACTTTGCAAAATTAATAAATATTACCCATAACTATAACATTATCTCAAATTCACACCATAATATAAAAAAAATTATTTCGAGAAAATTAATTCTTTATTCATAAAATCTGGGGTTTCACAGCTCGCATTCTGACCAGTCACGAAAAACGCTCTTCCAGGAACCGTTGACTTTGACTTTTCCGGGACAGCCTTTTTAGTCACCATCCCCACTGGACTTGGTTTCGCCACAAGTCTGATCTCGAGCGATATGTCCTTCCTTTCCATGATTATAACATACCTTAAAGCTGTTTGTAGGCGGCCAATGATATGTCCTTCTTTCCATGACTTATAGCATATGACCGGTGGTCGTTCTCCTCCCTTAGAACCGATTCATCTTTGGTGCTAACGTCTTAAATATTGTCATTGTTGAATCTCCTCTTTTAAAATCTCCTCCCGACTCGCTTCTTCTATTCTCATGGCTATTATTACCACGGAGTGGTTGCCGCTCTTGTCCAAGTATTTTTCTTTCTCGGATGGTTATCGTTGTTACGATGGCTACACATCACCGGTATGATCTGGTTGTGGTCCCTCGGTTGGACCGTACTCGTTATCTCGTTCTAATAATTGAGCCCTATTGACAACATCCGAATAGAGAAAATTTATGAGAAATGAGATATTGACGTATCCGAAGTTTCAAACCTCTCAAAACATCCGCGTCATCGTTCCTCATTCTCCACCAAATGAGGTCTGAACACGGATAACTCTGCGAATTACGCCTCATCTTTGGGACACCGAAGTCATTGTTGTTTTATTCAATCTAATAAACTCTACCTCCTTCATATATACCGAACACTTTCGGGAAAGTATTTGTCATTGAACCATTCTGAAATGTCTCCCCAAGACATGCTAAGCGAGGAAATTTGGATGTGTACGCTTCATGATTCCCACCAAGAATCGCCTCATTCACGGAACATAAAAGTGGCGAATGAAACCTTCATTCTCCGTGCATCCCAAGACATCGAATATCTTGGTAATTTATTTGACCCACGTCTCGCTTTAATCGGATCCGCTTTCCCGAGTGCACGGTGGTCCCAACTCTTTGAACTGCTTGGCTGTGATCAGCTGTGCGTTGCCATTGTTTCTTTCTATATTTTGAACAGAAATCTCCTTCGTTTGGTTTTGCATGAATCGCAAAAAGCTTCTAAACATCTCATCGTTCATCGTCTGCTCAGTGGTGTTGTTTACAGGAGGAACATTGCCAGCCTGTTGCACCTTCTCCTCGTTGGTGAGTACAGGCGTCTCCACGATCTCATTTACTCCACTGTTAATATTCTCATTTGACATTCTCAATTACTGCCATAAAACAAGGGTTAATTTAACAAATTAACATATCACATAATATCCCTATATTATGACCGACTAAAAAATAAGCTTAGGTAGGACACACTAGCGAAGGATTTACTCGTCTCTCTCCTCCTAGTTCTATTCCCGATCTCATGAGAGATCATATCCTAAGCTCGATACCAAGCTGTAATGCCCCCAAAATAGGTATACAACACCCATTACGAAGTCGTCAAAATACATGGTATGCAGAATAAACTACAACTTTATTAATCTGACATAAAAGCTGTGAGTTTAAATACAAATATTGTCATCTAGATAATATTCACACTCAAATAAGTCCTCATTACAATTATTGATACATTATTTTACAAAATGATGAGGACTACTAAAAGCGACTTTCTAGAAACTTCATTCCACACCCCGAACTAGTTCGTTATATTCTCGCCTCACGAGAAGAAAAATGGAACAAAAAGGGAAAATGGTGAGCTCAACTAGCCCGATAAAGAATATTATGACTAAGATAATGTACAACAAATTATCGTTAGTCCTCAACAGGAAAAATCTATTAGAATACAATACTGCAACAAGTTTTAGATCAACAATTGCGGTGAAACAATAATTCATTAGAAGAGTTAAGTAGAGAATGAAATCTACTATCATCTATGAATTTAAAAGTCCATCATCGATATTTTATCCCTGTAACATCAATCAATATACATCTTGAATCAAATAGTCATATTTGCACTACAGACCAAAGATATTAATCAGTCGGCCATGTTTATTTCAACACCTGTTCATTTTTGCACTACGGGCCAAAGATATTCATCATAAAATCATTCATCTTTGCACTACAGGCCAAAGATATTCAGTTATATCATCATATAGGATTGAGGATGATGAAAAATATTTTAAAGAAAACGAATCCAGTGAAACAAAAGAACAAATATTAAGGATTCGTACTTTAAACAATCCAAGTTCAAAAATACTTCATAAATAACTAGAGTGGAGTAAAATTCAAGAATGAAGACCAAAACATAGATCCAATCAAAGATAGGAATCATAATGAGACAATCTTGGACACGAGAAAAGAAAATTTAATTTTTACGTGAATAGTGTCGTGATTCGTGAATAGTTAAAAGTATCGTGAATAGTGTCGTATCACGTGAATAGTAACTCAAACACTAAAAGATAGAAATTTCACAAAAAAATCATCATGCTTCGTGAATAGTACTCGTGAATAGTAACTCATGAATAGTAACTCATGAATAGTAACCCCGACATAAAAAAGTTCTAAATTTCATAAAAATTTCCAACCAATATTTCGACATAATGATATTGAAGAAATAATATCACTTACGAAGAAAATAACATCCATTACCTCGAAAAGACATTACTTCTGACTGGAATACTGGATATAGTGCTGAAGGAAACTTGCACCGTATAACATCACTCAAAGTATATATCAAAATACTCACAAGAATACACTCAATAATATAGAGAGAGAAAGAGAAAGAAAACTTCAGTTTCTGGTGTGATTTTTAATTCTAACCTAAACATCCTATTTATAGGAAAATGCTTAGAACACCAAAGCAGAAAATTTAATAAAATATTAATATTTATAAAAATATTATACGCACTCCTTGAAATCTGAATTTTAGCAATTCACACATGCTAGAGGGGCTCATTAAAATGAAAAACATGTTTTAAACACTTTTTGTAACAAAATCAATTCAGACCCAATATTCTGAAACTTCAATAATTCATAATAAATAGCCCTTTTATCAGAAAAATTCGAATCTTATGTCCTTCCATAGGAAATTCAATTCTCTACAACTATGCAGAAGAAAGTTTTTCCAAATTCCAAACAGAAATTGACCGAAATCCACAAATGGGCGATTTCTAAAATTTATAATCAAATTTCAGTCAAGAAATGGGGTCCACCGACACACAAAACATGTTTTAATTATTTAATACAACAAAAATACTCTTTCTCCTTATATACTCATATATCCCACATTCATTGTAAAAATATCACCATTATTATATTATTAAAATATAATAATATATTTAAATGAATTATTTTATCAGAAAAAGATAAAATATTAATTTTCAACAATTGTCACATTAAAATTTTCTCCATCTATATCCACATAAAATTAATATTTTTCTCATCATATAAATCAATAATTAATTATTCACAAATAATATTCTGAGAATCATAATCTTTGGCGACTGTGTCGTTTCCGGGAAGAGGGGCTTTCAATAAGGATCTCTCTTACTTAAGCGCATGATTAGGTGACCAAACCTCTTCTTAAGCGAGAACTTTCTAGACATTGCCAATATTGTTATCTAATAATATTATTAGAGATAATATGAATTATTGCTTCGATAATGGAAAATCTTGTATAGTGACAATTATTGAAACAATAGTAATATAAAATATCAACGTAACAATTATTGAATCGATAAAATAAAATATTGACAGTGATTCATTGTAACAACTATTGAGTAGTGCCTTCTTACGTAAGAATTAATAATTGGTGCAATCTGGAAGTGTCTTCTTTGTCAACAACGCGTATTCTTCGTGATTTAACCACCGGGTATTCCAACGATGATACTCGCATAACAACTACGCCATTATTTATAAACAACTTATACTTGTCGTTTTCTTCATCCAATCGCTTTTCGTTATGGGGTCCACACAAGGCTGCGCCGTCGTATGAATATTCCTCGACAGTAAAAATATTCCACGACCAAAATAATATTCCCTGACAATAATGAATATTTTATAACCACTTGCTTATTTGAGATAGTTGCGCATTTTACCCATAACTAACCACATTAATCAAATCAACCCTTACTATTTCAAAATAATAAATAAAAAAAATTGGGGTCTTACAAACACGTAACAACACATGTTCTCCAATATTGAATTCCACGTCCTTTCGATGAAGATCGGCATAACTCTTTTGTCGATCTTGTGAGGTTTTTATACGTTGTCGGATTGTTTGAATTTTTTTCGTAGTCATACGTACCAACTCCGGTTCCAACAACGTTGCTTCACCCACCTCATCCCAGCATACTGGAGAATGACACTTTCTTCCATACAATGCCTCGAATGGAGCCACGTCAATACTTGCTTGATAACTGTTGTGTAGGAAAACTCCACCAATGGTAAGAACTTGTCCCAACTTCCCTTGAAGTCAAGGACACAGAGTCTTAATAGATCTTCAAGAGTTTGAATAGTCCTCTCTGACTGCCCGTCCATTTGAAGATGATAAGCCGAACTAAATCGTAAATTCTGCCCATACCTTTTTACAAACTAACCCAAAATCTTGAAGTGAATCTTGGGTCACGATCAGAAACTATGGATACTGGCATACCATGCAATCTTACAATCTCGTTTATATATACATACGAGCAAGACGTTCAAGTGTATAAGTTTCTCGTATAGGTAAGAGATGAGCCGACTTGGTCAAACTATCAACAATGACCCAAATCGCATCTATTCCTTGAGAAACCTTGGGAAGACCGGTAACGAAATCCATGGTAATGTGCTCCCACTTCCATTCTGGAATTTCAAGTGGTTGCAATGGACCTTTTTGTACTTGATGCTCTACCTTAACTCGTTGACAAGTTAAACACCTTGAGATAAACTCCGTTATCTCTCTCTTCATATTGCTCCACCAAAATGTATGTCGAAGATCATGATACATTTTGGTACTCCCAGGATGGATTGCAAACGGTGTGTTGTGCGCCTCCATCATGATTTTATACTTTAAATCAAGGTCGTTAGGAACACAAAGTCTGGAGTTGACTCGATGTAAGACCCCGGATTTTATGAAATAAAAATATTCAATTTTTCTTATAATTACTATTCAGTAAATGGTTAAATTGATAAAAGATTAAAGTTAAAGGTGATATATATAAATATTTTAAATAAGCAAGTGGTTATAAAATACTCATTATTGTCGGGGAATATTCGTACGACGGTGCAGCCTTTTGTAGGCCCCATAACGGAAAGCGATGGGATGAAGAAAACGACAAGTATGAGTTTTAATAAATAACGGCGTAGTTGTATGCTAAGTATCTGTTGGAATACCGGTGGATAAAAACACAAGAATATCGCGTTGTCAGACAAGAAGACACGAGATTGCACCAATTATTGATTCTTACGTGAAGAAGGCACTACTAATTAATTGTTATGGTAATTATTGTTCAATATTTTATTTTATTGATTCAATAATTGCTACGTTGATATTTTATATTCTTTGTTGTTTCAATAATTGTCACTGCACGACAAAGATTTTCCATTATCAGACAATAATTCATATTATCCGAATAATATTTAGATAACATTATTGGCAATATCTCAAAAAGTTACATTCAAGGAGAGGTTTGGTCATCTAATTGCAAGACGCCATGATAAGGAGAGATCCTTATCGAAAGCCCCTCTTTCCTAGGAACTTCACGGTTGTCATTATTGTGATTCTCGTAATATTATTTGTGAATAATTAATTATTGATTTATATGATGAGGAAAATATTGATTTTATGTGGATATAAATAGAGAAAATTTTTAATGTGACAATTGTTGAAAATTAATATTTTATCTTTTTCTGATAAAATAATTCTTTTAAATATATTATTATATTATTATAATATAATAATGGTGATATTTTTACAATAAATGTGGGATATATGACTATGTGAGGAGGAAGCGTATTTTTGTTGTATTAAATGATAAACACATGTTTTGTGTGTCGGTGGACCCCATTTCTTGACAGAAATTTGATTATAGGATGTAAAATCGTCCGTTTGTGGATTTCGGTCAATTTTTGTTTGGAATTTGGAAAAATTTTCTTCTGTAAAGTTGTAGAGAATGGAATTTCCTATAAGAAGGGCATGTGGTTTGAATTTTTCTGACAAAAGAGCTATTTATTATGAATTATTGAAGCTCCGAAGTTCCGAAATAATTAATTTTTAGAAGTTTTAATTATTTATATCAACAAAAACGTTTTTAACAAGTTGGCGGGCTCATTTTGTTGTTAAACATGTGGGATTCCAGCATTCAAAAGTTGGCGTAGGAATTTATATATAATATATTAATATTATATTAAATTTTCTGCTTTGGTGTTCTAAGCATTTTCCTAGAAATAAAGTGCTTAAGTTAGAATTGAAAATCACACTAGAAATTGAAATTTTTTTTCTCTATATTATTGAGCGTATTTTTGTGAGTATTTAGATATCTTGAGTATTGCTATACGGTGCAAGTTCGTTCAGTGTTATATCTGACATTCCAGTACCGCTCTTTGGAGATAAGGGATAGTAAGAGATTTTAAGGATTATTATGTTTTTCAGTTTCGTAATCTTTCTAACTCTCAAAAATTCTGGAAAAATTTAAAATGATAATTTGATGAGTTTTGTTGATTGTGTCCAAAAATGGCAAATTTTGGATATATAGATTAAGAGTTCTGGATTTTATGAGAAAAGACTATTTTTAAAAGTAAACGCTTATAACTCCTTGTGGTTAACTCCAAAATTGATGAAATTTTTATTGGGAGTTCATGTATATAATAGGAGTATACTCTGTAAATTTCGGAATTTTTGGACAAAAGTACAATTTATGATAAATGTCTAAATATTCGGCAGTTTTGGCCATATGAAAAATAGTAAATGAATTTTAAAAATTCTGAGAAAACTATATGTTCAATATGACACTATATTATGCTAAATTCCAGAAAAGAAATATTTTTGGAACTGATGTGGTATTTTTCATGAAAATGGTCTAGTTATGAGTAAATGAATTAAATATGTGTTATGAAGTAAGAAAATTGGAAAATAGGAATTTCTGGCTTAAGAATCCTATATGAGGTATATGCAGATTTTTGATGAGGGTTTTGGTTATTGGTGATGAAATCTTATGAGTTTGACATTTTAGGATTATTAAATGCATTATTTAGTAAAGTGTAAACAATTAAAATAAATTGTTTATAAGTTTAAGAAATGTCATTCTTTCGATATTATTATACCGAAATATTGGTATAAATTTTATTGTGAAATTTCTACCTTTTTGATGTTGGAGTTTGTAAGACCCCAACTTATTATAAATAAAATCGAATTTTCTCTAATTATATTTGTGAATAATAAGGTATTAATTTGATATAATTCTCTGGTTATGGGTGAAATGTGCAAATTTTGCAAAATATACAAGTGGTTATAAAATAATCATTGTGTCGGGGAATATTCGTTTGGTCGTGGAATATTAACATTTGTTTGGGAATATTAAATGACGACGGTAGTGATCATTCATGGGCCCCATAATGTAATAAGCTATCGGATGAAGAAAATGACAAGTTTGAGTTTTTATAAATAACTTGGCGTAGTTATTTACAATTAACACTTGTTGGAATACCCGGTGGTTAAAATAAAGTAATACGCGTGGATGCAGTATTAATGAATTATTGATCCTTACGTAGAAGGCACTTTACTCAATAATTATTACGATGAATTCTTATTCGATATTTTATTTTATTGATTCAATAATTGTTGCGTTGATATTTTATATTATTGTTGTTTCAATAATTGTCCGCACGATATTTTCCATTATCGGATCAATAATTCATATTATTTGAATAATATTATTAGATAACATTATTGGCAATGTCTAGAAAGTTACATCAATGAGAGGTTTGGTCACCTAATTCGGCGCTTGATAAGGAGAAATTCTTATTGAAAGCCCCTCTTTCACGAGGAGCGGCACTGGTTGTCAAAAATGTGATTACGTAATATTATTTGTGAATAATTAATTATTGATTCATATGATAAGCAAATATTTATTTTATGTGGATATAAATGTTTGATATATTTATTGTGGTTAAAAATGAAGGAGTTAATGTTGAGGTGTTTTATCAGTATTTTTGTCGGAATGAAAGTATTAAAATTAAACCCGGTGTTTTGAGATATATTTTGTGAGTTATAATTTTTAATCCTATCGTTGGATCGTTGTAATTTTTGGATATGTTATACATATATAAGTTGAGTATATGTCCACAAATTTAGAATATTTAAAATTAACGTATGATTTGTTATGAATTTTAAGAGGTGTTGATTGTGTAAATTAGGTTTATAAATGATTTTGGTGGAAAATTCTAGAATTGAGTGGGCCCCACTTGTGGTTGGTGAAGAAATGTGCTGAATTTATATCAAATGTGGTGGGTGGGAATAGTAGCGATGTAGTAAAGCCCATGAGTTCTTGGTCAAGTCTCTGCAAACATTTTCCTATAAATAGAGGGCTAAGTTAGAATTGAAAATCACACCAGAAACAAGTTTTCTCTCTTTCTCTCTCTAGATTATTGATTGTATTTTGTGACTATTTAGATACTTTGTGAGTTTCTATTCATCAGTGCAAGTTTCCTTCAGCCTTATACCGATATTCCGATCAGAAGTACTGATATTTTGAGGTAAGGGGTGTTATTTTCTTCATATATGATATTATTTCTTCAATATCATTATGCCGAAGTATTGATCTGAATTTTTATCAAATTTGGAACTTTTTGTGTCAGGGTTACTATTCATGTATACGACACTATTCACGAATACGACACTATTCACCGAAAAATGAAATTTTCTTCTTTTTGTCCAAGATGTCTATTATGGTTACTATCTTTGATTGTATCCATGTTTTGATCTTTATTTTTGAATTCTGCTTTAAAATTGGTATTTATGAAGTATTATTGATCTTGGATAAACTGTTATACGAATCCCTACTATTTGTCCTTCCATTTCACTGGATTCGTTTTCTTTAAAATATTTTTCATCATCCTCGGTCCTAAATGATGATATTACTAAATATCTTTGGCACTGTAAAAAAAGATAAATGATTAATCGATGAATATCTTTGGCCCGTAGTGCAAATATGAGCAGTGTTGAGATGAACATGATGTTGGTGATACAAATGAATATCTTTGGCTGTAGTGCAAAGATGAATATTTGATTAAAGATGTATATTGATTGTTGTTACTGAGGATAAAATATTGATGATGGACTTTTAAATCTTAGAAGATAGTAGAACTCATTCTCTACTTGACTCTTCTAATGGATTGTTGTTTCATTGCAGTTGTTGATCTAAAACTTGTTGGCTATTATATTTTATCAGATTTTTCCCTCTTGAAGACTAACGATAATTTGTTGTATATTATCTTAGTCATATTATTCTTTCTTGGGCTAGTTGAGCTCACCCTTTTCCTTTTGTTTCATTTTTCTAAGGAGGTGAGAACATAGCGAGGAACTAATCAAAGTCTGAGTGATGGTTCTAGAAAGATGTTTTAGCAAATCCTCACTATTTATGTAAAATAGTGTTTGAATAATTGTAACGAGGACTTATTTGAGTGTGGATATTGTCTAGAAGACAATATTTGTATTTAAACTCACAGTATGTGTTGTCGTATTTTGCACGACAATTGTATTATTGAAGTTGTAGTTTTCTTTCTGTACCATGTATTTGGCGACTTAGAATGGGTGTTGTATACCTATTTTGGGGGCGTCACAGAGTTACTATTCACGAGTTACTATTCATGAGTTACTACTCACGAGTTACTATTCACGGGTACTATTCACGACAAAATTGGTTTTTTTTTCTGACCAAATTATCGTTGATTTATGAATCTTACGCTTGAGATTAAATCTATATGTTGATTATGTAAGACCCCAACTTTTATAAATAAAGATGAATTTTCTATAAATATTATTTTTGAATATTATGGAGTAAATTTGATATAATGTTATAGTTGTGGGTAATATTTATAAATTTTGCAAAGTAAGCAAGTTGTTATAAAATATGCGTTTGGTCGGGAAATATTCTTTTTGTCGGGGAATATTCGTACGACGGCACAATCATTGGTGGACCCCACAACGGAATTATTGTCGAATTGAGAAAATGACAAAAATACTTTATTAAAATAACTACGGAGGTGTTACCGTTAAAAGCTGTTGAACTACCCATTAGAAGTAAAAGTAAAGAATACGATGTCTGGCATGTGGTTGCATAAGTAGCAAAAGCAGTATTGATTATTGATGCTTACGTGATAAGTCACTCATTTATACTCAATTATTGCTTCAAATAATTAACTTTGCATCATATCTCTTATATTATTGATTCAATTATTGTCACATTATCATACATATAATATGTTATATTATTAAATCAATAATTGCGACGACAAGTTATAAATGATTAATAATTGTTGAAAGATTAAATATGTGTTGATTAAAAATAAAATGATTTGTGGTAATATTTATTCAATCCTTGATGTATATAAAGAGTCTATTATGAGACGTTTGTGGTAAGTTTGGTTATTTTATTGGGGGGCCCATATGTCATCATCTAAGAGTCTCTTCGTCGATAGTAATTACCTTCGTCAATTGTAATTACCTTTACCAGAGACGCCAAACCACTTGTCGCTTTTGACACTGAGCGTCGAACCAATTGTCGTTTCACATTATAGGCGTCAAACCACTTGGTGTTTCACATTACAGGCGTCAAACCACTTTTCTTTTCACATCACCAGTCATCAAGCCACTTGCCTTTTCACATTTCAAGTGCTAAGCTAAAATCTTCTATAAATAGAGGCCTAGTGCTTCATTATTTTCATGAATTCATTCAAGCTTATAGAGAGAGAGAAAGTATAGAGAGAATAAGAGAGAAGAAGAAGAGTATTCATTTATTACACTACTACAAATATTCAATCTACTACTAATGTAAGGGGTGTTATTCTTTCTTATTCATGAAGAGAACTGTTGTTATTCCATTGCTTATTATTACATTGGAATAACTTTGATCATGTGATTTACCCTATACTTGGTGACATTCTTCTATTATTCTGTTGGAACATCCTATCTGTGTGTTTTACACCGGACCTAGTTCCGACTTTATTATTATTCTGTTGGAACATCCTGTCTGTGTGTTTTACACCGGACCTGGTTCCGTCTTTATTATTCTGTTGGAACATCACTCGTCAATTACAAATTTTGCTCGACTGGTTCCGTTATTATTATTCTGTTAGAATAACCTGTCTATGCGAAATACCGCATGCATGGTGATTTCTTTTGTTATTCCATTCTTTATTATACTCAGTTGGTTAAAATTTTGACTTCTATACTCCATGAAATTAGTAGAATATCCTTGATATTTGCGCTTCATCCAGTATCTTTTCATGAAAATATTCTTGAGATCATTCTTGAATTTTACTCTCAAAGCAAAGCGATATCATGTTGACAATTTGGACATTATTAGTTCTCGGATAAATTAATTCTTGAACTTGTTTTATTGAATTCTTATATCATTGTCATCATCTTCATATTTATATTATGTTGAAAGTCATCTGTAGCCTGTAGTGCATAGATAGACTTGGTATGATTATGACCAGGGATTATTAGGTGTAATCATGACCGTAATGTTATAAATGATGTGTAAAAAAGTTATCATTGGCCGTAGTGCATTGATGGGACGATTGTTGGCATGATCATGACCATTAATGAATACACGAATGTCCTTAGTGTAGTGCATGGATAATTTGTGGTCGTGATACTAAAGAATATCCTTTGTCAGAAAGTGAGGGGTGATTCGATGATATGGATTATTTATTATCTTGAGTCCCAAATGATAAAAGTCATGAAAAACCTTTTAAATCATAAAAGATAGTAGATTTTATTCTCTACTTGATGCTTTTAATGGATTACTTGTTCCACCGCAGTTAAACTTGATGTTGTTATATTTTATCGGTTTAACATCTTTGTGAAGGCTAACGATAATTTATTACGCATTATCTTAGTCATAATATTTCTTCTTGGTCTAGTTGAGCTCACCTTTATTTCACCGTTTCTCTTCGTGAAATGAGAACATAGCGAGGGACTAGTCGGGGAGCGGAGTGACGGTCAGGAAGGATAGCATTAGTAGTCCTCACTATTCGTGAAATAGTGTGTTAATAATTGTAATGAGGACTCCTTTTGAGTTTGTATAATCTCTAGTAGACAATAATTGTATTCAAACTCACAGTTATGTTTTGTCGTATTATACACGACAGTTGTATTAGTAAGTTGTATTTAAATTTTGTACCATGTATCTAACGACCCAAGATGGGTGATGTATACCTAATTTTGGGGGCATCACAGTTGGTATCAAAGTTTAGGGATATGATCCCTAGCTAAGATGTGAGAATAGTACTAGGAGGGGAGAGACGTGGAATTCCTTCGCTAGTATGACCTACCTAAGTTTATGTGGTATTTAATTGGTCGGTCAGAATTTAGGGATAATATGTTACATGTCAATTAACCTTTGTTTTGTGGCAATATCTGAAAATGACATCCGAGAATGTTGAGAATAGCAATGGAGCACAGGCGACCGTTGATTCACCACATATCAATAATCAGGATAATGTGCATCAGGAAGGCGACAATCCTCATGCAAACAACAACACCGACCAAATGATGAAGGATCAAATGTTCAGGGACTTTATGCAATTCATGCAACAAAGAAGTAGGCGCCCCGCCCAAAATGCGGTGGAAACACTTTGGAAACTCTCAAGGTCACCGCTAGCAGATTCAAGGAGCTGGGACCACCGGGAGTTTAAGGAGAGCCAAAACCACTTATAAGCGGAAGCATGAATAAAGAAGATTACCAAGATATTTGATGTCTTGGGATGCTCAGAAGTAGCAAAGGTTCCTTTACGCCTTTATGTTATGCGCTTGAGAGGCAGATTCTTGGTGGGAATCGGTAAAACGTACTCAATATGCCGTACTGAAGATGTCTTGGGAGAAGTTCCAAGAGCTGTTCAATGACAAATACTTTCCCAAAAGTATTCGTCACATGAAGGAGGTGGATTTTATCAAGTTGGAACAAAATAATATGACCGTGTCGCAATACGAGGCTAAATTTGCGGAGTTATCCCGGTTTGCGTCCCACTTGGTGGATAATGAAGAGAGAATGACACGGATGTTTTTAAGAGGTTTGAAGCCGGAGATACGTTAACATCTTATTTCTCATAAACTGTGTTTATATTCAGATGTTGTAAATAGGGCTCAGTTAGTGGAGCGTGATAACGAGTCAACGCAACTAAAAGAG
Source organism: Panax quinquefolius (assembly GCA_020205615.1). Classification (NCBI taxonomy): domain Eukaryota; kingdom Viridiplantae; phylum Streptophyta; class Magnoliopsida; order Apiales; family Araliaceae; genus Panax; species Panax quinquefolius. The sequence goes on from CM035151.1 coordinate 30,743,094, forward strand.
AGCAACCGGCAAAATGATAATACCAGCGAGAGCAATCATTGAAGCGGTGACAACAAGCGTGGAGGGAATCAACAGGCCAGAAATGGTAACCACTTCGGTGGTAATCAGGGCCAAAACAATAAGAATGGACATATCAAGAAGAGGAGATTCAACAATGATGGAAAGACGTCAGCACCAGCACCTGTCGTTAAGGAAGGAGAACGACCACCTATCATATATTTCAAATACGGAGGAGAGGGGCACATTAGTCCGAACTACGCGATGCCGTCCAAAGCATGTTATAATTGTGGAAGAGAAGGTCACTTAGCCCGATTTTGTCATTCACCGAAGACAAATTCAGCTAGGATGGAGGCACCAAAGGCCGTCCTAGAAAAGTCAAAACTGGTAGTGCAAGGGAGAGTGTTTGTTGTGACCTCCCAGAAAGCAAGGAACCCGAATAAGGTCATCACGGGTAAGCTTATCATAAACTCTAATGAAATCTATACTTTATTTGATACCGGTTCTACCCATTCTTTTATTTCTCCTACTTGCGCTCATCGATTAAATTTGACTCCGGAGAAATTAGACTTTGACTTATCTGTTGAAACTCCGTTGGGAGAAACCTTCATTACATCCACTGTTTATAAGTCTTGTTTGGTTCAAATCGGTACCCTCACATTACCTGTAGATCTTATTTCATTGAAAATACTTGCATTTGGCGTGATTCTAGGATTGATTGGTTAACTACTCATCATGCAAAAAATTGATTGTTTCCGTAAGGTTGTTAGCTTTCATATTCCTAATCAACCTATTATGCTTAATTTAAGCGACCAAACCATTAAAATCAATCACGGTCATCTCAAGCCATAAAAAGCTATTCGCTTATTGAAAAAGCGGATGTCAAGCTTTCTTAGCTCATGTCATGATTTAAACAAAAATACGCCGCTTTTGAACGATATTTTAATTGTTAATAAATTTCCTAACGTATTCCCTCAGAAGAACTTCACGGCCTACCCCTTGAGCGTGAAATTGAATTTTGTATCGACCTTGAACCCAGACAAAACCCATTTCCAAAGCCCCATATCGAATGGCTCTATTGAACTTCAGGAGTTAAAGACCCAATCGCAGGAATTGTTAGACATCGACTTTATTCGCCCCTAGTACTTCTCCTTGGGGTGCTCCGTTTCTATTCGTGTGAAGAAGAAAGATGGGAGTATGCGATTTTTGTATTGATTATCGGAGAGTTGAATCATGTCACCATCAAAATAGGTATCCATTGCCACGTATCGATGACCTGTTTGACCCGGTTGTAAGGTGCCAAATTCTTTTCAAAGATTGATCTTCGTTAGGATATCACCAATTGAAGATTAAAACCGATGACATTCCAAAGACGGCCGAGAACTCAAGACGGGCATTATGAATTCCTAGTCATGTCGTTTGGATTGACTAATGCCTCTCGCCGCCTTCATGGATATGATGAACCGAGTATTCAAGGAATATTTGGATCACTTTGTGGTTGTCTTTATTGATGACATCCTTATTTATTCCAAAAGCCGTGAAGATCATGAAGCAACACTTGAGGTCGACACTCCAAAAAGCTTCGTGAATACATACTTTTGCCAAGTTAAAGAAATGCGAATTTACGGCGAGGAAGTAGCATTCCTTGGGCACGTAAGTATCAAGTCATGGAATATCTTTTGACCAAAGAAAGATTGAAGCAATTCAAAGTCGGGAGCAACCTAAATCGATGATCGAAGTACGTAGCTTTCTCGGTTTAATTGGTTATTATCGGAGATTCGTGAAAGGATTTTCTTGAATCGCTACTCCATTGACTCTCGGTGACTCAAAAGATACAAAAAGTTGGTTGGAGCGAAGAATGTGAGAAGAGTTTTCAAGAACTCAAGAGGAGACTCATTTCGCAAGACTGCTTCGACAATACCATCCGCTCGGAGGATTTGTCATCTACAAATGATGCTTCGTGCAAAGGGTTGGGATGTGTTCTCATGCAACATGGGAAAGTCATAGCCTATGCCTTAAGACAACTCAAAGAATATGAGAGGAATTATCCTACTCATGATCTAGAGTTGGCAGCTGTTGTCTTTGCACTTAAAATTTGGAGGCATTACTTGTATGGGGAGAAGGTGGAGATCTTTACGGATCATAAAATCCTCAAATATTTCTTTACTCAAAAGGAACTCAACATGAGACAACGACGTTGGCTTGAACTGTTGAAAGATTATGATCATACCATCCAATACCATCCTGGAAAAGCGAACGTGGTAGCTGACGCATTGAGTAGAAGATCATATGCAAGTACGAGTGAGATATTGTCAACGCAAATGCCCATTTTGTGTGACTTTCAAAGGATGGAGATAGAGTTAAAGACTCTAGGGACCCATGTGATGATGGCGAATATACGAGTAGAACCGACTTTAATCGATAAAGTTAAAGCTGCTCAAGTTATAGACCTGGAGCTGATGCGTATGAGGAAGAAAATGCAAGAAAGTTCTATGCCGGAAGTAAGAATCGATGAAGAAGGAATACTTCGAGTCAACTCTAGACTTTATGTTCCTAACGACCTTGATTTAAAGTATAAAATCATGATGGAGGCGCACAACACACCGTTTGCAATCCATCCTGGGAGTACCAAAATGTATCATGATATTCGTCATACATTTTGGTGGAGCAATATGAAGAGAGAGATAGCGTTGTTTATCTCAAGGTGTCTAACTTGTCAACGAGTTAAAACGGAGCATCAAGTACCAAAAGGTCCATTGCAACCACTTGAAATTCCAGAATGGAAGTGGGAGCACATTACCATGGATTTCGTTACCGGTCATCCTAAGGTTTCTCAAGGCATAGATGCGATTTGGGTCATTGTTGATAGATTGACCAAGTTTGCTCATTTCTTACCGATACGAGAAACTTATACACTTGAATGTCTTGCTCCTATGTACATAAACGAGATTGTAAGACTGCATGGTATGCCAGTATCCATAGTTTTCGATCGAGACCCAAGATTCACTTCACGATTTTGGGTTAGTTTGCAAAAAGCTATGGGCACAGACTTACGATTTAGTTTCGGCATATCATCCTCAAAGCGGATGGACGATCGGAGAGGACTATTCAAACTCTTAAAGATCTATTAAGACTCGTGTCCTTGATTTCAAGGAAGTTGGGACAAGTTCTTACCATTGGTGGAGTTTTCCTACAACAACAGATTATCAAGCAAGTATTGGCATGGCTCCATTCAAGCGTTGTATGGAAGAAAGTGTCGTTTCCATTATCTTTGGGATGAGGAGGGTGAAGCAACATTGTTGGGACCGGAGTTGGTACGTATGACTACGGAAAAGATTCAAACGATCCGATAACGTATAAAAACCTCACAAGATCGATAAAAGAATTATCCGATCTTCATCGAAAGGACGTGGAATTCGATATAGGAGATCACGTGTTGTTGCGTGTTGCTCCATGGAAAGGAGTTACGAGATTTGGAAAGAGAGGAAAACTCAATCCTCGATTCATCGGCCCAGTTTTAATCCTCGATCGAGTAGGAACTGTGACCTATAGACTCGCTTTACCGTCAAGTATGTCTCGTGTTTATAACATTTTTCACATATCCATGTTACGTAAATATGTGAAAGACCCGAACCACATTATTAAGTTATAACCAGACGAAATAGCGGAAGATTTGTCGTATGAAGAGGTTCCTGTTCAAATTTTGGATAAGAAGGAACATATTCTACGCTCCAAGGTTATACCTCAAGTCAAAGTTTTGTGGAGAAACCACGATGTTGAGGAAATGACTTGGGAGTTAGAATCTGAAATGAAATCAAGGTATCCTTACATCTTGACATACTGTGCACGTACCCTAATTTCGAGGGCTTAAATTTCATAAGAAGGGAGGTTGTAAGACCCTAACTTTTATAAATAAAGATGAATTTTCTATAAATATTATTTTTGAATATTATGGAGTAAATTTGATATAATTTTATAGTTGTGGGTAATATTTATAAATTTTGCAAAGTAAGCAAGTTGTTATAAAATATTCGTTTGGTCAGGGAATATTCTTTTTATCGGGGAATATTCTTACGACAAGACAATCATTAGTGGACTTACAACGGAATTATTGTCGAATTGAGAAAACGACAAAAATACTTTATGAAAATAACGGCGGAGGTGTTACCGTTAAAACTGTTGAACTACCCGGTAGTAAAAGTACAGTAATACACGTGGTTGCATAGTAGCACACGGTATTGATTATTGATGCTTACGTGAGAAGTCACTCAGCTATACTCAATTATTGCTACAGTAATTATGACGACCCCAAAATAGGTCCATTCCATCCAACCCATTCTGAGTCACCAAATACATGATACAGAAAACAACTACAACTTTATTACAACAATTGTCATGCAAAATACAACAACACATATGTTGTGAGTTTTGATACTAAAATATACCAACTTTGACTCTGGACATCAACTTGGATAGCACGTCACCGTGACACCTTACATAAAAGTACAATCAAAAACTGTTTTAGAAATTAAAACCTTTGGGAAGTGCTCAAGGAAACCTTCGTACATGGGAGGCCATGCGTCTAGGTTATTATAGATATTGTGACGCCCCCAAAATAGGTATACATCACCTATTCTGAGTTGTCAATACACATAGATACGTAAACAACTACAACTTTATTATTACAACAAGAAAAGCGTGAGTTTGAATACAAATATTATCTTCAGACAATATCTATACTCAAATAAATCCTCATCACATTTATTGATACATTATTTTACAAAAATGGTGAGGACTACTAAACAATCCTTTCTAAAACCTTCATTCCATACCCGACTGTACTCGCTTATATTCTCGCCTCCCGAGAGAAAAATGGAACAAAAAGGAAAAGGGTGAGCTCAACTAGCTCAAGTAAAGAATATTATGACTAAGATAATATACAACAAATTATCGTTAGTCTTCAACAGGGAAAAATATAATAGAATCTGATAGACAACAAATTTTAAATCAATATTCGCGCAATGAAATAATAATTCATTAGAAGAGTTAAGTAGAGAATGCAAACTACTATCTTCTATGTATGAATTTAAAAGTTCATCGTCTATCTTTTATCCCTGTAACATCAATCAATATACATCTGGAATCAAATATTCATCTTTGCACTACAGGCCAAAGATATTCATCGTTTGGTCATGTTCATTAAACACCTGTTCATCTTTGCACTACGGGCCAAAGATATTCTTCAGAAATCATTCATCTTTGCACTACGGGCCAAAGATATTCTTAAGAAATCATTCATCTTTGCACTACAGGCCAAAGATATTCCATAATATCATCATTTAAGACTGAGGATGATGAAAAATATTTTTTTAAAGAAACGAATCCAGTGAAACAAAATGACAAGGATTAAGGATTAAGGATTCGTACTTGGTTTTATCCACGTCCAAAAATACCTCAAAAATAGTCATAGTGGTGTAAAATTCAAGAATGATCAAAACATGGATACAATCAGAGTTAGTATCCGAATAGATATTTTAGACTTAAAAGAAAAATTTTATTTTTAAATTGAATAATACCAAGTATACGTGAATAGGTCAGTATCGTGAATAGTAACTCTCGACACCAAAAGATAGAAATTCCACAAAAACATCTTCACGCTTCATGAATAGTACTCGTGAATAGTAATCGTGAATAGTAACTCATGAATAGTAACTTTCGTGAATAGTAACTCATGAATAGTAACTCATGAATAGTAACCCATGAATAGTAACCCGACATGAAAAAGTTCCAAATTTGATAAAAACTTGGATCAACATTTCAAATTATAATGATATTGAAGAAATAATATCATTACGAAAAAAATAATATCCCTTACCTCGAAAGATCGATTACTTACAGCTAGAATAGGGTATAAGGTTGAAGGAACTTGCACTTAATCTAGCAATACTCAAAGTATACTCAAAATACTCACAAGAATATTTCGATAATATAGAGAGAGAAAACTTGATTTCTAGTGTGATTTTCAATTCTAACCTAAGCACCTATTTATAGGAAATTGCTTAGAACAAAGCGTAAAATTTAATAAAATATTAATATATAATTATTAAATTCCTACACACCCAAAATCTGATTCAAACCATCAGCCACCAAGAGTGACTCACCTTGCCTAACTCAAAAAAACGTTTTTCTTATTAAAATATTTAAAACTTCAAAAATTAATTATTTGAGACTTTAGAACTTCAATAATTCATAATAAATAGCCCTTTCATCAGAAAATTCGAATCTCATGAGTTTTATAGGAATTTCAATTCTCTACAACTTTGCAGAAGAAAGTTTTCCAAATTCCAAATAGAAATTGACCGAAATCCACAAACGGGTGATTTTACGGTTTATAATCAAATTTCAAATCAATAAATGGGGTCCATTTAACATGTTTAACATGTTTTAAACATTTATTACAACAAAAATACTCTTCCTCTTCAGATACTCATATATCCCACGGTCATTGTAAAAATATCACCATTATTATATTATTAAAATATAATAATATATTTAAATGAATTATTTTATCGGAAAAGATAAAATTTCAATTTTCAACAATTGTCACATTAAACTTTTCTCCATCTATATCCACATAAAATCAATATTTTCCTCATCATATAAATCAATAATTAATTATTCACAAATAATATTACGTAATCACAATATTGACAAAAGGCGGTTCAGAGGAAGAGGGGCTTTCAATAAGAATTTCTTCTTCTTGGCGCAATTAGGTGACCAAACCTCTCCTTAGAGCGAACTTTCTAGACATTGCCAATAATGTTATCTAATAATATTATTCAGATAATATGAATTATTGCTTCGATAATGAAAAATGCGTGTAATGACAATTATTCAAACAACAACAATATAAAATATCAACGTTAAAGAATTATTAACTCAATAAAATAATCGAACGGTAAATTATCGTAACCATTATTGAGTAGTGCCTTTAATAATTGGTGCAATACTGCGGTATCTTCTTGTGCAACAACGCATTATTACTATGTTTTAACCACCGGGTATTCCAATAGTGTTAACTTGGAATAACTACGCCAGTTATTTTTAAACCACTTATATTTGTCGTTTTCTTCATCTAATCGCTTTTTCAGTTATGGGGCCCACACATGGTCGCTACTGGCTGCATTTAATATATTCCCGACAAATCACGAATATTCCACGACCAAACGAATATTCCCAAACAACAATGAATATTTTATAAATCACTTGCTTATTTTAAAATATTTGCGTATTTTACCCATAACTATCCACATTAATCAAATCCACCCTTACTATTTCAAAATAATAAATAAAGGAAATTCCTTTTTATTTAAAAATTTCTGGTCTTACAACCTCCCTCCTTATGAAATTTCGTCCTCGAAATTGACGACGTATTCAGTGTTTCAAAAGGTGAGGATACCTCGCTTTCATTTCCGTTTCCAATTCCCGTGTCATTTCTCTATAAAGCATGATTCCTCCACAAAACTTTAACTTGTGGTATGACTTTCATGCGTAGGGACATGCTCCTTCCTATCCAAGATCTTGACAGTACCTCCTCATACGTTAAGTCTTGACTATCTCGTCCGGTTTCTAACTTAATAACGTGGTTCGGGTCTTTCACATATTTCTGAAATACGGATATGTGAAACACATTATGAACACGAGACATACTCGGAGGTAACGCAAGTCTATAGGCTACATTTCCTACTCGGTCAAGAATTTGAAATGGACCAATAAATCGTGGATTGAGCTTTTCTCTTCCCAAATCTTGTAACTCCCTTCCATGGAGCAACTTCGCAACAATACATGATCCCCTACATTAAATTCCACGTCCTTTCGATGAAGATCCGCATAACTCTTTTGTCGATCTTGTGCCGTTTGTATACGTTGTCGAATCATTTGGATCTTTTTCGGTAGAGTCATATACGTACTTAACTCGGGTCCCAACAATGTTGCTTCACCCACCTCATCCCAACATATTCGAGAAGCGACATTTTCGTCCATATAATGCTTGAATGGAGCCACACCTATACTTGCGCTCGATAAGCTGTTGTTGTAGGAGAATTCCACCAATGGTAAATACTTATCCCAACCGCCCTTGAAGTCTAGGACACGAGTCTTAATAAATCTTCAAGAGTTTGAATAGTCTCTCTCGATTGTCCGTCTGTTTGGGGATGGTATGTCGAACTAAATCGCAAACTGCGTGCCCATAGCTTTTTTGCAAGCTAACCCAAAATCTTGAAGTGAATCTTGGGTCACGATCGGAAACTATGGATCTGGGCATGCCATGCAACCTCACAATCTCATTCACATACTAGCAAGACGTTCAAGGGAATAAGTCTCCGTATCGGCAAGAAATGAGCGCAGACTTGGTTAATCTATCAACAATAACCCAAATAGCATTGATGCCTTGAGAAATGAAGAGGAAGACCCATAACGAAATCCATAGTAATGTGTTCCCACTTCCATTCCAGGAATCTCAAGTGGTTGCAACGGACCCTTAGGTACAAGATGCTCCGCCTTTACACGTTGGCAAGTTAAACACATCGAGATAAACTTTGCAATCTCTCTCTTCATATTGTTCCACCAAAATGTATGTCAAGATCACGATACATTTTAGTACTTCCGGATGGATTGCAAATGGCGTGATTGTGTGCCTCCATCATAATCTTGTACTTCAAATCGAGTCGTTAGGAACACAAAGTCTAGAGTGGACTCAAGTATTCCTTCTTCATCAATTCTCGCTTAGGAATAGCTCCTTCTTGTACTTTCTTCTTCATACGCATCACTCAAGCCTCGGTGGCTCGAGCAACCTTAACTTTTTTCTATTAAAGTTGGCTCTACGCGTATACTTGACATCATCGCACTTTCGTTCAAGATATGATCTTCTACTCAATGCGTCGCTACTACCACGCTCGCTTTACCAGGATGGTATTGAATAGTGTGGTCGTAGTCTTTCAATAGCTCGAGCCAACGTCAGCTGCCAGATGTCGAGTTCTTTTGAGTGAAAAAAATATTTAAGGCTTTTATGGTCCGAATATATCTCCACTTTCTCCCCATATAGATAGTGCCTCAGAAGACCCGAAATTTTTAAAAAAAAAGGAATTTCCTTTATTTATTATTTTGAAATAGTAAGGGTTGATTTGATTAATGTGGATAGTTAAGGGTTAAATACTTAAATATTTCAAAATAAGCAAGTGGTTATAAAATATTCATTATCATCGGGAATATTCGTTTGGTCGTGGAATATTCGTGCATCTTTGTCGGGGAATATTAAATATTTACGATGTATGCCCATGTGTGGGCCCCATAACGGAAAGCGATTGGATGAAGAAAACGACAAATATAAGTTGTTTTTAAATAACTACAGAGTTATTTGCCAATTATCTTTGTTGGAATACCCGGTGGTTAAAAACACACTAATAAGCGTTGTCGAAAGGCGGTTGCACGGTATTGCACCAATTATTGATTCTTACGTAAGAAGGCACTACTCAATAATGGTTACGAGAATTATCGCTCAAGTATTTTATTGAGTTAATAATTCTTTGCGTTGATATTTTATATTCTTTGTTGTTTCAATAATTGTCATTACACGTATCTTTCATTATCGAAGCAATAATTCATATTATCTAGAATAATATTATTAGATAACATTATTGGCAATGTCTAGAAAGTTCGCCTAAGGAGAGGTTTGGTCACCTAATTGCGGCGCCAAGAAGAAGAAATTCTTATCGAAAGCCCCTCTTTCCTGAACCGCAGCTTGGGTTGTCAATATTGTGATTCTCGTAATATTATTTGTGAATAATTAATTATTGATTTATATGATGAGGAAAATATTGATTTTATGTGGATATAGATGGAGAAAAAGTTTAATGTGACAATTGTTGAAAATTGAAATTTTATCTTTTTTCGATAAAATAATTATTTAAATATATTATTATATTTTAATAATATAATAATGGTGATATTTTTACAATGACTGTGGGATATATGAGTATACGAAGAGGAAGAGTATTTTTGTTGTAATAAATGTTTAAAACATGTTAAACATGCTCGGTGGACCCCATTTATCGACCGAAATTTGATTATAGCTTTGTAAAATCGCTTCGCTTGTGGATTTTTGGTCAATTTCTATTTGGAATTTGGAAAAACTTTCTTCTGCAAAGTTGTAGAGAATTGAATTTCCTATAAAAACTCGCGAGATTCAAATTTTCTGATGAAAGGGCTATTTATTATGAATTATTGAAGTTCAAGTCTCAAATAATTAATTTTGTAAGTTTTAATTATTTATTTTATGAAAAACTTTTTTTATCATTTCTTTCGAGAAGGTGGCATGTGGGAAATGCTAGGATCTGAATTCTAAGGTTGGCGTATGAATTTGATATATATATATATTAATTTATTAAATTTTCTGCTTTGGTGTTCTAAGCAATTTCCTATAAATAGGGTGCTTAGGTTAGAATTGAAAATCACACCGTAAACTCAAGTTTTCTCTCTATATTATCGAGTTTATTCTTGTGAGTATTTTGAGTATACTTTGAGTATTGCTATACTGGTGCAAATCCAAGTCATAGCCTATATCCCTGTTTCAATACCGGTAAGTCTTCGATCTTTCGAGGTAAGGAATATTATTTTTTTTCGTAATGATATTATTTCTTCAATATCATTATCTTTGAAATGTTGATCTGAAGTTTTATTAAATTTGGAACTTTTTCATGTCTGGGTTACTATTCATGGGTTACTATTCATGAGTTACTATTCACGAGTTACTATTCATTAAGTTACTATTCACGAAGTTCTTATTCACGATACTAAGACTATTCACGATACTCAAGACTATTCACGATACTGTATTATTCAATTTAAAAATAAAATTTCTTCTTTTCGTCAAAAACATCTATTCGGATACTAACTCGAGTGTATCCATGTTTTGATCATTCTTGAATTTTACACCACTATGATTATTTTTGAGGTATTTTTGGACGTGGATAAAACCAAGTACTAATCCTTAATCCTTAATCCTTGTCATTTTGTTTCACTTTGGATTCGCTTTTAAAATATTTTCATCATCCTCGCCTTAAATGATGATATTATTGAATATCTTTGGCACAGTAGTAAAAGATGAATGATTTCAAGAATATCTTTGGCCATGAAGTGCAAAGATGAGCAGTGTTGAGATGAACACGACCGATTGATTAATATCTTTGGCTGTAGTGCAAAGATGAAGCAGTGTTTAAATGAACATGACTAATCGATGAATATCTTTGGCTCAGTAGCAAAAAGATGAATATTTGATTCCGAGATGCATATTGATTGATGTTACGAGGATAAAATATTGATGATGGACCTGTTAAATTCATAGATTATAGTAGATTTCATTCTCTACGTAACTCTTCTATGAATTATTATTTCAACAAGTAATATTGATCTAAAACTTGTTGTCTATTGTATTCTATCGATTTTTCCTCGTTGAAGACTAACGATAATTTGTTGTATATTATCTTAGTCATAATATTCTTTATCGGGCTAGTTGAGCTCACCTTTTCCTTGTTGTTCCATTTTTCTTCTCGGGAGGCGAGAATGTAGCGAGAAGTACTAGCCTGGGGTATGGAATGAAGGTTCTACAGAGAGTTGTTTAGTAGTCCTCACCATTTTTGTAAAATAATGAATCAATAATTATGATGGGGATTTATTTGCATGTGGATATTGTCTAGAAGACAATATTATATTTAAACTCATTAAGATATATTGTCGTATTTCACACGACATTTGTATTATTGAAGTTGTAGTTTGTTTTTTTGTACCATGTATTTGGCACTCGAATGGGTGTTGTGTATACCTATTTTGGGGGCGCCACGATTGGTATCGTAGCTTAGGATATGATCTCTGGCGGAGATCGGGGAATAGAACTAGGAGGGAGAGACGAGTAAATCCTTCGCTAGTGTGTCCTACCTAAGCTTATTTGTTAGTTGGTCAAGATATATAGGGATATTATGTGATATATTGATTTCCTTAATTAACCCTTGTTTTATGCAAAGATTTGAGAATGTCGATCGAGAATATTAATGATTGGAGTAAATGAGACCGTGGAGATGCCTCAGACTTACCAACGAGGAGAGCGTGCAACAGTGGCAATGTTCCTCCTGTGAACAACACCAATTGAAAGCGAGATGATGAGCAGGGGGATGTTTAGAAGCTTTTTGCAGCTCATGCAAAATCGCAGACGAGGAGACTCGTGTTCAAAATACTGTAAGGAAATGATAGCAATTCACGGGTGGTCACAGCCCAAGCAGTTCAAAGAGTTGGGACCACCGCAGTGCTGGGAAAGCTGGATCCGATTAAAGGCGGAGACGTGGGTCAAACAAATTACCAAGATATTCGATGTCTTGGGATGCACGGAGGAACAGAAAGTTCCATTCGCCACCTTTTATGTTCCGTGGCGAGGCAGACATCGGTGGGAATCGTGAAGCGTACTCCATCCATTTTGCACTTTCAAGATGTCGTGGAGACGTTTGAAACAGATTCAATGACAAGTACTTCCCCGAAAGTATTCGTATATATGAAGGAAGTGGAGTTTATTAGATTAGAAGCGTAATAACATGACGGTGTCCCAAAGACGAGGCGAAGTTCGCGGAGTTATCCAGTTTGCACCTCATTTGGTGGAGAATGAGGAACGATAACGCGGATGTTTCGAGAGGTTTGAAACCCGACATACGTCAAGATCTCATTTCTCATAAATTTTCTCTATTCAGATATTGTCAATGTGGCTCGCTTGTTAGAGCGAGATAACGAAAGTACGTTCAACCGAGGGACCATAACCAGGATCATACCAAGATAGCGATCATCGAGTAACGATAACCAGCGGAGAAAGAAGAATACGGACAAAAGCCAGAACCACTCCGGTGGTAATCGTGGCCATGAAAATAGAAGAAGCGAGTTGGGAGGAGATTTTAAAAAGTGGAGATTCAACAACGACCATGTGAAGACGTCGGCCAAGAGCAACTAGTTTAAGGGAGGAGAGAACGACCACCCATCATATGCTACAAATGCGGAAAAGAGGGACATATCGGTCCAAGCGCCCACAAGATTCAAGGTATGCTATAATTGTGGAAAGGAAGGACATATCGCTCGAGATCAGACGAAGAGCGAAACCTAGTTCAATGGGGGACGGTGACTCAAAAGATCGTCCCGAGAAAAGTCAAAGTCAACGATTCCGGAAGAGCGTTTGTTGTGGTGGTCAAAATGCGAGGAACCCGAACGAAGTTATACCAGGTTAGTTAATTATAAATTCTTGCTAAGTATATACCTTACTAGATATTGGTTCTACCCATTCTTTTATCTCTCTCTTACTTGCGCCAACGTTTGAACTTGACTACGGAGAAATTAAACTTTGACCTATCTGTGGAGACTTCATTAGGAGAAACTTTCATTACATCCGTTGTTTAAAAATCTTGCTTGATTCAAGTTGGCACTATCACATTACCGTTAACCTTATTTCTATAGAGATATTTGCTTTTGATGTGATTTTAAGGTTAACTACTCATCATGCCAAATTGATTGCTTTTGTAAGGTTGTTAGTTTTCATATTCCTAAGCAACTTCGTTATTCAATTCAAGCAATCAAACCATTGTAGTCAAACATTTTCATATCAAGCCATGAAGTCATTCGTTTATTACGGATGTCAAGTTTTCTTAGTCCATGTTATGGATTTGAATAAAGACACGCCGATTTGAATAATATTTCTGTTGTTATTGATTTTCCCCGACGTATTTTCTCGAAGAATTTCTTGGCTTACTCCCAAAGCTCGATATTAAATTTTGTATCGACTTTGAACCCTAAGACAAAACTCATTTCTAAAATCTCATATCGAATGGCTCCTATTGAACTTCGTGGAGTTAAAATTCAACTATAGAATTTGGTACCGAGCCTTTATCTTGTGACTTCCTTTGTGGAATTCACCTAAGCCGAACTCTCTGTAGGGACGTCATATTCGATGCGATAGTAAATCGATAGGTGTCATTGTGACGTCTTTATCCAAGATTGGGATATGAGTCACAGTTGAGAGCAACCTAAGTCAGTTATCGAAAGACGTAGCTTTCTAGGCTTAGTTGGTTATTATCGGAGATTCGTTGAAGGATATTCTCGAATCGCTATTCCATTAACGCAGCTGACTCGTAGAGATACAAAATTTGAATGGAGCAAGGAATGTGGGAAGAGCTTCGAAGAACTCAAGAGGAGACTCATTTCAGCACATGTTCTGATCATGCCATCCTGAAAAAGCGAACGTGGTAGCTGACGCGATGAGTAGAAGATTATATGTGGGAACGAGTGCGATGATGTCAAGTATACGCATAGAGCCAACTTTAATAGAAAAAGTTAAGGTTGCTCAAGCCACCCAGGCCGAGCCGATGCGTATGAAGAAGAAAATACAAGAAGGAGCTATTCGAAGCGAGAATTGATGAAGAAGGAATACTTGAGTCCACTCTAGACTTTGTGTTCCTAACGACTCTGATTTGAAGTACAAGATTATGATGGAGGCACACAATATGCCATTTGCAATCCATCTGGAAGTACTAAAATGTATCGTGATCTTGACATACATTTTGGTGGAACAATATGAAGAGAGAGATTGCAAAGTTTATCTCGATGTGTTTAACTTGCTAACGTGTAAAGGTGAGCATCTTGTCCCTAAGGGTCCGTTGCAACCACTTGAGATTCCGGAATGGAAGTGGGAACACATTATTACTATGGATTTAGATTTACGGGTCTTCCCGCGGTTTCTCAAGACATCAATGCTATTTGGGTTATTGTTGATAGATTAACCAAAGTCCGCTTCATTTTCACCGATACGAGAGACTTATTCCTTGAACGCCTTTTCTCGTATGTACGTAAATGAGATTGTGAGATTGCATGGCATGCCAAGATCCATAGTTTTAGATCGTGACCCAAGATTCACTTCATGATTTTGGGTTAGTTTGTAAAAAGCTATGGGCACAATTTCTGATTGATTTGGCATACCATCCTCAAACGGATGGGCAATCGTAAAGGACTACTCAAACTCTTCAAGATATATTAAAACTCGTGTCCTAGATTTCAAAGGAAGTTGGGATAAGTACTTGCCATTGGTGGAATTCTCATACAACAATAGTTATTAAACAAATATAGGCATGGTTCCATTCAAGCATTATATGGACGAAAATGTCGCTTCCAATATGTTGGGATGAGGTGGGTGAAGCAACATTGTTGGGACCCTGAAGTTAGTACGTATGACTCACCGAAAAGATCCAAATGATTCGACAACGATACAAACGGCACAAGATCGACAAAAGAGTTATGCGGATCTTCATCGAAAGGACGTGGAATTTAATGTAGGGGATCATGTATTGTTGCGAGTTGCTCCATGGAAGGGAGTTACAAGATTTGGGAAGAGAGGAAAGCTCAATCCACGATTTATTAGTCCATTTCAAATTCTTGACCGAGTAGGAAATGTAGCCTATAGACTTGCGTTACCTCCGAGTATGTCTCGTGTTCATAATGTGTTTCACATATCTCATACTTCAAATATGTGAAAGACCCGAACCATGTTATTGAAGTTAGAACCAGGAGGAGATAGCCAGAAGACTTAACGTATGAGGAGGCACTGTCAAGATTTTGGATAGGAAGGAGCATGTCCCTACGCAAGAAAGGTCATACCACAAGTTAAAGTTTTGTGGAGGAATCATGCTATAGAGGAAATGACACGGGAATTGGAAACGAAAATGAAAGCGAGGTATCCTCACCTTTTCAAAACACCAGTATCGCGACGTCAATTTCGAGGACGAAATTTCATAAGGAGAGGAGGTTGTAAGACCCCAAAATTTTTAAATAAAAAGGAATTTCCTTTATTTATTATTTTGAAATAGTAAGGGTTGATTTGATTAATGTGGATAGTTAAGGGTTAAATACGCAAATATTTCAAAATAAGCAAGTGGTTATAAAATATTCATTATCATCGGGGAATATTCGTTTGGTCGTGGAATATTCAGATCTTTGTCGGGGAATATTCGCATGACTACGTGACCATGTGTGGGCCCCATATGTGAAAGCGATTGGATGAAAGAAACGACAAATATAAGTTGTTTTTAAATAGCTGGCGTAGTTTGTCAGATTAATCTTTGTTGGAATACCCGGTGGGTAAAAAACACACTAATAAGCGTTGTTGAAAGCGATTGCACACTTGTATTGCACCAATTATTGATTCTTACGTAAGAAGGCACTACTCAATAATGGTTACGATAATTAATTATTCAAATATTTTATTGAGTTAATAATTCTGCGTTGATATTTTATATATTGTTGTTTCAATAATTGTCATTACACAAGTATCTTTCATTATCGAAGCAATAATTCATATTATCTCGAATAATATTATTAGATAACATTATTGGCAATGTCTAGAAAGTTCATCTAAGAAGAGGTTTGGTCACCTAATTGCGGCAAGAAGAAGAAATTCTTATTGGAAAGCCCCTCTTCCTTGAGCTGCACTGGGTTGTCAATATTGTGATTCTCGTAATATTATTTGTGAATAATTAATTATTGATTTATATGATGAGAAAAATATTGATTTTATGTGGATATAGATGGAGAAAATTTTAAAATGACAATTGTTGAAAATTAATATTTTATCTTTTTACGATAAAATAATTCATTTAAATATATTATTTTAATAATATATTAATTGGTGATATTTTTACAACGAATGTGGGATATATATGAGTATACGAGGAGGAAGAGTATTTTTGTTGCAATAAATGTTTAAAACATGTTAAACATGTCGGTGGACCCCATTTATTGACTGAAATTTGATTATAGCTTGTAAAATCGCCCGTTTATGGATTTCGGTCAATTTCTATTTGGAATTTGGAAAAACTTTCTTCTGCAAAGTTGTAGAGAATTGAATTTCCTATAAAAACTCGCGAGATTCGAATTTTCTGATGAAAGGGCTATTTATTATGAATTATTGAAGTTCTGAAGCTCCGAAATAATTAATTTTTGTAAGTTTTAATTATTTATTTTATGAAAAACGTTTTTATCATTTCTTTCTAGAAGGTGGCATGTGGGAAATGCTAGGATCTGAATTCTAAGGTTGGCGTATGAATTTGATATATATATATTAATTTATTAAATTTTCTCGCTTTGGTGTTCTAAGCGATTTCTATAAATAGGGTGTTTAGGTTAGAATTGAAAATCACACCGTAAACCGAAGTTTTCTCTCTATATTATCGGCGTATTCTTGTGAGTATTTTGAGTATACTTTGAGTATTGCTATACTGTGCAAGTCCAAGTCATAGCCTATATCAGGTGTTTCAATTTTTAAGTCTTGATCTTTCGAGGTAAGGAATATTATTTTTTTCAGTAATGATATTATTTCTTCAATATCATTATCTTGAAATGTTGATCTGAAGTTTTTATTAAATTTGGAACTTTTTCATGTATGGGGTTACTATTCATGGGTTACTATTCATGAGTTACTATTCACGAGTTCTTATTAAGATGAGTTCTTATTCACGAAGTTCTTATTCACGATATTAAGACTATTCACGTATACTAGATTATTCATAGAAAAATAAAATTTCTTCTTTTCGTCAAAACATCTATTCGGATACTAACTCGAAAGTGTATCCATGTTTTGATCATTCTTGAATTTTACACCACTATGATTATTTTTGAGGTATTTTTTGGGCGTGGATAAAACCAAGTACGAATCCTTAATCCTTAATCCTTGTCATTTTGTTTCTTTGGATTCGTTTCTTTAAAAATATTTTCATCATCCTCGGTCTTAAATGATGATATTATTGAATATCTTTGGCTTTGTAGTGCAAAGATGAATGATTTCTGAAGAATATCTTTGGCTGTAGTAAAGATGAGCAGGTGTTGAGATGAACACGATGGATTGATTAATATCTTTGGCTGTAGTGCAAAGATGAGCAGTGTTTAAATGAACATGACCAATCGATGAATATCTTTGGCTCAGAGTGTAAAGATGAATATTTGATTCGGATGCATTTTGATTGATGTTACAGGATAAAATATTGATGATGGATATTAAATTCATAGATTATAGTAGATTTCATTCTCTACGTAACTCTTCTATGAATTATTATTCACATGCGAATATTGATCCGAAACTTGTTGTCTATTGTATTCTATCGATTTTTCCTGTTGAAGACTAACGATAATTTGTTGTATATTATCTTAGTCATAATATTCTTTTCTTGGGCTAGTTGAGCTCACCTTTTCCTTGTTGTTCCATTTTTTTCTTCTCGGGAGGCGAGAATGTAGCGAGTACTAGTCGGGGTATGGAATGAAGGTTAGAGAGAGTTGTTTAGTAGTCCTCACCATTTTTGTAAAATAATGAATCAATAATTATGATGGGGATTTATTTACATGTGGATATTGTCTAGAAGAAGACAATATTATATTTAAACTCAAGATATATATCGTATTATTCACACGACATTTGTATTATTGAAGTTGTAGTTTGTTTTTTTGTACCATGTATTTGGCGACTTCGAGAATGGGTGTTGTGTATACCTATTTTGGGGCGTCGCGACCTCCATATCTTTAAGCAAAACGCATTGCTTTGCAACTCTCTAGATCATAAGTAGGATAATTCCTCTCATACTCTTTAAGTTGTCATGAGGCAAAGGCTATGACTTTCCCACGCGTTGCATGAGAACACATCCTAACCCTTGCTCAAGCATCATTTGTAGATAACAAATCCATCCGAACTCGATGGTATTGTTAGAACAGTGCGAAATAAGTCTCTCTTAAGCTCTTGGAAACTTTTCTCGCATTCTTCGCTCCAAACGAATTTTGTATCCTTCCGAAAGTTATTTGAGTTAATGGAGTAGCGATTCGAGAAAACCTTCCACTAATCTCCGATAATAACCAACTAAGCCCAAAAAGCTACGACTTGATCATCGAAACTTGCTTTGCTCCCAACTTTGTATTGCTTCAATCTTTCACGGATCAACAGATACTCCATGTGTTTCGACACCACGTGCCCAAGGAATGCTACTTCCTCAAGCCGTAACTCGCATTTCTTCAATTTGGCATATAGTTAGTTTTCACGAAGCCTTTGGAGTACCAAACTTCAAATGGTGCTCATGATCTTCACACTTTTGGAATATATGAGGATGTCATCAATAAAGACAACAACGAATTGATCCAAATATTCCTTGAATACTCGATTCATCATATCCATGAAAGCCGCAGGAGCATTAGTCAATCCGAAAGACATGACTAAGAATTCATAATGCCCGTCATCGAGTTCTAAAAGCGTCTTTGGAATATCCTCGATTCTAATCTTGGTGATGATATCCGTAAGCTAAGATCGATTTTTGAAAAGAATTGTGCCCCTTGTTGGTCAAACAAGTCATCAATACGAGGTAGAGGATACCTATTCTTGATGGTGACATGGTTCAATTCAGATAGTCAATAAAGTCGCATACTCCGCCTTTCTTCTTTACAAATAAAACAGGAGCACCCCAAGGAGATGTACTAGATTTAATGAAACCGATGTCCAACAATTCCTCGTAGTTGGACCTTTAACTCCTGAAGTTCAATAGGAGCCATTCGATATGGGGTTTTAGAAATGGGCTTTGTACGTGTTCAAGATCAATAAAGAATTCAACTTCACGTTCGGGGTAGACCGGAAGTTCTTCTTGAAATACGTCGAAAAAATAACAACAGGAATATTATTCAAATTTGACGTGTCTTTATTCAAATCCATAACATGGGCTAAGAAATCTTGACATCCGTTTTTTAATAAACGAATAGCTTTATGATTAGATATGACAGTGATCGATTTTAATGGTTTAGTTGCTTGAATTCGTACAACAGGTTGGTTAGGAATATGAAAACTAACAACCTTACGAAAACAATCAATTTTGGCATGATGAGTAGTTAACCAATCAATCCCTAAAATCACATCAAAAACAAGTATCTTTAAAGAGATAAGGTCAACAGGTAAGGTGATGGTGCCAACTTGAATCAAACAAGATTTATAAACAGTGGATGTGATGAAAGTTTCTCCTAACGGAGTTTCCACAGATAGGTCAAAGTCTAATTTCTCCGGAGTCAAGTTTAAACGTTGAGGACATGCAGGAGAGATAAATGAATGGGTAGCACCCCAGTATCAAGTAAGGTATAAACTTCGAAGAATTTATAAATAGCTTACCCGTGATCACCTCGTTTGGGTTCCTCGCATTATGACCAATCCACAACAAACGCTTCTTCCGGAATCGTTGACTTTGACTTTTCGGGACGATCTTTTGAGTCACCGCCCCCATTGAACTAGGTTTCGCCATCGCATAATCTCGAGCGATATGTCCTTCCTTTCCACAATTATAGCATACCTTGAACTGTTGTGGGCGGTTTGGTCGATATGTCCCTCTTTTCGCATTTGTAGCATATGACCGGTGGTCGTTCTCCTCCCTTAGAACCGATTCTTCACGCCAAGATCGTCATCTTTATATGGTCGTTGTTAAATCTCCTCTTTTAAAATCTCATCCCGACTCGCTTCTTCTATTTTCATGGCCATGATTACCACCCGAGTGGTTACCATTTTTCATCTGTTCGCTTTTCTCCATGCAGTTATCATTATTCGGTTGATCATTATCTCCGACACGATCCGGTTGTGGTCCTCGGTTGACCGTATTTCGTTATCTCGCTCTAATAATTGAGCCATTTACAACATCCGAATAAAGAGAAAATTTATGAGAAATGAGATCTTCGACGTATCTTAGGGTTTCAAACCTCTAAGAAACATCCGCCATCATCGTTCCTCATTCTCCACCAAATGAGGTGCAAAACACGATAACTCTCGCAAACTTTGCCTCGCATCGAGACACCGCCATGTTGTTTTGTTCTAATCGATGAACTCCACTTCCTTCATATGACGAACACTTTAAGGAAAGTATTTGTCATTAAATAGCTTTTGAAACGTCTCCCAAGACATCTTTGAGTGCGTATGGATGGATGGACGCTTCACATGCACTCTCCACCATGAGATGCGCTTTCGCCACGGAACATAAAGGTGGCGAATGGAACCTTCATTTCTCCGTGCATCCCAAGACATCGAATATCTTGGTAATTTGCTTGACCCATGTTTCCGCGTATGATCGGATCCGGCTTTCCCTTAAATTCGGTGGTCCCAACTTTTTGAGCTCGTTGGTGTGATAACCCGTGAATTGCTATCATTTCTCTCCTCAGATTTTGAACACGAGTTTCCTCATTCGATTTTGCATGAACCGCAAAAAACTTCTAAACATCCCTCGTTCATCATTTGCTCAATGGTGTTGTTCACATGGGAGGAACATTGCCAAACTGCTGTTACGCGTTCTCCTCGTTGGTGAGTACATGCATCTCCACGGTCTCATTTCATCATTGTTAATATTCTCAATCGAAATTCTCAAACATCGTCATAAAACAAGGGTTAATTAAGGAAATCAATATATCACATAATATCCCTATATCTTGACCAACTAACAAATAAGCTTAGGTAGGACACACTAGTGAAGGATTTACTCGTCTTTCCCTCCTAGTTCTATTCCCCGATCTCCGCCAGGAGATCATATCCTAAGCTCGATACCTAACCATGACGCCCCCAAAATAGGTATATATCACACTATTACGAGTTGTCAATACACGGTATGCAAAACAACTACAACTTTATTATTACAACAAGAAATAAAGCGTGAGTTTGAATACAAATATTATCTTCTAGACAATATCTATACTCAAATAAATCCTCATCACATTTATTGATACATTATTTTACAAAATGGTGAGGACTACTAAACAATCCTTTTTCTAAAACCTTCATTCCATACCCCACTCGCACTCATTTATATTCTTGCCTCTCCCGAGAAAAATGGAACAAAAAGGAAAAGGGTGAGCTCAACTAGCTCAAGAAGAATATTATGACTAAGATAATATACAACAAATTATCGTTAGTCTTCAACAGGAAAAATATAATAGAATACAATAGACAACAAATTTTAAATCAATATTCATGAACGAAATAATAATTCATTAGAAGAGTTAAGTAGAGAATGCAAACTACTATCTTCTATGTATGAATTTAAAAGTTCATCGTCTATCTTTTATCCCCGTAACATCAATCAATATACATCCGAATCAAATATTCATCTTTGCACTACAGCCAAAGATATTCATCATTGGTCATGTTCATTTAAACACATGTTCATCTTTGCAGACTACGGCCAAAGATATTCTTCAGAAATCATTCATCTTTGCACTATGTGCCAAAGATATTCTTAAGAAATCATTCATCTTTGCACTATGTGCCAAAGATATTCCATAATATCATCATTTAAGAATCGAGGATGATGAAAAATATTTTTTTAAAGAAACGAATCCATTGAAACAAAATGACAAGGATTAAGGATTAAGGATTCGTACTTGGTTTTATCCACGCCCAAAAATACCTCAAAAATAGTCATAGTGGTGTAAAATTCAAGAATGATCAAAACATGGATACAATCGAGTTAGTATCCGTAATAGATGTTTTGGACGAAAAGAAGAAATTTTATTTTTCTATTGAATAAGACCAGTATACGTGAATAGTGTCAGATATCGTGAATAAGTCCGATATCGTGAATAGTAACTCCGACACCAAAAGATAGAAATTCCACAAAAACATCTTCACGCTTCATGAATAGTACTCGTGAATAGTAACTCGTGAATAAGAACTCATGAATAATAACTCGTGAATAAGAAACTCATGAATAGTAACTCATGAATAGTAACCCATGAATAGTAACCCCGACATGAAAAGTTCCAAATTTGATAAAACTTCAGATCAACATTTCAAAGATAATGATATTGAAGAAATAATATCATTATTAAAAAAAATAATATCCCTTACCTCGAAAGATCAAGATTTCTAGCTAGAATAATGTGTATATAGTCTTTGAAGGAACTTGCACCGCCTAGCAATACTCAAAGTATACTCAAAATACTCACAAGAATACGCCGATAATATAGAGAGAAAACTTGATTTAAGGTGTGATTTTCAATTCTAACCTAAGACCCTATTTATAGGAAATTGCTTAGAACACCAAAGCGTAAAATTTAATAAAATATTAATATATAATTATTAAATTCTACGCACCCAAAATCTGATTCAAACCATCAGCCACCAAGAGTGACTCACCTTGCCTAACTCAAAAAACGTTTTTCTTATTAAAAATATTTAAAACTTCAAAAATTAATTATTTTGAACTCGAACTTCAATAATTCATAATAAATAGCCCTTTCATCAGAAAATTCGAATCTCATGAGTTTTTATAGGAATTTCAATTCTCTACAACTTTGCAGAAGAAAGTTTTTCCAAATTCCAAATAGAAATTGACCGAAATCCACAAACGGGTGATTTTTGTGTTATAATCAAATTTCAATCAATAAATGGGGTCCAACCGACATGTTTAACATGTTTTAAACATTTATTGCAACAAAAATACTCTTCCTCCTCGTATACTCATATATCCCACATTCGTTGTAAAAATATCACCATTATTATATTATTAAAATATAATAATATATTTAAATGAATTATTTTATCGTAAAAAGATAAAATTTCAATTTTCAACAATTGTCACATTAAACTTTTTCTCCATCTATATCCACATAAAATCAATATTTTCCTCATCATATAAATCAATAATTAATTATTCACAAATAATATTACAGAATCACAATATCGACAACCGTGCAGCCTCGAGGAAGAGAGGGCTTTCAATAAGAATTTCTTCTTATCATGGCAATAATTAGGTGACCAAACCTCTCCTTAGACGTAACTTTCTAGACATTGCCAATAATGTTATCTAATAATATTATTCGGATAATATGAATTATTGCTTCGATAATGAAAAATACCGTGTAATGACAATTATTGAAACAACAAAGAATATAAAATATCAACGCTAAAGAATTATTAACTCAATAAAATCTTTGAGCAAGAATTATCGTGAACCATTATTGAGTAGTGCCTTTAATAATTGGTGCAATACTGTGTGCTTCTTGTGCAACAACGCGTAGACATTATGTTTTAACCAACGGGTATTCCAATAAGTGTTAACTTGTGAATAACTACGCCAAGTTATTTTTAAACCACTTATATTTATCGTTTTCTTCATCCAATCGCTTTTAGTTATGGGGCCTACACACGGTCTGCTACTGGCCGCATTTAATATTCCCCAAAGATTTAATATTCCACACGACCAAACGAATATTCCAAACAACAATGAATATTTTATAACCACTTGCTTATTTTGAAATATTTGCGTATTTTACCCATACCTATCCACATTAATCAAATCCACCCTTACTATTTCAAAATAATAAATAAAGGAAATTCCTTTTTATTTAAAAATTTCGGGGTCTTACAGATATCATATGCCCACAAAATTATCCTTGGTTGACCCAATAGACCCCAAAGAAAAATGAGAAGATTACTATCATATTCTTCCCAATGGTGTCTTTTCTTGACATATCATTATCTCCACCGTCTCTAATTGAGAATTATACTTCAACCAAACTCCAAGATTATATAGGTAGTGCTCGTATATATACTCAGCAAGTGGATGAGCACATCCCTGTCTTATGATGATACGAGGTTGTATGTCATTAAACATCTTGTATGATAGTGGCAAAACACCCTTCCAACGTTGGGTTCACTTCACCCTATTTGATTCAACAAATATAACTACTAAATGATGACCACCGTTCTATTCCCTCGTTACGCCTGGCTCGACCCAACTACACTCGTATTACACCGAAAGGAATTGTGAAGCAAAAGGGTGAGCACAACTAACTCGATAAAAGAAAATTATGACTAAAGATAAATAAATTATCAATAGTCTTCGCCGAATAAATCGTAGATTTAGAACATATGGTAGATGATAAAACTTTTCAACCATAGTTGCAATGAACGAAAGCAATCCATTAGAAGAGTAAAATAGACCATAAAGTCTATTATCTTCTCAATGTTAAAAGTCCACCAACAATGTTTTATCCCTGTAATATCAATCAACAATTCCTGTCCACAAACACATGTATAACTCATAATCGTAATTGTAGTTCTAAATTCTTTTTCTCATCCAGGACAAAGATAATTTTCATCATCTGTCTTTACCTGAAACATCAAAGATCATGGTTATACCAAATCACAGTTCCTGTTCATAATCATACTAATAAATTCATCTTTGCACTATGGGCCAAAGATATTCATCAACAGACCATCTTTGCACTACATGCCAAAGATATTCATCAACAGTTCATCTTTGCACTACAGGCCAAAGATATTCAACAACAGGTCATCTTTGCACTACAGGCCAAAGACATTCATATCTCAAAGAAATACATAATCATTTCAGAATTTATATAAACCATAATTATAAACCATATTGATCAATTCACCTTTGCACTTAAGCTAAAGATATTCAATTATAAATTCAATGGTCATGATTATACCAGTCACAATTCAACTTTTCACTACTGGCCAAAGAGAACCCTAGTCATGATCATACTAATAATCTACCCATCTTTACACTCCAGTCAAAGAGAATTTCAACATAAGGGTTATAAAAATGTTATATATGATAATAAAATCAATATAATCAATATATAATTTTAATCTCCAGAGTAATATTCATAAATCAACTATAATTTGGTTTGAAAAAGAAACCAATTTTGTAGTGAATAGTACCCGTGAATAGTAACTCATGAATAGTAACCCATCGTGAATAGTAACCCGTCGTGAATAGTAACTCATGAATAGTAAATCATGAATAGTAACTCGTGAATAGTAACTCATGAATAGTAACTCCGACATGAAAAAGTTTCAAATTTGATAAAAATTTCCAACCAACATTTTGGCATAATGATATTGAAGAAATAATATCATTTTTGAAGAAAACAACACCCCTTACAATCCCTTAAAATCCCTTACTATCCCTTACTATCCCTTACCATCCCTTACTATCCCTTACTATCCCTTACCTTAAAAGAGCAGTACTTCTGACTGGAATAACGCTGAACGAACTTGCACCGTATAGCAACACTCAAGATATCAAAATACTCACAAGAATACACTCGATAATATAGAGAGAGAAATAGAGAGAAAATTTCAGTTTTTGGTGTGATTTTCAATTCTAACCTATGCACCCTACTTATAGGAAAATGCTTAGAACACCAAAGCAGAAAATTTAATAAAATATTAATATATGTATATTAAATTCCTAAGCATACTAAATCAGATCCAACATCAGCCACCAATAGTCAACTAAATAAAAAAAACGTTTTTGTTATTAAAAACAATTAAAACTTTCAAAAATCAATTATTTCAGAACTTTGGAACTTCAATAATTCATAATAAATAGCCCTTTATCAGAAAATTGAATCTCGAGTCTTTTATAGGAAATTCAATTTTCTACAACTTTGCGAAGAAAGTTTTTCCAAATTCTAAATGTAAATTGACCGAAATCCATAAAATGGAGCGATTTTACTGGCTATAATCAAATTTCAGTCAAGAAATGGGGTCCACCGACACACAAAACATGTGTTAATCATTTAATGCAACAAAAATACTCTTTCTCCTCATATACTCATATATCCCACATTCATTGTAAAAATATCATCATTATTATATTATAATAATATAATAAAATATTATTTTATCAGAAAAGATAAAATATCGATTTTCAACAATTTTCACTTTAAAAAATTTCTCCATCTATATCCACATAAAATGAATATTTTTCTCATCATATAAATCAATAATTAATTATTCATAAATAATATTACAGAATCACAATAATGACAACCAGACAGTTCCCAGGAAAGAGGGGGCTTTCCGAGAAGGATTTCTCCTTACTGGCGCGCAATTAGGTAACCAAACCTCTCGTTGACAGAACTTTCTAGACATTGCCAATAATGCTATCTAATAATATTATTCAAATAATATAAATTATTGATCTGATAATGGAGATACTGTGCAGTGACAATTATTGAACAATAATAATATAAAATATCAACGTAGCAATTATTGAATCAATAAAATATTAAACAGTAATTACTGTAACCATTATTGAGTAGTGCCTTCTTACGTAAGAATCAATAATTCAAAAATACTGTACAATACCGTGTGCTACTGTGCAACAACGCGTATTACTTTACTTTACCCACCGGGTATTCCAACAATGTTAACGATAATAATTATGCCATTATTTATAAAAACTCAAACTTGTCATTTTCTTCATCCGACAGTTATTCTATTACGGGGCCCATAAATGGTTGCGCCGTCGTACGAATATTCTCCGAAAGCAAGAATATTCCACGACCAAACGAATATTCCCCGGCAACAATAAGTATTTTATAGCCACTTGCATATTTTGAAAAAAAAAATTCATATATCACCCTTAACTTTAACTTTTATCAATTTAACCATTTACTGAATAGTAATTATAAGAAAAATTGAATACTTCTATTTCATAAAATTCGGGGTCTTACAGTAATTGCTGCATCATATCTCTTATATTATTGATTCAATTATTGTCACAGTATCATCTGTATAATATGTTATATTATTAAATCAATAATTGAGACGACAATTTATAAATGATTAATAATTGTTGAAAGATTAAATATGTGTTGATTAAAAATAAAATAATTTGTGGTAATATTTATTCAATCCTTGATGTATATAAAGAGTCTATTATGAGACGTTTGTGGTAAGTTTGGTTATTTTATAAATATATGTCATCATCTAAGAGTCTCTTCACAATAGTAATTACCTTTATCGACGTCAAACCACTTGTCGTTTTCATATTACAAAGCGCCGAACCAATTGTCGTTTCACATTACAAAAGCGCCAAACCACTTGGTGTTTCACATTACAAAAGGCCAAACCACTTTTCCTTTCACATCACGATCAAATCCAAGCCACTTGCATTTTCACATTTCAAGTGCTAAGCTAGAAATCTTCTATAAATAGAGGCCTAGTGCTTCATTATTTTTCACTTAATTCATTCAAGCTATAGAGAGAAAGTATAGAGAGAATAAGAGAGAAAGAAGAAGAGTATTTTGTTACTACACTCTTTGGAGTATTCAATCTACTACTAATGTAAGGGGTGTTACTCTTTCTTATTCATGAAGAGAAGCTGTTGTTATTCCATTGCTTATTATTTCATTGGAATAACTTTGTATAATGGTTTACCTATACTTGGTGACATTCTTCTATTATTCATTTGGAACATCTTGTCTGTGTGTTTTACTAATGGACTGGTTCCGCTCTTTATTATTATTCTCGTTGGAACATCCTGCTCATGTGTTTTTTAACCGAACCCGTTCCGCTCTTTATTATTATTACATTGGAACATCACATGCGTATGTTTTACACGCACTGGTTCCGTCTTTATTATTCATTGGAACACCACGCCGATTGCAAATTTTGCTCGACACTGGTTCCGTTATTATTATTACGTTGGAATAACTTTTGTCTATGCAATCATCGCATGCATGGTGATTTCTTTTGTTATTCCATTCTTTATTATACTCAGTTGGTTAAAATTTTGACTTCTATACTCCATGAAATTAGTAGAATATCCTTTATATTTGTGCTTCATCCAGTATCTTTTCATGGAAATATTCTTCAGATCATTCTTGAATTTTACTCTACAAAAAGATTATCGTGTTGACAATTTGGACATTATTAGTTCTGGATAAATTAATTCTTGAACTTGTTTTATTGAATTCTTATATCATTGTCATCATCCTCATATTTATATTATGTTGAAAGTCATCTGTGGCCTGTAGTGCATAGATGGACTTGGTATGATTATGATTAGGGATTATTGATTGTAATCATGGACCGTAATGTTACAAATGATGTGGTAAAAGTTATCATTGTCCGTAGTGCATTGATGGATGATTGTTGGCATGATCATGACCATTAATGAATACACGAATGTCCTTGGTCAGTAAAGTGCATGGATAATTTATGGTCGTGATACTAAAGAATATCCTCGCCAGTAGTCACAGGGGTGATTCGATGATGTGGATTATTTATTGTCGAGTCCCAATGATAAAAGTCATGAAAAACCTTTTAAATCGTAAAAGATAATAGATTTTATTCTCTACTTGACTCTTTTAATGGATTGCTTGTTCATTGCAGCTTAAACTTGATGTTGTTATATTTTATCGTTTAACACTTTGTTGAAGGCTAACGATAATTTATTACGCATTATCTTAGTCATAATATTTCTTCTTTGGGCTAGTTGAGCTCACCCTTTATTTCACTTTGTTCTCTTGTGAAATGAGAACATAGAAGGACTAATCGGGGAATGGAGTGACGGTCCAGGAGGATAGCATTAGTAGTCCTCACTATTATGTGAAATAGTGTGTTAATAATTGTAATGAGGACTCCTTTTGAGTTTGTATAATCTCTAGTAGACAATAATTATATTCAAACTCACAGTTATGTTTTTTGTCGTATTGTACACCTACAGCTTGTATTAGTAAGTTGTATTTGAATTTTGTACCATGTATCTGACGACCCAAGATGGGTGATGTATACCTAATTTTGGAGGCGTCACAGATTATATTGTTTTTATTATCATATATAACATTTTTATAACTCTAATGATGATAATTCTCTTTGACTTGAGTGTAAAGATGGGTAGATTATTGGTATGATCGTGACTATGGGTTCTCTTTGGCCAGTAGTACAAAGATGAAATGTTGACTAGTATGATCATGACCTTTGAATTTATAATTGAATATCTTTAGGTTAAGTGCAACGGTGAATTGATCAACATGGTTATAATTATTGTTTATATAAATTCTGAAATGATTATATATTTCTTTGAGATATTAATATCTTTGGCCTGTAGTGCAAAGATGATTTGTTGTTGAATATCTTTGGCCTGTAGTGCAAAGATGATCTGTTGTTGAATATCTTTGGCCTGTAGTGCAAAGATGTCCTGTTGTTGAATATCTTTGGCCAGTAATGCAAAGATGAACTGTTGACGAATATCTTTGGCCCGTAGTGCAAAGATGAACTGTTGACGAATATCTTTGGCCCGTAGTGCAAAGATGAATTTATTAGTATGATTATGAACTGGAACTGTGATTTGGTATAACCATGATCTTTGATGTTTTAGGTAAAGACATGTGAAGAAAATTATCTTCGACCTGGATGCGAAGAGGAATTTAGAATCACAATTATGATTATGAGTTATTCATGTTATTGTAGACCAGAACTGTTGATTGATGTTACAGGGATAAAACATTGTTGTTGGATTTTTAACATGGAGAAGATAATAGACTTTATAGTCTATTTGATTCTTCTAATGGATTGCTCGTTCCGCTGCAACTATGGTTGAAAATTTTTATCATCTACCATATGTTCTAAATCTCTGATTTATTATTGTTGAAGGTTATTGATAATTTATTTATCTTTAGTTATGATATTCTTTACTGAGCTAGTTGTGCTCACCCTTTTGCTTCATAATTTCTTTCAGGCAATAAAAGTGTAGCTGGATCGAGCGGGGATAACAAGGGAATAGAACAATGGTCTCTAGCTGTGGAGATTCTCCCAAAAATAGCATAAAAAAGTGTGTTATATTTTATACATCATTTAGAAGTTATATTTGGTGAATCAAATAGGGTGAGGCGAACCCAACTTTGGAAAGGTGTTTTGCCACTATCATACAAGATGTCTAATGTCATACAACCTCGTGTTATCATAAGACAGGGTTGTGCACATCCACTTGCTAAGTATATCTACGTGCACTACCTCTATGATCTTGGAGTTTGGTTGGAGTATAGTTTTCAATTAGAGACAGTGGAGATAGTCATATGTTAAGATAAGACTCACCATTGGAAAGAACATGATAGTAATCTTCAAATTTTTCTTTAGGGTCTATTGGGTCAACCAAGGATAATTCTGTGGGCATATGATATCTATCATAACCTAGATGCATGGCCTCCCATGTACGAAGGTTTTTTTGAGCACTTCCCAAAGATTTTAATTTCTAAAACAGTAATTGACTGTACCTTTATGTAAGGTATCACTGTGAGGTGCGGTCCACGGTTGTGAGATGAGTCACAGTTGGTATATATTTGTATGAAAACTTACAACATATGTGTTATATTTTTACACGACAATTGTTGTAATAAAGTTGTAGTTGTTTTTTGTACCATGTATTTGGCGACTCAGAATAGGTTGGGTGGAATGGACCTATTTTGGGGGCGTTACATTTGGTATCAGAGCTATATGTAAAGAGCCCCGAGCCTCTCGCTAGTGACTTCCTGTTGATGGGGAATGCACCAAAGCCAGACTCTCCGTAGGGGAAGCTGTTCTGCGGCTGCAAACTGATAGGTACCAATGTGAGGTGTTGTCCACGGTTGGGACATGAGTTACATTTGGTATCAGAGCTTAGGGATATGATCTCTGGCAGAGATCGGGGAATAGAACTAGGAGGGGAGAGATGAGTAAATCCTTCGCTAGTGTGTCCTACCTAAGCTTATTTGTTGGTCAGTCATAATATCGGGATATTATGTGATATGTTAATTTGTTCAATTAACCCTTGTTTTGAAGTTGTATTCTAGAATGATATCTGAAATACAGGAGATGAGCAATAGAGAAATCATGATGACAGGAAAGATGGAATCTAAAATGAAAGCAAAGTATTCTCAACTCTTTGAAATACCAGGTACGTAAATTTTGGGGACAAAATTTCATAAGGAGGGGAGATTGTAAGACCCCAAATTTTATGAAATAAAAGTATTCAATTTTTCTTATAATTACTATTCAGTAAATGGTTAAATTGATAAAAGATTAAAGTTAAAGGTGATATATGTAAATATTTTAAATAAGCAAGTGGTTATAAAATACTCATTGTTGTTGGGAATATTTCGTACGATGGGGCAACCTTTGTGGGCCCCATAACCGAAAAGCGATTGGATGAAGAAAATGACAAGTATGAGTTTTTATAAATAATAGCAGTAGTTATATTCTGAATTAATAATTGTTGGAATACCGGTGGTTAAAACATAAGAATACGCTGGCGTTGTTGATAAGAAGTAGCACCAGTATTGCACCAATTATTAATTCTTACGTAAGAAGGCACTACTCAATAATTGTTATGATAATTATTGTTCAATATTTTATTTTATTGATTCAATAATTGCTACGTTGATATTTTATATTTCGTTGTTTCAATAATTGTCACCAAGACAAAGATTTTCCATTATCGAAGCAATAATTCATATTATCCGAATAATATTATTAGATAATATTATTAGCAATGTCTAGAAAGTTACATCAAGGAGAGGTTTGATGTCATCTAATCAGGCGGCAAGATGAGAGAGATCCTTATTGGAAAGCCCCTTTCCTAGAGGCCTGCTGGTCATTATTATTGTGATTCAATAATATTATTTGTGAATAATTAATTATTGATTTATATGATGAGAAAAATATTGATTTTATGTGGATATAGATGGAGAAAATTTTTAATGTGACAATTGTTAAAAATTAATATTTTATCTTTTTCTGATAAAATAATTCATTTAAATATATTATTATATTATTATAATATAATAATGGTGATATTTTTACAATGAATGTGGGATATATGACTATGTGAGGAGGAAGCGTATTTTTGTTGCATTAAATTATAAACACATGTTTTGTGTGTCGGTGGACCCCATTTCTTGACAGAAATTTGATTATAGCATGTAAAATCGTCCGTTTGTGGAT
The DNA here is from genome assembly GCA_020205615.1 of Panax quinquefolius. Taxonomy (NCBI): domain Eukaryota; kingdom Viridiplantae; phylum Streptophyta; class Magnoliopsida; order Apiales; family Araliaceae; genus Panax; species Panax quinquefolius. The sequence continues at coordinate 30,775,957 of CM035151.1, forward strand.
TTCGGTAAATTTTTGTTTGGAATTTGGAAAAAATTTCTCCTGTAAAGTTGTAGAGAATGGAATTTCCTATAAAAAGAACATATGGTTCAAATTTTTCTAACAAAAGGGCTATTTATTATGAATTATTGAAGCTCCGAAGTTCCGAAATAATTAATTTTTGGAAGTTTTAATTATTTATATCAACAAAACGTTTCTAACAAGTTGGTGGGCTCATTTTGTTGTTAAACATGTGGGATTCCAGCATTCAAAGGTTGGCGTAGGAATTTATATATAATATATTAATATTATATTAAATTTTCTGCTTTGGTGTTCTAAGCATTTTCCTATAAATAGGATGCTTAGGTTAGAATTGAAAATCACACTAGAAACTGAAGTTTTTTCTCTCTATATTATCGAGCGTATTTTTGTGAGTATTTAGATATCTTAAGTATTGCTATACGGTGCAAGTTCGTTCAGTGTTATATCCGACATTCCAGTACTGCTCTTTTGAGGTAAGGGATAGTAAGGGATTTTAAGGGTTAATATGTTTTTCACTTTTGTAATTTTTCTGACTCTCAAAAATTTTGGAAAAATTTGAAATGATAATTTTATGAGTTTTGTTGATTGTGTCCAAAAATGGCAAATTTTGGATATATAGATTAAGAGTTATGGATTTTATGAGAAAAGACTATTTTTAAAAGTAAACGCTTATAACTCCTAGTGGTTAACTCCAAAATTGATGAAATTTTTATTGGGAGTTCATGTATATAATAGGAGTATACTCTATAAATTTCGGAATTTTTGGACAAAAGTACAATTTATGATAAATGTCTAAATATTAATAGCTTTTAATATATGAAAAATAGTAAATGAATTTTAAAAATTCGAGAAAAATATATGTTCAATATGGGACTATATTATGCTATATCCCAAAAAAAAAGAAATATTTTTGGAATTGATTTGGTATTTTTATTAAAATGGTCTAGTTATGAGTAAATGAATTAAATATGTTATATGAAGTAAGAAAATTGGAAAATAGGAATTTATGGCTTAAGAATCCTATATAGGTATATGCAGATTTTTTATGAGGGTTTTGGTTATTGATGATGAAATCTTATGAGTTTGGCATTTTAGGATGATTAAATACATTATTTAGTAAAGTGTAAACAATTAAAATAAATTGTTTTTAAGTTTAAGAAATGTCATTCTTTCAATATCATTATACCGAAATATTGGTATAAATTTTATTGTGGAATTTCTACCTTTTTCATGTTAGAGTTACTATTCACGAGTTACTATTCATGAGTTACTATTCACGAGTTACTATTCACGAGTTACTATTCACGGGTACTATTCACGACAAAATTGGTTTTTTTTTTTCTCACCAAATTATCGTTGATTTATGAATCTTACTCTTGAGATTAAATCTATATGTTGATTATATTATTTTTAATATCATATATAACATTTTTATAACCCTAATGATGATAATTCTCTTTGACTTGAGTGTAAAGATGGGTAGATTATTGGTATGATCGTGACTATGGGTTCTCTTTGGCCAGTAGTGCAAAGATGAATTGTTGACTAGTATGATCATGACCATTGAATTTATAATTGAATATCTTTAGTTTAAGTGCAACGGTGAATTGATCAACATGGTTATAATTATTGTTTATATAAATTCTGAAATGATTATATATTTCTTTGAGATATTAATATCTTTGGCCTGTAGTGCAAAGATGATTTGTTGTTGAATATCTTTGGCCTGTAGTACAAAGATGATCTGTTGCTGAATATCTTTGGCCCGTAGTGCAAAGATGTACTGTTGTTGAATATCTTTGGCCAGTAATGCAAAGATGAACTGTTGACGAATATCTTTGGCCCATAGTGCAAAGATGAATTTATTAGTATGATTATGAACAGGAACTGTGATTTGGTATAACCATGATCTTTGATGTTTCAGGTAAAGACATGTGATGAAAATTATCTTCGACATGGATGCGAAGAGGAATTTAGAATCACAATTATGATTATGAGTTATTCATATGATTGTAGACCAGAACTGTTGATTGATGTTACAGGGATAAAACATTGTTGTTGGATTTTTAACATGGAGAAGATAATAGACTTTATGGTCTATTTGACTCTTCTAATGGATTGCTTGTTCCGCTACAACTATGGTTGAAAATTTTTATCATCTACCATATGTTCCAAATCTCGATGACATCGTTGAAGGCTATTGATAATTTATTTATCTTTAGTTATGATATTCTTTACTGAGCTAGTTGTGCTCACCCTTTTGCTTCATAATTCCTTTTAGGCAATAAAAGTGTAGCTGGGTCAAGCGGGGATAACAGGGGAATAAAATGGTGGTCTCTAGCTGTGGAGGTTCTCCCTAAAACAACATGGAAAAGTGTGTGGTATTTTATACATCATTTAGAAGTTATATTTGGTGAATCAAATAGGGTGAGGCGAACCCAACTTTGGAAGGGTGTTTTGCCACTATCACACAAGATGTCTAATGACATATAACCTCGTGTTATCATAAGACAGGGTTGTACACATCCACTTGCTGAGTATATCTACGTGCACTACCTCTATGATCTTGGAGTTTGGTTGGAGTATAGTTCTCAATTAGAGACAGTGGAGATAGTCATATGTCAAGATAAGACTCACCATTGGAAAGAACATGATAGTAATCTTCTCATTTCTCTTTAGGGTCTATTGGGTCAACCAAGGATAATTCTGTGGGCATATGATATCTATCATAACCTAGACGCATGGCCTCCCATGTACGAAGGTTTTCTTGAGCACTTCCCAAAGATTTTAATTTCTAAAACTGTTATTGTCTGTACCTTTATGTAAGGTATCACTGTGAGGTGCGGTCCACGGTTGGGACATGAGTCACAGTTGGTATATATTTGTATTAAAACTCACAACATATGTGTTGTTGTATTTTTGCACGACAATTGTTGTAATAAAGTTGTAGTTATTTTCTGTACCATGTATTTGGCGACTCAGAATAGGTTGGGTGGAATGGACCTATTTTGGGGGCGTTACACTTGAAGTATTCCTTCTTCATCGATTCTTGCTTCCGGCATAGCACCTTCTTGCACTTTCTTCCTCATATGCATCAGCTCCAGGTCTGTAGCTTGAGCAGCTTTAACTTTATCGATTAAAGTTGGTTCTACTCGTATATTCGTTATCATAACGTGGGTCCCTGGAGTCTTTAACTCTATCTCCATCCTTTGTAAGTCATATAAAATGGGCGTTTGCGTTGACAATATCGCACTCGTACCCACATATGATCTTCTACTTAATGTGTCAGCTACTACGTTCACTTTACTAGGATGGTATTGAATGGTATGATAATAATCTTTCAAACTTTCAAGCCAACGTCGTTTCCGCATGTTGAGTTCCTTTTGGGTGAAGAAATATTTGAGGCTTTTATGATCCGTAAAGATCTCCACTTTCTCCCCATATAAGTAATGTCTCCAAATTTTAAGTGTGAAGACAACAGCTGCCAACTCTATATCATGAGTAGGATAATTCCTCTCATATTTTTTGAGTTGTCGAGAGGCATAAGCTATGACTTTCCCATGTTGCATGAGAACACATCCTAACCCTTTGTCCGAAGCATCACTGTAGATGAAAAATCCCTCCGAGTCAGATGGTATTGTCAGAACAGGTGCTGAAATGAGTTTCCTCTTGAGTTCTTGAAAACTCTTCTCACATTCCACGCCCAATGAATTTTGTATCTTCTCGAGTCATTTGAGTTAATGGAGTAGCGATTCGAGAAAACCCTTCTATGAATCTCTGATAATAACCAGCTAAGCCGAGAAAGTTACGTACTTCGGTCATTGATTTAGGTTGTTCCCAGCTTTGAATAGCTTCAATCTTTGCCGGGTCAACAGATATTCCATGATTTTATACTACGTGCCCAAGGAATGTTACTTCCTCAAGCCAAAACTCGCATTTCTTCAACTTGGCATAAATCTTGTTTTCACGAAGCTTTTGGAGTATCAGCCTCAAGTGTTGCTCATGATCTTCATGGCTTTTGAAATATATGATGATGTCATCAATAAAGACGACCTCAAAGTGATACAAATATTCCTTGAATACTAGGTTCATCATATCCATGAAGGCAGCAGTAGCATTAGTCAATCCAAAAGACATGACTAAGAATTCATAATGCCCGTACCGAGTTCTGAAAGCCGTCTTTGGAATGTCATCGGTTCTAATCTTTAACTGATGATATCCGGAACGAAGATCGATTTTTGAAAAGAATATGGCGCCTTGCAACTGGTTAAACAGGTCATCAATGCATGGCAATGGGTACTTATTCTTGATGGTGACATGATTCAACTCCCGATAATCAATACAAAGTCGCATACTCCCATCTTTTTCTTCATGAATAGAACATGAGCACCCCAAGGAGACGTACTAGGACGAATGAAATCGATGTCTAACAATTCCTGCAATTGGGTCTTTAACTCCTGAAGTTCAATAGGAGCCATTTGATATAGGGCTTTGGAAATGGGTTTTGTACCAGGTTCAAGGTCGATACAAAATTCAATTTCTCGCCCTGGGGGTAGGCCAGGAAGTTCTTCAGGGAATACGTCAGGAAATTTATTAACAATAGAAATATCATTTAAAACTGACGTATTTTTGTTTAAATGCGTGACATGAGCTAAGAAAGTTTAACATCCATTTTTCAATAAACGAATAGCTTTATGGCTTGAGATGACAGTGATTGATTTTAATTGTTTGGTTGTTTGAATTCATATAATAGGTTGGTTAGGAATATGAAAGCTTACAACCTTACGAAAATAATTAATTTTTGCATGATGAGTAGTTAACCAATCAATCCCTAGAATCACGTCAAATGCAAGTATTTTCAATGAAATAAGATCGATAGGTAATTTGAGGGTACCTATTTGAACCAAACAAGACTTATAAACAGTGGATGTAAAGAAGGTTTCTCCCAACGGAGTTTCAACAGATAAGTCAAAGTCTAATTTCTCCGGAGTCAAATTTAAACGTTGAGCGCAAGTAGGAGAAATAAAAGAATGGGTAGAACCGGTTTCAAATAAGGTATAGACTTCGCTAGAGTTTATGATAAGCTTACCCGTGATGACCTTGTTCGGGTTCCTTGCTTTCTGGGAGGTCACAACAAACGCTCTCCCTTGAACAACTGGTTTTGACTTGTCTGGGACGACATTTGGTGTCACCGTTCCAACTGGACTTGGTTTTCCTGCACGACAAAATTAAGCTAGGTGACCTTCTCTTCCACAATTGTAACATGCTTTAGACTACATCGCGCAGTTTGGACTAATGTGTCCCTCCCCTCCGCATTTGAAGTATATGATAGGTGGTCGTTCTCCTTCCTTAACAACGGGTGTTGGTATTAACGTCTTTCCATCATTGTTGAATCTCCTCTTCTTGAAATGTCCACTTTTATTGTCGTGGCCATGATTATCACCGAAGTGGTTACCATTTCTGGCATGTTGATTCCCTCCACGTTTTCTGTCACCACTTCGATGACTGATACCACTGGTATTATCATTTTGCCGGCTGCTTTCTCTTGGTTGAGTTGACTCGTTATCGCGCTCCAATAACTGAGCCCTATTTATAACTTCTGAATACAAACACAGTTTGTGAGAAATTAGATATTAACGTATCTCGGGTTTCAAACCTCTTAGAAACATCCGCGTCATTCTCTCCTCATTATCAACCAAGTGGGACGCAAACTGGGACAACTCGGCAAACTTGGCTTCGTACTGCGACACGGTCATATTGTTTTGTTCCAACTTGATGAACTCTACCTCTTTCATGTGACGAATACTTTCGGGAAAGTACTTGTCGTTGAAAAGTTCTAGGAACTTCTCCCAAGACATCCCCAGTGCGGTAGGTTGAGTACGCTTTACCGATTTCCACTAGTAATCTGCCTCTCCTCGCAACATAAAGGTGGCAAAGGGAACCTTTTGCTCTTCGAAGCATCCCAAGACATCAAATATCTTGGTGATCTATTTTATCCATATCTCTACCTTAAGTGGTTTTGGCTCTCCAATAAACTCCGGTGGTCCCAGCTCCTTGAACTGCTTAGCGGTGACCGTCCGAGAGTTGCTAGTGTTTCCACCTGTATTTTGGACTTGAGCCGCTCTCGCCTAATGTTGCATGAATTGCATAAAGCCTCTGAACATTCCATCGTTCATCATTTGATCGTTGTTGTTTACCTGAGGATTATTGTCTTCCTGTTGCACATTATCCAGGGTATTGATCTGTGGTGACTCAACGGTCTCCTGTGCTCCATTGCTATTCTCAATATTCTCGGATGTCATTTTTCAAATACTGCCACAAGATAAGGGTTAATTGACATGCAACATATTATCCCTATACTCTGACTGACGAATTAAATACCAAATAAACTTAGGTAGGTTATACTAGTGAAGGAATTTCCCGTCTCTCCCCTCCTAGTTCTAGTCTCACATCTTAGCCAGGGACCATATCCCTAAGCTTTGACAACAACTGTGACGCCCCCAAAACAGGTATACATCACCCATCTTGAGTTGCCAAATACATGGTACAAAATTCAAATACAACTTAATAATACATCTGTCGTGTAAAATACGACAAAATATAAACTGAGAGTTTTTAATACGAATATTGTCTTCTAGACAGTATTCAACTCAAATGGAGTCCTCAATACATTTATTATCACACTATTTCATAGAATAGTGAGGACTACTAATTCTATCATCTGGACCGTCACTCCGTTCCCCGACTAGTCCCGGCTACGTTCTCATTTCTTGAAGAGGACAATGAAAGCAAAAGGTTGAGCTCAACTTTCCCAGTAAGAAATATTATGACTAAGATAATGCAGAATAATTTATCGTTAGCCTTCAATGGTGTTAAACTGATAAAATATAACAAACATCAAGTTTAATTGCAGCGGAACAAGTAATCCATTAGAAGAGTCAAGTAGAGCATAAAATCTACTATCTTCTATGATTTAAAAGGTTTTTCATCACTTTTATCGCTGAGACACAGCGTAATAAATAATCCACATCTTCGAATCACCCCTGCATTACGGCCAAGGATATTCTTTAGTATCACGACCATAAATTATCCATGCACTACGGGACAATGATATTCGTGTATTCATCAATGGTCATGATCATGCTAATAACTGTCCATCAATGCACTGCGGGCCAATGATGACTTTTACCACATCATTTGTAACATTACGGTCATGATTATACCAAATAATCTCTGGTCATAATCATACCAAGTTCATCTATGCACTACAGGCCACGAATGACTTTTAACAGAATATAAACATGAGGATGATGACAATGATATAAGAATTCAATAAAACAAGTTCAAAGATAAATTTTTAAAGATTTATAATTTAATTTATCCAGAAATCAATAACGTCCAAATTGGCAACATGATTGTGAGATCCCGAATTTTATGAAATAAAAGTATTCAATTTTTCTATTTTGGTAAATACTTAAATTGATAAAAGTTTAAAGTTAAGGGTGATATGTGAAAATTTTTCAAAGTAGACAAGTTGTCATAAAATACCCGATTACTATTCACTCTAGTATTGTTCACTCGAGTATTTGGGACACTTTTGTGTCGGAGTACTATTCACGAGTTACTATTCACGGGTTACTATTCACCTAAATTACTATTCACCCAAATATTATTCACTCGGGTATTTGGGTATTTTTCGTGTCGGAGTACTATTCACGAATTACTATTCACGAGTTACTATTCACCCGATTACTATTCACTCTAGTATTGTTCACTCAGGTATTTGAGACACTTTTTGTGTTGGGGTACTATTCACTCGAAAAATATATTTCTTTTCATTTTAAATCATTTTTTAGTACAATAATATTCCATGAAGAGATGGGCTAATTTCTCAGACCGTTGGTTGAAATTATAATAAAGGTGATAAGTTTTGTTTTACTAGTATTATTAATGTAATAAAACATAAAAGTTTTTTATATAAAAGCAGAATACTTTTATAAAGCTATTCTATAAATAGAATATATTATATTCTATTATGCATAGTGTTTTGCATAGTAAAATCTTTTTATATAAAATGTAATACTTTTATAAAGTTATTCTATAAATATAATATATTATATTTTATTATGCATAGTGTTGCATAAGTGCTGCATAGTACTTTACATAGTAAAATCTTTTTTATATAAAGCAGAATACTTTTATAAAGTTATTCGTTTTATTAGATTATAAATAGAATATATTATATTTTATTTAAAAAATTTCTTTAAATATGGACCGTCAGATTAAAAGTAAATCAAACTGGATGTTCATGAATTAGTTACTTATTCAGTCCATTCTCCTATAAATAGAAGTTCATTCCTTCATTATTTCTTACGAATTCACTGAAACTCTAGAGAGAGAAACTATAGAGAAAGTTCTTCTTCTATAATCTTGAGCGTATTTCTTTAGAGTTTAAGAAAGCTTTGAGCATATTGCAAGTTTTCTTAGAGTATATCCTCGTCCCACCAGTCGGAATACTCTTCTTTCAAAGGTAAGGGATATTATTTGTTGTACTCGTAAGGGATATTATTATTATAGTAAGAGATATTATTTGTTGTACTCGTAAGGGATATTATTATTATAGTAAGGGATATTATTATTATAGTAAGGGGTATTTGTAAGACCCTGAATTTTATGAAATAAAAGTATTCAATTTTTCTTATAATTACTATTTAGTAAATGGTTAAATTGATAAAAGTTAAAGTTAAGGGTGATATATGATTTTTTTTTTCAAAATATGCAAGTGGTTATAAAATACCCTTTTATGTCAGAGAATATTCGTTTGGTCGTGGAATATTCTTCATTGCCGAGGAATATTAAATACTGACGCCAGCAAATTGACCTTGTGTGGGCCCCATAACGGAAAGCAATTGGATGAAGAAAACGACAAGTATGAGTTGTTACCGTTAACACTGTTGGAATACCCAGTGGGTAAAGTAAAGTCATACGTGTTGTTGCACAGTAGCACACGGTATTGCACAGTATTTTTTTGAATTATTGATTCTTATGTAAGAAGGCACTACTCAATAATTGTTACAGTAATTACTGTTCAGTATTTTATTTTATTAATTCAATAATTGATGCGTTGATATTTTATATTACTGTTGTTTCAATAATTATCACTACACAGTATTTTCCATTATCGAAGCAATAATTCATATTATCTGAATAATATTATTAGAAAACATTATTAGCAATGTCTAGAAAGTTACATCAAGGAGAGGTTTGGTCACCTAATTGCGGCGCCAAAGAAGGAGAGATCCTTATTGGAAAGCCCCTCTTCCCGGAACCCGCCGTTGCTATTATTGTGATTCTCGTGATATTATTTGTGAATAATTAATTATTGATTTATATGATGAGGAAAATATTCATTTTATGTGGATATAGATGGAGAAAATTTTAAAGTGACAATTGTTGAAAATCAATATTTTATCTTTTTCGATAAAATAATATTTTATTATATTATTATAATATAATAATGATAATATTTTTACATGTCTGTAGGCCCATTTCTTGATTGAAATTTGATTATAGCATGTAAAATCGTCTGTTTGTGGATTTCGGTCAATTTCTGTTTGGAATTTGAAAAAACTTTTTTCTACAAAGTAGTAGAGAATTGAATTTCCTATAAAAAAAGCGAGATTCAAATTTTCTGATAAAAGAGCTATTTATTATGAATTATTGAAGTTCTGTGGTTCCGAAATAATTGATTTTTGAAAGTTTTAATTAATTTTAATAACAAAAGCGTTTTTTGTTATGTTTGGAGGGCCCATTGGTGGTTGAGATTAAATGAAATCGGTTGTTAAAAAGTAAGTGTGTAAGAAAATTTTATAAATATAATATTATTATATTCAATTTTCTACTTTGGTGTTCTAAGCAATTTCTATAAATAGGGTGCTTAGGTTAGAATTGAAAATCACACCTTAAGGCTGAAGTTTTCTCTATTTTCTCTCTATATTATCGAGTGTATTCTTGTGAGTATTTTGATATCTTGAGTGTTGTTATACGGTGCAAGTTCGTTCAACGTTATTCCAGTCAGAAGTACTGCTCTTTTGAAGTAAGGGATAGTAATGGATTGTAAGGGATATTATTTTATTCAAAAATGATATTATTTCTTCAATATCATTATGCCGAAATATTGGTGGAAATTTTATCAAATTTAAAACTTTTCATGTCGGGGTTACTATTCACGAGTTACTATTCATGAGTTACTATTCACGAGTTACTATTCATGAGTTACTATTCACGAGTTACTATTCACGATGGGTTACTATTCACGAGTTACTATTCACAGGTACTAGTCACTACAAAATTGGTTTCTTTTTCTAACCAAATTATAGTTGATTTATGAATATTACTCTGGAGATTAAAACTATGTATTGATTATATTGATTTTATTATCATATATAACATTTTATAACCACGATGTTGAAATTCTCTTTCTTTGGAGTGTAAAGATGGGTAGATTATTGGTATGATCATGACTAGGGTTCTCTTTGGCCGATGAGTGAAAAGTTGAATTGTGGTGGTATGATCTTGACCTTTGAATTTATAATTGAATATCTTTAGCTTAAGTGCAAAGGTGAATTGATCAACATGGTTATAATTATTGTTTATATAAATTCGAAATGATTATATATTTATTTGAGATATAAATATCTTTGGCCCATAGTACAAAGATGACTTATTGATGAATATCTTTGGCCCGTAGTGCAAAGATGAATTATTGATGAATATCTTTGGCATGTAGTGCAAAGATGACTTGTTGATGAATATCTTTGGCCCGTAGTGCAAAGATGAACTGTTGACGAATATCTTTGGCCCGTAGTGCAAAGATGAATTTATTAGTATGATTATGAGCGAGGCGTGATTTGGTATAACCATGATCTTTGATGTTTCAGGTAAAGACAGGTGATGAAAATTATCTTCGTCTTGGATACGAAGAGGAATTTAGAACCACAATTATGATTATGAGTTATTCACATGATTGTGGAAAGGAATTATTGATTGATGTTACAGGAATAAAACATTGTTGGTGGACTTTTAACATGGAGAAGATAATAGACTTTATGGTCTATTTGACTCTTCTAATGGATTGCTCGTTCCGCTGCAACTATGGTTGAAAAGTTTTATCATCTACCATATGTTCTAAATCTCTGATTTATTACTGTTGAAGGCTATTGATAATTTATTTATCTTTAGTCATGATATTCTTTACTGAGCTAGTTGTACTCACCCTTTTGTTTTACAATTCCTTTCAAGTAATAAAAGTGTAGCTGGGTCGAGCGGGGGATAACAAGGGAATAGAACGGTGGTCTATAGATGTTGAGGGTGAGGTGAATTTAACTTGGAAGGGTGTTTTGCCACTATCATACAAGATGTCTAATGACATACAACCTAGTGTCATCATAAGACAGGGTTCTGCTCATCAACTTGTTGAGTATATTTACAAGCACTACCTATATAATTTTGTTTGTTTGTTTGGAGTATAATTCCCAATTAGAGACGGTGGAGATAATGATATGTCAAGAGAAGACACACCATTGGAAAGAATATGATAGTAATCTTCTGGTTTTTCTTTGGGGTCTATTGGGTCAACCAAGGATAATTTTGTGGGCATATGATATCTATAATAACCTAGACGCATGGCCTCCCATGTACGAAGGTTTCCTTGAGCACTTCTCAAAGACTTTAATTTCTAAAATAGTTTTAACTATACTTTTATGTAAGGTGTCATTATGAGGTGCTTTCCACGGTTGGGACATGAGTCACAGTTGGTATATTTTTGTATTTAAACTCATAGTTTAAGTGTTGTTGTATTTTGCACGACAATTGTTGTAATAAAGTTGTAGTTGTTTTCTGTACCATGTATTTGGCGACTCAGAATGTGTTGGATGGAATGGACCTATTTTGGGGTCGTCACAGTATTTTTTCTTTTGTATTCATGAAGAGAACTCCTGTTATTCTATTCTTTATTATTCTGTTGGAATAACCTATATACGCAGACTACCCTATACTTGGTAAAATTCTTCTGTTATTCCATTCTTTATTATTATGTTGGAATAACCTGTTTATGCGAAGTACCGCATACATGGTGAAATTCTTCTATTATTCCATTCTTTATTATTATGTTAGAATAACTTGTTTATGCGAAGTATTGCATACATGGTGAAATTCTTCTATTATTTTATTCTTTATTATTATGTTGGAATAACTTATTTATGTGAAGTATTGCATACATGGTGAAATTCTTCTATTATTTCATTCTTTATTATTATGTTGGAATAACTTTTGTTTATGCAAGTCTTCGCATACATGGTGAAATTCTTTTATTATTCCATTATTTATTATTCATTGAAATATTCTTTTCGGTCGTATTACGCTGATTGGTTCCATTATTTATTATTACGTTGGAATAACTTTTGATATCGCGGACTCACTAGTATACATGGTGACATTCTTCTCGTTATTTCATTATTTAATATTCTCGTTAAATATCACATGCGTGCGTTACATTTATGACTGTTCCATTATTTATTATTCTGTTGGAATAACATGTATACGCGGACTACCGTATACATGGTGATATTCTTCTGTTATCCCATTATTTATTATTCTATTGGAATAACCTGTCTGTGCGGTCTATCGTATGCATGGTGAATTCTGTTGTTATTTCATTCTTTATATTTGGTATTTTTCATGAAAATGAACTAGTTATGAGTAAATGAATTAAATATGTTATGTGAAGTAGTAAAATTGGAAAATAGGATTTTATGGCTTGGAAATCCTATATAGGGTATATGCAGATTTTTTATAAAGGATTTGATCATTGGTGATGAAATCTTATGACTATGGCATTTTTGAATGATTAAATGCATTATTTGGTAAAGTGTAAACAATTGAAATAAATTATTTATAAGTTTAAGAAGTGATTAAAATATTGTTATAATATTAATAATATTAGATTATGAGTTTATTAAGTGATTGATATTATTTGGATAAATTTAAAGTCTTGAATATTTATCCTTGTTTTCGTTTGATTAATGCTTATACCATTGTCATGATCTTCATGCTTACATTGTGTTGAAAGTCATTTGTGGCTTACGTGCATAGATGAACTTGGTATGATTATGACCAGGGATTATTCGGTATAATCATGACCGAAATGTTACAAATGATGTGGTAAAAGTCATCTTTGGCCCGTAGTGCATAGATGGACTTGGTGTGATTATGACCAGGGATTATTCGGTATAATCATGACCGTAATGTGACGAATGATGTGGTAAAAATCCTCATTGGCCGTAGTGCATTGATGGACAGTTTTTGGTATGATTATGGTTATGGATTCTCTTCGGCCAAGGGTGCAAAGATGAATTGTTTTATGGCATGATCAGGACCATTGATGAAAATATGATTATCTTTGGCCCGTAGTGTATGGATAATTCGTGGTCGTGATATTAACGAATATCCTTGGCCTGTAGTGCATGGATGATTCGATGATGTGGATTAATTATTGAGCTGAGTCTAAGCAATGGAATATTAATTCATGGATGTGATTTAATGAATATCCTTGGCCGTAGTGCAGGGATGATTCGATGATGTGGTTTATTTATTAAGCCGAGTCTCAGCATTATTGGTTTTACAGTTATATATCTTTGGCCTGTAGTGCAAAGATGGACTGTTGGTTATTAGTTTCTGATTGTATATCTTTGGCTCAGAAGGTGCAAAGATGAACTGTTTGTTATTAGTTATCTGATTGTATATCTTTGGTCGTAGTGCAAAGATGAATTTGTTAGTATGATTATGAGCAGGAATTGTGATTTGGTATAACCATGATTTTTTATGTTTCAGGTGAAGATAGGTGATGAAAATTATCTTCATTCTGGTGCGAAAACAAAATTCAAAATCATAATTATGATTATGAGTTATTCATATGATTGTGGACAGGAATTGTTGATTGATGTTACAGGGATAAAACATTATTGGTGGACTTTTAACATGGAGAAGATAATAAACCTGATGGTCTATTTGACTCTTTTAATGGATTGCTCGTTCCGCTGCAACTATGGTTGAAAAGTTTTATCATCTACCATATGTTCTAAATATCTGATTTATTACTGATGAAGGCTATTAATGATGTAAATTATCTTTAGTTATGATATTCTTTACTGGGCTAGTTGTGCTCACCCTTTTGCTTCATAATTCCTTTCAGGTAATAAGAGTGTAACTGGGTCGAGCAGGGATAACAGGGGAATAGAACGGTAGTCTATAGCTGTTGAGGTTCTCCCTAAATAGTATGGAAATAATTTTATTGAGAACTTTAGATAAGTGTGTCATATTGTATACGTCATTTTATATTTAATTTTGGTGAACCGAATAGAGTGAGGTGAAACCAACTCTGGAAGGGTGTTTTGCCACTATCATACAAGATGTCTAATGACATACAATCTTGTGTTATCATAAGACAGGGTTATGCACATCCACTTACTGAGTATATCTACGAGCACTACCATATAATCTTGGAGTTTATTTGAAATATAACCTAGACGCATGGCCTCCCATGTACGAAGGTTTCCTTGAGCACTTCCCAAAGATTTTAATTTCTAAAACAGTTTTTGACTGTACCTTTATGTAAACTACCATTGTAAGGTTGTGGTCGAGGCACCATGAGAGTTACATACATTTGTATTAAAACTCACAGCTTAACTGTGGTCTTATTCTGTACGACAGTTCAACAGTTGTATAAATGAAGTTTGTATTTGAGTTTTATAATGTGATATCTGGCGACTCAGGATGGGTGATGTATACCTATTTTGGGGGCGTCACAATTGGTATCAGAGCTTAGGGATATGGTCGCTGGCAGAGATAAGAGTCTAGAACTAGGAGGGGAGAGACGAGTTATATACTTCACTAGTGTGTGACTTACCTAAGCTGAAATTGTTTACTTGATAAGTTGACAAATTATGATATGTCAATTAACCCATAATTTGAAACTATATTCTAGAATGATATTTGAAATACAAGAGATGAGAAATGGAAAACCATGATAGAGAGAAAATAATCGGGAAGGTACAATCCGAAAAGAAAGCAAGGTATTTTCATCTCTTCGAATATCAGGTACGTATATAAATTTCGAGGGCAAAATTTCATAAGGAGGGGAGATTGTGAGACCCCGAATTTTATGAAATAAAAGTATTCAATTTTTTTATTTTGGTAAATAGATAAATTGATAAAAGTTTAAAGTTAAGGGTGATATGTGAAAAATTTTCAAAGTACACAAGTTGTCATAAAATACCCGGTTACTATTCACTCTAGTATTGTTCACTCGAGTATTTGGTGCACTTTTGTGTCAGAGTACTATTCACGAGTTACTATTCACCTAAATTACTATTCACCTAAATATTATTCACTCGGGTATTTTGGGTATTTTTCGTGTCAGGAGTACTATTCACGAGTTACTATTCATCCAATTACTATTCACTCTAGTATTGTTCACTCGGGTATTTGGGACACTTTTTGTGTCGGGGTACTATTCACCCGAAAAATATATTTCTTTTCGGTCCAAATCATTTTTGAGTACAATATTATTCCATGAAGAGATGTGCTAATTTTTCAGACCGTTGGTTGAAATTATAATAAAGGTGATAAGTTTTATTTTATTAGTATTATTAATGTAATAAAACAGATTTTTTTTTATATAAAACAGAATACTTTTATAAAGTTATTCTATAAATAGAATATATTATATTCTATTATGCATAGTATTTTGCATAGTAAAATCTTTTTATATAAAACAGAATACTTTTATAAAGTTATTCTATAAATAGAATATATTATATTTTATTATGCATAGTGTTGCATAGTGCCTGCATAGTGGTTTGCATAGTAAAATCTTTTGATATAAAACTGAATACTTTTATAAAGTTATTCGTTTTATTAGATTATAAATAGAATATATTATATTTTATTTAAAAGATTTTGCTTTAAATATGGACCGTCCGATTAAAAGTAAATCAATCTGGACCGTTCATGAATTAGTTACTATTCAGTTCATTCTCCTATAAATAGAATCTCATTCCTTCATTATTTCTTACGAATTCATTAAAACTCTAGATAGAGAAACTATAGAGAGAGTTCTTCATCTATAATCTTGAGCGTATTTCTTTAGAGTTTAAGAAAGCTTTGAGCATAGTGCAAGTTTTCTTCGAGTATATCCTCATCCTACCAGTCGGAATACTCTTCTTTCAAAGGTAAGGGATATTATTTGTTGTACTCGTAAGGGATATTATTATTATAGTAAGGGATATTATTTGTTGTACTCGTAAGGGATATTATTATAGTAAGGGGTATTTTTTCTTTTGTATTCATGAAGAGAACTTCTGTTATTCTATTCTTTATTATTCTGTTGGAATAACCTGTATACGCGGACTACCCTATACTTGGTGAAATTCTTCTGTTATTCCATTCTTTATTATTATGTTAGAATAACCTGTTTATGTGAGACCCCAGATTTTATGAATAAATATTTAATTTTCTCGAAATAATTTTTTTAATATTATGGTGTGGAGTTGAGATAATGTTATAATTGTGGGTAGTATTTATAAATTTCGTAAAGTATGCAAGTTGTCATATTATATTCGATTAATCTGGGGAATATTCTTTTTGTTTGGGAATATCCGTGACGACCAGTACAATCATTAGTGACCCCCCTAACGGAATTATCATTTGATCGAGAAAACGACAAAAATATTTTTATGAGTATAATGGCGAAAGTGTTACCGTTAAAACCGTTGAACTACCGGTAGTAAAAAGTACAAGAATGTCACGCTGTGGTTCTTAGTAGTACTACCAGATTGATTATTGATGCTTATGTGATAAGTCACCAAGATTGTTCAATCGGTATTCGGGGACACTTTTTTGTGTTGGAGTACTATTCACGAGTTACTATTCATGAGTTACTATTCATGGGTTACTATTCACCTAAATTATTATTCACCCGAATATTATTCACTCGGGTATTTGGGGTATTTTTGTGTCGGAGTACTATTCACGAGTTACTATTCACGGGTTACTATTCACCTAAATTACTATTCACCCGAATATTATTCACTCGGGTATTTGTGGTATTTTTGTGTTGGAGTACTATTTATGAGTTACTATTCACGGGTTACTATTCACCTAAATTACTATTCACCCGAATATTATTCAATCGGGTATTTGGGGTATTTTTGTGTCGGAGTACTATTCACGAGTTACTATTCACCTAAATTACTATTCACCCGAATATTATTTACTCGGGTATTTGGGGTATTTTTCGTGTCGGAATACTATTCACGGGTTACTATTCACCCGATTACTATTCACTCTAGTATTGTTCACTCGAGTATTTGGGACACTTTTTGTGTCGGGGTACTATTCACAGGGTACTATTCCTGAATTACTATTCACGGGGAACTATTCACCCGAAAAATATATTTCTTTTCGGTCCAAATCATTTTTAAGTACAATATTATTCTATGAAGAAATGTGCTAATTTTTCAGACAGTTAGTTGAAATTATGGCTATGGATTCTCTTTGGCCGTAGTGAAAAGATGAATTGTTTTATGGCATGATCAGGACCATTGATGAAAACATGATTATCTTAAGCCGTAGTGCATGGATAATTCGTGGTCGTGATACTAAAGTATATCCTTGGCCGTAGTGTAGGGGTGATTCGATGATGTGAATTATTTATTAAGCTGAGTCCCAGCGATAAATGTGATAAAAACCTTTTAAATAATAGAAGATAGTAGATTTTATTCCCTACTTGACTCTTCTAATGGATTGCTTGTTCCACTGCAGTTAAACTTGATGTTTGTTATATTGTATCAGTTTAACACTGTTGAAGGCTAACGATAATTTATTCTGCATTATCTTAATCATAATATTTCTTACTAGGCTAGTTGAGCTGACCCTTTCTTTCATTGTTCTCTTCAGAAAATGAGAACGTGGCTGGGACTAGTCGGGGAACAGAGTGATGGTTCTAGATGGTGCATTAGTAGTCCTCATTATTTTGTGAAATAATGTGATAATAATTCTAATGAGGACTCCTTTTGAGTTTATATACTCTCTATTAGACAATATTTGTATTTAAACTCACAGTTTTGAATTATTGTATTATTAAGTTAAACTTGTGACGCCCCCAAAATAGGTATACAACACCCATTCTGAGTAGTCAAAATACATGGTATAGAAACAACTACAACTTTATTAATACAACATAAAAACTGTGAGTTTAAATAACAAGGAAAAGGGTGAGCTCATTACAATTATTGTAATGAGGACTTATTTTAGTGTGGATATTGTCTACACTTATTTTAATGTATCGAGTACTAGCCGGGGTGTGAAATGATTGGTTAACTACTCATCATGCTTTTCGTAAGGTTGTTAGCTTTCATACTCCTAACCAACTTGTTATGCGAATTCAAAGTAACCAAACCACTAAAGTCAATCATTGTAATATCAAGCAATAAGTAAAGAGCCCCGAGCCTTTCGCTGGTGACTTCCTTGTGTGGAATGCACCGAAGCCGAACTTTCCGTAGGGGACGTTGTGAATGACGATGTCAAGTTGATAGGTATCAATGTGACGTACTATCCAAGTCTTGGATGAGAGTCACAGTTTTGAATGATATTTCTATTGTTAATAAATTTTTGACGTATTCTTGAAGACTTCTTAGCCTACCCCTAGAGCGTGAAATCGAATTTTGTATTGACCCCAGTACAAAACCCATTTCTTAAACCCTCAAATATTTCTTCAACTAAAATGAACGTAACATGTGCCAAAGACGTTGACCCGAGCTGTTGAAGATTACGATCGTACCATTCAATACCATCGTGGGAAAGCGAACGTGGTAGCTGACGTGTTGAGTAGAAGATCGTATGCGTTAAAAACTACGAATATACGAACCCACGTGAAGATAACGAATATACGATGATTAGAATCGACTTTAATCGATAAAGTTAAAGCAGCTCAAGCTACACACCCGGAGCTGATGAATGTGAAGAATTAAGAAGGTTCAAGAGGTCGTTATTCTAGAAGCAAGAATCGATGAAGAGAGGAAATCTCAACCCTTGATTTTATTGGTCCATTTGAAATCCTCGATCGATTAGGAACTGTGGCTTATATACTCGTTTTACCGTCAAGTATGTCGCGTGTTCATAACATTTTTAACGTATCGATGTTACGTAAATATGTGGACGACCCGAACCACATTATTAATTTAGAACCGGACGAGATAGTAGAAGATTTAACGTATGAGGAGATACGTGTTAACATCTTGGATAAGAAGAATCGTATTCAACACTCAAAGGTTATACCTCAAGAGTTAGAATTTGAAGTGAAGTCAAGGTATCCTCACCGTTTCTAAGATACAGTGTACATACATAAATTTCGAGGGCGAAATTCCGTAAGGAGGGGAGATTGTGAGACCCCAGATTTTATGAATAAATATTTAATTTTCTCGAAATAATTTTTTTAATATTATGGTGTGGAGTTGAGATAATGTTATAGTCGTGGGTAGTATTTATAAATTTTGCAAAGTATGCAAGTTGTCATATTATATTCGATTGGTCGGAGAATATTCTTTTTGTCGGGGAATATCCGTACGACGATATACAATCGTTAGTGAACCCCCATAACGGAATTATCATTCGGATCGAGAAAATGACAAAAATATTTTTATGAGTATAATCTACGGAAGTGTTACCGTTAAAACCATTGAACTACTCGGTAGTAAAAAGTACAAAGAATATACGCCGTGGTTGAATAGTAGCACACCAGTATTGATTATTGATGCTTATGTGATAAGTCACTCAAAGATTGTTCAATCCAAGTATTCGGATACTTTTTGTGTCTGAGTACTATTCACGAGTTACTATTCATGAGTTACTATTCATGGGTTACTATTCACCTAAATTATTATTCACCGAATATTATTCACTTTCCTGTATTTGGGGTATTTTTTGTGTTTGAAGTACTATTCACTAAGTTACTATTCAATTCGATTACTATTCACCAAAATTACTATTCAAGAATATTATTCACTTCCGGGTATTTGGGGTATTTTGTGTTTGAGTACTATTCACGAGTTACTATTCACCTAAATTACTATTCACCGAATATTATTCACCTTCG
This sequence comes from Panax quinquefolius, assembly GCA_020205615.1. NCBI lineage: Eukaryota > Viridiplantae > Streptophyta > Magnoliopsida > Apiales > Araliaceae > Panax > Panax quinquefolius. Next base: position 30,796,187 of record CM035151.1, read on the forward strand.
GGTATTTGGGGTATTTTTGTGTCGAGTACTATTCACGAGTTACTATTCACCTAAATTACTATTCAATTGAATATTATTCACTCCTGTATTTGGGGTATTTTTCGTGTTGAGTACTATTCACTAAGTTACTATTCACCCAATTACTATTCACTCTAGTATTGTTCACTCGAGTATTTGGGACACTTTTTTGTGTCTGGGTACTATTCACGGGTACTATTCCTAATTTCTATTCACGAGTACTTATTCAATTCAAAAATATATTTATTTTTCGGTCAAATCATTTTAAGTACAATATTATTCTATGAATAAATGTGCTAATTTTTTAGACAGTTAGTTGAAATTATAATAAAGATGATAAGTTTTGTTTTATTGGTATTATTAATGTAATAAAATGTAGAAAAACTTTTTATATAAAAATGTAATACTTTTATAAAGTTATTCTATAAATAGAATATATTATATTCTATTACGATAGTGTTTTCAGCATAGTAAAATCTTTTATATAAAACATAATACTTTTATAAAGTTATTTGTTTTATTAGATAATAATTAGAATATATTATATTTTATTATGTATAGTGTTTGCATAGTGTCTATGATAGTGTTTGTATAGTAAAATCTTTTATAAAGTTATTCGTTTATTAGATTATAAATAGAATATATTATATTTTATTTAAAATATTTTGCTTTAGATATGGACCGAGTCAGATTAAAGTAAATCAATGGGTCCGTTCATGAGTTAGTTACTATGCAATCCATTTTTCTATAAATAGAAGCTCATTCCTTCATTATTTCCCGATTTAATTCAATTGAAACTCTGCATGAGAAACTATAGAGAGAAAGAAGAAAAGTGTTCTACTACTTCACTACTTCTATATCCAAGACTCTTTCTTTCTAAGGTAGGGAATATTATTTGTTGTACTCGTAAGGGTACTCTTTCTTTCTTATTTATGAAGAGAACTTCATTATTCCATTCTTTATTATTACATTGGAATAACTCAGATACGCTGCTGCTACCCTATACTTGGTGAAATTCTTCCGTTATTCTATTCTATTCTTTATTATTATGTTGGAATAATCTGCATCATGCAAAGAAATCTGCATACATGGTGAAATTCTTCTAATATTCCATTCTTTATTATTCATTGGAATATCCTCAGATGTATGCGTTTTTACTTGGGACCGGTTCCGTTATTTATTATTACATTGGATTATCCCGCTAAGCATTTAATTTCACCGACCGGTTCCGTTATTATTATTCTCGTTGAATAACTCGCTCATGCTAAGCAACCGCATGCATGGTGATTTCTTTTGTTATTCCATTCTTTATTATACTCGGTTGGATAAAGTTTTGACTTCTATACTCCATGAAATTAGTGGAATATCCTTGATAATTGCCTTCATCCAAAGATCTTTCATGGAAATATTCTTCCGAGCATTCTTGAATTTTACTCTACAAAGCGTTATCATGTTGACAATTTGGGACGTTATTGGTTCTTGGACAAATTAATTCTTGAACTTGTTTTATTGAATTATTATATCATTGTCATCATCCTCATATTTATATTTTTGAAAGTCATCGTGTATTCAGAAAGTGGTGCATAGATGGACTTAGTATGATTATGACCAAGGATTATTCGATTGTAATCATAATCGTAATGTTACATATGATGTGGAAAAAGTCCTCATTGGCCCGTAGTGCATCGATTTTACGCTTTTGGTATGCTTATGGCTATGGATTCTCTTTCGCAGTAGTGTAAAGATGAATTGTTTTATGGCATGATCGGGACCATTGATGAAAACATGATTATCTTAAGTGGTTGTGCATGGATAATTCGTGGTCGTGATACTAAAGTATATCCTCGGTCAGTAGTGTGAGGGGTGATTCGATGATGTGGATTATTTATTAAGTTGAGTCCCAAATGATAAATGTGATGAAAAACCTTTTAAATCATAGAAGATAGTAGATTTTATTCCCTACTGACTCTTCTAATGGATCGCTTGTTCTACCGCAGTTAAACTTGATGTTTGTTATATTGTATCAGACGGTTTAACATCATTTGAAGGCTAACGATAATTTATTCTCGCATTATCTTAATCATAATATTTCTTCATCGGGCTAGTTGAAATGACCCTTTTCTTTCTTTCATTGTTCTCTTCAGGAAATGAGAACGTAGCTGGGACTAGTCGGGGAATAGAGTGATGGTCCTAGATGGTGCATTAGTAGTCCTCATTATTCTGTGAAATAGTGTGATAATAATTCTAATGAGGACTCCTTTTGAGTTTATATACTCTCTATTAGACAATATTTGTATTTAAACTCACAGTTTATGTTTTGTCGTATTGTACACGGCAGTTGTATTATTAAGTTGTATTTGAATTTTGTACCATGTAAGTGGCGACCCAAGATGGGTGACGTATACCTAATTTTGGGGGCGTCACAGTTGGTATCAGAGCTTAGGGATATGATCCCTGGCTGAGATTTGAGACAAGAACTAGGAGGGGAGAGACGAGGAATTCTTCACTAGTATGACCTACCTAAGTTTATTTGTTATTTAATTAGTCGATCAGAATATAGGGATAATATATGATATGTTAATTAACCCTTGTTTTGTGACAGTGTTTTGGCATCTGAAAATGTTGAGATAAGCAATGAAGCACATGAGACCGTTGAGTCAGCTCAACCAAAAGGTAACGACCAACAACACGATAATAATCATATCGGTGGCAACGACCATTGGAACAATGATAACCATCGTAGGGTAAATTATCATGCCAAGAATGGTAACCACTTCGGGGGTAATCATGACCAAGATAATAGAAGTGGAAATTTCAAGAAGGGAAGGTCATTTAGCTCGATTTTGTCGTATAGTGAAATCAAGTCTAGCTTGGACGGTGGTAACAAAGGCGAATACAGACAAAACAAAGTCGGTGGTTTCAGAAAGAGCGTTTTTCGTGACTTCTCAAAAAGCGAGTAAACCGAACGAAGTTAGCACGGGTTAGTTATGTAAGACCCCAAATTATTAATAAATAAAATGTAATTTCCTCTATTTATCATTTTGAAATAGTAAGGGTTGATTTGATTAATGTGGTTAGTTATGGGTAAAATGTGCAAATATTTCAAATAAGCAAGTGGTTATAAAATACTCATTGTTGCTCGGAGAATATTCATTTGGTCGTGGAATATTCTTGCTTTGTTGGGAATATTAAATGACGACGACGTTTGACCTTGCGTGGGCCCCATAACGGAAAGCAATTGGATGGAGAAACGACAAGTATAAGTTGTTTATAAATAATCAGCACGGTTGTTACCGCTAATATCAATTGTTGGAATACCCGGTGGTTAAAACACGATGTACGCGTTGTTGATAAAAGAAGACACCAGATTGCACTAATTATTGATTCTTACGTGAAGGAAGGCACTACTCAATAATTGTTACAGTAATTATCGCTCAAAGATTTTATTTTATTGATTCAATAATTCTTTGCGTTGATTTTTTTTATTATTGTTATTTCAATAATTGTCACTACACAAGATTTTTTTGATTATCTGAGCAATAATTCATATTATCCTGAATAATATTATTAGATAACATTATTGGCAATGTCTAGAAAGTTCTGCATAAGGAGAGGTTTTGTCACCTAATCATACAAGAGAGAAGAAGAAATTCTTATTCGAAAGCCCCTCTTTCCTGAACCGCACGGTTGTCAATATTGTGATTTCAGTAATATTATTTGCCAATAATTAATTATTGATTTATATGATGAGGAAAATATTGATTTTATGTGGATATAGATGGAGAAAATTTTTAAAGTGATAATTGTTAAAAATAATATTTTATCTTTTTTGATAAAATAATTTATTATTATATTTTAATAATATAATAATAGTGATATTTTTACAAATGAATGTGGGATATATGAGTATATGAGGAGGAAGAGTATTTTTGTTGCAAAAGTTGTTTAAAACATGTTAAACATGTTGGTGGACCCATTTGTTGACTGAAATTTGATTATATCTTATAAAATCGCCCGTTTATGGATTTCGGTCAATCTCTGTTTAGAATTTGGAAAAACTTTCTTCTGCAAAGTTGTAGAGAATTGAATTTTCTATAAAAAATCGCGAGATTCGAATTTTCTAATAAAAGGGCTATTTATTATGAATTATTGAAGTTCCGAAGTTCCAGAATAATTAATTTTTGGAAGTTTAAAATATTTATAGTTAGAAAAATGTTTTTATTGTTTTGGTTGGCCCCCCATGTGTTGTAAAAATGGTGAAATCGATTTTTAAAGTAGGCGAGGAATTTTTTTAATATTAATATTAAATTAAATTTTCTGCTTTGGTGTTCTAAGCATTTTCCTATAAATAGGGTGCTTAGGTTAGAATTGAAAATCACACCAGAACTAAAGATTTTCTCTCTTTCTCTCTCTATAATATCGAAGCGATTTGTGAGTATTTTAGTACTTTGAGTATTGCTATATTGCTGCAAGTTCTTTCAAAGACTATATCCAAAGATTCCACCAAAAAAGTACTATTCTTTCCGAGGTAAGAGATGTTATTTTATTCGAAAATGATATTATTTCTTCAATATCATTATGCTGAAATATTGGTTGAAAATTTTTATCAAATTTGGAACTTTTTCATGTCGAGGTTACTATTCACGAGTTACTACTATTCACGAGTACTATTCACAAAGCGTGATGATGTTTTTTGTGAAATTTCTATCTTTTGAGGTCGGAGTTACTATTCACGTATACGGCACTATTCACGAATACGACACTATTCACAGAAAAATTAAATTTTTTTTTCTGTGTCCAAGATTGTCTGTTATGATTCCTATCTTTGATTGGATCTATGTTTTGATCTTCATTCTTGAATTTTACTCCAACTGTTATTTATGAAGTATATTTTGAACTTGGATTATTTCAAGTACGAATCCTTAATACTTGTTCTTTTGTTTCACCGGATTCGTTTTCTTTAAAATATTTTTCATCATCCTCATCCTAAATGATGATATTATCGAATATCTTTGGCACGAAGTGCAAAGATGAATGATTTCTTGATGAATATCTTTGGCAGTAGTGCAAAAGATGAGCAGTGTTGAGATGAACACGACCGATCGATTAATATCTTTTGTCCGTGAGTAAAGATGAACATGTGTTTAGATGAACATGACTAATCGATGAATATCTTTTCATTCAGAGTGCAAAGATGAATATTTGATTCGGATATATATTGATTGATGTTCTGGGATAAAATATCGACAATGAACTTTTAAATTCATATATAGAAGATAGTAGTTTGCATTCTCTACTTAACTCTTCTAATGAATTATTATTTCATTGCTAAGATTGATTTAAACCCGGTTGTCTATTGTATTCTATTAAACTTTTCCTCGTTGAGGACTAACGATAATTTGTTTTATATTATCTTAGTCATAATGTTCTTTACTAGGCTAGTTGAGCTCACCCTTTTCCTTGTTGTTCCATTTTTTCTTCTCGGGAGGCGAGAATGTAAGCGAGTACTACTACTCGGGGTGTGGAATAATGATTCTAGAAGTGGTTCTAGTAGTCCTCACTATTCTATAAAATAGTGTATCAATAATTGTAATGAGGACTTATTTGAGTGTGGATATTGTCTAGATGACAATATTTGTATTTAAACTCACAATTTTTATGTTGTATTAATAAAGTTATAGTTGTTTCTATACCATGTATTTTGACGACTCAGAATGGGTGTTGTATACCTATTTTGGGGGCGTCACAAGTTAATTATAAATTCTTGCGAAGTTTATATCTTATTAGATACCGGTTCCACCCATTCTTTTATCTCTCTTGCTTGCGCTCAACGTTTAAATTTAACCCCAGAGAAGTTAGACTTTGACTTATTGGTTGAAACTTCGATATTAGAAACCTTCGTTACATCCACTATTTATAAATCTTGTTTAATTCAAATTGACACTTTCGCGTTACCTGTCAATCTTAACTCTTTGAAAATACTTGCCTTTGATGCGATTTTTAGAAACGATTGGTTAACTACTCATCATGTTTTTCGTAAGGTTGTTAGCTTTCATACTCCTAACCAACCTGTTATGCGAATTCAAAGTAACCAAACCACTAAAGTCAATCATTGTCATATCAAGCTATAAGTAAAGAGCCCCGAGCCTTTCGCTGATGACTTCCTTGTGTGGAATGGACCAAAACCGAACTTTCCGTAGAGGACGTTGTGAATGACGATGTCAAGTTGATAGGTATCAATGTGACGTACTATCCAAGTCTTGGATGAGAGTCACAGTTTTGAATGATATTACTATTGTTAATAAATTTTCTGACGTATTCTTGAAGACTTCTTAGCCTACCCCTAGAGCGTGAAATCGAATTTTGTATTGACCCCAGTATAAAACCCATTTCTTAAACCCTCAAATATTTCTTCAACTAAAATGAATGTAACATGTGCCAAAGACGTTGACCCGAGCTGTTGAAGATTACGATCGTACCATTTAATACCATCATGGGAAAGCGAACGTGGTAGCTGACGTGTTGAGTAGAAGATCGTAGGCGTTAACAAGTGCGAATATACGAACCCACGTGAAGATAACGAATATACGATTAGAATCGACTTTAATCGATAAAGTTAAAGCAGCTCAAGCTACACACCCGGAGCTGATGAATGTGAAGAATTAAGAAGGTTCAAGAGGGCGTTATTCTAGAAGCAAGAATCGATAAAGAGAGGAAATCTCAACCCTTGATTTTATTGGTCCATTTGAAATCCTCGATCGAGTAGGAACTGTGGCTTATATACTCGTTTTACTGCCAAGTATGTCGCGTGTTCATAACATTTTTAACGTAACGATGTTACGTAAATATGTGGACAACCCAAACCACATTATTAATTTATAACCGGACGAGATAGCAGAAGATTTAATGTATGAGGAGAGACGTGTTAACATCTTGGATAAGAAGAATCGTATTCAACACTCAAAGGTTATACCTCAAGAGTTAGAATTTGAAGTGAAGTTAAGGTATCCTCACATGTTCGGCATACCAGGTATGTACGTAAATTTCGAGGGCAAATATTCCGTAAGGAGGGGAGATTGTGAGACCCCAGATTTTATGAATAAATATTTAATTTTCTCAAAATAATTTTTTTAATATTATGGTGTGGAGTTGAGATAATGTTATAGTTGTGGGTAGTATTTATAAATTTTGCAAAGTATGCAAGTTGTCATATTATATTCGATTGGTCGAGAAATATTCTTTTTATCAGGGAATATCCGTACGACGGTACAATCATTGGTGAACCCCACAACGGAATTATTGTCGGATTGAGAAAATGACAAATATATTTTTATGAGTATAACGGCGAAAGTGTTACCGTTAAAACTGTTGAACTACTCGATAGTAAAAGTACAGTAATACGCGTGGTTGCATAGTAGCACACGGTATTGATTATTGATGCTTATGTGATAAGTCACTCAGTATTGTTCAATCGGGTATTCGGGACACTTTTTGTGTCGGAGTACTATTCACGAGTTACTATTCATGAGTTACTATTCACGGATTACTATTCACCTAATTTATTATTCACCCGAATATTATTCACTCGGGTATTTGGGGTATTTTTGTGTCAGAGTACTATTCACGAGTTACTATTCACGGGTTATTATTCACCTAAATTACTATTCACCCGAATATTATTCACTCGGGTATTTGGGGTATTTTTTGTGTTTGAGTACTATTCACGAGTTACTATTCACGAAAGTTACTATTCACTCAAGTTACTATTCACCTAAATTACTATTCACCGAATATTATTCTTCTCTGTATTTGGGGTATTTTGTGTCTGGAGTACTATTCACGAAAGTTACTATTCACCTAAATTACTATTCAATTCGAATATTATTCACCTGTATTTTGGGGTATTTTTTGTTTGAGAACTATTATTCACGGAGTTACTATTCATTCGATTACTATTCACTCTAGTATTGTTCACTCGAGTATTTGGGACACTTTTTGTGTCTGGGGTACTATTCATGTGGTACTATTCCGAATTACTATTCACGGGTACTATTCACCCAAAAAATATATTTCTTTTCATTCAAATCATTTTTAAGTACAATATTATTCCATGAAGAAATGTGCTAATTTTTCGAATCAGTTGGTTGAAATTATAATAAAGGTGATAAGTTTTGTTTTATTGGTATTATTAATGTAATAAAACAGAAAAACTTTTTATATAAAAATGTAATACTTTTATAAAGTTATTCTATAAATAGTAATATATTATATTCTATTACGCGTAGTGTTTTGCATCGTAAAATCTTTTTTATATAAAATGTAATACTTTTATAAAGTTATTTGTTTTATTAGACAATAATTAGAATATATTATATTTTATTGTGCATGCGTAGTGTTTGCATAGTACTGCATGACAAGTGTTTGTATTGTAAAACCTTTTATAAAGTTATTCGTTTTATTAGATTATAAATAGAATATATTATATTTTATTTAAAAGATTTTGCTTTAAATATGGAACGTCAGATTAAAGTAAATCAATCTGGTCCGTTCATGAGTTAATTATTATGCAATCCATTTTTCTATAAATAGAAGCTCATTCCTTCATTATTTCTGACGAATTCACTGAAACTCTAGAGAGAGAAACTATAGAGAGAAAGAAGAAAAGTGTTCTGCTACTTCACTACTTCTATATCCAGTACTCTTCTTTCTAAGGTAGAGAATATTATTTGTTATACTAGTAAGGGGTACTCTTTCTTTCTTATTTATGAAGAGAACTTCTGTTATTCCATTCTTTATTATTCTGTTGGAATAACCTGTATACGCGGGCTACCCTATACTTGGTGAAATTCTTCTATTATTCTATTCTTTATTATTATGTTGGAATAATCTGTCTATGCAAAGTACTGCATACTTGGTGAATTTTTTCTAATATTCCATTCTTTATTATCCTGTTGGAATATCCCGTCTGCATGCTTTTACTTCGGACGGGTTCCGTTATTTATTATTACATTGTAATATCCTCGCTTGCAAATTTCACCGACCGGTTCCGTTATTATTATTCTATGGAATAACTTTGTCTATCAAGCACCGCATTTGCATGATGATTTCTTTTGTTATTCCATTCTTTATTATACTCATTAGTTAAAGTTTTGACTTCTATACTCCATGAAATTAGTGGAATATCCTTGATAATCAAGGCTTCATCCAAAGATCTTTTCATGAAAATATTCTTCCGAGCATTATTGAATTTTACTCTACAAAGCAAAGATCATGTTGACAATTTGGGACGTTATTGGTTCTTGGATAAATTAATTCTTGAACTTGTTTTATTGAATTCTTATATCATTGTCATCATCCCCATATTTATATTTTTGAAAGTCATCCGTGGGCTCAGAGTGCATAGATGGACTTGGTATGATTATGACCAGGATTATTCTTGTAATCATAACCGTAATATTACAAATGATGTAGAAAAAGTCCTCATTGGCCCGTAGTGCATTGATGGGACGCTTTTGGAATGATTATGGCTATGGATTCTCTTTGGTCAGTAGTGCAAAGATGAATTATTTTATGGCATGATCAGACAGATTGATGAAAACATGATTATCTTGAGTCAGTAGTGCATGGATAATTCGTGGTCGGATACTAATGAATATCCTCGTCAGAAGTGCAGGGGTGATTCGATGATGTGGATTATTTATTGTCGAGTCCCAGCCGATAAATGTGATGAAAAACCTTTTAAATCATAGAAGATAGTAGATTTTATTCCCTACTGACTCTTCTAATGGATTCGCTTGTTCCGCTTCAGCTTAAACTTGATGTTTGTTATATTGTATCGGTTTAACACTTCTTTTTCAAGGCTAACGATAATTTATTCTCGCATTATCTTAATCATAATATTTCTTACTAGGCTAATTGAGCTCACCTTTCTTTCACCGCTTTCTCTGTGAAATGAGAACGTAATGGGACTAGTCGGGAATGTAGAGTGATGGTCCTAGATGGTGCATTAGTAGTCCTCACTATTCGTGAAATAGTGTGATAATAATTGTAATGAGGACTCCTTTTGAGTTTGTATACTCTATTAGACAATATTTGTATTCAAACTCACAGTTTATGTTTTATCGTATTGTACACGACGCATAACCATTATTATTAAGTTGTATTTGAATTTTGTACCATGTAAGTGGCGACCCAAGATGGGTGACGTATACCTAATTTTGGGGGCGTCACAGTTTATGCGAAGTACCGCATATATGGTGAAATTCTTCTATTATTCCATTCTTTATTATTATGTTAGAATAACTTGTTCATGCGAAGTATTGCATACATGGTGAAATTCTTCTATTATTTCAGTCTTTATTATTATGTTGGAATAACTTGTTTATGCGAAGTATTGCATATATGGTGAAATTCTTCTATTATTTCATTCTTTATTATTTTGTTGGAATAACCTATTTATGCGAAGTACTGCATACATGGTGAATTTTTTTTATTATTCCATTATTTATTATTCTATTGGAATATCCTTTCTATGCAATGTATTACACTCGAATTCGGTTTTATTATTTATTATTCATTGGAATAACTTGATATGCTGTATCACCGTATACATGGTGATATTCTTCTATTATTCCATTATTTAATATTCGTTTAATATATCACAAGGCGCTTACGCATTTGATTCGTTCCATTATTTATTATTCATTGCTGAATAATCATTCGTGCTGCGGCCTATCGCATTTACATGGTGAATTCCATTGTTATTTCATTCTTTATATTTGGTATTTTTCATGAAAATGAACTAGTTATGAGTAAATGAATTAAATATGTTATGTGAAGTAGTAGAAATTGGAAAATAGGATTTTATGGCTTGGGAATCCTATATAGGGTATATGCAGATTTTTTATAAGGTATTTGATCATTGGTGATGAAATCTTATGAGTATGACATTTTTAAATGATTAAATGCATTATTTGGTAAAGTGTAAACAATTAAAATAAAATGTTTATAAGTTTAAGAAGTGATTAAAATATTGTTATAATATTAATAATATTAGATTATGAGTTTATTAAGTGATTGATATTATTTAGATAAATATAAAGTCTTTAATATTTATCCTTGTTTTCGTTTGATTAATGCTTATATCATTGTCATGATCCTCATGCTTATATTGTGTTGAAAGTCATCTGTGGCTTACGTGCATAGATGGACTTGGTATGATTATGACCAGGGATTATTCGGTATATTCATGACCGTAATGTTACAAATGATGTGGTAAAAGTCATCTTTGGCCAGTCATCTTTGGCCCGTAGTGCATAGATGGACTTGGTGTGATTATGACTAGGGATTATTCGGTATAATCATGACCGTAATGTGACGAATGATGTGGTAAAAATCCTCATTGGCCGTAGTGCATTGATGGACAGTTTTTGGTATGATTATGGCTATGGATTCTCTTCGGCCAAGGGTGCAAAGATGAATTGTTTTATGGCATGATCAGGACCGTTGATGAAAACATGATTATCTTTGGCCCGTAGTGCATGGATAATTCGTAGTCGTGATATTAACGAATATACTTGGCCTGTAGTGTAGGGATGATTCGATGATGTGGATTAATTATTGAGCTGAGTCTCAGCAATAAAATATTAATTCATGGATGTGATTTAATGAATATCCTCGCCAGTAAAGTGTGGATGATTCGATGATGTGGTTTATTTATTAAGCTGAGTCTTAGCATTATTGGTTTTACAGTTATATATCTTTGGCCTGTACTGCAAAGATGGACTATTGGTTATTGGTTTTACAGTTGTATATCTTTGGCCTGTAGTGCAAAGATGAACTGCTTTGTTATCGGGTTATATGCCAGTATATCTTCAGTAGTAGTAAAAGATGAATTTGTTAGTATGATTATGAAGCGTGAATTGTGATTTGGTATAACCATGATTTTTGATGTTTGGTGAAGATAGGTGATGAAAATTATCTTCATTCCGGTGCGAAAATAAAATTCAAAATCACAATTATGATTATGAGTTATTCATATTATTGTGGATGTGGAATTGTTGATTGATGTTACAGGATAAAACATTATTGGTGGACTTTAACATGGAGAAGATAATAAACCCGATGGTCTATTTGACTCTTTTTAATGGATCGCTTCGTTCCATCGCAACTATGGGAAAAAAGTTTTATCATCTACCATATGTTCTAAATCTCGATTTATTACCGATGAAGACTATTAATGATGTAAATTATCTTTAGTCATGATATTCTTTTCAAGGCTAGATTCGCTTCACCCTTTTGCTTTCACAATTCTTTTCGTGTAATAAGAGTGTAGTCGGGTTTGAGCAGGAGAACAGAGGAACAGAAATCAGTGGTCTATAGATATTGAGGTTCTCCCTAAATAGTATGGAAATAATTTTATTGAGAACTTTAGATAAGTGTGTTGTATTGTATACGTCATTTGATATTTAATTTTGGTGAACTGAATAGGGTGAGGTGAAACCAACTTTGGAATGGTGTTTTGCCACTATCATACAAGATGTCTAATGACATACAATCTCTTGTTATCATAAGACAGGGTTGTGCACATCCACTTGCTGAGTATATCTACGAGCACTACTGTGACGCCCCCAAAATAGGTATACATCACCCATTCTGAGTTGTCAATACATGATACGTAAACAACTACAACTTTATTATTACAACAAGAAACCGTGAGTTTGAATACAAATATTATCTTCTAGACAATATCTATACTCAAATAAATCCTCATCACATTTATTGATACATTATTTTACAAAAATGGTGAGGACTACTAAATAATTTTTTCTAAAACCTTCATTCCATACCCCGACTCGTACTCGCTATATTCTCGCCTCCTGAGAAGAAAAATGGAACAAAAAGGAAAAGGGTGAGCTCAACTAGCCCAGTAAAGAATATTATGACTAAGATAATATACAACAAATTATCGTTAGTCTTTAACAGGGAAAAATCTAATAGAATACAATAGACAACAAATTTTAAATCAATATTCGCAGCAGAAATAATAATTCATTAGAAGAGTTAAGTAGAGAATGCAAACTACTATCTTCTATGTATGAATTTAAAAGTTCATCGTCTATCTTTTATCCCAGAACATCAATCAATATATATCCGAATCAAATATTCATCTTTGCACTCTGGTGCCAAAGATATTCATCGATTGGTCATGTTCATCTAAACACTGCTCATCTTTGCTGACTACTACCAAAGATATTCTTCAGAAATCATTCATCTTTTGACTATGTGCCAAAGATATTCAATAATATCATCATTTAAGACCGAGGATGATGAAAAATATTTTTAAAGAAACGAATCCAAATTGAAACAAAATGACAAGGATTAAGGATTAAGGATTCGTACTTTGTTTTATCCATGTTCAAAAATACCTCAAAAATAATCATAGTGGTGTAAAATTCAAGAATGATCAAAACATGGATACAATCAAAGCTAGTATCCGTAATAGATATTTTGGACAAAAAGAAGAAATTTTATTTTTCTCGGTGAATAGTGTCAGATATCGTGAATAGTGCCGCATACGTGAATAGTAACTCTCGACACCAAAAGATAGAAATTCCACAAAAACATCTTCACTTCAGCATTAATAGTACTCGTGAATAAGAATCGTGAATAAGTAACTCATGAATAGTAAACTCGTGAATAGTAATTCATGAATAGTAACCCCGACATGAAAAAGTTCCAAATTTAATAAAAGTTCCAACTAATATTTCAAAGATAATGATATTGAAGAAATAATATCATTTGAGAAGAAAATAACATCCCTTACCTCGAAAGATTAGTACTTCTAGCTGGAATACCGGGTATAGTGCTGAAGGGAACTTGCACCGTCTAACAATACTCAAAGTATACTCACAAGAATACGCTCAATATATCGAGAGAGAAATAGAGAGAAACTTCAGGTTTCGTGTGTTTTTCAATTCTAACCCAAGCACCCTATTTATAGAAAATGCTTAAAACCAAAAAAGTAAAATTGAATATAATATTAATATATTTTTCACATTTTTTTAGCCCACCTTAGACAACTGATCTCAGCCCATTTGAATCACATGTGAGGCCAACTTAGTTGCAAAAAACGTTTTTCTCAAAATAATTAACTAAAACTCCCAAAAATTAATTATTTTAGAACTTCGGAACTTCAATAATTCATAATAAATAGCCCTTTTATCAGAAAATTCAAATCATGAGTTTTTATAGGAAATTCAATTCTCTACAACTTTGCAGAAGAAAGTTTTTCCAAATTCCAAACAGAAATTGACTCGAAATCCACATACCAAGCGATTTTATAAAGTTATAATCAAATTTGGCCAATAATTGTGTCCACCAAACACACAAAACATGTGTTAAACATTTAATGCCACAAAAATACTCTTCCTCCTCATATACTCATATATCCCACATTCATTGTAAAAATATCATCGTTAATATATTATTAAAATAATATATTTAAATGAATTATTTTATCGAAAAAGATAAAATATTAATTTTCAACAATTGTCACATTAAAAATTTTCTCCATCTATATCCTCATAAAATCAATATTTTCCTCATCATATAAATCAATAATTAATTATTCATAAATAATATTATGTAATCACATTATCGATAAACGTGCGGTTCCTGTGAAAGAGGGCTTTCTAATAAGAATTTCTTCTTACTCATGCGCAATTAGGTGACCAAACCAATCCTTACGTAACTTTCTAGACATTGCCAATAATGTTATCTAATAATATTATTCAGATAATATGAATTATTGCTTCGATAATGAAAAATACGTGTAATGACAATTATCAAACAACAAAGAATATAAAATATCAACGCAAAGAATTATTAACTCAATAAAATATCGAACAAGAATTATCGTAACCATTATTGAGTAAGTGCCTTTCACGTAAGAATCAATAATTGGTGCAATACCGTGTGCTACCGTGTTTTAACCACCGGTATTTTAAAGATAACTGTGAATAACCACTGCTATATTTTTAAACCACTTATATTTGTCGTTTTCTTCATCCAATCGCTTTCAAGGTTATGGGCCCATTACATGGTCGCTACTGCCGCATTTAATATTCCCCGACAAAGCATTTAATATTCTCAAACAACAATGAATATTTTATAACCACTTGCTTATTTTGAAATATTTGCGATTTTACCCTAACTATCCACATTAATCAAATCAACCCTTACTATTTCAAAATAATAAATAGAGAAAATTAAATTTCATTAATAATAAGTGGGGTCTTATAACCTCCCTCCTTATGAAATTTCGTCCTCAAAATCGACGACGCACTGGTGTTTCAAAAGGTGAGGATACCTCGCTTTCATTTCGCTTTCCAATTCCCTGTGTCATTTCCTCAATAAGCATGATTCCTCCACAAAACTTTAACTTGTGGTACGACCTTCATGCTGTAGGACATGCTCCTTCCTATCCAAGATCTTGACAGTACCTCCTCATACGTTAAGTCTTCTGGCTATCTCGTCCGGTTCTAACTCTATAACGTGGTTTCGGGTCTTTCACATATTTACTTAAGTATGATATGTGAAACACATTATGAACACGAGACATACTCTGAGGTAACGCGAGTCTATAGGCTACATTTTCTACTCTGGTCAAGAATTTGAAATGGACCAATAAATCGTGGATCGAGCTTTCTCTCTTCCCAAATCTTGTAACTCCTTCCATGGAGCAACTCGCAACAATACATGATCCCCTACACTAAATTCCACGCCCTTTCGATGAAGATCCGCATAACTCTTTTGTCGATTTTGTGCCGCTTTTGTATACGTTGTCGAATCATTTGGATCTTTTCCGTAGTCATACGTATTCAACTCTCGGGTCCCAACAAAGGTGTTGCTTCACCCACCTCGCCCCAACATACTTGAAAGCTTACACTTTCGCCCATATAATGCTTCAAATGGAGCCACACCTATACTTTTCGATAACCTTTGTTGTTGTAGGAGAATTCCACCAATGGTAAATACTTATCCCAACCGCCGCTTGAAGTTCAGGACATGTAGTCTTAATAAATCTTCAAGAGTTTGAATAGTCCTTTCGATTGTCCGTCCGTTTGAGGATGGTACGTCGAATCAATCAGAACTGCGCTCATAGCTTTTTTGCAAGCTAACCCAAAATCTTGAAGTGAATCTTGGGTCACGATCCAAACTATAGATACATGTGCATGCCTCACAATCTCATTCACGTACATACTAGCAAGAAGACGCTCAAGTGAATAAGTCTCCCCGTATCGGCAAGAAATGATCGACTTGGTTAATCTATCAACAATAACCCAAATAGCATTGATGCCCCGAGAAACCGTAGGAAGACCCAGAACTAAATCCATGGTAATGTGTTCCCACTTCCATTTTCGGAATCTCAAGTGGTTGCAACGGACCCTTAGGTACCAGATGCTCCGCCTTTACACGTTGACAAGTTAAACACATTGAGATAAACTTTGCAATCTCTCTTCATATTGTTCCACCAAAATGTATGTCAAGATCACGATACATTTTAGTACTTCCGTGATGGATTGCAAATGGTGTATTGTGTGCCTCCATCATAATCTTGTACTTCAAATCGTAGTCGTTAGGAACACAAAGTCTAGAGTGGACTCAAGTATTCCTTCTTCATCAATTCTCGCCCTAATAGCTCCTTCTTGTACTTTCTTCTTCATACGCATCATTCCGGATTCCGGTGGGCTGAGCAACCTAAACTTTTTCTATTAAAGTTGGCTCTACGCAGATACTTGACATCATCGCACTCGCTCCTCGTGATATGATCTTCTACTCAATGCGCCGCCTACCACGCTCGCTTTTCCAGGATGGTATGAATAGTGTGGTCGTAGTCTTTCAATAGCTCGAGCCAACGTCGCCGCCAAGATGTTGAGTTCTTTTTGAGTGAAGAAATATTTAAGGCTTTTATGGTCCGAATATATCTCCACTTTCTCCCCATATAGATAGTGCTCCATATCTTTAAGCAACGAAACGATCGGGCCGCTAACTCTAGATCATGAGTAGGATAATTCCTCTCATACTCTTTAAGTTGTCGTGAGGCATAGGCTATGACTTTCCCACGTTGCATGAGAACACATCCTAACCCTTTGCCTGAAGCATCACTGTAGATAACAAATCCATCCAAACCAGATGGTATTGTTAGAACAGGTGCCGAAATAAGTCTCCTCTTAAGCTCTTGGAAACTCTTCTCGCATTCTTCTTCGCCAAACGAATTTTGTATCCTTCCGAGTTAGTTGGGTTAATGGAGTAGCGATTCGAGAAAACCCTTCCAATTAATCTCCGATAATAACCGCTAAGCCCAAAAACTAACGACTTCACCACCGACTTTGGTTGCTCCCTAACTTTGTATTGCTTCAATCTTCACGGATCAACAGATACTCCATGTTTCGACACCACGTGCTCAAGGAATGCTACTTCCTCAAGCCGTAACTCGATTTCTTCAATTTGGCATATAGTTTGTTTTCACGATGCCTTTGGAGTACCAGCCTTCAAATGGTGCTCATGATCTTCACGACTTTTGGAATATATAAGGATGTCATCAATAAAGACAACAACAAACCGATCCAAATATTCCTTGAATACTCGGTTCATCATATCCATGAAAGTCAGTAGGAGCATTAAGTCATCCGAAAGACATGACTAAGAATTCATAATGCCCGCATCGAAGTTCTAAAGGCGCTTTGAATATCCTCGCCTAATCTTCATTGATGATATCCGTAATCTAAGATCGATTTTTGAAAAGAATTGTGTGCCTTTTGCAATCGGGTCAAACAAGTCATCAATACGAGGTAGAAGATACCAATTCTTGATGGTGACATGGTTCAATTCCCGATAGTCAATACAAAGTCGCATACTCCCCGCCTTTCTTCTTTACAAATAAAACAGAGCACCCCAAGGAGATGTACTAGAGACGAATGAAACCGATGTCCAACAATTCTCGTAGTTGGACCTTTAACTCCTCAAGTTCAATAGTAGCCATTCGATATGGGGTTTTAGAAATGGGCTTTATCGTGTTCAAGATCAATAAAGAATTCAACTTCACGCTCGGGGTAAACCGGAAGTTCTTCTGAAATACGTCGGGAAAGTCAATAACAACAGGAATATTATTCAAATTTGACGTGTCTTTATTCAAATCCATAACATGGGCTAAAAAGCTTGACATCCGCTTTTTCAATAAACGAATAGCTTTATGATTAGATATGATGTTGATTGATTTTAATGGTTTAGTTGCTTGAATTGCATAACAAAGTTGGTTAGAATATGAAAAATAACAACCTTACGAAAACAATCAATTTTGGCATGATGAGTAGTTAACCAATCAATCCCTAAAATCACATCAAAAGCAAGTATCTTTAAAGAGATAAGGTCAATGTAAGGTAATGGTGCCAACTTGAATCAAACAAGATTTATAAACAAAGTGGATGTGATGAAAGTTTCTCCTAACTGAGTTTCCATGATAGGTCAAAGTCTAATTTCTTTGAGTCAAGTTTAAACGTTGAGCACATGCAGAGAGATAAATGAATGGGTAAAGACCCCAGATCAAGTAAGGTATAAACTTCAAAGAATTTATAAATAGCTTACCCGTGATCACCTCGCTTGGGTTCCTCGATTATGACCAACCACAACAAACGCCTCTTCCGAAATCGTTGACTTTGACTTTTTCGGGGGATTTTTTGAGTCACAAATCCTCTTTGAACTAGGTTTCGCCACCGCATAATCTCGAAGCGATATGTCCTTCCTTTCCATAATTATAGCATACCTTGAACTGTTGTGGACAGTTTGATCGATATGTCCGCTTTTCTTTCCAAGATTTATAGCATATATGACCGGTGGTCGTTTCTCTCCTTAGAACCGCTTGTTGCGCAGACCGCTGCGTTTCACATGGTCATTGTTAAATCTCCTCTTTTTAAAATTCCTCCCGACTCGCTTCTTCTATTTTCATGGCCATGATTACCACCAGAGTGGTTACCATTTTTGTCCGTCTGTTTTTTCTCCATTTGGTTATCATTATTCTGCTGATCGCTATCTCCGTACGATCTCGGTTGTGGTCCCTCGGTTGACTGCAGTACTCATTATCTCGCCTAATAATTGAGCCTCTGTTTACAACATCCGAATAGAGAGAAAGTTTATGAGAAATGAGATATCGACGTATGTCGGGTTTCAAACCTCTAAGAAACATCCGCCGTCACGCTCCTCATTCTCCACCAAATGAGGTGCAAACTCGATAACTCGCAAACTTTGCCTCGCATCGAGACACCGCCATGTTGTTTTGCTCTAATCGATGAACTCCACTTCCTTCATACGACGAACACTTTCGTGAAAGTATTTGTCATTAAATAGTTTCAAACGCTTCCCAAGACATGCCGAAAAGTACCGGATGGGTACGCTACGCACGCAGACTCCACCAGATAGATCGCTTTCGCCACGGAACATAAAGGTGGCGAATGGAACCTTCGTTCTCCGTGCATCCCAAGACATCGAATATCTTGGTAATTTTGCTTGACCCATGTTTCCGCCATGATCGGATCTCGCTTTCCTTAAATTTCGTGGTCCCAACTCTTTGAATCGCTTGGTTGTGACAACCCGTGAATTGCTATCATTTCCTCCTCAGATTTTGAACACGAGTCTCCCTCGTCTCGATTTTGCATGAACAAAGAAAAAGCTTCTAAACATCCCCTCGCTCATCATCCGCTTTCGGTGGTGTTGTTCACGGGAGGAACATTGCCACTGTTGTAATGCGTTCTCCTCATTGGTAAGTACAGCGTCTCCACGGCCTCATTTCAATTGTTAATATTCTCGATTCGACATTCTCAAATACTTTCATAAAACAAGGGTTAATTAAGGAAATCAATATATCACATAATATCCTTATATCTTGACCAACTAAAAAATAAGCTTAGGTAGGACACACTAGCGAAGGATTTACTCGCCTCTCCCTCCTAGTTCTATTCCCGATCTCCGCCAGAGATCATATCCCTAAGCTCGATACCAACTGTGGCGCCCCAAAATAGGTATACATCACCCATTCCGAGTTGTCAATACATGGTACGTAAAACAACTACAACTTTATTATTACAACAAGAAAGCTGTGAGTTTGAATACAAATATTATCTTCTAGACAATATCTATACTCAAATAAATCCTCATCACATTTATTGATACATTATTTTACAAAAATGGTGAGGACTACTAAACAATTTTTTCTAAAACCTTCATTCCATACCCCAGAGCTGCATTACTCATTATATTCTCACCTCCCGAGAAGAAAAATGGAACAAAAAGGAAAAGGGTGAGCTCAACTAGCCCGAGTAAAGAATATTATGACTAAGATAATATACAACAAATTATCGTTAGTCTTTAACAGGGGAAAATCTAATAGAATACAATAGACAACAAATTTTAAATCAATATTCGCAGTTAGAAATAATAATTCATTAGAAGAGTTAAGTAGAGAATGCAAACTACTATCTTCTATGTATGAATTTAAAAGTTCATCGCTCATCTTTTATCCCTCAGAACATCAATCAATATATATCTCGAATCAAATATTCATCTTTGCACTATGTGCCAAAGATATTCATCATTGGTCATGTTCATCTAAACACTGCTCATCTTTCAGACTACTACCAAAGATATTCTTCAGAAATCATTCATCTTTGCACTACAAAGCCAAAGATATTCAATAATATCATCATTTAAGACCGAGGATGATGAAAATATTTTTAAAGAAACGAATCCAAATTGAAACAAAATGACAAGGATTAAGGATTAAGGATTCGTACTTTGTTTTATCCATGTTCAAAAAATACCTCAAAAATAATCATAGTGGTGTAAAATTCAAGAATGATCAAAACATGGATACAATCAAAGCTAGTATCCAGAATAGATATGAGACCCCGAATTTTATGAAATAAAAGTATTCAATTTTTCTATTTTGGTAAATAGTTAAATTGATAAAAGTTTAAAGTTAAGGGTGATATGTGAAAATTTTTCAAAGTAGACAAGTTGTCATAAAATATCCGGTTACTATTCACTCTAGTATTGTTCACTCGAGTATTTGGGGCACTTTTGTGACGCCCCCAAAATAGGTTTACATCACCCATCTTGAGTCGCCAAATACATGGTACAAAATTTAAATACAAACTTCTTTGATACAGTACGACAAAATGTAGCTGAGAGTTTCAACACGGATAATGTCTCGTAGAGAGTATACAAACTCAAATAAAGTCCTTATTACAATTATTATCACACAATTTTACATAATAGTGAGGACTACTATAGCCATCTATCTGGACCATCACTCCGTTCCCCGACTTGTCCCAGCTATATTCTCATTTCCTAAAGAGGACAGTGAAAGAAAGGGTGAGCTCAACTAGCCCAGTAAGAAATATTATGACTAAGATAATGCAGAATAAATTATCATTAGCCTTCAACAATGTTAAACTGATAAAATACAATAGACATCAAGTTTTAGCTGCAATGAACAAGCAATCCATTAAAAGAGTCAAGTAGAGAATAAAATCTACTATCTTTTATGATTTAAAAGGTTTTCATCACTTTTATCGCCGAGACACTTTTAATAAATAACCCACATCATCGAATCACCCCCGCACTACTACCAAGGATATTCTTTATTATCACGACCACAAATTATCCATGCATCACGCCAAGGATATTTGTGTATTCATTAATGGTCATGATCATGCCAACAATCGTCCATCAATGCACTACAAAGAAATGAGGACTTTTACCACATCATTTGTAAACATTACGGTTATGATTATACCGAATGATCCTCGGTCATAATCATACCAAGTCCATCTATGCACCATGTGCCATGTAGATGACTTTCAATGTAATATAAACATGAGGATGATGACAATGATATAAGAATTCAATAAAACAAGTTCAAGAATTGATTTATCAAGGAACTAACAACGTCCAAATTGTCAACATGATACTTCTTTGTAGAGTAAAATTCAAGAATGCTCAGAAGAATATTTCCATGAAAAGATACTGAATGAAGCGCAAATATCAAGGATATTCCACTAATTTCATGGAGTATAAAAGTCAAAACTTTAACTTAACCGAGTATAACAAGGAATGGAATAACAAAAGAAATCACTGTGCATGCGATAGACCGCCGCGACAGTGGGTTATTTAAGCGAATAATAAATAATCGGAACTGAAGTCCCGCCAGTAAAACGCATGCAGACGGGATATTCCAATGAGAATAATAAAGACGAAATCAAAGTCCATACAGAAATGCATGCAGCAGGATATTCCAAATGTAATAATAAAGAGCGGAACCAGTCGGCGTAGAAACGCATGCATGTGATATTCCAATGTAATAATAAAGACGGAATCGTCCCCAGTAAAACGCGCAGATGTGATATTCCAACAGAATAATAAAGAATGGAATAACAGAAGAATTTCACCATATATGCGGTACTTCGCATAGATAGGTTATTCTAACATAATAAAAAAGAATGGAATAAAAGAAGTTCTCTTCATGAAGACGACAGAAAGAAATAATACCACTTACCTTAGAAAGAAACTGGATACTAGAGTAGTGAGGTAGCAGACTTCTCTTCTTCTTTCTCACTATAATTCCTCTCTATAATAAATGCTCTATAGCTTGAGTGAATTGGTGAAGAATAATGAAGAAATGAGCTTCTATTCACGTTTTGGGGCTCAGAATATTACAGTATAATACATTCCTCTTTTCCTTTATTTTTAATTTAGTCCTGCAAGTATTATCAAACTTGCACCAACTCCCCTAATAGTAAATAATGTGAATCAATAGTTCAATCATGTGAATCAATAGTATAATCATGTAAAAAATACAAATTACAGTATAATACCTCCATCTATACCTCCATTTTTAACTTAGTCATGCAAGTATTATCAATCTTGCACCAACTCCCCTAATAGTACATGAATGTGATTCAATAGTACACATATATGAACAAATAGTTATATACGCATGTGAATTAGTAGCAATTAATTGCTCATTTATTTGATAAATTACCCGACTGGTCAGTATAACTTCCAGACAACAATTAAAACCGAAATAAATGTCGATTTCCACTAACACTAATAATTCCAACACAATGGAACTATTTTTATAAAAAAAATTATTTTTGAAATATTAAAGTTTGACTTTTTCCAAAAAAGTGAACTGTGGACTTTTTTGACCAAAAAGTCAACCCCGGAAAATATAATGTCCGCGTCTCCAAATTCAACTCCGAACTCAAATTCAATTTATAATAACATTCATCATTAATATTATAACTCACAATATTTAACAACCAGGTCGTTCCCAGGAAAGAGGGAGCTTTCCGATAAGGATTTCTCCTTATTGGCGCGCAATTAGGTGACCAAACCTCTCCTTGAAAAAACTTCTAGACATTGTAAATATTGAAATTTAATAATATGAATAACTTTGTCGTCTCAATTATTGATTTAATAATATATCATATAATGCAGATGATACTGTGACAATAATTGAATCAATAATATGAGAGATATGATGCAGCAATTACTGTAGCAATAATTGAGTATAACTGAGTGACTTCTCACGTAAGCATCAATAACCAATACCGTGTGCTATTATGCAACCACGCGTATTACTGTACTTTTACTACCAGGTAGTTCAACAGTTTTAACGGTAACACTTTCGCCGTTATTTTTATAAAAAGATAATTCTGTCGTTTTCTTACTATGACAATGCCTCCGTTGTGGGGTCCACCAATGATTGTGTCATTGTACGAATATTCCCTAATAAAATAAATATTCTCAGACCAATCGAATATTATATAACAATTTGCATACTTTTCAAAATTTATAAATACTACCCACAACTATAACATTATATCAAATGCACACCATAATATTAAAAAAATATTTCGAGAAATTTAAATCTTTATTCATAAATTCTGGGGTCTCACAATCTCCCCTCCTTATGAAATTTCGCCCTCGAAATTTACGTACGTACCTAGTATGCCGAAGAGATGAGGATACCATGACTTCATTTCAGATTCTAACTCTTGAGGTATAACCTTTGAGTGTTGAATACGATTCTTCTTATCCAAGATTTTAACACGTAACTCCTCATATATTAAATCTTCTGCAATCTCGTCTAGTTCTAATTTAATAACGTGGTTTGGGTCGTCCACATATTTACGTAACATCGATACGTGAAAAACAAAACGTTATGAACACGCGACATACTTAGCGATAAAACGAGTCTATAGGCCACAATTCCTATTCAATCAAGTATTTCAAATGGGTCAATTAAATCTAGGGTTGAGATTTCCTCTCTTAATCGATTCTTGCTACTAAAATAACGCCCTCTTGAACCTTCTTCTTCACATTCATTAGATTCGGGTGTGTAGCTTGAGCAGCTTTAACTTTGTCGATTATACTCGTATATTCGTTATCTTCACGTGGGTCCCTAGAGTCTTTAACTCTATCTTCATCATTTGTAAGTTATACAAAACGGATTTTTGTGTTAATAACATCGCACTCGTAAACGCATACAATCTTCTACTCGACGTGTGACGCCCCCAAAATAGGTATACATCACCCATCTTGAGTCGCTAGATACATGGTACAAAATACAAATA
This sequence comes from Panax quinquefolius, assembly GCA_020205615.1. Taxonomy (NCBI): domain Eukaryota; kingdom Viridiplantae; phylum Streptophyta; class Magnoliopsida; order Apiales; family Araliaceae; genus Panax; species Panax quinquefolius. The sequence goes on from CM035151.1 coordinate 30,820,900, forward strand.
AAAACTTAATTATACAACTGTCGTGCAAAATACGACAAAACATATGCTGTGAGTTTTAATACAAATATTGTCATCTAGATAATATCCACACTCAATGGAGTCCTCATTACATTTATTATCACACTATTTTATAGAATAGTGAGGACTGCTATGACACCATCTCAGACCATCACTTCATTCCCCGACTCGTCCCGGCTACGTTCTCATTTCCTGAAGAGAACAGTGAAAGAAAGGGTGAGCTCAACTAGCCCAGTAAGAAATATTATGACTAAGATAATGCAGAATAAATTATCATTAGTCTTTAATAATGTTAAATTGATAAAATACAATAGACATCAAGTTTAGCTGCAGCGGAATAAGCAATCCATTAGAAGAGTCAAGTAGAGCATGATATCTACTATCTTCTATGATTTAAAATGTTTTCATCAATTTTTATCACTGAGACTCAACTTAATAAATAAACCACATCCTCAAATCATCCCTGCATTTATCCAAATATTATCAACCACTTAATAAACTCATAATCTAATATTATTAATATTATAACAATATTTTAATCACTTCTTAAACTTATAAAAATTTTATTTCAATTGTTTACACTTTACCACATAATGCATTTAATCATTCAAACATGCCATACTCATAAGATTTCATCACCAATGATCAAATCCCTCATCAAAAATCTGCATATACCTTATATAGGATTCCCAAGCCATAAAATCCTATTTTTCAACTTTGTTACTTCACATAACATATTTAACTCATTTACTCATAACTAGATCATTTTCATGAAAAATACTAAATCAGTCCCAAAAATATTTCTTTTCTGGGATTTAGCAGAATATAGTCCCATATTGAACATATATTTTTCTCAGAATTTTTAAAATTCATTTACTATTTTTCAAAAATCAATTTCTAATTAATTCCTTAAGAAATTATCTACCTCAAGTTTAACTCCAAAAATTCCCAAGTCTTGGCAGGATCTTACACATGTTAACGTGAGCTTCCAGTTTAAATTTCATGGTCATCAAAGTTATAGAACTCCGATTATAGCATTTTTCGTCGGAAAAACCTAAATATTGAAATAGTCATAACTTGCTCATTTTAAGTCGGAGTGAGCTTATTTTTGAACAGGAGGTTCTTTATACCATATACTTTCATGTCCTAAAAGGCCAGAATTTTTCTCACAAATTAAGTGGCCAAAAATGCCCTTTTAAAAATCTGGGCAGTAGCTTTTCCTATTTTTCACTTTTTTGTGCTTTGCAAAAATCAGTCCACACGAAAATCTACAACACCTTTTCTAGTGATTTCACTTGGATAAGTTAGGAAACTCATAGATCTAACTCTAGAACTTGACCACACTCAAAAATTCGAAATATAATAGGAGATATGGTCAATTGAATTTTATGTTCCATTTTCACCAAAATCTGATTTTCAACCCTTTGTGATTTCTAAGAAACTTTCATGTTTTCACATAATAACCAACATAACTCATCATGACAATGACATAATAATTCAATAAAACAAGTTCAAGAATAAATTTTAAAGACTTATAAGTTAATTTATCTTGAACTCAATAATGTCCAAATTGTCAACATGATACTTCTTTGTAGAGTAAATTTAAAGAATGCTTAGAAGAATATTTCCATGAAAAGATACGGGATGAAGCGCAAATATCCGGGATATTACACTAATTTCATGGAGTATAGAAGTCAAAACTTTAATCAACTGAGTATAATAGAATATATGAAACTACAAATGGATTTTCACCCGTCGTACGGTAATCCACGTAGACAGATCATTTTCATAATTTAATAAGGAATGAATACAAAGGATCATTCACCATGCATGTGGTAATCCACATAGACAGATTATTCCAACAGAATAATTTAGAATGGAATAACAGAAGGATTCACCATGCGTGTGATAGACTACACAGACAGGTTATTCCTAACGAATAATAAATAATGAAACCGGTCGTCACGTAGAATGCAATCGGCGAGTGATATTCCGGATGAATAATAAATAAGCGGAATCAGTCCCGCCAGTAAACGCACGATGTGATATTCCGCGTAATAATAAATAATGGAACCAAGTCCCAGAACGCATGCACGTGATATTAAGCGAGAATAATAAAGAACGGAATATTAGAAGAATTTCACCGTGTATGCGGTGATCTCAGATAAGCAAAAGTTATTCCAACATAATAATGAAGAATGGAATAATGTAAGAATTTCACCCGTATATCAGATATCAGATATACAAAGTTATTCCAACATAATAATAAGGAATGGAATAACAATAGCTCTCTTCATGAATACGAAAGAAATAATACTCCCTTACGAGTACAACAAATAATATCTCTTATCTTAGAATAAAGCTGGATACTGGAATAGAGAGGTATCAGACTTCTCTTCTTCTTTCTCTCTATAATTTTTCTCTATAATAAATGCTCTATAGCTTTAGTGAATTGGTGAGAAATGAAGTAAGAATGGGCTTCTATTTATAGGAAAATATAGTTTCGATAATTGCACATTTTGGGGCTCAAAATATTACAGTATAATACCTTCCTCTTTTTCTTCATTTTTAATTTAGTCCTGCAAGTATTATCAAACTTGCACCACCTCCCCTAATAGTAAATCATGTGAATTAATAGTAAATCATGTGACTCAATAGTTCTAAACATGTGAAAAAAATAATTACGGTATATTACCTTCATCTATACTGTAAGACCCCGAATTTTATGAAATAAAAGTATTCAATTTTTCTATTTAGTAAATGGTTAAATTGATAAAAAGTTAAAGTTAAGGGTGATATATATAATTTTTTCAAAATATGCAAGTGGTTATAAAATATTTTTTACGCTTGGGAATATTCGTATTTGACTCGCCAGTAAACCATTGGTGGGCCCATATAATGTAATAACCGTCGAATGTAGAAAACGAAAAAGGGAGTTTTTACAAATAACTACAGTAGTTATTACCAATTAACATTGTTGGAATACCCGGTGGTTAAAATACTGATGAATACGCGTTGTTGCACAAGAAGACACTGCAGATTGCACCAATTATTGATTCTTACGTAAGAAGGCACTACTCCATAATTGTTACAGTAATTACTGTTCAATATTTTATTTTTGATTCAATAATTGTTGCGTTGATATTTTATATTACTGTTGTTTCAATAATTGTCACTACACATTATTTTTCATTATCGAAGCAATAATTCATATTATCTGAATAATATTATTAGATAACATTATTGGCAATGTCTAGAAAGTTCATCTAAGGAGAGGTTTGGTCACCTAATGCTACGCCAAGAAGAGAAATCCTTATCGAAAGCCCTCCCTTTCCGAGGAACTACTGGTTGCGATCTTGTGATTCGTAATATTATTTGTGAATAACTAATTATTGATTTATATGATGAGGAAAATATTGATTTTATGTGGATATAGATGGAGAAAATTTTAAAGTGACAATTGTTGAAAATTGATATTTTATCTTTTCTCGATAAAATAATATTTTATTATATTATTATAATATAATAATGATGATATTTTTACAATGAATGTGTGATATATGAGTATATGAGGAGGAAGAGTATTTTTGTTGCATTAAATGATTAACACATGTTTTGTGTGTCGGTGGACCCCATTTCTTGATTGAAATTTGATTAGAAGCACAGAAATCGCCTGCTTTGTGGATTTTTGGCCAATTCGCATTTGGAATTTGGAAAACCTTTCTTCTGCAAAGTTGTAGAGAATTGAATTTCCTATAAAAAAAAATGCGAGATTCAAATTTTCTGATAAAAGGGTTATTTATTATGAATTATTGAAGTTCCGTGGTTCCGAAATAATTGATTTTTGAAAGTTTTAATTAATTTTAATAACAAAAACGTTTTTGTTATGTTTGGGGGGCCACTGGTGGTTGAAATTAGCTGAATTCATATTTCTTGGGTGTGCGTATGAAAATTTTATAATTATATTATTAATTTATTAAATTTTCTGTGTTGGTGTTCTAAGCAATTTCCTATAAATAGGTGCTTAGGTTAGAATTGAAAATCACACCAAAAACTGAAGTTTTCTCTCTATTTCTCTCTCTATATTATCGAGTGTATTCTTATGAGTATTTTGATATCTTGAGTGTTGTTATACTCTTGCAAGTTCGTTCGGCGTTATTCCAAATGTAAGTAATCGCTTTTTGAGGTAAGGGATAGTAAGGGATTTTAAGGGATTGTAAGGGATGTTATTTTCTTCATAAATGATATTATTTCTTCAATATCATTATGCCGAAATATTGGTTTGAACTTTTTATCAAATTTGGAACTTTTTTATGTCAAGGTTACTATTCATGAGTTACTATTTACGAGTTACTATTCACGAGTTACTATTCACGATTTACTATTCACGAGTTACTATTCACGACGGGTTGCTATTTATGAATTACTATTCATGAGTTACTATTCACGAGTTACTATTCACGGGTACTATTCACTACAAAATTGGTTTCTTTTCTAACCAAATTATAGTTGATTTATGAATATTACTTTGGAGATTAAAACTATGTATTGATTATATTGATTTTATTATCATATATAACATTTTTATAACCCTGATGTTGAAATTCTCTTTCACTGGAGTGTAAAGATGGGTAGATTATTGGTATGATCATGACTAGGGTTCTCTTTGGCTAGTAGTGAAAAGTTGAATTGTGACTGGTATAATCATGACCATTGAATTTATAATTGAATATCTTTAGCTTAAGTGCAAAGGTGAATTGATCAACATGGTTATAATTATTATTTATATAAATTCTGAAATAATTATATATTTCTTTGAGATATGAATATCTTTGGCAAAGATGACTTATTGATGAATATCTTTGGCCCGTAGTGCAAAGATGAATGATTTCTGATGAATATCTTTGACATGTAGTGCAAAGATGGTCTGTTGATGAAAATCTTTGGCCGTAGTGCAAAGATGAATTTATTAGTATGACTATGAACATGAACTGTGATTTGGTATAACCATGATCTTTGATGTTTCAGGTGATGAAAATTATCTTTGTCCTGGATGAGAAAAGGAATTTAGAACAACAATTACGATTATGAGTTATACATGTTATTGTGGACAGGAATTGTTGATTGATGTTACAGGGATAAAACATTATTAGTGGATTTTTAACATGGAGAAGATAATAGACTTTATAGTCTATTTGACTCTTCTAATGGATTGCTCGTTCCGCTGCAACTATGGTTGAAAAGTTTTATCATCTACCATATGTTCTAAATCTCGATTTATTATTTTGTTGAAGGCTATTGATAATTTATTTATCTTTAGTCATGATATTCTTTATCGAAGCTAGTTGTGCTCACCCTTTTGCTTTACAATTCCTTCGGAGTGTAATAAAAGTGTAGTTGGGTCGGCGGGGATAACAAGGAATAGAACGGTGGTCAATAGATGTTGAGGGTGAGGTGAATTTAACTTGGAAGGGTGTTTTGCCACTATCATACAAGATGTCTAATGACATACAACCTAGTGTCATCATAAGACAGGGTTGTGCTCATCCACTTGCTGAGTATATCTACCAGCACTACCTATATGATCTTGGAGTCTATTTGAAATATAACTCTCAATTAGAGATAGTGGAGATAATGATATATCAAGAGAAGACTCACCATTGGGAAGAATATGATAGTAATCTTCTCGTTTTTCTTTGGGGTCTATTAGGTCAACCAAGGATAATTCTGTGGCCATATGATATCTACCATAACCTAAAAGCATGGCCTCCCATGTACGAAGGTTTCCTTGAGCACTTCCCAAAGATTCTAATTTCTAAAACAGTTTTCTACTATACCTTTATATAAGGTGTCATTATGTGGTGCTGTCCATGGTAGGGACATGAGTCACAATTGATATATATTTGTATCCAAACTCACAGCATATGTGTTGTTGTATTTTGCACGACAATTGTTGTAATAAAGTTGTAGTTGTTTTCTGTACCATGTATTTGGCGACTCAGAATGGGTTGGATGGAATGGACCTATTTTGGGGTCGTTACATATACCTCCCTTTTTAACTTAGTCATGCAAGTATTATCAATCTTGTACCAACTCCCCTAATAGTAACTGAATGTGATTCAATAGTACATATATGTGAACAAATAGTTATATAAGCATGTGAATTAGTAGCAATTAATTGCTCATTTATCTGATAAATTATCCGATTTATCAATATAACCCCCAGACATTAATTATCATCGGAATAGATGTCGATTTCCACTAACACTAATAATCCCAACACAATGGAACTATCAAATTCATCTTTAATCAATACGAACTTATTCATCATTAATATTATAACTCACAATATTTAACAACCGTGTCGTTCCCGTGAAAGAGGGGCTTTCGATAAGGATTTTCTCCTTATTGGCGCCGCAATTAGGTGACCAAACCTCTCCTTGACAGAACTTCTAGACATTGTAAATATTGCAATTTAATAATATGAATAACTTTGTCGTCTTAATTATTGATTTAATAATATATCATATAATGAAGATGATACTGTGACAATATTTGAATCAATAATATGAGGCAACAATTACTGTAGCAATAATTGAATATAACTGAGTGACTTATCACGTAAGCATCAATAATCAATACCGTGTGCTACCATGCAACCACGCCAGACATCGCATTACTTTTACTAATGAAAGTAGTTCAACAATTTTAATCGTAACACTTCCTCCGTTATTTTTATAAAAGATAATTACAATAGTTTTCTAACTACGCTAATACTTTTGTTGTGGGGTCCACTAATGATTGTGCTTAAGAATCTGGATATTCCCGACAAAAAGAATATTCCCGACCAATCGAATATTATATAACAACTTGCATACTTTGCAAAATTTATAAATACTACCCACAACTATAACACTATCTCAACTCCACACCATAATATTAAAAAAATATTTTGAGAAAATTAAATCTTTATTCATAAAATTTGGGGTCTCACACGACGCATCAGCTACCACGTTCTCTCTTTCACAATGATATTAAATGGTATGATTGTAATCTTCAACAGCTTGAGCCAACGTCTTTGGCACATGATACGTTCGTTTTGGTTGAAGAAATATTTAAGGGTTTTAGAAATGAGTTTTGTACTGGGGTCAATACAAAATTCGATTTCACGCTCTAGGGGTAGGCTAGGAAGTCTTCAAGAATACGTCAGGAAATTTATTAACAATAGAAATATCATTCAAAACTGTGACTCTCCTCTAAGACTTGGATAGTACGTCACATTGATACCTATCAACTTGCCACCGTCATTCACAGCGTCACCTACGGAAAGTCTGGCTTCGGTACATTCCACACAAGGAAGTCACCAGATAAAGGCTTGGGACTCTTTACTTATGGCTTGATATAATAGTGATTGACTTTAGTGGTTTGGTTGCTTGAATTCGCATAACAGGTTGGTTAGGAATATGAAAGCTAACAACCTTATGAAAAGCATGATGAGTAGTTAACCAATCGATTCCCAAAATCACATCAAAGGCAAGTATTTTCAAAGAGATAAGATCGACAGGTAACGTGAGGGTATCGATTTGAATCAAATAAGATTTATAAACAGTAGAGGTAACGAAGGTTTCTCCAAACAAAGTTTCAACCGATAAGTCAAAGTCTAATCTCTCCAGAGTCAAATTTAAACGTTGAGCGCAAGCAAGAGAGATAAAATAATGGGTAGAACTGGTATCTAATAAGGTATAGATTTCGCAGGAATTTATAATTAATTAACCGTGCTAACTTCGTTCGGGTTACTCATTTTTTGAGAAGTCACGAAAAACGCTCTTCCTGAAATCACCGACTTTGTTTTGTCCGTATCCGCCTTTGGTGCCACCGTCCCAGCTGGACTTGACTTTGGTGCATGACAAAATCGGGCTAGGTGACCTTCTTTTCCACAATTGTAACATGCTTTGGACGGCATCGCGCAGTTTGGACTAATATGTCCCTCCCCTCCGCATTTGAAGCATATTATAGGTGGTCGTTCTCCTTCCTTAGCAACGAGTGCTGGTGCTGACGTTTTTCCATCATTGTTGAATCTCCTCTTCTTGAAATGTCCACTCTTATTGTCTTGGCCATGATTACCACCGAAGTGGTTACCATTTCTGGCATGTTGATTTCCTCCACGTTTGTTGTCACCGCTTTGATGACTGCTACCACTGGTATTATCATTTTTTCGGCTACTTTCTCTTGGTTGCGTTGACTCGTTATCGCACTCCAATAACTGAGCCCTATTTACAACATCTGAATACAAACACAGTTTATGAAAAATTAGATATTGACGTATCTCGGGTTTCAAACCTCTTAGAAACATCCGCGTCATTCTCTCCTCATTATCAACCAAGTGAGACGTAAACCGGGACAACTCGGCAAACTTAGCTTCATACTGACGACCTGGCCATATTGTTCTCGCTCCAACTTGATGAACTCTACCTCTTTCATGTGCCGAATACTTTCGGAAAGTACTTGTCATTGAATAGTTCTTGGAACTTCTCCCAAGACATCTTCAATGCGGCGAGGTTGAGTACGCCACCGATTCCCACCAAAGAATCCGCCTCTCCTCGCAACATAAAGGTGGCAAAGGAACCTTTGCTTCTCTGAGCATCCCAAGACATCAAATATCTTGGTGATCTGCTTTATCCACGCTTCCGCCTTAAGTGGTTTTGGTTCTCCAATAAACTCCGGTGGTCCCAGCTCCTTGAACTGTTTAGCGGTGACCGTCCGAGAGTTTCCAGTGTTTCCACCTATATTTTGGACAGGAGCCGCTCTCGCCTGATGTTGCATAAATTGTATGAAGCCTCTGAACATTCCATCGTTCATCATTTGGCTAGTGTTGTTGTTTGCATGAGGATTGTCGCCTTCTTGATGCACATTATCCTGATTATTGATCTGTGGAGACTCAACGGTCTCCTGCACTCCATTGCTATTCTCAACATTCTCGGATGTCATTTTTAAATACTGCCACAAAATAAGGGTTAATTAACATGCAACATATTATCCTTATACTCTGACCGACCAATTAAATACCAAATAAACTTAGGTAGGTCATACTAGCAAAAGAATTCCCAGTCTCTCCCCTCCTAGTTCTAGTCTCACATCTTAGCCAGGGATCATATCCCTAAGCTTTGATACCAACCTGTGGCGCCCCAAAAAAACAGTATACATCACCCATCTTGAGTCGCCAAATACATGGTACAAAATTTAAATACAAACTTCTTTGATCTGAAGACGACAAAAGCGTGGTGAGAGTTTCAACACGGATAATGTCTCGTAGAGAGTATACAAACTCAAATAAAGTCCTTATTATAATTATTATCACACTATTTTACATAATAGCGAGGACTACTATAACCATCTATCTGGACCATCACTCCGTTCCCCGACTTGTCCCAGCTATATTCTCATTTCCTGAAGAGGACAGTGAAAGAAAGGGTGAGCTCAACTAGCCCACTAAGAAATATTATGACTAAGATAATGCAGAATAAATTATCATTAGCCTTCAACAATGTTAAACTGATAAAAAACAATAGACATCAAGTTTAACTGCAGCAGAACAAGCAATCCATTAAAAGAGTCAAGTAGAGTATAAAATCTACTATCTTTTATGATTTAAAAGGTTTTTCATCACTTTTATCGCTGAGACTCAGCTTAATAAATAACCCACATCATCGAATCACCCCTGCACTACGGCCAAGGATATTCTTTAGTATCACGACCATAAATTATCCATGCACTACGGGCCAAGGATATTTGTGTATTCATTAATGGTTATGATCATGCCAACAACTGTCCATCAATGCACTACGGCAAATGAGGACTTTTACCACATCATTTGTAACATTACGGTTATGATTATACCGAATGATCCCTGGTCATAATCATACCAAGTCCATCTATGCACTACAGGCCACAGATGACTTTCAGCAGAATATAAACATGAGGATGATGACAATGATATAAGAATTCAATAAAACAAGTTCAAGAATTAATTTATCCAGGAACTAACAACGTCCAAATTGTCAACATGATACTTCTTTGTAAAGTAAAATTCAAGAATGCTCAGAAGAATATTTCCATGAAAAGATACTGGATGAAGCGCAAATATCAAGGATATTCCACTAATTTCATGGAGTATAGAAGTCAAAACTTTAACCAACTGAGTATAACAAGGAATGGAATAACAAAAGAAAACATCGGTACGCATGCGATAGATCGCATGATGCAGTGAGTTATTCCAATGTAATAATAAATAGAAAAACCCGTATGACGTAAAACGCATGCAGATAAGATATTCCAATGTAATAATAAAAGGCGGAATCAGTCCCAGATAAAACGCATAGACATGATATTCCAATGTAATAATAAAAGACGGAATCAGTCCCCGTAGAACGCATGAACAGAATATTCCAATGTAATAATAAAGAGCGAAATCAGTCCGGCGAAAAGCGCATGACATGTGATATTCCAATGTAATAATAAAGAATGGAATAATAGAAGAATTTCACCATGTTTGCGGTACTTTGCATAGATAGGTTATTCCAACATAATAATAAAGAATGGAATAACAGAAGTTCTCTTCATGAAGACGAAAGAAAGAAATAATACCCCTTACCTTAGAAAGAAACTGGATACTGGAGTAGTGAGGTAGCAGACTTCTCTTCTTCTTTCTCACTATAATTTCTCTCTATAATAAATGCTCTATAACTTGAGTGAATTGGTGAAAAATAATGAAGAAATGAGCTTCTATTTATAGAAAAATATAGTTTCAGTAATTGCACATTTTGGGGCTCAGAATATTACAGTATAATACCTTCCCCTTTTTCTTTATTTTTAATTTAGTCCTGCAAGTATTATCAAACTTGCACCAACTCCCCTAATAGTAAATAATGTGAATCAATTGTTCAATCATGTGAATCAATAGTATAATCATGTGAAAATACGTAATTACGATTATAGTAGACTCCATTTTAACTTAGTCATGCAAGTATTATTAATCTTGCACCAACTCGCCTAATAGTACATGAATATGATTCAATAGTACACACATGTGAATAAATAGTTATATACGCATGTGAATTAGTAGCAATTAATTGCTTATTTATCCGATAAATTACCCGACTGGTCAGTATAACTTCCAGACATCAATTAATACCGAAATAAATGTCGATTTCCACTAACACTAATAATTCCAATACAATGGAACTATTTTTATCAAAAAAAAAATTATTTTTGAAATTTCAAAGTTTGACTTTTTCTGAAAAAGTCAACTGTTGACTTTTTTGACAAAAAAGTCAACCCCGAAAAAATTTGTGTTTATAGTCTATTTTTACTAATTTCATCGTTCCAGACTCAAATATCACGTCCGCGTCTCCAAATTCAACTCCGAACTCAAATTCGATTTTTAATAACATTCATCATTAATATTATAACTCACAATATTTAACAACTAGGTCGTTCTACAGAAAGAGGGGCTTTCCAGATAAGGATTTCTCCTTATTGGCGCATGATTGGGTGACCAAACCTCTCCTCGACAGAACTTCTAGACATTGTAAATATTACAATTTAATGATATGAATAACTTTGTTGTCTCAATTATTGATTTAATAATATATCATACAACATGAGATGATATTGTGACAATAATTGAATCAATAATATGAGAGATATGATGCAAAGAATTCTTGTAGTAATAATTGAGTATAACTGAGTGACTTCTCACGTAAGCATCAATAACCAATACCGTGTACTACTACGCAACCACGCCAGACATCGCATTTCTTTACTACCGGTAGTTCAACGCTTTTACTTGGTAACACTTTCGCCGTTATTTTTATAAAAAGATAATTTGTTGTTTTCTTACTACGACAATGCCTCCAAGTTATGGGTCCACCAATGATTGTGGTTATTGCATTTAATATTCCTGAAAAAACGAATATTCCCTAACCAATCGAATATTATACAAAGAACTTGCATACAAAATAGGTATACATCACCCATTTCGAGTTGTCAATACATGGTACAATACATGTAAACAACTACAACTTTATTATTACAACAAGAAACTGTGAGTTTGAATACAAATATTATCTTCTAGATAATATCTATACTCAAATAAATCCTCATCACATTTATTGATACATTATTTTACAAAAATGGTGAGGACTACTAAACAACTCTTTCTAAAACCTTCATTCCATACCCCGACTCAGACTCGCTTATATTCTCGCCTCCCGAGAAGAAAAATGGAAAAAAAGGAAAAGGGTGAGCTCAACTAGCCCAAGAAGAATATTATGACTAAGATAATATACAACAAATTATCGTTAGTCTTCAACAGGAAAAATCTAATGTAATACAATAGACAACAAATTTTAAATCAATATTCGCAATGAAATAATAATTCATTAGAAGAGTTAAGTAGAGAATGCAAACTACTATCTTCTATGTATGAATTTAAAAGTTCATCGCTCATCTTTTATCCCTCGTAACATCAATCAATATATATCCGAATCAAATATTCATCTTTGCACTACATGTGCCAAAGATATTCATCACTGGTCATGTTCATCTAAACACTGCTCATCTTTGCACTACGGCCAAAGATATTCTTCGAAATCATTCATCTTTGCACTATGTGCCAAAGATATTCAATAATATCATCATTTAAGATCGAGGATGATGAAAATATTTTTAAAGAAACGAATCCAAAGGAAACAAAATGACAAGGATTAAGGATTAAGGATTCGTGACTTTGTTTTATCCATGTCCAAAAATACCTCAAAAATAATCATAGTGGTGTAAAATTCAAGAATGATCAAAACATGGATACAATCAAAGCTAGTATCCGTAATAGATATTTTTGGACAAAAAGAAGATTTTTTAAAAGGAAAATTTCGATTTTTCGACACCAAAAGATAGAAATTTCCAAAAAAATACGCTTCATGAATATTCGTGAATAAGAATCTCGTGAATAAGAAATCATGAATAAGAATCGTGAATAAGAACTCGTGAATAGTAACTCATGACAAAAGTTCCAAATTTGATAAAAAGTTCAAATTTGATAAAAAGTTTCAACCAATATTTCAAAGATAATGATATGAAGAAATAATATCATTCGAAAAAAAATAATATCCCTTACCTCACAAAGATTAAGATTTAAATAAAACACCTGATATAAAGCATGACTTGAACTCAGCACCAGATAACAATACTCAAAGTATACTCAAAATACTCACAAGAATACGCCGATAATATAGAGAGAAAACTTCAGCTTCGTGTGATTTTCAATTCTAACCCAAGACCCTATTTATAGAAATCGCTTGTAACACCAAAAGTTAGTAAAATTTAATAATAATATTATATATATATATAAATTTCCTACGCCTAACCTTCCAAGAACTGAATTCAGCTCATTCAACCCACACATACTACACACTTAATAAACAAAAAAAACGTTTTTCTAATTTTAAATATTTTAAACTTCCAAAATCAATTATTTTGAGCTTTCTAACTTCAATAATTCATAATAAATAGCCTTTTCATCAGAAAATTCAAATCTCATGAGTTTTTATAGGAAATTCAATTTCTACAACTTTGCGTAAGAAAGTTTTTCCAAATTCCAAACAGAAATTGACCAAATCCACAAACCAGCGATTTTATTAAAGCTATAATCAAATTTCAACCAATAAATGGGGTCCACCGACATGTTTAACATGTTTTAAACATTTATTGCAACAAAAATACTCTTCCTCCTCAGATACTCATATATCCCACATTCGTTGTAAAATATCACCATTATTATATTATTAAAATATAATAATATATTTAAATGAATTATTTTATCGTAAAAAGATAAAATTTCAATTTTCAACAATTGTCACATTAAAATTTTTTCCATCTATATCCACATAAAATCAATATTTTTCTCATCATATGAATCAATAATTAATTATTCACAAATAATATTACGTAATCACAATATCGACAACCTGTGCAGCTCCTGTGAAAGAGGGGGCTTCCAATAAGAATTTTCTTCATCGCGCGCAATTAGTGACCAAACCTCTCCTTAGATGTAACTTTCTAGACATTGCCAATAATGTTATCTAATAATATTATTCAGATAATATGAATTATTGCTTCGATAATGAAAAAATATCGTAATGACAATTATCAAACAACAAAGAATATAAAATATCAACGCAAAGAATTATTAAATCAATAAAATATCGAATAAAGAATTATCGTAACCATTATCGAGTAAAGGCCTTCACGTAAGAATCAATAATCGTGCAATACCGCGTGCTATCGTGTTTTAACCACCGAGTATTTTAACAAAGATAATTCAGAATAACTACGCCTGCTATTTTTAAACAACTTATATTTGTCGCTTTCTTCATCCAATCGCTTTCAAGCATGGGCCCACACACGGTCGCTACTCGCCGCATTTAATATTCCCCGACAAAGATTTAATATTCCACCACCAAACTAATATTCCCCGACAACAATGAATATTTTATAACCACTGCTTATTTTGAAATATTTATGATTTTACCCCTAACTATCCACATTAATCAAATCAACCCTTACTATTTCAAAATAATAAATAGAGAAAATTAAATTTCATTAATAATAAGTGGGGTCTTACAACCTCCCTCCTTATGAAATTTCGCCCCTAAATCGACGACGCACTGGTGTTTCAAAAGGTGAGGATACCTCGCTTTCATTTCCGCTTCCAATTCCCTGTGTCATTTCCTCTATAAGATGATTCCTCCACAAAACTTTAACTTGTGGTATGACCTTTCATGCAGTAGGACATGCTCCTTCCTATCCAAGATCTTGACAGTACCTCCTCACACGCTAAGTCTTCGCTATCTCGTCCTGTTCTAACTCTATAACGTGGTTCGGTCTTTCACATATTTATTTAAGTATGATATGTGAAACACATTATGAACATTTAGACATACTTTGAGGTAACGCGAGTCTATAGCTACATTTCCTACTCTGGTCAAGAATTTGAAATGGACCAATAAATCGTGGATCGAGCTTTCTCTCTTCCCAAATCTTGTAACTCCTTCCATGGAGCAACTCGCAACAATACATGATCCCTATACTAAATTCCACGCCCTTTCGATGAAGATCCGCGATAACTCTTTTGTCGATCTTGTGCCGCTTTTGTATACGCTGTCGAATCATTTGGATCTTTTCCGTAGTCATACGCATCAACTCGGGTCCCAACAATGTTGCTTCACCCACCTCATCCCAACATATCGAGAGCTTACACTTTCGCCCATATAATGCTTCAAATGGAGCCACACCTATACTTGCTCGATAATCGTTGTTGTAGGAGAATTCCACCAATGGTAAATACTTATCCCAACCGCCTTGAAGTCTAGGACATGTAGTCTTAATAAATCTTCAAGAGTTTGAATAGTCCTTTCGATTGTCCGTCTGCTTGAGGATGGTATGCCGAACTCAATCGTAAAACTGCGCTCCATAGCTTTTTTGCAAGCTAACCCAAAATCTTGAAGTGAATCTTGGGTCACGATCCCAAACTATGGATACTGGCATGCCATGCAACCTCACAATCTCATTCACGATATATACTAGCAAGACGCTCAAGGAATAAGTCTCCAGACGGCAAGAAATGAGCAGATTTGGTTAATCTATCAACAATAACCCAAATAGCATTGATGCCTTGAGAAACCGTAGGAAGACCCAGAAACTAAATCCATGGTAATGTGTTCCCACTTCCATTTCGGAATCTCAAGTGGTTGCAACGGACCCTTAGGTACTAGATGCTCCGCCTTTACACGCTGACAAGTTAAACACATCGAGATAAACTTTGCAATCTCTCTCTTCATATTGTTCCACCAAAATGTATGTCAAGATCACGATACATTTTAGTACTTCCGTGATGGATTGCAAATGGTGTATTGTGTGCCTCCATCATAATCTTGTACTTCAAATCGTAGTCGTTAGGAACACAAAGTTCAGAGTGGACTCAAGTATTCCTTCTTCATCAATTCTCGCCCTAATAGCTCCTTCAGTACTTTTCTTCATCACGACGATCGCCCCGGCCTGGTGGCTCGAGCAACCTTAACTTTTTCTATTAAAGTTGGCTCTACGCGATACTTGACATCATCGCACATTCCTCGAGATATGATCTTCTACTCAACGCCGCCTACCACGCTCGCTTTTCCGTGATGGTATCAATAGTGTGGTCGTAGTCTTCAATAGCTCGAGCCAACGTCACCGCCGCATGTTGAGTTCTTTTTGAGTGAAGAAATATTTAAGGCTTTTTATGGTCCAATATATCTCCACTTTCTCCCCATATAGATAGTGCTCCATATCTTTAGCTAAAACGATCGGCCGCTAACTCTAGATCATGAGTAGGATAATTCCTCTCATACTCTTTTTTAAGTTGTCGCGAGGCATAGGCTATGACTTTCCCACGCTGCATGAGAACACATCCTAACCCTTTGCTCAAGCATCATCAGAGATAACAAATCCATCCAACCAGATGGTATTGTTGTAACAACAGCCAAATAAGTCTCCTCTTAAGCTCTTGGAAACTCTTCTCGCATTCTTCGCCCAAACGAATTTTTGTATCCTTCCGAAGTTAGCCGAAGTTAATGGAGTAGCGATTCGAGAAAACCTTCCACTTAATCTCCGATAATAACCAAAGCTAAGCCCAAAAGCTACGTGATTTCAACCACCGACTTTTGCTGTTCTAACTTTCAGATTGCTTCAATCTTCACCGATCCACAGATACTCCATGTTTCGACACCACGCGCCCAAGGAATGCTACTTCCTCGCCGTAACTCGTGATTTCTTCAATTTGGCATATAGTTTGTTTTCACGAAGCCTTTCGAGTACCAAATTCAAAATGGTGCTCATGATCTTCACGACTTTTGAATATATGAGGATGTCATCAATAAAGACAACAACAAACCGATCCAAATATTCCTGAATACTTGGCTCATCATATCCATGAAAGTCAGTAGGAGCATTAGTCATCCCAAAAGACATGACTAAGAATTCATAATGCCCCATACGAAGTTCTAAAGGCGCCTTTGAATATCCTCGCCTAATCTTCACCGATGATATCCGTAATCTAAGATCGATTTTTGAAAAGAATTGTGCCCCTCAGAATCGGGTCAAACAAGTCATCAATACGAGGTAGAGGATACCTATTCTCGATGGTGACATGGTTCAATTCCCCGATAGTCAATACAAAGTCGCATACTCCCCGCTTCTTTCTTCTTTACAAATAAAACAGAGCACCCCAAGGAGATGTACTAGATTTAATGAAACCGATGTCCAACAATTCTCAGAGTTGGACCTTTAACTCCTCAAGTTCAATAGAGCCATTCGACATGGGGTTTTAGAAATGGGCTTTGTATGTGTTCAAGATCAATAAAGAATTCAACTTCACGCTCGGGGTAGATCGGAAGTTCTTCAGAAATACGCCAGAAAGTCAATAACAACAGAATATTATTCAAATTTGACGTGTCTTTATTCAAATCCATAACATGGGCTAAGAAAGCTTCGACATCCGCTTTTCAATAAACTAATAGCTTTTATGATTAGATATGATGTTGATTGATTTTAATGGTTTAGTTGCTTGAATTGCATAACAAAGTTGGTTAGAATATGAAAACTAACAACCTTATTTAAAACAATCAATTTTGGCATGATGAGTAGTTAACCAATCAATCCCTAAAATCACATCAAAAGCAAGTATCTTTAAAGAGATAAGGTCAATGGTGTAAGGTGATGGTGCCAACTTGAATCAAACAAGATTTATAAACAATGGATGTGATGAAAGTTTCTCCTAACTGAGTTTCCACAGATAGTCAAAGTCTAATTTCTCCTGAGTCAAGTTTAAACGCTGAGCACAAGCAGCAGAGAGATAAATGAATGGGTAGCACCCAGATTCAAGTAAGGTATAAACTTCGCAAGAATTTATAAATAGCTTACCCGTGATCACCTCGCTTGGGTTCCTCGATTTGACAAACCACAACAAACGCCTTCCCTAATCGCTGATTTTGACTTTCTCGGGATGTTTTCGAGTCACCGTCCTCGCCGAACTAGGTTTCGCCATCGCATAATCTCGAGCGATATGTCCTTCCTTTCCACAATTATAGCATACCTTGAATCTGTCAGGGCGCTTTGACCGATATGTCCTCTTTTCCCAGATTTGTAAATATACGACCGGTGGTCGTTTCTCCTCCCTTAGAACCGCTTGTCACGCCAAGACCGCTGCCTTCACATGGTCGTTGTTAAATCTCTCTTTAAAATCTCCTCCCGACTCGCTTTTTCTATTTTCATGGCTATGATTACCACCAGAGTGGTTACCATTTTTGTCCGCTCTGCTTTTCTCCGCCGGTTATCATTATTTCGCTGATCGCTATCTCCGGTACGATCCTCGGTTATGGGGTCCTCATTGAACATACTCGTTATCTCGCTTCTAATAATTGAGCCCCTGCTAACAACATCCTAATAGAGAGAAAATTTACGAGAAATGAGATATCGTCGACGCCGGTTTCAAACCTCTAAGAAACATCCCGCATATACGCTCCTCATTCTCCACCAAATGAGGTGCAAAACCCGATAACTCGCAAACTTTGCCTCGCATCGAGACACCGCCATGTTGTTTTGTTCTAACTAATGAACTCCACTTCCTTCATATACGATTTAACACTTTCGTGAAAGTATTTGTCATTAAATAGTTTTTCAAACGCCTCCCAAGACATGCCGAAAGGGCCGGATGGGTACGCTTCATGCACTCCCACCAAGAGTCCGCTTCGCCATTTTAACATAAAGGTGGCGTAATGGAACCTTCGTTTCTCCGCATCCCAAGACATCGAATATCTTGTAATTTGTTTGACCCATGTTTCCGCCATGATCGGATCCGCTTTCCTTAAATTCGTGGTCCCAACTTCGAATCGCCAATGTGATAACCCGTGAATTGCTATCATTTCTCCTCAGATTTTGAACACGAAGTCTCTCTCGCTCGATTTTGCATGAATCGCAAAAAGCTTCTAAACATCCCCTCGCTCATCATCTCGCCAAGGGTGTTGTTCACAGGAGGAACATTGCCACTGCTGCACGCGCTCCTCGCTGGTGAGTACAAAAGCGCCTCCACTGGCCTCATTTCCATTGTTAATATTCTCAACGACATTCTCAAATACCGCCATAAAACAAGGGTTAATTAAGGAAATCAATATATCACATAATATCCTTATATATCGACCAACTAACAAATAATAAGCTAGTAGACACACTAGCAAAGGATTTACTCGCCTCCCTCCTAGTTCTATTTCCCGATCTCCGCCAGAGATCATATCCCTAAGCTCGATACCAACCGCGACGCCCCAAAATAGTATACATCACCCATTCTCGAAAGTTGTCAATACATACATGCATGTAAACAACTACAACTTTATTATTACAACAAGAAATCGTGAGTTTGAATACAAATATTATCTTCTGATAATATCTATACTCAAATAAATCCTCATCACATTTATTGATACATTATTTTACAAAAATGGTGAGGACTACTAAACAACTCTTTCTAAAACCTTCATTCCATACCCCGACTGCACTCGCTTATATTCTCGCCTCCCGAGAAGAAAAAATGGAACAAAAAGGAAAAGGGTGAGCTCAACTAGCCAAAGAAGAATATTATGACTAAGATAATATACAACAAATTATCGTTAGTCTTCAACAGGAAAAATCTAATAGAATACAATAGACAACAAATTTTAAATCAATATTCAGCAATGAAATAATAATTCATTAGAAGAGTTAAGTAGAGAATGCAAACTACTATCTTCTATGTATGAATTTAAAAGTTCATCGCTCATCTTTTATCCCTCAGAACATCAATCAATATATATCCGAATCAAATATTCATCTTTGCACTACAGCCAAAGATATTCATCACTTGGTCATGTTCATCTAAACACTGCTCATCTTTGCACTACTACGCCAAAGATATTCTTCAGAAATCATTCATCTTGCACTACAAAGCCAAAGATATTCAATAATATCATCATTTAAGACCGAGGATGATGAAAAAATATTTTTAAAGAAACGAATCCAAAGGAAACAAAATGACAAGGATTAAGGATTAAGGATTCGTACTTTGTTTTATCCATGTCCAAAAATACCTCAAAAATAATCATAGTGGTGTAAAATTCAAGAATGATCAAAACATGGATACAATCAAAGCTAGTATCCGTAATAGATATTTGGACAAAAAGAAAAATTTTATTTTCATTTCGAACGTGAATAAGGCCGATTCGTGAATAAGAATCCGACACCAAAAGATAGAAATTTCCCAAAAACATCTTCAGATAACGTGAATAAGGTCGTGAATAAGAACGTGAATAAGAATCGTGAATAGTAACTCATGAATCTCATGAATAGTAACCAAAAGTTCCAAATTTGATAAAAACTTCAATCAATATTTCAAAGATAATGATATCAAGAAATAATATCATTTCGAAAAAAAATAACATCCCTTACCTCAAAGAGACAAGACTTTAATAAACACCTGATATAAAGCTATGATTGAACTTGCACCGATAACAATACTCAAAGTATACTCAAAATACTCACAAGAATACGCCGATAATATAGAGAGAGAAAACTTCAGCTTTCGTGTGATTTTCAATTCTAACCCAAGACCCTATTTATAGAAAATCGCTAGTAACACCAAAGCGTAAAAATTTAATATAATATTATTATATATATAATTTTCCTACGCACCTAAATTTCCAAGAACTGAATTCAGCTCATTCAACCACACATGTACAACACACTAACAATAAAAAAACGTTTTTCTAATTTTAAATATTTTAAACTTCCAAAATCAATTATTTTTGAGCTTTCTAACTTCAATAATTCATAATAAATAGCCCTTTCATCAGAAAAATTGAATCTCGCGTATTTTTATAGGAAATTCAATTTCTACAACTTTGCGTAAGAAAGTTTTTCCAAATTCCAAATAGAAATTGACCCAAATCCACAAACCAAGCGATTTTACAAGCTATAATCAAATTTTTACCAATAAATGGGGTCCACCGACATGTTTAACATGTTTTAAACATTTATTGCAACAAAAATACTCTTCCTCCTCAGATACTCATATATCCCACATTCATTGTAAAAATATCACCATTATTATATTATTAAAATATAATAATATATTTAAATGAATTATTTTATCGTAAAAAGATAAAATTTCAATTTTCAACAATTGTCACATTAAAATTTTCTCCATCTATATCCACATAAAATCAATATTTTCTCATCATATGAATCAATAATTAATTATTCACAAATAATATTATGTAATCACAATATCGACAACTGTGCAGCTCCTGTGAAAGCAGGGGCTTTCCAATAAGAATTTCTTCATCGGCGCGCAATTAGGTGACCAAACCTCTCTTAGATGTAACTTTCTAGACATGCAATAATAATGTTATCTAATAATATTATTCAGATAATATGAATTATTGCTTCGATAATGAAAAATATCGTGGTAATGACAATTATCAAACAACAACAATATAAAATATCAACGCAAAGAATTATTAAATCAATAAAATATCGAACAAGAATTATCAAACCATTATCGAAAGTAAAGGCTTCTTCACGTAAGAATCAATAATTGGTGCAATACCGCGTGCTATCGTGTTTTAACCACCGAGTATTTTAACAAGATAATCTCAGAATAACTACGCCTGCTATTTTTAAACAACTTATATTTTTGCTCGCTTTCTTCATCCAATCGCTTCAAGCACATGGGCCACACAAAATCATCGCTACGGTCCGCATTTAATATTCCCCGACAAAGATTTAATAATATTCCACCACCAAACTAATATTCCCCTAACAACAATGAATATTTTATAACCACTTGCTTATTTTGAAATATTTCATGATTTTACCCCTAACTATCCACAATTAATCAAATCAACCCTTACTATTTCAAAATAATAAATAGAGAAAATTAAATTTCATTAATAATAAGTTGGGGTCTTTGTTCTTCTCGGGGAGGCGAGAATATAGTTGGGACTAGTCAAGGTGTGGAGTGATAGTTAAAGACGGTTATTATAGCAGTCCTCACTATTTTGTAAAATAGTGTATCAATAATTATAATGAGGACTTTATTTGAGTTTGGATATTGTCTACAAGACAATATTTGTATTAAAACTCACAGCATATGTGTTGTCATATTTTGCACGACAGATGTATTAATGAAGTTTGTATTTGGTTTCTGTACTATGTATTTGGCGACTTAGAATGGGTTGTGTGGACCTATTTTGGGGGTGTCACAGTGGCGAGTAAAGGTTTGATTGTTTTGTTTTAGAACTTCGTTTTTCTTCGATACTTCGTCACATGTGTTAACAATTTTTTTCGTTGAGCTTCCATCACAGCTGCTTCTTCTTTCAGTTTGACGATGTTTGATTTAAGCCCTTTACAGTAAAAGAAAGTATTTTCGTGAAGATTCTTCTCTTTGGCTAGAGCAGCTTTCAGTTGTTCGCTTCTGTTTGGATGGCCTTTTCTTCAGCTTCGATGGCTTTGTATCGTTGGATAAGGCATCCGGATATAGCATTGACCCAAAAATGTTGTTGGTTAGGGCTAAATGCATTTGTAACTGGAAAAGGTTTTGCTAAAAAGGGTTCAAAATAACTTACCCTTCCTTGATGCATGAATTCAGCGAAGACGAGTTCGGTCGTTGATATATCTTCAAATCGTGGTTCATCGGTTGGGGGGGACGAAGTGTTCAAAAAGATGCATCGGATATTCTTTAGAGGCATCGGGCCATAGGGTTTTCGAGGGTTCGGCTTCCTTTGTTTGGTCGAATTATTTTGAGATGTTGGGCTGTTCGTGAGTAGGAAGGGTATGCGGAGGTGAGGGTTCAGAAGATTTTTCGGTACGGGTCTTTTTGTTTGGAGGTTCGGGAATGGAGTCGTTTGTTTTTTTGTGTTTTTGGTGGGGGTTTGTTGGGTGAGAAGGTATGGTTATGGTCATTAGGTGAGGGGCCAAGGTTTTGGGGGAAGGAACCTTAAGCTCTTTGGCAGATAGAGGCGTAATTTTGGCACGTTTTTTCTTGATCCGAAGTATTTTTGTCCTTTCTTCGGCGGGCATGTCTAGAAGGCTTTGTGTAAGTATGGAGGTTTGAGTGGTTGAGGGTTATGTGGCTCTTTTGACTGCTCTCTTTTTGATTCGGGTGGTGGATGGTTCTTCGCTTGTGGCTTCGACGATAGTGGCTTTTAAAGTTGGGAGATCGGTAAGTTCTTCGGTAGATTTGCCGGAAAGAAATTCTTCAAGATCTTTTCTTTCGACAGAGGTTGGTTTAATGAGGGATACTGCGACCAAAAAAATAGGTTTTGGTCAGGTGACGAGACGAAAAGAAAAAGCAGTTAAGGATAGGGGTCGATGACTTACGTTTTTGGTCATACAACTATGCTTGTTTTGTAAGACCCCAACTTATTATAAATAAAATTGAATTTCCTCTATTTATTATTTTGAATAATAAGGTGATAATTTGATATAATACTTTGGTTATGGGTGAAATGTGCAAATTTTGCAAAATAAGAAAGTGGTTATAAAATATTCATTGTTGTCGGGGAATATTCGTTTGGTCGTGGAATATTCTTGTTGTCGGAGAATATTCGTACGACGGCGCAGCCATTTGTGGCCCCATAACGGAATAACTGTTGGATGAAGAAAACGACAAAGTTTGAGTTTTTATAAATAACGACGTAATTGTTACCGTTAACACTATTGGAATACCTGGTGGTTAAAATATAAGAATGTCTGGCGTGGTTCACTTGACAAATGTATTACCAGATTGCACATGTGATTATTTAATTATTGATTCTTACGTAAGAAGACACTTTACTCAATAATTGTTACAGTAATTACTGTTCAATATTTTATTCTATTGATTCAATAATTGTTGCGTTGATATTTTATATTATTATTGTTTCAATAATTGTCTTTGCACAGTATCTCCATTATCAGATCAATAATTCATATTATTTGAATAATATTATTAGAGAGCATTATTGGCAATGTCTAAGAAAGTTCTGTCTAGGAAAGAGGTTTGGTCACCTAATTGCGCGCCAGTAAGGAGAAATCCTTATCGGAAAGCATACCCTTTCCTGGGAACGACCTGGTTGTCATAATTGTGATTCTGTAATATTATTTATGAATAATTAATTATTGATTTATATGATAATGAAATATTTATTTTATGTGGATATAAAGGATGAATTTATTTATGTGGTTATTTATGAAGGAATTAATGTTGATGTGTTTTATCAGTATTTTGTCGGATTGGAGGTATTAAAAAATCAAATCGGTGTTCTTAAAGCTCTACTGCGTGAGTTATAATTTTAATCCCACCGTTAGATCGTTGTAATTTTTGGATATGTTATACATATATAAGTTGAGTATAAATCCACAAATTTTGAACCGTTAAAAATGAACGAATGATTTGTTATGGATTTTTAGAGGTGTTAAAAATCATCCGTTTGTGGATTTCAGATATTTTCTGTTTGGACTTTGGAAAAACTTTCTTCTACAAAGTTGTAGAGAATTCGATTTCGTGTGGAATGGATATGAAATTCGTATTTTTCTGATAAACGAGCTATTTTCTATGAATTACTGAAGTTTCGGAAAATAAAATAATTTTTATTAAAATTGGGTGGTGTGACGCCCCCAAAATAGGTCCATTCCATCCAACCCATTCTGAGTCACCAAATACATGGTACAGAAACAATTACAACTTCATTAATACAATTGTCGTGCAAAATACGACAACACATAAACTGTGAGTTTAAATACAAATATTATCTTCTAGATAATATCCACACTCAAATAAGTCCTCATTACAATTATTGATACACTTTTTTACAAAATAGTGAGGACTACTAAAACAACTGTCTTGAACCATTACTCCACACCCCGACTAATTCCCGCTATATTTTCGTCTCCTGAGAAGAAAAATAGAATAAAAAAGAAAAGGGTGAGCTCAACTAGCCCAGTAAATAATATTATGACTAAGATAATGTACAACAAATTATCCTTAGTCTTCAACAGGGAAAAATCTGATAGAATACAATAGACAACAAGTTTTAGATCAACAACTGCAGCGGAAACAACAATTCATTAGAAGAGTTAAGTAGAGAATGATATCTACTATCATCTATGAATTTAAAATTCCATCATCGATATTTTATCCCTGTAACATCAATCAATATACATCTTGATTCAAATAGTCATCTTTGCACTACGGGCCAAAGATATTCATCAGTTGGTCATGTTCATCTCAACACCTGTTCATCTTTGCACTACAGGCCAAAGATATTCATCAGTTGGTCATGTTCATCTCAACACCTGTTCATCTTTGCACTACATGCCAAAGATATTCATCAGTTGGTCATGTTCATCTAAACACTTGTTCATCTTTGCACTACGGGCCAAAGATATTCATCAAGAAATCATTCATCTTTGCACTACGGGCCAAAGATATTCAGTAATATCATCATTTAGGACTGAGGATGATGAAAAATATTTTAAAGAAAACGAATCCAGTGAAACAAAAGAACAAGTATTAAGGATTCGTACTTTAAATAATTCAAGTTCAAAAATACTTCATAAATAACCAGATTGGAGTAAATTCTGCTCATCGCGTCAGCTACCACGTTCGCTTTTCCAGGATGGTATGGTCAGAACATGTACCGAAATGAGTCTCCTCTTGAGTTCTTCGAAGCTCTTCCCACATTCCTTGCTCCATTCAAATTTTGTATCTCTACGAGTTAGCTGCGTTAATGGAATAGCGATTCCAGAATATCCTTCAATGAATCTCCGATAATAACCAACAAAGCCTAGAAAGCTACGTATTTTGATTACTGACTTAGGTTGCTCTCAACTGTGACTTATATCCCAACCTTGGATAAAGACGTCACAATGACACCTACCAGCTTTACTTATCGCGACGAATATGGCGCCCCTACGGAGAGTTCCGGGCTTTGCATTCCACAAAGGAAGTCACCGGATAAAGGCTCGGGTACAAACTTCTCTGAGTTGAATTTTAACTCTCAAGTTCAATAGAGCCATGAGATTTTAGAAATGGGTTTTGTACCGGGTTCAAAGTCGATACAAAATTCAATATCACACTTTGGGAGTAAGCGAAAAAATTTCTGTGAAATACATCAGAAATTTACTAACAATAGAAATATTATTCAAATCTGATGTATTTTTGTTCAAGTCCATACATGGGCTAAGAAAACTTAACATCCGTTTTTTCAATAAACGAATGACTTTATGGCTTGATATGAAAGTGTTTGACTTCAATGGTTTGGTTGCTTGAATTGAATAACAGTTGTCTTAGGAATATGAAAACTAACAACCTTATGAAAGCAATCAATTTTGGCATGATGAGTAGTTAATCAATCAATCCCCAAAATCACATCAAAAGCAAGTATCTTTAAAGAAATAAGGTCAACAGGTAATGTGATGGTGCCAACTTGGATCAAACAAGATTTATAAACAGTGGATGTAACGAAAGTTTCTCATAACGGAGTTTCAACAGATAAGTCAAAGTCTAATTTTCTCCGGAGTCAAGTTTAAACGTTGAGTATAAGCAGAAGAGATAAATGAATGGGTAGAACCGGTATCTAATAAGGTATAACTTCGCAAAAATTATAATTAACTAACTCGTGCTAACTTCGTTCGGGTTACTCGCTTTTTGAGAAGTCACAAAAAACGCTCTTCCAAGA
Source organism: Panax quinquefolius (assembly GCA_020205615.1). Lineage (NCBI taxonomy): Eukaryota > Viridiplantae > Streptophyta > Magnoliopsida > Apiales > Araliaceae > Panax > Panax quinquefolius. The sequence continues at coordinate 30,847,761 of CM035151.1, forward strand.
ATCGATGACTTTGACTTGTCCGGGACAGCCTTTGGAGTCACCATCCCCGCTGGACTTGGTTTCGCTACAGGACAATCTCGAGTTATATGACCGTCCTTTCCACAACTAAAACATATCCTAGAAGTTTGTGAACAGTTTGGACTTATGTGTCCTCTTCTCCGTGATTCAGTAGATCTAAGCGCGGCCTTTCTCTCCCCTAAAATTCGTTACTGGTGTTGGTGTCGACGTCTTCCCGTCATTGTTGAATCTTCTCTTTTTGAAATTTCCACTTGACTCACCTTTCCTATTATCTTGGCCATGATTACCACCGAAATGGTTACCATTTCTGGCATGATAATTTCCTCCACGATGGTTATCATTGTTCCGATGACCGTTACCATCGGTACGATTATCATCGAGTTGTTGGTCATTATTCTTCAGTTGAGCTGACTCATTATCGCGCTCCAATAACTGAGCCCTATTTATAACATCTGAATATAAACAAAGTTTGTGAGAAATGAGGTATTGACGTATTTTGGGTTTCAAACCTCGCAGAAACATTCGTGTCATTCTCTCCTCATTATCAACCAAATGGTATGCAAATCGAGACAACTCGACAAACTTAGCTTCGTACTACGACACGTTCATATTGTTTTGCTCCAGCTTGATGAACTCTACCTCCTTCATGTGACGAATACTTTCGGGAAAGTACTTGTCGTTGAACAATTCTTGGAACTTCTCCCAAGACATCTTCAGTGTGATAGGCTGAGTACGCTTTACGGATTCCCACCAATAATCTGCCTCTCCTAGCAACATGAAAGTGGCGAAAGGAACCTTTTGCTCCTCTGAGCATTCCAAGACATCAAATATCTTAGTGATCTGCTTTATCCACGTCTCTGCCGTAAGTGGTTCTGGCTTTCCCAAAAACTCCGGCGGTCCTAAATCCTTGAACTGCTTAGCGGTGACCATCCGTGAGTTACCAGTGTTTCCACCTGCATTTTGAATAGTAGTCTCTCTCATTTGGTTTTGCATGAATTCTAGAAAGTTCCTAAACATACCATCGTTCGTCATTTGCTCAGTGGTGTTGTTCACAGGAGGAACATTGCCAGCCTGTTGCACGTTCTCCTCGTTGGTGAGTACAGGTGTCTCCACGGTCTCATTTACTCTACTGTTAACATTCTCAGTTGACATTCCTAAATATTGCCATAAAACAAGGGTTAATTAAACAAATTAATATATCACATATTAACCATATACTTCAACTGACCAACAAATAAGCTTAGGTATGACACACTAGCGAAGGATTACTCGTCTCTCCCCTCCTAATACTATTTCTCGATCTCTGCCAGAGACCATATCCCTAAGCTCTGATACCAACTGTGACGCCCCCAAAATAGGTCCATTCCATCCAACCCATTCTGAGTCGCCAAATACATGGTACAGAAACAATTACAACTTCATTAATACAATTGTCGTGCAAAATACGACAACACATAAACTGTGAGTTTAAATACAAATATTGTCTTCTAGACAATATCAACACTCAAATAAGTCCTCATTACAATTATTGATACACTATTTTACAAAATAGTGAGGACTACTAAAACAAACATCTTGAACCATTACTCCACACCTCGACATTTAGTTCATTTATATTTTCGTCTCCTAAGAAGAAAAATGGAACAAAAAGGAAAAGGGTGAGCTCAACTAGCCCAGTAAAGAATATTATGACTAAGATAATGTACAACAAATTATCCTTAGTCTTCAACAGGGAAAAATCTGATAGAATACAATACACAACAAGTTTTAGATCAACAACTGTAGCGGAAACAACAATTCATTAGAAGAGTTAAGTAGAGAATGATATCTACTATCATCTATGAATTTAAAAGTCCATCATCGATATTTTATCCCTGTAACATCAATCAATATACATCTTGAATCAAATAGTCATCTTTCACTACTACGGACCAAAGATATTCATCAGTTAAGTCATGTTCATCTCAACACTGTTCATCTTTGCACTACGGGCCAAAGATATTCATCAAGAAATCATTCATCTTTGCACTACGTGCCAAAGATATTCAAGAATATCATCATTTAGGACCGAGGATGATGAAAAATATTTTAAAGAAAAGCGAATCCCGGTGAAACAAAAGAACAAGTATTAAGGATTCGTACTTTTAAATAATCCAAGTTCAAAAATACTTCATAAATAACAGTTGGAGTAAAATTCAAGAATGGAGATCAAAATATAGATCCAATCAAAGATAGGAATCATAACGAATAATCTTGGACACGTAGAAAAGAAAATTTAATTTTTACGTGAATAGTGTCGATTCGTGAATAAGGTCATATACGTGAATAAGGTCAGACACGTGAATAGTAACTCAGACCTCAAAAGATAGAAATTTCACAAAAAAACATCATCACGCTTCGTGAATAGTACTCAGAATAAGAACTTGTGAATAGTAATTTATGAATAGTAACTCGTGAATAAGAACTCATGAATAAGAACCCGACATGAAAAAGTTTCAAATTTGATAAAATTTCCAACCAATATTTTAAGATAATGATATTGAAGAAATAATATCATTTTCGAATAAAATAACATCCCTTACCTCGAGAAGAATAATAAGATTTCCGATTGGAAATTGGATATAGTCTTTGAAAGAACTCAGACCGTATATAGCAATACTCAAAGTACTAAAATACTCATAAATACGCCCGATATTATAGAGAGAGAAAGAGAGAGAAATCTTTAGTTTCTGGTGTGATTTTTAATTCTAACCTAAGCACCCTATTTATAGGAAAATGCTTAGAACACCAAAGCAGAAAATTTAATTTAATATTAATATTTAAAAAAAAATTCATACGCCTACTTTGAAAATCTGATTTCAGCCATTTGCAACACATGGGGGGCCAACCAAAACAATAAAAACGTTTTTCTAACTATAAATATTTTAAACTTCCAAAAATTAATTATTTTGGAACCTCGGAACTTCAATAATTCATAATAAATAGCCCTTTTATCAGTAAATTCGAATCTTGCGGCATTTTATAGGAAATTCAATTCTTTACAACTTTGCAGAAGAAAGTTTTTCCAAATTCCAAACAAAGATTGACCGAAATCCATAAACGGGCGATTTTACAAGCTATAATCAAATTTCAATCAAGAAATGGGTCCACCAACATGTTTAACATGTTTTAAACAACTTTTGCAACAAAAATACTCTTCCTCCTCATATACTCATATATCCCACATTTATTATAAAAATATCATCATTAATATATTATTAAAATAATATATTTAAATAAATTATTTTATCGAAAAAAGATAAAATATTAATTTTTTTAACAATTGTCACATTAAAAATTTTCTCCATCTATATCCACATAAAATCAATATTTTCCTCATCATATAAATCAATAATTAATTATTCACAAATAATATTATGAGAATCACAATATCGGGCAACCAGTCGTTCTCAGAGAAAGAGGGGCTTTCCAATAAGAATTTCTCCTTCTTGGCGCCAGCAATTAGGTGACCAAACCTCTCCTTGTATGTAACTTTCTAGACATTGCCAATAATATTTTCTAATAATATTATTCAGATAATATGAATTATTGCTTCGATAATGAAAAATCTTGTGTAGTGACAATTATTGAAACAACAAAGTAATATAAAATATCAATGTAGAAATTATTGAATCAATAAAATAAAATACCGAATAGTAATTCATCGTAACAATTATTGAGTAGTGCCTTCTTACGTAAGAATCAATAATTGGTGCAATACCGTGTCTGCTTGCGTGCAACAACGCCAGACATCGTTTTTTAACCACCGGGTATTCCAAAAGTATTAACGGTAACAACTACTCCGTTATTTATAAACAACTCATACTTGTCGTTTTCTTCATCCAATTACTTTTCATTATGGGGCCCACACAAGGCTGCGCCATCGTACGAATATTCCCCGACAGCAAGAATATTCCACGACCAAAAATATTTTATAACCACTTGTTTATTTAAAAATATTTGCGCATTTTACCCATAACTAACCACATTAATCAATTCAACCCTTACTATTTCAAAATAATAAATAGAGGAAATTAAATCTTCATTTATAAAAAGTTGGGGCCTTACAGGTGGGACCCACTTTTTGGTTGGTGTTGAATGCACATGGGCTGTTGAAATTTTTAGAATTGAGGGGCTGAAGATTTTCAAAGAGCATGCGTAGGAAAATAATAAGGTTAAATAATATTTTATTATTTTAGTCTCATATGGCGTTCTAGCATTTTCCTATAAATAGACGCTTAGGTTAGAATTAAAAAACACACCAGAAACAAGTTTTATTTCTCTCTAGATTATCGAGCGTATTTTTATGAGTATTTTGATACTTTGAGAGTTGTTATTCAGTGCAAGTTTCTGTCAACACTATATCCGAAATTCAGTCAGAAGTACGATTATTTTGAGGTAAGGGATATTATTTTCTTCGTAAATGATATTATTTCTTTCAATATCATTATGCCGAAATATTGGTCTGAACTTTTTATCAAATTTGGAACTTTTTGTGTCGGGGTTACTATTCATGTATACGGCACTATTCACCGAAAAATAATTTTTTTCCCTTTTTGTCCAAGATGTCTATTATGGTTACTATCTTTGATTGTATCCATATTTTGATCATTATTTTTGAATTCTGCTTCACAATTGGTTATTATGGAGTATTATTGAACTTGGATAAACGGTAATACGAATCCCTAATCTTTGATCTTTTATCTCACTGGATTCGTTTTCTTTAATATATTTTTCATCATCCTTAGTCCTAAATGATGATATTACTGAATATCTTTGTCCTGTAGTGCAAAGATGAATGATTACCCAATGAATATCTTTGGGCGTAGTGCATAAAAAATGAAGCAGTGTTGAGATGAACACGATTAACCTATTTGGTGATACAAATGAATATCTTTGGCTCAGTAGTGCAAAAGGTGAATATTTGATTCAAGATGTATATTGATTGATGTTACAGGATAAAATATTGATGATGGACTTTTAAATCTTAGAATATAGTAGAATTTTCTCTCTACTTGACTCTTCTAATGGATTGTTGTTTCCGCTGCAGTTGTTGATCTAAAACTTGTTGTCTATTATATTTTATCAAATTTTTCCCTGTTGAAGACTAATGATAATTTGTTGTATATTATCTTAGTCATAATATTCTTTCTTGGGCTAGTTGAGCTCACCCTTTTTCCGCTTTTGTTCCATTTTTCTTCTCGGGGAGGTGAGAAATACAAGCAGGAACTAAATAGGGGTATGGAGTGATGGTTCAGGATAGTTGTTTAGTAGTCCTCACTATTTTATAAAATAGTGTATCAATAATTATAATGAGGACTCCTTTTGAGTTTGTATACTCTCTATTAGACAATATTTATATTCAAACTCACAGTATATGTGTTGTCGTATTTTGCACGACAATTGTATTACTGAGGTTGTATTTGTTTTTATACCATGTATTTGGCGACTCAGAATGGGTGATGTATACATATTTTGGGGGCGTCACATGTTTGGTCAGAAGAACGAAGCTCCATTCTTGTATCAACAACTTTTCAATCAATTTGGATATTTCTAGTACCCGTTCGACCGTGGTGTCGCCGAAGGAGACATTCGGTCGTCTGTATGAGGCCTAGTCCGGGAGTATGTGGGTTTCTGGTCCTTTGACATAGAACCAGTCTTTGTGCCTATTTTTTTTACTTGAGGAAGTGTCTATTAAGGGACGTTTCTCAATCTTGGGTTTGGGTTTTGGAGGTTTTTTGCTTAGAACTTTGAATCCGGGTTCTCGGGAGTAATCAGTTGGTATAAGGAAAAAAAGAAATCAATGGAAAGAGGAATGCCGATCTCATGACAGAAGGCGATGAAGGTTATGATGTTGATGTAGGAGTTCGGCACTAATTGGGCAAATCCGATGTTGATAAACTTTAGAAGGGTAATGAGGAAAGGGTAGCCGAACGCCTTTCTCAAGGAGGGTGAGGGGCATGGCGTGTAAGACCCTAACTTATTATAAATAAAAGTGAATTTTCCTCTATTCATTATTCTAAATTATTAAGGTATTAATTTGATATAATGCTTTGGATATGGGTGAAATGTGAAAATTTTGCAAAATAAGCAAGTGGTTATAAAATAATCATTGTTGTTTTAGGGAATATTCGTTTTGGTCGTGGAATATTCTTATTGCTTCCGGGAATATTAAATACGACGATGGTAGCGATCATTTGTGGGCCCCATAATGTAATAAGCGCGCTTCGGATGAAGAAAGCGACAAGTTTGAGTTTTTATAAATAACTGCAGTAGTTATTCTATCAATTACACCTTTGTTGAAATACCCTATTGGTTAAAATAAGAATGTCTGGCGTGGATGCTGCAGTATTGATGAATTATTGATTCTTACGTAAGAAGGCACTACTCAATAATTGTTACAGTAATTACTGTTCAATATCTTATTTTATTGATTCAATAATTGCTTGATATTTTATATTATTGTGGTTTCAATAATTATCACTGCACAGTATTTCCTATTATCATATCAATAATTCATATTATTTGAATAATATTATGAGATAGCATTATTGACAATGTCTAGAAAGTTCTGTCAAGGAGAGGTTTGGTCACCTAATTGCGCGCCAGTAAGGAGAAATTCTTATTGGAAAGCCACCTCTTTCCTGGGAACGACCTGGTTGTCATAATTGTGATTCTGTAATATTATATGTGAATAATTAATTATTAATTTTATGATAAGGAAATATTTATTTTATGTGGATATAAATGATGGATATATTTATTTTATGTGGATAAAATGAAGGAATAAATCTTGATGTGTTTTATCAATTATTTTGTTTGTAAAGGTATTAAAAATCATCCGTTTATGGATTTCGGATATTTTATGTTTGGAATTTGGAAAAACTCAAAGCTACAAAGTTGTAGAGAATTCGATTTCAGGCAGAATGGACATAAAATTCGTATTTTTCTGATAAACGAGCTATTTTCTATGAATTACTGAAGTTTCAGAAAATAAAATAATTTTTATTAAAATAGGTGGGCCCCACTAGTGTCCTTTGTTGAATACACGTGTTGGATTGATTTTTCAATTGTGGAGGCTAGTCTAGGATGGCTGCAGACGCAAAGAAAGAAAATAAATAATATATTTTATTATTTTAGTCTCCTATAGCGTTCTAGCATTTTCCTAAAAATAGATGCTTATGTTAGAATTGAAAATCACACCAGAAACAAGTTTTTTTTCTCTCTATATTGTCGAGCGTATTTTAGTGAGTATTTTATATATTTTGAGAGTTGTTGTTCTAAGACAAGTTTTTCCTTGACTTTCTATCCAGATATTAGATCAAAAAGTACCGTTATTTTGAGGTAAGGGATGTTATTTTCTTCTTAAATGATATTATTTTCTTCAATATCATTATGTCGAAATATTGGTGAATGTTTTTATCAAATTTGAAACTTTTTGTGTCGGGGTTACTATTCACGTATACGGCACTATTCACCGAAAAATGAAATTTTCTTCTTTTTGTCCAAGATGTCAATTATGGTTACTATCTTTGATTGTATCCATGTTTTGATCTTTATTTTTGAATTCTACTTCAAAATTGGTATTTATGAAGTATTATTGATCTTGGATAAACTGTTATACGAATCCCTACTATTTGTCCTTCTGTCTCACTGGATTCGTTTTCTTTAAAATATTTTTCATCATCCTCAGTCCTAAATGATGATATTACTGAATATCTTTGGCCTGTAGTGCAAAGATGAATGATTAACTGATGAATATCTTTGGCCGTAGTGCAAAGATGAGCAGTGTTGAGATGAACATGACTAATTTGGTGATCTAAAATGAATATCTTTGGCTCTGTAGTGCAAAGATGAATATTGATTAAAGATGTATATTGATTGTTATTATGAGGATAAAATATTGATGATGGACTTTTAAATCTTAGAAGATAGTAGAACTTATTCTCTACTTGACTCTTCTAATAGATTGTTGTTTCATCATTGCAGATTATTGATCTAAAACTTGTTGTTCATTATATTTTATCGATTTTTCCTCGTTGAAAACTAATGATAATTTTTTGTATATTATCTTAGTCATAATATTCTTTTTTTGGGCTAGTTGAGCTCACCCTTTTCCTTTTTGTTCCATTTTTCTTCTCAGGAGGTGAGAACATAGCAGGATCTAGTCGGAGTATGGAGTGATGGTTCTAGAAAGATGTTTTAGCAGTCCTCACTATTTTTGTAAAATAGGGTTTGAATAATTGTAATGAGGACTTATTTGAGTGTGAAGATTGTCTAGAAGACAATAATTGTATTTTAACTCACAGTATGTGTTGTCGTATTTTGCACGACAATTGTATTATTGAAGTTGTAGTTTGCTTTCTATACCATGTGTTTGGCGACTCAGAATGGGTGTTGTATACCTATTTTAGGGGCGTCACATGGCGGTCCAGCCATTAGGACAAAGGTACATTTAGGTGGAGGCAGAGGGGGCTTCCAATTGATGGGTGTCTGGGATTTGGTAGTGTTGGTGGATGATGGGGAGGTATGTGGCAGTAATGCGAGAAGGTGTGTTGACATGTGTGTATTTTGTCTCATTCGGGTATTCTCGTATCATTTTTTGGAAATTAATTTCTGTTGCGGTCGATTTTGGGTTTTGGGAGGAAGTTTCGGTGGTGGGCTTTAGAAGTTCTTGGGCTTGTCTTAGTTCTTTATCAATGGGCTATTCCATTAAATATTTTACTTGAATGAAAGACTGGGGGCAATGTTGGGCCACGATACATCGAGTCCGGTTTTCATGATGGATACATAGGGTCCGATTTGCATGGTGGGTTACAGTCCACATAGGGTTTGAATCCATGTTGGATTCTGTTTGATAGTTGGAGTATTTTAGGGAATCAAAGATTCCTATTTATATTTGGTTTTTAAATCCAGAAGGAGATATTGGGATTTGAATCAACTTCCTTATTTTTAGGAGATCTTATACAATCCCATTAAGGAATTATACCTAATGAGGAACCCTAATCCAATACGGGGAATGACTCTTAGAAGGTGGTGAGATAACTATAAATACAAGGCTTTATACTAATTCTAAGGTACACACAACTCATTATTATTATTCTGCGCTAGAGTTTTTTTTTTACCTTTATTATTAAACTTTGTTCAGCTGGTACTTATTCTCACACCGAAGCTATTTCTCGGCGGTACAAGTCGTCAAACTTTTGGTGTGCTTACCGTTTCTATGCAGGATTAGACGCGCTTTTGGTGATTGAGGCGCGTGAATAAATCTTGACGTTAACACTCCCTTTTTTTTTTATATAAATAACATGAAAAGTGTATACTTTAGAGTAAAAGACATCTTCGATCGACTTAAATTATTTTATTTTAGGTCACTTCTAATATAATACCATTTGATCGTCCATTTAATAATTTAATCATACAAATGTAATGATTTTATATGAGATAATGTAAAATTTAATTTAATTTGAAATATCAAAATATCATTTATTTAATAGTGTAAATAATTTATATTTTGAGAACTCAAATTTTAGTAACTTCAATTGTGTTACGAAGTTGCTACCTCATGTTTATAGCGACTATTATAGAACAGACGGACCCTATTTTTCCTTTAATTTACTCGATCCAACTTAATGACCCGACCCGTGATCTTTCTTAGACATGTCGTATCAGAGCTTTACCGGCAGCCCTTGCTTGGATCCTTCCAATCACAGTTTGGGGTTTATTCCTATTGGGACTGAAAACTCTTCACATATTTTACACTCAGGTCTACTTCAGTCGGAACTACTTCTAAAGGCAAGCTCTGTCTCTCTCTATATATGTATATATATTGATAATTATTAAGGTTATGGCCCTTTATTTCAGTTATGAGCAATCTTTGAGTTTGTATTTAATTGATATACTTGATTTGTTCTTTCAGATGTTTGAAATTTAAAGTTCAATTTCAGTATTCTTATTGAAATAATTGGTGAGAACTATTACTTGTCAATCATAAAAATTGTTAGGTTATGTAAATTTCATTGTTTATTCCATATGGGTGATTTGGGTAAATGTTGAAAGATTGGAGCTTTCTCAATAGTCCGTTTCGTGTCCCCGAAAATTCAGTCCATATTTTTTGCATTTGTGTGGACTTGGCTTTCATCAATGTAGGTGGTTTAACAATTAAATACATTCGTTTGCCAAGTTTAATGTATGCATCTTGTATAATATTATGTAAAAATAAGTTCTAGAGTTTTGTGGGATGGGAGACTACAATTGGTGACAAAGAATCTAGAAACTGGTTACAACTTTGAAAAATGAAAGCATGAGGAGATACTAGTAACTTGAGACATGAGATCAAAGTAAAAAGATACCTAATGAACGAGCTGGGTATGCGTTTTGAAACTTTCATTTCCAAACATAGTACTGTTATGTTTCGGAACTGTACACTTAACGACCCAAATATTTCTTTGTTTTCTAGCTCTAATTGCACAAGCATCAATATTTTAACTTAGTACTCGATGCTCAAGCATCACATTGTACTAAATTGTTGCACACCTTTGATTTTTTGCCGCTTTGGCCCTTTTCGATCAATAACCTAAGGAAATAATGAAAGCCTTACCATGGTTATACACACAAGGTATCTCCCTTTTTGTGCATTGTAATGAGTTAAACTCCTTGAAACTATTGGAGGATATAGTTTCTTTGTTTTTTTTGGTGGGAACATCACACACACAGCAATTCTTACACAAACTCAGTAATTGATAATAATTCAATTTGTGCTAAAGGCCAGCATACATAACCTAGCCTTATTTGGATAATTACTAAAATTACAAATAAAATAAAGTAAGTGCAAATCTATAATCTTCTATAGATTGGACTTGGACTCCTGCTTCTTAGGTTCTTCGGCATGACTTCCTAAGCCTTTTATACTGATCCAACCAAGTCTCACGGACTCGTCCTGCATCAATTCTCCTCCTGCTGAAAAGAACTCGATTCCGTCTAGTTAGGGGAATAACCAAGAATATCATAACAAGGGTTAAAATGCTCAATCACCAAAGAATTCTTCATAAGGTTCAAATTGGCATGATAGTAGCACAAGTTTTGCTTAGAATGTTTAAAAACACAATAACATAGACTTGATAAAAGTTACTTTAACCACCTTCTTTCTAAATTAACGGTGTTTCCCAGTTGAAATAGCTTCTAAAAAATGAACATTGTTACTCTAGCTTCCTAGCCTGCCCTGAAACATTAGTTAAATAAGGCCGTAGTACTGATGGACGGATCCCCTCGTAATTAGCCAGTGGAACTTTGCTTTGGCAGGTTTTTATTTTCTTTTATTGTTCATCTTAAATTGATTTATTTACTTTGAGAACTATTAGTAAAACATACCTCTTTGGCGAGATATAATTTTTATTGGAGCTACAGACGATGAATATTTATTTGGCTCTTTTTTACTTTAGACTAAACAATACTCTTCCCCTTTAAGGAAATATTGATGAATTCTAAGGCACAATAGCCCAATTTTACAAGTTGTATCAAATTGGGCATTAAGCAAAGTGTTGAACTATAGGTCCATTGATCAATATTTCATCCATGAATTGAAGTTTTTGCAAATAAGGAGCTTCTTTGCCAGATACATGATAGTGTCACTGTAGTGAGACCTATATTTTAAATGCGTATACAACATATATTTGCGATCATCAAAACTACACAACGATAAATTAAATATTGTGATATTTATGTAGCTATCACTTATCCTCCCAAAAAAAGGTACTATGATATGTATCAATGTTGCCATCTTTATTTATGTTACATGGACTCGTGATCCCAAGAAGTGCCCGACACTAAACCCTCCTAGTTTTAATTTTTTTCCCCCACTATTTCTCACTTTTTATGAGTGTCCAGAATTGACACTCCAAAACATTTTTTTTCACCATTTCTCACTATTTTTGGAACGTTTTTCACATTTTCACTATTTATCTGTTCATGCATTTGTTCGAGTGAGTATTTCTATGTCATATGCTAGAAAGAGTAGCAGATGCGTTCAGAAAATTTTAAATTGTGGTTGTCCACTAAGATCATGGGTGTCTATGTATGTGATGCTACTGTTGTTTGCTTGCATATTCTTAATATTTGTTTTAATTTAACAATGATTTGGCACTTCTTGTTTTACTATGTTGAAACTTTCATACTTCACAACAATAAATAAGTGAAACATAAAAAAGACTTTATATCACTTTCTCTCCAGCAAGGTCTACTACATTATTACTGACTAGGAACTCGTAAAGATGTCCTATGAACCTCTCTCTCTCTCTCACTCACCCTTTCCCCCTGATGATATATTTATTAATCTCTAACATTGTTTAATTTGTAGGTTGTCCGATCTCCAAAGGTCTTTTACTTTGCTATTGATAAGGAATCTATTCTGGTGGCAAGATGGCTTATGAACTAACTGAGCAGAAAAGTAAGGATCTGATTTTATTCCACACATCAGACACACACACACACAAGTGCACACCATTCGTATATCGATTTTGTTAACAATACTTTTCTGTATTATTTGCTGATGCCTTGATCAAGTAATTAAACTATAAACTAAATCTATGAGGATCATTCTCTTATATATCATGTTTTATTCATTTAGACCTATGTCATCGATAAGCCCATAGAAAATTACAAATTGATCATCTGTTATTACTTCAATGAAAAGTTCCATGAGTATTTTTTTAAAACTTGAATATGTACGGGACCTTTATTAGGCATAACAAAAGCTAATTTCCTAAACTTTGGCTCAAACTTGCAGAAATTGGATTAGGTTTCATCGGCTTCGGATTCTTTTTCTTATTTCTTGGTGTTATTCTTTTCTTTGATAGGGGTTTGCTAGCTCTCGGAAATGTAAGTATTCTTTACAATATAAAACTTAATTTCATAGAAAATGTTAGTAATTATGTAATATGAATTAGATTCTTATTCTAGGAAGTCTTAACTTGCCATATTTTTGTTTTTGCTTCATTAGATATTTTTCTTGGCGGGTGTAGCCCTTTTACTGGGTTGGCGTTCTACTCTGCAACTCTTCACGAACAGAGCAAACTACAAGGTATTGTAATGGAAAAACATAATATGGATTCCTCAATATGGTTCTTTTATTTCTCTCACAGTGCTAGTATATTTGAAGGTGTAGATCTAAAATTTTATACTGTGATAATATTTTTCCGGTGTACCTTGAGTTGTTCTCAAGGCTGGTCAAAATTACTGATCAATTTTTCTTGTAACCATATTTCTGAACTCCTGGCTGGAATATACCAGTTCTGTATTGTGCCTGCTTTTCCTTTGCTACTTAGTGCCCTTGCTTAAATAGACATATGTTCTAATACTGTATCCCTCTCTTATAAAACACCTTAGTTTATTTGTGACTCTTCAAAGATAGTTCATACTCAAGAAGTAGACGGATGTAATCTGAGTTTTTAATTTTTTTAATTTTTTTTTTGTTTTTAATTTTTTTAATTTTTTTTTTGTCTTTTCAATGCAGGGTTCTGTCTGTTTCCTTCTTGGACTCTTCTTCATATTTGTTCGGTGGCCAATAGTTGGTATAATCTTTGAAATTTATGCCTGTGTTGTGTTATTCGGGTTAGTTTCTTCTCTGCCTTCCAACTTGATGAGCTTATTAACTGTGCTTCTATCTTTTAAAATTTCTTGTGTTTGTTGCTTTTAGTGGTTTTTGGTCATCTGTCAAGGTGTTTCTATATCAGATTCCAGTTATTGGATGGATTCTACAGTATCCTGTTATGGTAAGTTATTTTTTAGCTTTCCTTGAGATATATCTTCTCACTGCTCCCTCCAGCTATATAAACCCTCTCTTATGTTAGCCTTCATTTATTTCAAAAGTCATTCCGATAGATAATTCATATTTTGTGGCCATCTCATAAAATAAGTTGCATTTTACTTTGTTGTTTTCCATCCTCTCTTTAAGAAGATATGCTCCATTGAGCTTTTTTGTAGAAGAGGAGAAAATATAATGGTAATGATAGAACCCTCCCTCCCAACCTTCCTTTTCCCCTTCTATTTTTCTCGCACCTATTAAGGTACCAGGCCATGTTTGCAAGAATTATAATTCCAGAACTATATTCTCATGGGTTATAATCCCAAGACTACTGATCCTAGGCTTAAATAGTCCTAGTTACATGTTTGTTTAGACTGGATTATTCATGGGATAACTAAATATAATCCGATGTTATATTTGTTTTGTTTAGAATTATTTAAAGGATTTGATAAAAACTTATCATTTGGACTATTATACATTTACCGATAATAACAAAGAGATCGTATTCTCAGTGTAAATATAGATGTATAAAATATGATATATCAATCATTTTAACAAAAAAAAAAGTATGTTAATTTTGTCTACAAATTTTTAATCCCAAATGGTAAGAATTATAATACCTAGTTGGATTTTGTATTAAATAGTCCCCTATTTCAAGTCAATTTGTTATCTCTGAACTAATAGTCTCAAGTCTAATTTATAAAACATACGAGGGATTTATAATTAATAGTCTATTCCCAAGTGTTATATTTGCAAACAAACATGGCCCAAATGTTTTAAGAGCTTAAGTTTCCAGATAATGGGCACACAACAATTTACATTATGCTATATCACTCTCCATTCTCCTCCCCTCATGTGTAACACCTCGTTTGCATTTGGAAAGATAAACTATGATGTATAATGTTGAAAGAGTTGAACACATTGTAATTGCACTAACAACATAATAAGGGGACCAAATGAAGCAGCATGAGAATTTGATCTTTTTGAAGTGAAAGCTCTAATACTATGCAAGGTTACCGAGTGTTCTAGAACTTAAAGTCTTTTAATAATGGTTGCAAAGATATAGCCCAAGTTGGCTATGAGTGTTAAATGGCCAACCCGTCTTGTAACATTTATTCTCAGACTCTCTCTCTCTCTCTCTATAAAGTCGCGTTCGTTGAAAAATGGGCTGGCTACTAAACACTCAATAACCAAAACTTAAGGAATCTATGATAATATAACTTAGAAAACGGGCAAGACTGTCCTTCTGAACAACAGACAGAATGATGAAGTAATCACCAAGTCTGTCTATAGCAATAGCCGTGGGATTAAGATATAATAGCAATGTAAGGGTATGGTGCAAAGTAACTATCGTCACACTACTCTATATATATATATATATATATATATATATATATACTGATAGGGCTTAGTCAGTTTGGATCATACTACAGTTTGAAATCTTCATTATTAGGGCAGTCCCAGCAGGGAGGTTCATGTTACAGGAATCAAAACCTAGTGCATGTCAAAGTCATTATCTAACATATGATACATGTTGCAGCAAGAAGGTAAGTTTGGCTTTTAGCAGTAATGTTCTCGAGATACCATCTTCTAGAGGAATGAATAATCCTGTCTGATGTGATAGATATGAATTGTGTAAATATATATGTAGTATGCAAAAGGAAGAATACATTCAAGGAATGCATTTCAATATGTCCCCTTATACCAAATTCAATTATTCTAAAAAATAGTGTAGAGAAAATTTATGTCAGTTTGCATCCTTATTAAAATTCAAAAACCATTAGTTCTATAACCCCCCCCCCAAATATGTTATTCTATCTATTCTGATGCTTTCATGCTAGCTCACATGGCACAGCAAAAGGCGCGTTAACGAAGAAAGGATCACTTGAATCCAATCAACAATAAGAGATAAGGACTTTGGTATATCCACATGTATTTTTGATACTTTTACACGGTTATCTCTCACATTAGCATATAGTGGATCTCACCTTCGTGTGAGAAAGAACCATGAGAAAATATCAAAAACGCATGTGGAAATATCACTATAGTGGCTAGAGCAATTGCTTATCTAATAATGTTGTTTCGAGAAATCTTTGTGTCGCAATTTCCAGGCCAAGAATTTTTATTAATTAATCTTATGCCTACAGCTTCTTGATCGTCTGAGGAGTTCTGGTTGAGTACTTCTTCATGTTGACCATCCTCTGCATTCTGAATGCTGCTATATTTTGGTGAATATCTTTTTGATCGTTACGAGAAACATCTTTGATGTGAGAGTAAAAGGTCAAGACATACTCCCTTTCTTACAAAATACACTCCCTCTATTTCATAATAATAGTTTAACTTCATGTACATGAATTTAAAAAGTCATACTATTACTTGATTATTATACTAATTTGTGTAAAATTTTATTACCATCTTTATGTGAGAGTTGGGAACTAGTAATACAAGAGAGATTTTCTTAGAAAAATGAGAGCATTTGGGTTAAGATATTTGTAAATTCAAAAATAATATTCATAAAGTTTTAGATAATACAATTATAAAATTTTGAACTATCTAAAAATATTGCTAATTATGAAGTTAATATATAGAAAAGATAAATGATTAACATCAGTTTTGAATTTGAAAATGCTTTAGTTTGTCCCCATCCCCCCACCCCCACCAAATGCTTTATATTGATTTTTGAAAGTCAAATTTTATTATATATTTTGAAATGGAGGGAGTATTATTAATATAATATAGGGTATCAAATTGATAAAAACTAATATATTGTTTGATATATTTTAAAAATAATGATTTTTAGGTAAACGTATGTTTAAAATATATCTCTACTATCAGTTAAAACATAGTACTTAATTATAATGTAGTACTCTCTGTTTTAAATTATAAGATCAAGTTAATTTAAGATATTTATAAATTTAAAATTGATATAATTTATTCAAGTTTTGATGACTAGTAATTTTTTTAGATAGTTTATGATATTTATAATTGTCTTAAATATTTTAATAACAACGTTCATTTGTCTAAAGAAAAACGAGTGCTCTATCCCATAAATATCTCCCATTTTAATATAATCCCTATATAATAATACGGCATGGTCACATAGTGGTAGGTGAGAAATGTACTAGAGTATTTACAAATGCAGCATGTTAGATGGATGGGGGGATAATTCAATTCAAATTAAACCAGGCAGAATTGAATTAGAAGAAGGAGAAGAGGAGCCATAAAATAATCCTATATTGTTTTTGCATGGCTTAAATTGGGGAGTTGGGGGTGCCCATATAGAGAGGCTCAGCGGCACCAGAAGCAGAAGCAAGTAAACATTTACTACTCCCCATTAAATAGGGGGTTCATACCCCCCAACAATAACCACCACCAAGACTCACTATTATTAATTGTTAGTTGTTGGCACTGGTAAGGCCAACACTCTACCATTTACTCTATTCTCTCCCTCATTTACAACATCTAATGCTGAGAGCAGATCCTCTATCCCCAAATTCTCTGTCTTTTTTGTGTTCTTTTACTTAAATTTTGACACATATCTTTTTATTTAATTTTAGAATTACTTAGTGTTAAGTAAGAGACTAGGTATCAAAATTTAAGTGGAGGGACACAAAGGGACAAAGGATATACTCTCATCTAATGCTATGTTTGGATTCGAAAAATCAAGACAGGAATGTAACTACTTATTCCTATGAAATGAAAAAAATTGTGTTTGGATGTTCCACAACCATTCTCATTTTGGTCGAATTTGTGAATTTTATTTTTTGGGAGAGTGTTAATATTCTAGTCTGGAATGGAATGAATCATTTCACTCACTATTCCATTCTCTTATCTATTCCATTACTTTATCTATTCTATTCGTTTATTTATTCCAATCCTTCATCAATTTCATTCTTTCGGATCCGGTTTGCATGAAATTTATTTTTTGGTAAATTGGTCAATTGACCAATAGAATGCCGACACACATAGAACTTCGTCTGCGTGTCAGCACTCTATTGGCCAATTGACCTACTTACCCAAAAATAAACTTCATGTTAACCACTCCCCATTCTTTCAATCCAAACGTTAGGTGTAGACTAGTTAATTGATGAAATCTGATTAAGAAAAAAGTATATGATGTGAATTTAACTCTCTTTTTTTCGGTTATCGATTACGTGAATATGTATTAGTAATAATTTTTTTTAAAGAGAGAGGAGTTTGTAATATGGTGAGTCACTCTTATAATCATATCTAATCATGTACTGATATATTTTGTAATTATAATTTAACAAAATATTTATTGTAGCAGAACTTATCCGATTAACTTAAGAGTGAGTTTCATCTGATATAAATAAACTATTTAAACTTTTTTTTTTTCTTCTTTTAGATAATTTTTTTTTAGCAAAAGGCAAAAAATTATTTACTGAAGAAAAAATGAAATCAATAGTACTGAATCTTGATCAAGTATATCCGGATCTCGATTAAGTACATATTCTTTCACTGATCAAGACTTGTTTGCCAGAAAAAATTGCTATCTAAAAATATAGGATTATTATTGATTTTTGGAAATTAATTTAAGATAATTTTAAATTCAAAAGTTGTAATGTTTTTAGACAATTTAACTATAAAAATTATATAATTAGTTAAAATGGTACCACTATCTACAACATTTATATAACTATATAAAAATCACATCAATTTGGATTTAAAAATTAGTGTTATTGACTTTAAAAAGTTAAATTTGATTTTGTATTTCGAAATGAAGAAAGTATATATAACCATGACCAGAGATTCTAGATTTATAATATGAGCCCAAATCTAAAATACTAGCATACAATCTAACACTTCTTCTCACTAGTAACCTTGCGTATTAAGGTTTGTACGTGAACCTGACGAGTATGAGACCCGCACGATTTAAAAAAAATTAGTCACAAGATAAGATCAAAAATCACAAACAACTGTTGGCCTAATTGATAAGTGACTGTTAATTAATTAATAATTGAGTAACGATTCTTAAAAATGGATTGCAAATGGGCGTGTAAAAATGAAGGCCGAAAACATAGTGTTAGTTAACTCAAAGATAATTTGCTCTAATACCATGTTAGACTTGTAAAATGGGCTCAAATTTATATAATAAAATATAAATGATTTTAAATTTTTCGCTCATCCTCACAAATCATTTGGGCCGTCCAAAATTTGGGATAAATCTCACCGTCTATAGTGCTGGAGGCACGAGTTGCTAGTCTATAATATAAAGATATCAAACTTTATATATAACTAAAAATTAATTAATTGACAATAAAAAGAGTTAACCCTAGTCATTATATATATACATATATATTTTCTTGGTATATATTTAGCCTTAATGTGTAACAACTTATAAACTCTTAACGACCATTAATGAAGGATAGTGAGGATTTAGGATAAAATAAATTAAATAAAGCCAAAATAATAAATAAATAGTCCTAATATAGAACAATTAATAGACACAGATGGTTACTAGTAGTACTATTTTAGGTCTGTTAATGAGTCAGATTAAAACAAATCATGCTCTGATCTAATATGATGAATAACAAAATGTGATTATATATGGATTAATGATCTTATTCATCCTATAATAAATCATTGATTTACCCCATGATCCACTTGATTAATTCAACAATACAGATCATGATTCAAATCGATCCATTTAAAAAAATTATACAATTATATTAATTTATAAAATATATGTTATTATTTATTCAATTATATTAAATTATGAAAGACTTAAAAAACCTTTTATGTTCTCACTAATTTTTAAAACTTTGTCACTAATCAACTTTATTACTCTATCTAAAAAAATAATCAATTTTTACATCTAATTTCTTACTTTCTCTCTCTAATTCTCTTATTTTTATAATCAATCACATGCAATAATTAATAATGTGAGAAATACTAACAAATCAGGTTCTAAAATAATTACATTTTAATTAAAACTAGAACTATGAACTAATACATGGTAAATTCATGATTCATGTTTACATTTTAATCAAATGATATTCATAATTTAACTCGTTTAAAATATTGATTTAATAAGCCAAATTATCACAAATCAATAAATAAATAAGTTGGAGTTCTAATCCAATAAATTATAGTAAAACAGTTAAAATTAGGGTTAATTAGATTTGACTAATTAAGAGTCCTATGCTATTTTGGTGTCATTAAATGCAAATGAAGATTGAGAGGAAAGGTATTAAATACTTGTACCTGGAAGAGGACATGCATGATTACGGAAGCACTGGATATGATGACATCAGCTTTGCATGGATCCTATTTTTTGGTCTGTATATGCTCTGATGCACGTAAACCTTTTCTATGTGATGGCCACATGATGAGACATCACCGGATCACCCGTGACGGATTGATCCATGGGTATAAATAAATAAATTATAAAAGGTTATCGTGTTAATATATTATATAAAATTATAAAATTCAATAGGAATATTTAAATTATACTCCCTATGTTAATATGGATTATTGTGGTCACATTATACAGTGTAACAAGTAAAAATATAATTTCTCGTCATCTATGGTAGTATCATTTGAATATTTTTGTTATTTCATATTAAGATCATTTGATTCTTGTTATTACGGGAGTACTAGCTCTTGTGCATGAACTTATAAGATTTTTTTAATATTATTATTATTATTATTATTTATTTATTAAAATTGTGTATAATTCATAAAATATTTGTTACTTCTTCTATTCCATAATAATAGTTATTTTAGAAAAGAAAATTTATTTAAATTTATTTGTCTTTTATAATTTTATAAAAAATAAATTATTTACTTTCTTATATTAGTACACTGAATTCTCTCAATTTTTCAAGAATTTTTCCCTCTTGTAATATTAATTTTCAAGTTCCCATCAAGTAGAAGTGATGGATTTTACATAAATTTTAATTATTAAGAGAAAGTATTAATTAATAACTTTTTTTAGTTCATGCATAAAGGTGAAATGATACTCCCTCTGCCCATTTTTATTTGTCTTTTAAAATAGATTTTTGTTCCTTATTATTTATCATTTGTAGATTTTATGAAAGCATTAAAAGCTTAATTATTTCCCATATTATCTTTCAGATTAAAGGCTAATTTGTTTCTCTCTCATATTTTCAATAAATTTTAGATGACTAATATTAAAATTTATACTTAATTTAGTAAATTAAACAAAATATTAATTATATTTCTTAATCTATGTACATAACCTTAATTAAAACATCAATTAAAAAGGAACGGATCGAGAGAGTATCTCCAATTGCATGTCATCATTAAATGACTAGAAATAATACTTCCTTCTTTCCATTATATAAATTGTCTAAGATATAATCACACATATGAAGAAATATCATTAATTTTAATGTTAGGTAATTAATGTTGGTTTGAAATTTCATTACTACATATACACTAATTAATTATTCTTCCTCTTCTTTCTCAATTACTCTATTTTCTTAGGGACAAATAGGAAATAATTAATTTTTCTCATAAATATACGTAAAATGAGGACTTGTGTATAATGGAAATGAGGGAGTGCAAGACTATTAAACATAATTGATGCTGAGTGAAGAATAAGAAGAAAGAAGGAAGTATTTAATTAAAACCTTATGATAACCTAGTTACTAAGAACATAAATGCATATATAGGTTTGAAAATTAATGTGATGGAGGATGGTTTTAATTGGTAGTAGTAGTACGTAGGATTTTGAGGCAT
The DNA here is from genome assembly GCA_020205615.1 of Panax quinquefolius. NCBI lineage: Eukaryota > Viridiplantae > Streptophyta > Magnoliopsida > Apiales > Araliaceae > Panax > Panax quinquefolius. The sequence goes on from CM035151.1 coordinate 30,869,344, forward strand.
GCATGCATTAAATTGATCTCTACTTGCCACCTTTAATGCTTGGCCTGCCTGCTCGACCATTAATGGAGTTTGATGAAACCCAATTTAAGTTTCCCTGCATTGCATGTCCAAGTAGACACACCTTCTTGCATGACTCTCTGCAATCTATCTATCTTTTTCAAGAAAATTCATCATATAATTAATTGTTCGTCACTTCACTCGCTCATCAATTTCCTTTTTATTTATTTATGTAGTGTTTGATAAAACTAAATGAAAAATTCTGAATGTATAAGAGAATTTGAATGAAGTAAAAATTCAATGAAATGATGTGTTTGATAACTGTTTGTCTAAAATATCTGAATACATGTATTTCCATATTTTAACCTTCTGAACTATTATGAACAAATTTATTATGTTATTATAAGCAATTAAACATTGTTATTTAAGAAAAATAAATATAAACTTGTGAACAATATTTGATGGAGTATATTATTAATAATATTATTTAAGAAATAAGCACTATTTTTTTAATAATATTCTATTAGTCCATAAAATCAAAACAAAAGACTACATCCACATTCATTAAATTGATTATTGACCAATTTGTAAAAGAAAAAAAAATTAAAAACAATTTGTAAAAACACAATTTTTTTTACAATAGTAAAAAATGATGGATATTAAATGTACTTTTTAATTGTCTATGATGATAGGTAGTTAAAACTATCATTTAGAAATACTTCTTACTGATTCAACTACAACTTTTTAGATGAATTGTTCAGACACATTCAGACATTCAAAATTAAAAAATTATAAAATAAACCATCTGAATGACTTAATCGGTAAACAAACAACCCCTTACTATATATCTTACTATATATGTTAATATATAAATATATAAGTTACCCCTTTTAATTAATTATAAAAGGGGAAAGAGATGAAGAAGTATATGCAAGAAGGAAATATTGATAGTCTGCCTGAGCTTTCTTTGGCTTCTAAGAGCATGATGAGTTGTAATTCTTCATCTCAAGATCAACCTCAAATCAATCGTCTCCCTATGAAGAGGAAGTTGTTTTCAGATAATCTTTTTATCAAGACTGATCAAACAAGTGTTGATCTTCAGCTTAATGATCCCTTGCCTTTGGATTGGGAGCAATGTCTTGATCTTGAAGTATTTCTCTCTTTCAGCTTTCTCTCAAATGAAAAAAATATATATTTACTTTAGATGTTTTTTATGTAGTCTTTTATTGTGTGATGATATTGTACTACTTCTGTCCAATAATAATTGTGACAATTTGATTTTACTTTTTTTTTTGAAACTGATTACATACATAAATGGTTCTAAATAATTGCATGTTTGCTTCATTTTTATTTATTTATTTAACGGATGATTATATTTTGTCCATATATATATGATAGTGTTGGGAACAAAGTACACTTGTTTTGGAGACAAAACATACAATCCTTCAAAGTTATTTTCGAGTTTACTTTAATTTATTGTAAGAATAAAACCTAACAGTGACAGTATTTGTAAGGGCAATTGATATTGCCAGAATAAATATAATATTGTCAGAACAAAATATATTTTCGCAACATTTTATAATTATTCTAGAGTGACACTTGAAGCTAACACTAATTGTTCTGAGAATATCAACCACAATTTGCAAGACTGAATGAATTGATAATGTGTATATATGTGAAAATTGATTCCTTTATATAAGCTGATCAACTATATATATTTCAAATTTTATTACCAAAATTATGTGTAAAATGACTATATATCAATAGTAATTTGATCACTTAATTTTGGATGCTCTTAACTTGGCTTTTGGCTCCTCTTGCAGTCGGGGAGAATGTATTATCTCAACAGAAAAACCTCAAGAAAGAGTTGGAACTGGCCAAAAGACCAAAAGCTAGACCTTGAGCTCAACATCTCATTGACCGGTTCGTCGACGGAAATGCAGCTTCAAGAATCATACAAGAAACAACAATTATCAGGCGGCAGCGGCAGCGGCAGCGGCACAAACATGCTTGCTTTGGCTTGTTTAAATTGTCATCTCCTTGTAATACTCTCAAAATCATCTCCCTCTTGCCCTAATTGCAAGTATGTTCACTCTCTCATTCCAAACCCTCAAAAAATCACAACTACTACCCTTAGCCTCTTGAACTAGATTTTTAGCATGCCCTAGAAGAAAGAAATTATAAAAGTAACCCTTTTGGTAGAACTATGCTATGTTTGCTTAATTTTGTTGATGTACTATTAAATATGGTATATATAATTAAAATTATGAAAATTTTTATCTCTCTCTATCTCTTGTTTATATTTTGTACTCTCTCGGATGTCCTTTAATATATGTCGTTTTAGATGATTTTATTTTTCTCTAATTATTTGTTGTTTTATATAATCTAGGAGAATTAACTATAATCTTTCCAAAATTACTCCTCATAGAAAATGTTACAAATGAGAGAGAGTATGTGATAAGTATGATAATTATGAGAATTTAAAGGTATTATAATATTATATTTAATACTCCCTCGGTTCCATAATAACTGTCTTTTTAGATAAAGAAATTTGTTCCAATTTATTTGTTGTTTACAACTTTTTAGGAGAATAAATTATTTATTTACCTATATTACCCCTAACTTATCTCATTCTCCCAATAATTTTTCTCTCTTAGATTAATAGTTTCCAACTTTCAATAAAGGGATAGTGATAGAATTTCATACAAATTTTAATTCTTAAATACTCCCATAATAATTGTCTTTTTAGAAGAAAAAATTTGTTCCAATTTATTTGTTCTTTACAACTTTCTTGGAGAATAAATTATTTATTTACCTATATTACCCTTAACTTCTCTCATTATCCCAATAAATTTTCTCGCTTGGATTAATAGTTTCCAACTTTCCATAAAGGGGTAGTGATGAAATTTCATACAAATTTTAATTCTTAAATGATACTCCCTCGGTTCCATAATATCCGTCTTTTTAGAAGAAATAATTTGTTCCAATTTATTTGTCGTTTACAACTTTTTAGGAGAATAAATTATTTATTTACCTATATTACCCATAACTTCTCTAATTCTCTCAATAAATTTTCTCTCTTGCATTAATAGTTTCCAACTTTTCATAAAGGGGTAGTGATGAAATTTCATACAAATTTTAATTCTTAAATGATAGTATTAAATGATTTTCTTAATTCATGTGCATAAAGCTAAAAAGACAGTTATTATGGAACCGATGAAGTAATATTAAATAACTTTCTTAATTGATGTGCATGAAGTTAAAAAGACAGTTATTATGTAATCGAGAGAATACTTGCAATTACTACCTTCGTTCCTAAAAGATTGTCGTTTAAGGTTTTGGCACATTGATTAAGAAAGTATCATTTACCAAGTAAAATTTGTTTGAAATTCCATCACTACCCCTTTATGGGAAGTTGAAAACTATTAATACAAATGAGAGAATTTTTTGGGACAATGAGAGAAGGTAAGGGTAATATAGGAAAGTAAATAATTTATTCTCCTTAAAAGTTGTAAACGACAAACTTTTTGGAACAAATTTTTTCTTCTAAAACGACAATCTTTTAAGAACGGATGGAGTATTTTTTTTAATTCTTGTGCATAACTCTAAAACAAAATACTCCTATATATTAAGGGACATTTGGAGTATATTAATTATTATGTTTTCTGTGAGCATGTGTGCGTGTGATTGAGAGAGATAGATTTTATACCAAAAATTTAGATTTTCCAGTCATAATGATGTTCACTAATTTCATACATAATGTTATTTTCTTGAGTTCTTGAGTTACTACCATGAACTCTTGAGTTCTTGATTTCTTTCTGGATTAATTTTTTTTGTTCTATATAGAAAATTGATATTTTCATATAAAAAATAATATTTTTATATGAATCCCTCTCACTAATTTCTACATGAAATAAAAAAAAAATATTTATACATAAATGATATTGACCAAAATTTTGAGACGTTTTTAAACTATGCAGAGTCGTGGAATACAATTACATCCTCTCAGTCGTACAACCGAAAGAAACACTCCAAACGTCAATAACTAAATTTTTTTACTGATATATTTTGACTCCTTTTTAAAAACGTTCTGGTTCCACCACTGCATGAACTAGATATTAGTACAAAAATATTTTTTTAGTGATGCATGATATATAGGGATTTTCCTTGTTAACAAACTTTTACAGAATTACTGTTCAACACAAAGTGATAAGTAATAAGAAGGATTCGGTTCCTTAATTATTCTTATTAGTAAGTCTCACATAAAACCAAAAAAAAATATATTAAAAAACATAGGAAGAGCCGAAGAGGAAACAGAATCATTTCATTTAAAAAAACAAACAATTTTACGAGGCACCTGCCACTACCCTTTTGGGTGATTTGAAACTATTATCACTTAAAAAAAAATTATTTTCCATCCCAATCTTGTTACTCACATATATATTCCAGGATTCTACTTCACACCATTGACCAAATTTGACATAAGGAAGCAGTAAAAAAAGTTGCATTCATGGTAAAAATACAGAAAAAAAGTTGCATTCAGATTTTTCAAGGTTGCATTTTGATATTTTCTGAATATTCTAACTTTATTGAAGCAGTTATAGTAGTTATCAATCCCTAGGTAAGTTGCATAGGAGTATTATATTCAAGACAAGCAGTTGAAAATGAAATACATGCCTGCAATTCTGCTCTTCGTACATGCAGCTTTATAAGCCACTTTTAAGTCATGATATCGAAGATTTCTACTCATCAATTTTACTGCATCATTTTCCAATGAAGATTTTATGAATTGGTTTATAAAAACTTTTAACCATGTAAAATTTTAATTAAGAAAGTGAATTCTAATATTTAATGCTTAAGGATTACCCCATCCATTCCAATATACTAGTATTAGTTATTTTAGGACTTTTTTTCTGTTCCAATTTAATAGTCATTTTCTCCATATAAAATTATCTACATACATATGATATCCCTAATTTCTCTCCTCTTTTTAAGAAAATTTATTCTTATAAAATAATTACTCTATTTCTCTCTTATTTAACATTTTCCAATAAAAACATAAATAAAAAAAAATATGAAAATTGAGACCTATGTTAATTATGAATTAATAATCACTACTACAAAACAGTAAATAGATAACGTTTAAAAGACAAGGTTTTTTTATAAAAACGTTGTGATATTTTTTTCCACAACGTTTTTAAATAAAACGTTGTAGATATATATGCAAAAACGTTATCTATTTAAAAGGGTAATTTTTTGATTTTAATTAGATAACGTTTTTAAAAAAAAAACGTTATGTTTGTAAAAAAACACAGAGCCAAAACAAAGGCGTCTATCACTTATTAACACGAGAATAGAATTAGTCTCTTGTACCCAAAAAACCCTAGCTAGCCTATCTTCTCTCTCACTCCCTACCTCCACAACGGTAGATGCCGCCTCGACGCCTTGGTTTCGATTCAAACCCTTGAACCGACATGGCCACAACGGAAATGGCAAAGTTCAAAGCCCTAATGTTGTTGAGGGAAAAGAGGAAGAGAAAGATGAAGTATCGATATTGAGAGAAATGTCGAGCTCCTGACAACGAGTACCGAGTTCGGGGATCTTTGTCGAGGGGTAGTTACTTCATCTTTTAATCGCTTCTCGATCTTACCTCTCGACCCGGTAACTTTTATTCCTCCATCTTCCTCTAATTGCAGCATATGCTTTTCATTTTTTCCAATAAATTTTGAAATTTATCGAATAAACTGTCGAGATGGAAGAAACGGATTGCAGATGTTTAGAACGACAACCTGTGCAAGAATTACTTCCTTTATTTTTTTGGATTTCTCTCAATTTTCTTAATTTTATTTTTGCTCCTTCACTAGTAGTTTCGCTAATTTTAGTTCCTCTAATTCGATGCATATGCTTTTCATTTTAGTTTCGCTAATTTTAATGCTCACATGTCATAAAGTGATGCGATTATGTTCGATTATAGGCATTTTAATGAATTGATTTATTGGTTTTTGTGGGGATATTCGTAAGGTGAAGGTTCCTCCTCTTTTGTGATTCAAGGGTCCAAACTATTGTCTTGTGATGTCGTGAAGCTCCCCAAAAAACCAAATTAGAGGCTCTCTCCTCAAAGTTAGCCACAACTCATTCACAAAACTTGATCTTCATTGTTTAGTTATATGTTTATATTGGATTCATTTGTAGCGAAGAATTGTTCAACTTAATTTTATGGCATTTACCTTGTTTCTTCATTTAAAGTGATAGCTAGTCTAGGAGCAGCAAGTCTTCTTAATCGCTCTTGCACTTCAAGCCATGTCCGGACATTTTGCGACTTAAAAGATGCAATTATATATCAAATTTGCACGATAAGAAGAAACCATAAGCCGGGAATCATCATGGGTTTGTCACAACTAAGCTTGATTGTTAGAGAAAATCGTGTGTCCTTCAACAAATTTCGGAATGATCCAAAAAGCGTACAAACAAGGAGACCTATCAAAGGATTGCTAGAGAGTTCGATTCATAATCCTTCGTTCTTGGCATTTTGAACACTTTCTCCATCTATATGTAGTTGCAGTTATCCCATTGATTTGATGCTTTGTTAGATTATAAATAAATTAATGGCTTTTATTTTAGTTATCCAAATGACTCAGAAAAACTTGTATTGGCATCACGCATGTGATTGTCCAAGAACCAAGTAATTTCTCTTTCATCCAAGTTACAATTTATTTCTACATATTTGTTTCCTTAGCTAATTCTAATGTTACATTCTATGAGCTTTTTCATTATTTTTTCAAGGTTTCAAATTGGTTCATAAATGCTCGAGTTCGGCTGTGGAAACCAAATGATTGAGGAAATGTACAAAGAAGAGTTTGCGGTTGACTCAAATAACCCATTATTAGGAAGCAATTCTATTACAAGTGAAGGAATCACAGATGATGTCGAGGAATCAAGTGTTTGAAGGATCTAATTATTCCCTTTTCAGCTTAGTTTATTTTTTTTATTTTCAGTGAATCTATGAGGAGAAATCAATTTGGAGTTAATTGATCTAATTTCCAACCTGCAAGGTGTTGAAAGGTATCTGCTTAGCTTCAAGTGTCTGCTTAGCTTTCCCAAGTTTCAATTTTGGTTGGGGTGGACCGGGTGGTGGCCACCACCACATTAGCTTCAAAGTTCCTGACCAGAGATCTGGCAAGGTAAGTGAAGTGATATTTTGATTCTGTGGTAGGACACTCTAATTTAAGTGAAAAATTAGTGTTTGATTATCCCTGTTGTTCTACTATGAGATATTTGTTTATTATTGGAGAGTTGGGGATTAACAGGAGTCGGAAGAGTTGTAATTATATAATTGCATTGGTGCCACTAAAATCTTCCAAACTTTGGGCTATATGATTTGATGTTTACTTGAATATAACAGTTGGAACTTCAATACCTACATGACTATTCTGGGATCAACATAAGCATTGGGTTGACCGCTTGGGATAGACGTCTCCTTTGACACCAAAACAGGAAACTTCACCCAGATAGAACAACTATGGGTTTTTATGTTCCTGATGTGAATCCAAAGTATGTTAACAAGTTATTTCTAAACAACATTGAAAAGTAAGTGACTGCCTATAAACTTGTTTAAAGAAGCCTTCTTCCATATATACAATAAACAACTCCACTTAAGTATAAAGTATGTAACTGCTATTCTAGTTCATTTTCACAAAAACTTTCGTGTTGAAGCAATATGGCTTGTGGGATGATATGCCGATATACACCACGAATCGATCGGGGCTTCATAATAGGCATCAATGATCCAAAGAAAGACTGGTTCTTTGCCCATGTCGACAGGTCTCTGTAAGATTACTACTAGTACAAACATGTGATTTTTTTTTTGCTAAATGACATTTGTGAGTTCCAACTTTGTGGATCATTTAGAGTTCTTTTGTGTTTTTTATCATCTTGGATAAAGATTATGTTCCAATATCTTGATGCATTTCTTTCCCATCACATTCGAATCACAAGTTACATGCTTCACATGGTAGCAACATACAATGAAAAGGCAAATTTTATTGAAATGTACGTGGTTCACATTTTTGCTAAAATGAAAAATGAACATCATGTGTTATTTGATCTTGAATAAGATCTTTTTGGGGGACTAACACTGCTGGGATATTAACAGATAGGTTTCAATGGCGGGGAATGTGAGACCCCGAATTTTATGAAATAAAAGTATTCAATTTTTCTATTTTGGTAAATAGTTAAATTGATAAAAGTTTAAAGTTAAGGGTGATATGTGAAAAATTTTCAAAGTAGACAAGTTGTCATAAAATACCCGGTTGCTATTATTTACTCTAGTATTGTTCACTCGAGTATTTGGGGCACTTTTTTGTGTGAGTACTATTCACGAGTTACTATTCACGGGTTACTATTCACCCAAATATTATTTCACTCGGGTATTTGGGGTATTTTTGTGTTGTCGGGTACTATTCATGTGGTACTATTCGAGAAGTACTATTCACTTGGGTACTATTCATTCGAAAAATATATTTCTTCTGGGTCCAAATTATTTTTGGGTACAATATTATTCCATGAGGAGATGTGCTAATTTTTGAATCAGTTGGTTGAAAAATTATAATAGTAAATCAATATGGATCGTTGATTTAAAGTTTTAATAGTAACTTGTCCCTTCGGTTTTCAAAGAGTTATTTGTCCCTTGGTTTTCAAGAGTTATTTGCCTTGATTGTTTCAAGAGTTATTTGCCCTTCGGTGTTTCAAGAGTTAATTGCCCCTTCATGAAATAGTAGTTGTCTCTTGATATTACCAAGAGTCATTTTGACCTTTCGTTAAGACCAAGAGCCACTTTCCATTTTTCTATAAATAGAAGTTCATTCCTTCATTATTTCTTACGAATTCACTGAAACTCTAGAGAGAGAAACTATAGAGAATTCTTCTTCAATAATCTTGGCGTATTTCTTTAGAGTTTAAGAAAGCTTTTGGCGTAGTCTGAGTTTTCTTCGAGTATATCCTCGCCCTACCGGTCGGAGTACTCTTCTTTCAAAGGTAAGGGATATCATTATTGTGTATGAAATATTATTTGTTGTACTCATAAGGGGTATTCTTTCTTTCTTATTCATGAAGAGAACTTCTATTATTCCATTCTTTATTATTACATTGGAATAACTTGTATCTGCTGGATACCCTATACTTGGTGAAGTTCTTACATTATTCTATTCTTTATTATTATGTTGGAATAACTGTTTATGCAATCTTTTGCACATGGTGAAATTCTTCTATTATTCCGTTCTTTATGATTCATTTGGAATATCCTCAGTGCGTGTACACGCTGAATTGGTTCCATCATTTATTATTCCGTATTTACGATTACGCCGAGAATATCACATCATGCGTTTTATATGGGACTGGTTCCATCATTTATTATTAGTATTTACGATTACGTGAATATCTGTCGGTCGTTTTTACCGGACTGGTTCCATTATTTATTATTACATTAGGAATAACACGTCTGTCTTGGTCTCTATCGCATGCATGGTGATTTTTTCATTATTCCATTTTTATTATTACATTGGAATAACTTTCATGCGTGTGGATTATCACATGCATGGTGAATGATCATTTGTATCCATTCCTTATTAAATTATGGAAATGATCTGGTTACGTTGATTATGATGAGAGTCATAATAAAAGCATTGGACTGATGAAAATCATGGTTATATGTAATATTATTAAATGTTATAATGAGTTATGTTGGTTATTATGTGAAAACATGATAGTTTTTTAGAAATCACAAAGGGTGAAAAATCAGATTTTGATGAAAATGGAACATAAAATTTAATTGACCATATCTCCTATTATATTTTGAATTTTTGAGTGTGGTCAGGTTCTAGAGTTAGATCTATGACTTTTGTAGCATCTCCAAGTGGAATCACTGGAAAAGGTGTTGTAGATTTTCGTGTGGACTGATTTTAGCAAAAGAGTCAAAAGCTGGAAATTACCGAAAGGCTGCTGCCACGATTTTAAAAGGGCTATTTTGTCCACTTAATTTGTGAGAAAAATTCCGGCCTTTTGGGACATGGAAGTATATGGTATAAAGTACCTCCTGTCCAAAATGGAGCTCATTCCGACTTAAAATGAGCAAGTTATGACCATTTCAATATTTAGGTTTTTCCGACGAAAAACGTTATAATCGGAGTTCTATAACTCCGATGACCATGAAATTTAAACTGGAAGCTCACGTTAACATGTGTAAGTTCCTGCTAAGATTTGGGAATTTCTGGATTTAAACTTAAGGTAGCTAATTTCTTAAGGAATTAATTAGAAATTGATTTTTGAAAAATAGTAAATGAATTTTAAAAATTCCGAGAAAAATATATGTTCAACATGGGACTATATTATGCTTAATCCCGGAAAGAATAATTTTGGGACTGATTTGGTATTTTTATGAAAATAATCTAATTCTGAGTAAATGAGGCGTTATTAGTTCTTGGTTAAATTAATTCTTGAACTTGTTTTATTGAATTCTTATATCATTGTCATCATCCTCATATTTATATTTTGTTGAAAGTCATATGTGGCCTGTAGTGCATAGATGGACTTGGTATGATTATGACCAGGGATTATTCGATATAATCATGACCGTAATGTTACAAATGACATGATAAAAGTCCTCATTGGCCCGTGGTGCATTGATGGACTGTTTTTGGTATGATTATGGCTATGGATTCTCTTGACCAAGGGTGCAAAGATGAATTGTTTTATGGCATGATTGGGGGATAGTTGATGAAAACACGATTATCTTTGGCTCGTAGTGCATGGATAATTCGTGGCTGTGATACTAAAGAATATCCTTGGCCTGTAGTGCAGGGATGATTTGATGATGTGGATTAATTATTGAGCTGAGTCTCATCAATGAAATATTAATTCATGGATGTGATAATAATGAATATCCTTGGCCGTAGTGCATGGATAATTCATGGATGTGATAATAACGAATATCCTTGGCCGTAGTGCAGGGGTGATTCGATGATGTGGATTATTTGTCAAGCTGAGTCTCAGCATTATTGGTTTTACAGTTGTATATCTTTGGCTTGTAGTGCAAAGCTGAATTTATTAGTATGATTATGAGCAGGAATTGTGATTTAGTATAACCAAGATTTGTGATATTTCAGGTGAAGATAGGTGATGAGAATCATCTTCGTCCTGGGTGCGAAAAGGGAATTCAGAATCACAATTATGATTATGAGTTATTCATATGATTGTGGACAAGAATTGTTGATTGATGTTACAGGGATAAAACATTATTGGTGAACTTTTAATATGGAGAAGATAATAGACCAGATGGTCTATTTGACTCTTTTAATGGATTGCTCGTTCCGCTGCAACTATGGTTGAAAAGCTTTATCATATACCATATGTTCTAAATCTCTGATTTATTATTGACAAAAGCTATTGATAATTAAATTATCTTTAGTCATGATATTCTTTACTGGGCTAGTTGTGCTCATCCTTTTGCTTCACAATTCCTTTCGTGTGTCTGAGTGTAAATTGGGGTGAAAGCGAGGATAACAGGGGAATAGAGCGGTGGTCTCTAGTCATGGAGGTTCTCCCTAAGCAAAGATCTGAGAAAAATGTGTTGTATTCTATATATCATTTAGTAGTTATATTTGGTGAATCAAATAGGGTGAGGCGAACCCAACTTTAGAAGGGTGTTTTGCCACTATCATACAAGATGTCTAATGACATACAACCTCGTGTTCTCATAAGACATGATTGTGCACATCCACTTGCTGAATATATCTACGAGCACTACCTATATGATCTTGGGGTTTATGTGAAATATAATTTTCACTTGGAGATAACAGAGATATTTATATGCCAAGAGAAGACTCACTATTGGAAAGTAAATGATAGTAATATTCTTGTTTTTCTTTAGGGACTTTTGGGTCAACCAAGGATAATTATGTGGACATATGATATCTATCATAACCTGTACGCAGCGTGGCCTCCAGTGCACGAAGGTTTCTTGAGTACTTCCCAAAGATTTTAATTTCTAAAAGCAGTTTTTTGACTATACTTTTATGTAAAGTATCATTGTAAGGTTGTGGTCGAGGTACCATGAGAGTTACATATATTTGTATTAAAACTCATAGTTAAGCGTGGTCGTATTCTACATGACATTTCAATGATTAATATAAATGAAGTTGTATTTGAATTTTGTACCATGTATCTGGCGACTCAGAATGGGTGATGTATACCTAATTTTGGGGGCGTCACATTTGGTATCAGAGCTTAGGGATATGGTCGCTGACGGAGATAAGAGTCTAGAACTAAGAGGGGAGACACGAGTTATATACTTCGCTAGTGTGTGACTTACCTAAGCTGAAATTGTTTACTTGATAAATTGATAAATTATGATATGTCGATTAACCTTTGTTTTGAAACTATATTCTAGAATGATATTTGAAATACAGGAGATGAGAAATGGGAAAATTATGATAGCGAGGAAAGTACTGGGAAGGTACAATCTGAAAAAAAAGCAAGGTATTCTCATCTCTTCGAATATCAGGTACGTACGTAAATTTTGAAGGCGAAATTTCATATGGAGGGGTGATTGTGAAACCCCGAATTTTATGAAATAAAAGTATTCAATTTTTCTATTTTGGTAAATAGTTAAATTGATAAAAGTTTAAAGTTAAGGGTGATATGTAAAAAATTTTCAAAGTAGACAAGTTGTCATAAAATACCCGGTTACTATTCACTCTAGTATTGTTCACTCGAGTATTTGGGGCACTTTTTGTGTCAGAGTACTATTTACGAGTTACTATTCATGGGTTACTATTCACCCAAATATTATTCCCTTGGGTATTTGGGGTATTTTTGTGTCGGTGTACTATTCACAGGGTACTATTCCCAAAGTACTATTCCCGAAGTACTATTCACGGGGTACTATTCACCCGAAAAATATATTTCTTATCGGTTCAAATTATTTTTGGGTACAATATTATTCCATAAGGAGATGTGCTAATTTTTCAGACCGTTGGTTGAAATTATAATAGTAAATTAATATAGATAGTTGATTTAAAGTTTTAATAGTAACTTGTCCCTTCAGTTTTTCAAGAGTTATTTGTCCCTTCAATTTTCCAAAAGTTATTTGTCCCTTCGATGTTTTAAGAGTTATTTGCCCCTTCGGTGTTTCAAGAGTTAATTGCCCCTTCGCAAATAGTAGTTGTCTCTTCAATATTACCAAGAGTTATTTTAACCTTTCGTTAAGACCAAGAGCCACTTTCCATTTTCTATAAATAGAAGTTCATTCCTTCATTATTTCTTACGAATTAATTCATCGAAAACAGAGAGAAACTATAGAGAGAATTCTTCTTCTATAATCTTGGCGTATATTTCTTTAGAGTTTAAGAAAGCTTTGAAGCGTAATCTGTTTTTTTCTTGAGTATATTCTCGCCCTACCAATTGAGTACTCTTCTTTCAAAGGTAAAGGGTATCATTATTGTGTAGGGAATATTATTTGTCAGACTCATAAGGGGTATTCTTTCTTTCTTATTCATGAAGAGAACTTACATTATTCCATTCTTTATTATTACATTGGAATAACTTTTGTATCTGCTGGATACCCTATACTTGGTGAAATTCTTACATTATTCTATTCTTTATTATTATGTTGGAATAACTTTGTTTATGCAATACCGCATACATGGTGAAATTCTTCTATTATTAGATTCTTTATGATTACATTGGAATATCACAGCGGTGCGTATTACGCTGACACAGTTCCATCATTTATTATTTCAGTATTTACAATTACATCGAATATCCCGCTCATGCCTTTTACATGGGACTGGTTCCATCATGTATTATTCCAGTATTTACGATTATGTCGAATATCACTGTCAAGTCGTTTCACTGGCGGACACAGTTCCATTATTTATTATTACATTGGGAATAACTTTGTTTGTGCGGTCTCTATCTCATGCATGGTGATTTCTTCTGTTATTTCATTCTTTATTATTCTGTTGGAATAACCTGTCTGTGTGGATTATCACATGCATGGTGAATGATCATTTGTATTCATTCCTTATTAAATTGTGGAAATGATCTGGTTACATTGATTATGATGAGAGTCATAATAAAATCATTGGACTGATGAAAATCATTGGTATATGTAATATTAGTAAGTTTTATAATGAGTTATGTTGGTTATTATGTGAAAACATGAAAGTTTCTTAGAAATCACAAAGGGTTGAAAAATCAGATTTTGGTGAAAATGGAACATGAAATTCAATTGACCATATCTCCTATTATATTTTGAATTTTTGAGTGTGGTCAGGTTCTAGAGTTAGATCTATGAGTTTTGTAGCATCTCCAAGTGGAATCACTGGAAAAGGTGTTGTAGATTTTCGTGTTGACTGATTTTAACAAAAGAGTCAAAAGCTGGAAATTACCGAAAGGCTGCTGCCACAATTTTAAAAGGGCTGTTTCGGCCACTTAATTTGTGAGAAAAATTCTGGCCTTTTGGGACATGGAAGTATATGGTATAAAGTACCTCCTGTCCAAATATGAGCTCATTCCGACTTAAAATGAGCAAGTTATGACCATTTCAATATTTAGGTTTTTTCGACGAAAAACGCTATAACCGGAGTTCTGTAACTCCGATGACCATGAAATTTAAACTGGAAACTCACGTTAACATGTGTAAGATCCTGCTAAGATTTGGGAATTTCTGGAGTTAAACTTAAGGTAGCTAATTTCTTAAGGAATTAATTAGAAATTGATTTTTGAAAAATAGTAAATGAATTTTAAAAATTTCGAGAAAAATATATGTTCAATATGGGACTATATTATGCTTAATCCCAGAAAAGAATAATTTTTGGGACTGATTTGGTATTTTTTATGAAAATAATCTAGTTACGAGTAAATGAGACGTTATTAGTTCTTGGTTAAATTAATTCTTGAACTTGTTTTATTGAATTCTTATATCATTGTCATCATCCTCATATTTATATTTTGTTGAAAGTCATATGTGGCCTGTAGTACATAGATGGACTTGGTATGATTACGACCAGGAATTATTCGGTATAATCATGACCGTAATGTTACAAATGACGTGGTAAAAGTCCTCATTGGCCCGTAGTGCATTGATGGACAGTTTTTGGTATGATTATGGCTATGGATTCTCTTCGGCCAAGGGTGCAAAGATGAATTGTTTTATAACATGATCAGGACCGTTGATAAAAACACTATTATCATTGGCCCGTAGAGCATGGATAATTTATGGTTGTAATACTAATGAAAAAGTCCTCATTGGCCCGTAATGCATTGATGGACAGTTTTTGGTATGATTATGGCTATGGATTCTCTTCGGCCAAGGGTGCAAAGATGAATTGTTTTATGGCATGATCAGGACCGTTGATGAAAACACGATTATCTTTGGCCCGTAGTGCATGGATAATTCGTGGTCGTGATACTAAAGAATATCCTTGGCCTATAGTGTAGGGATGATTTGATGATGTGGATTAATTATTGAGTTGAGTCTCAGTAATGAAATATTAATTCATGGATGTGATAATAATGAATATCCTTGGCCGTAGTGCATGGATAATTCATGGATGTGATATTAACGAATATCCTTGGCCGTAGTAGTGTAAGGGTGATTCGATGATGTGGATTATTTGTCGTTTGAGTCGGCATTATTGGTTTTTGATGTTGTATATCTTTGGCCCAGTAGTGCAAAAAGTGAATTTATTAGTATGATTATGAGCAGGAATTGTGATTTGGTATAACCATGATTTGTGATATTTCGGTGAAGATAGGTGATGAGAATCATCTTCATCACAGGTGCGAAAAGGAATTCGTAATCACAATTATGATTATGAGTTATTCATATGATTATGGGATGTGAATTGTTGATTGATGTTGAGGATAAAACATTATTAGTGGACTTTTAACATGGAGAAGATAATAGACACGATGGTCTATTTGACTCTTTAATGGATTGTTTCGTCTACCGCAACTATGGTTGAAAAGCTTTATCATATACCATATGTTCTAAATCTCTGATTTATTATTGACGAAAGCTATTGATAATTAAATTATCTTTAGTCATGATATTCTTTACTGGGCTAGTTGTGCTCACCCTTTTGCTTCACAATTCCTTCGAAGTGTCTGAGTGTAGTTTGGGTTTGCCGCGGAGATAACAAGGGAATAGAACGGTGGTTTCTAGCTGTGGAGGTTCTCCCTAAACAGTATAAAAAAGTGTGTTGTATTCTATATATCATTTAGTAGTTATATTTGGTGAATCAAATAGGGTGAGGCGAACCCAACTTTGGAAGGGTATTTTGCCACTATCATACAAGATGTCTAATGACATACAACCTCGTGTTCTCATAAGACATGGTTGTGCACATCCACTTGCTGAATATATCTACGAACTACCTATATGATCTTGGGGTTTATGTGAAATATAATTTTCACTTGGAGATAACGGAGATATTTATATGTCAAGAGAAGACTCACCATTGGAAAGAAGATGATAATAATATTATTGTTTTTCTTTGGGGACTTTTGGGTCAACCAAGGATAATTCTGTGGACATATGATATCTATCATAACCTAAACGCATGGCCTCCCATGTATTTGGAAGGTTTCTTGAGTACTTCCCAAAGATTTTAATTTCTAAAAGCAGGTTTTTGACTATACTTTTATGTAAAGTATCATTGTAAGGTTGTGGTCGAGGTACCATGAGAGTTACATATATTTGTATTAAAACTCACGATTAAGCGTGGTCGCGTATTATATGACTTATTTCAACGATTAATATAAATAAAGTTGTATTTAAATTTTGTACCATGTATCTGACGACTCAGAATGGGTGATGTATACCTAATTTTGGGGGCGTCATAGGGAACCCATCAGTGAGTCATAATTTTTGCTACTGTTGGATTACAAAAATAGATTACATGTACTATGTTGAATTTCGAAATGCTCTCTATCATTTACTGTTGAAACACGAATGTTGTTGGTGAGGTTATTTCTTTTATTGAGTTTTAAATGAGAATATCTTAGGTTCGATTTTTGTAGCTTCTTTGATTTTGCACAAGTTACTCCTATCTGCATTAAACTTCTTAACTTCTCTCAGTTCTAGCTCATGTCCAATTAGCTTTGTTGATTGAAAATTTTTTGAGGATATTATACACTTGAAGTTACACCTCCTAATAGCTTAAACCTAAGTACACGTAATTTAGTCATTCATGGTGTAGTCTTGGGCAATATTTCTTTAGTTTTATATATCTTTGAGTGTTTCAATTTATCAGAGCATGTGGGCACAAAAGCTGCAGATTCAAATAAGAAGTCATGTGTGCTTTTATTGTTGTTTTTGTCACTCGGTTGGGTTGTTTTTATCCTCGAGGACTCCTCTCACTTTGGACCAAAGAAGAAAGGGATTTTGGAAGTCGATATGGCAATGCCAAACTGGGAACTCGGTGTGTTGAACATTCTTCATTTGAATTGTATAAAAAAAAATTCTAACATTTGGGCAAATTTTAGCTTTGGCCTTTTTTACCCCTTACTTTTGGTTTAAATGTAGATTACAAGACTCAAGATTAGCTAGCTATTGTGGTGGGGGGGTGAAGGAGAAAAATGAATTGGTATGTAAGGTTAGCTAGTATTGGAGGTTTAGGAAATTTAGATTAGAAACGAGTCTTGTGCATTTCGAGATATAGTAGTAATTTATATTGAAAAGTGAATTTGAGATGTATATATGCATAGTTTGGTATATATTTTGTGGATGTAGTAATTTGAAACTATAAACGAATGATATTATTGGGATGTATTTTGAATGGTTGATACATTTTGGCTTTAAATTTAAATGAGAATTTAGACCTTTTAGCAATATATCATGGTATTAGCATATTGGAGGTGCATTAGTAATATAGGTGAACCACCATTTTTTTTTCTTTTTTTTCTTTATCTACAACATTTTTAAAACGTTGTGTAAATGTGTCTAAACGTTGTCTGATATACTAAACAACGTTTTTATCCAAAAAACGTTGTGGAATCATACCTTCTACAACGTTTTTAAGCATATATCTGCTAATTTTTGGAAAACAAATCTACAACATTTTTTCCCTAAAAAACGTTATGTATTGTGCTTAACTACAACGTTTTAAAAACGTTGTGTAATGGTGTCAAATAGACAACACCCTTAACCACGACGTTTTTCTGACTGAAACCACAATATTTTTTCCGCATTGTCTATTTACTGTTTTGTAATAGTGAATATTCTTAATATGTGTATTTTATGTTATAACAACTAATCTATATAATATATAAAGGTAATAACGGAGAGAATTCTCTCATAAGTTAGAGTCTCTCATAGTCCTTCTCACATTATAGAGCTCTCTCATAATCTTCAATATTTTTGAATTTCTCATACCAATAAAAAAATCTAATATAAAAAACAGAAAATAATAAACAACAATATTTTGTTTATTAAAATTAAACAATACTCCACCCGTTCCTTAATATAAGTCGTTTTAGAAAAATATTTTTGTCTCTTAATATAAGTCGTTTGAGAATTTCAAGTAAGCATTAATTGTTTAGTTTATAATATTACCCCAAGTATTAAATATAACCTCAAATATTAAATATAACTTTGCTTCACTCATTATTATCTCATTCAATAAATAACATTTTGTTTTTATAATACAAGGTAATATAGACAATTAATATTATATTTAATACTTTATAATAATTTATTTAATCTTGTGTATAACTCTAAAACGATTTATATAATAAGCGGGAATAATATACTAAATAAATAAACAAAACTTCTTCAACCAATAATAACACATAATAATAACCTATACCTTAAGTATAATATATATACTTCTTCCTTTTCATCTTATCTTTTCATTTTATATATAGTCCAAAATCAATAAAAAAACCTATCACCTATAAATACCACAATATTAATAACCATTAATGTTACTATTTTTAAAATATATAATTATAATTATGAGTATAAGTAGGATTTTTATTATTATTTAGATATATGAATGTAAAATATAAAAAAATATAAAACCCAACCGACCAATAAATCATCAAAGAAAAACCTTAAACATATAGAATAAAATACGTAAAAAACTAACCTGCCTCCTAATCTCAAAACATGGTCTGGTAACAGATTTAACTTTATAAAGAATTAATTTCTTTATAAATAAAGAATGTGTTTCTATAAAAAATAGATTTAATTTTAATTTTAGGTATAAAAATTTAAATAATTTTTATAGTTATTGTTAACGTTAAGATCTTTCCACGCACCCCAATCACGTAAAGTGCGTCCAATCCTGCATAGTAAACACGTCAATACCAGAAGCTTGACGACTTGGGTAGTGGGAGATAGCTCGGCGTAGAAGAGTCAAGATCTGAGCGATCACAAGGTTAACAATGGAGGAATATAATGTCTAGTGTATTGAGAGAGAAAAATATCAGTTACCTCCCATCTTGTGTGATCCTTGCTAACATATACTCAAAATCCAGGTTTCGTACACCGTGCCACTCCCCTCCTCGACACGGTCCTCACTACTGCAGGTGACCTCATTGATCGCATGTAGCCCACTTCGCTCCATCCCATCCTTTGTTTGTCACGCATGGCCAATCGAGTCCCATCCTCATTAATGCATGGCAGATAACAGTCAACTGTTATCTTCTTCATCATTATTTATCTAATGGGTCAGCCCAACGAACCGGCCCAACACATTCAAGACCCAATAAATACAACCTAAGGGATAAGTCCATCCGGTCCGGCCCAC
This sequence comes from Panax quinquefolius, assembly GCA_020205615.1. Lineage (NCBI taxonomy): Eukaryota > Viridiplantae > Streptophyta > Magnoliopsida > Apiales > Araliaceae > Panax > Panax quinquefolius. Next base: position 30,889,152 of record CM035151.1, read on the forward strand.
TACACAAAGTATCATGGCCCAACATTACCCCCCTAGTCTTTTATTAAACAAAATGCTTAATGAAAGAGTATAAATGCCATCGGTCCAGAACAAAAGGAATTAGGATAAGATCAATAGAGGCCCAAAATAAAACTCACCGAGGCCCAACTGGTAAATCTCAACCAACAATTCAAATAAAAACCAGAAGCCCAATCGAGAAGCCCAATCTGGTTAATACCTTAAGACCAAAACCGGATGTCACCCCTTCAAATTCTCATCATTACCAGCATTTAATGTGCCGCCTTCGATTTTCGTGAAAAGTTGAAAAGACCGTCTAGTATAAAAGCTGCTTCACCCCAATTTTGACGGTTTTACCTACTATTTCAAATTTCAGAAGCTTTCTGCTATCTTCCTCCTCCAGATTTCTCTCTACCTATCTGCAAATCTCCATCAATGGCATCCCAAGGTTCTGATAACACAATCTCCATCGTCGTCATTCCCATCACCACTGTTCCTCCCAGCCCAAGCCCTACCAAAACGGTTTCGGGGTCTAACCCCAGCCCTACAGCTACCCTAAGTAAGAGCACACCATCAAAGTCGCTTCCAAACCCCTCTGTGTTCTTTCAAAGCGAAGAACAATTTCCTCATGCCAACACTTCATCTTCCCTATACGAGAAGGACATTCAAAATGCCCGAGAGCGATACTAGATTCCTAAAACCCACCATCTTAGAAGACCGTCTGCAGCAGAGAGGATGTACCAATGTCCAGAGGGTTGGACCGCCATGCCTCTCACCCTCTTGTAGAAAGGGGTTCGATTCCCTCTTCACGTCTTCTTGGTTACCCTCCTAAGGTTTGTTGGCGTCGGATTCGCCCAACTCGCCCCGAATTCCTACATCCACATACTTCTTGGGTTATCATATCACACCATAGGCTTACCCGAAAGGTCATGACTAAAGGTATTATTGGTAGTAACTTAATTCCTTATAACAGACAAATTTTTCTCATATCTTTCGATGTGGGACTGGAGTGTTACAAACTCCCCCACTTAAATTTCTGACATCTCCGTCAAAACCAATTACACAAGATCCACATATCTTTATCTCTCTAGTCATTGTGGGATAATACCGACTGGCTTCGTGTCCCTACCTCCGGACCTTCATCTCTCCATTATAGAATAATACCACCAGCTTTCGTGTTCCCATCTCTAGCAACATGATCGAATAACCCAACTCGAGCTTTCGAGAGTATGCTCATATATCATATGAAACAACCATGGTCAAATCCCGAGTCCAAAATAAATCTCGGGTCAAATTCCAATTCCGAATCAAATCAAATCCATCCAAATAAGGTCTTAACCACTAGCCCAATAATATTTTCTTGGGTCATTTTAGTCCACCACAGGCTCACCCAAAAAGCCGTGACATGAGTCTCTCACATAGAAGTAGGACTCACTCACTATTTATGTGATCAGTTCCAAAGCATATTTGTTTGTGAAAATTGGCTACTTAAGTATTTTTTTTTATTCTCAAAGTTCTTCAATGTAAAACTTCAATAGCAACCCTCTGATTTTCTAACTTACATATTTTGATTATATTAACCCCAAAAAATGTACATTTGAAAGTTTGAAAGATGCATTTTATTATAGCCCAAAAAGCCGTGACATGAGTCTCTCACATAGAGGTAGGATCCACTCACTATTTATGTGAGAGAAATCATATGGATATATCAATTTTTTATGTAAAAATATCAGTTTCAAAGCATATTTGTTTGTGAAAATTGGCTATTTAAGTATTTTTTTTATTCTCAAAGTTCTTCATTGTAAAACTTCAATAGCAACCCTCTGATTTTCTAACTTTGACATATTTTGATTATATTAACCCCAAAAAATGTACATTTGATAGTTTGAAAGATGCATTTTATTACAGACCAATAATCATGCATATTTTAAAACATCAATATGAATTATTTATAGTTTCACATCAGACAAATAAGACATGAAAACACAATATGACTTTGATGGAGTACTCTAAGTCATTATCAATTGATTTTGAGTTGGATATTTTAACATGGTACCGGACACCAACTTTATAACGCCATTTCATATACTTCCGATCAGTGCAACTTAACCAGCAAAAAAGTCATCTGAGAATTAGAATAGAAAAGGTTCAAGCTATCATGTACATAATTTTCCTCGGGACAAAACAAGGATCGTCTAATGAGACTAATTTGCTTCTAAATGTACAAATCAAGAGGTTTCCACCTTTTTTTTTTGCCCTCTTCTTGAAAGGATCCATGGCGCAATGTCACAACCTTCTGAAAGAACATTACTTCATATACTCGTCTTCATTTTACCTTATTGGTTGCATTGCGTAGTTTGCTTGCAGCCGCATGTGCAATGCTCAAGCTCCGTATTAAGCTTCTGCGGGAGGAGAAAGTCGGTTTTATATAAATAATTTTAGACAAGTAAAAAGGAGAAAAATAAATAAACCATTAATAGTGGAAGACAGTAAAAATAGTGAAACATAAGTGATAAGTTCACAGTAAATACTTAATCAACAGATTAATAATGAAAAATGTTTACTATGACTGGGAAGAGCGAACTACAAATAAAGGGCAATATATCATGGAATTTTTCAAGGGTAGTTTAGTCTTATCATACATTGAATGAATTTAAAGTGGATAAATATATTAAGATGTATAAATAGCTGCTCCCTAGTTAAAATGTTATAATAGTTAGGAAAGAGCTTAATTATTAATTCATCATAATAAATTAATCCCAGCTATATACATGTAATTTAGAACAAACATTATATTTGGGAAAAAAAAAGTAGTATTAGTAGAAAACAGTAAGTACACACAATGAGCTCAATTTTCTATGAATTATAATACATATGCATGGACTTGACAAGAATTCAACACAAATATGAGTTTCAATAAAAAAAATCGTATCCATAAATATATATATATATATTATATGTATATATATATATATATATATTATATGTATATACACAACTGTATAGTATACAATCGCCTATGGTGACCGTTATTTTGGGCTATAACGACTGTTCACCCGTCACCATAGACCATAATAGCGACGGTCGGGTGAACTGTCGTTATAGTCCAAAAAACCGTCGCTATAGACGATTGTGTACTATACAATTGTGTATATTCATTTTTTCATATATATATATATAAAACAAAAAATTCTTGGCATGCAACAGCAAAATATAACACAAAACGGAGTCCATGTAGCACGTATATATAAACCGACCTGAACCTGAGTCTGCAGGCCTTTAATATGTTGTACAGCTAAATCCAGCATGTCCGAATAGCTAGTTTGCTGCAACAAAAGATTTCACAATGCAGATCATGTTTATAACAATGAGTTCATGATAATGAAGTATCACACAGTTCTGATCAGTTTAGGCAAGAGTACGAGACTTATCATGACTAACATTCAAAAACACATTTTCTAGTTAACCATTTTGTTAGCTTTATGTTTGAAAGCAAGCTTTGTTGGAAGTGTTGGATTTTTTGCTATAAAAATTCTATTTTTCTATTTATTTAATGTTTATCTATTTATGTTGGATATTGATTTATTAATAAAAGCGCATCATTTATCATTTATTAAATGATCATTTAGTTTGTTTATATATATCTCCATATTATATATGTTATGGTTTGTGTATAAATAAATGTTATACACAAAAAATATAAATCATATGTAATATATAAATAAAGAAACAATTTTATAACCTAGGATAATTTGGAGATATTATCATGTAGGTTATAATACTTTAAAAGAGATGATTTATCGTGATCATGGAAGTTGGACTTCTAATTTGTGACACTTCGAGTTTTCGTAAAATATTAAAAAAAGAATTTAATATGTTAAATTCTTATTATGCGATAAGTTTTGAAAATTGGATTGCATAAGTGGACATAAGTTGTGCTATGTTGTGACAACCAGATAATTCGTGTAATCTATTATTTGGGTTCATGAATATGAATATCTAATAAGATAAAATTTTATGGATATTATTATGTGCAAATGTGATTTTATGAGATTTAAGGTCGAATTAAGAGCTAGTATGTGTTTATGTCATTATGTGTATGTGTTGCGGTTTCATAGACAAAATAAAAATATTTTTACAGAAAAACGTCAAGCTTAAAAATATTTTCACCTACGAGCTTCTTGATATATTTATGAAAAGTTGTTCTATCTTGCTTAAACTGATATAGTGATTTGTCGTGCTTCTAAGTTAAGTAACTTGTAAGCTACTTAGGCTTAATAATTAAGTAACTAAGAAACCGCATTGGACCAATCGGATTAAAGGTCATGGATTTGGTTTTTTATAGCTGGTCCAAATCTAAAACACGACACAAGTAGGTTGCCACTAATCAGCCCCACAATTAATCAACCAAAAATTTTGACCAAGCTACTTGGAAGATATTTTTAGTTACAAGCTGCATTGTCAAGCTTTTAATCTAGCACGAGATGGCTAACCATAAGCTTTGTCAAACTTTTAACCTAGCACGAGGTGGCTAACCATAAGCCTTTCCAAGCTTTTAATCTAGCACGAGGTGGCTGACTATAAGCCTTGTCAAGCTTAATTTAGCAAGAGATGTCAAGGTTGTTAAAACACGAGACTTAGGGGCTAAGTCTTGAGTTTTTTATAAATAGGCCCTTCCTCCTTCACTTAGAACTCACCAATTCACAAAAGCTAAGAGTGGAAACTCTATCAAATTGGAGAGAAAGGAGAGTTAGCCGAATCAAGAGGGAGAGGATGAAGATCAAGATCAAGAAGCTAAGAAGAAAAAGAAGAATGCTCAAGGCAAGTCTTCTAGTTTTTATTTGTTATATGAATTTGATATGGAATGTCTATAAACTGTGTTACAATGAGCATGTTAAATTTTATATGATTTGTATATGAATCTCGAAAGTCAAATTATGACTATATGTGGTTGAGTTATGGAACTCAATTTGTGATATGTGATATATCACGCATGTGGAATTTACATGTACCTTAAACTGATATTTATGTTGAGCATGAAATTGTATAACTGTTTTAAATTGAGATATATGCTGAGCATGAAACTTATGTGCTATGTGCGACATGAAAGCTATTAGATTTGTTGAGCTGTCGAGCTCAAACTTGCAAAAATAATTTTTTTTTGCAGGTTAACGTGCTATCTGGATGATGAAGATTGGACGATATACAAAAGAACAATACTTTCGTTAATTAGAAGTTGATAGTTTTGAAATGTGTAAGTAACAATTATGTACTATTGAAGGTATTCAATAAATAAGGAAAAGTTTACTATGAAATGGGATGTTTTGTGGTGAATGTTTGTATATAGAATAATACAGGTAGAATATCAATACAAAAGATGTTAAGTATTTATAATTGAACTCTCATAGTTCATTTACTCTGATTATTGGGAATCGTGAAGGTTGCAATTCAGGGGAAAAAAATTTATAAAAGAAGTTTTTAATTTTTTGCATTTTTCAGCCAATATTGCATCTAATTTTGACGTAAGACTGAACTTAGATAGTAGTGAACGCACAAGGTCAAGACTAATTTTAATCCTAATATTGGGTTAAGTTGGTCCCGATTTTAGGGTCGTTTCATAATTAAAGTACTAATGCATTAACAGTGTGCATTAAACGGATCATGTGATAATATTTTATTTATAAAAAAAATCACATAAATACTAATTAGTAAAATTTCTTAATTTTTAAATTATAGTGGACTTAATGTTGTTATATATATTAATTTGATGTTCCAATGAGTGAGATTACATCGTGTTAATTGGTACCTCGGAACGTCGATTAATATATTTAATTAATATTACGAACATTATTATTTTCAAAACATCTATAAGATTTTTCATAAGATAATTTATCATTGATCATAGAATCTTGGTAAAGTCTTTTAATATTTATTATTAAAATAATTGATTTAATTGTTAAATCAATTTATGATCAAATAGAGATAAATTATGGACTTATGAAATTAGTTTAAATGTATCGGAATTATATTAATTGATTCTAAAATATTTATATGCACGTTTATAGAGGAAATATTTGCGTTTATTAGTAGAGGGTTTATTTAATTAATTCTGAATGAAGTTCAATTACAATTATTTAGTGGAATTAATTGTAATTAATATTTATTTTGAAAATTATTATTAGATAATAATATCTAAATAAGTATTGGAGTCAGAATAGAAATCCCTTAAGATCCCATTTTCTAGCCTAATATGGAACAGATTCATTAGAGGGTAAGGATCAATGTTATTATATATATCATTGATCAGAAACGTATGGTAGATTTTTCTATCAAAAGGAAACACAAAAAAATATGTATTCTTTCTTTCAGCCTAAGAAAAACAAAGTTGAGTTTTTCTAGAAAGATACTTTGGAGACCACACTCCAAGTTCAGCACAAGTTCATAGGAAAGAAGATCTTGAGGATAGAAGTGACTATACGAAGATTCAAAACTTACTAATCTAACCAAGCACTAGGTAACAAATTCATACTTTACATATATGGTATATTTATTTGTTGTTTGTATAAACTCATAAAATAAAGATGATCCTGATTTTATTTATTTAATTTTTTTTTAAACCTATTTTCGGAGAATTTTTTCCTTCAGGAAGTAGGTAGGTTAATTCCAACATCCTTTTCGTTAACTTTCCAATTAATTTAAGAAAATGGGAATGTATATCATCTTTCAAATTTCATCTCGCATAAAACTACCCACTCGTATATCCAGAGGACTAATCATTAATGAATCACCAAATTATAAACTGCAATATTGAGTTCACGGTAAATAGGTACTAGAACATAACACTGACTAATCCTAACACTTATATAAGTACTAGTAAGATAATATTAGTAGGAGATTATCATTATCCTCAACACTTCCCGTAAACCAAATAATTTAATGAAGCAATTTGAGTTTGTATTTCAGTTTGCCTCTGTCAAAACGAACCCAAACAACCACATTTCATGAACAAGCCAACTGAACCCAATAATTTACTGAAATAACCATAGTGCTATCATTAAACAACTTAATTTTATTCATATCAGCTCCCACAATGAGTTCGAAACCGACTCCCAAGCATGATAATGTTTGGAAAATGTATATCTCAATCTGATATATATCAGAAAGCAACTTTGATTAATTAATATAAATGCATAAATGTAGAAAAAGATTGTAATATGTGCTATGGTGCTTAGAGTTGTTAGCGCTCGTCTCCCAGGATACAATGACAATGTATACTTTAGTAGCAGTACAAATAGTAGACAAAGCGAACCAATGAATGCTTTGAACTCTCTCAATTTGACTATGAATATGATTGAAAAGATGATGCAAAATTGAACGACTCAAATGACTGAATTCATATGATATTTATATGAGGATTAGTGATCCTTCATGATTGGACATGACCCTTGTGAACCGACTGGACACATATGAGAAGGCATGGCTGAACAGGTGTGAAGCAAGCAAGTCATAAGCAGGAGCCTGCTGCGCCGTTTTGGAGCACAGTTGCGCTTGACCTAACGCTGCTACACTGCTGTGAAGCACAGCTGCGCTTGACACACTATTACGCATAGAAATTGGAGCGCTTGTTGTTTCCCAAAACTAATAAATAAAATTTAGAACTAAGAAAAAAATTAAAGAAATTTATTGCCCAAAAAGATATATATACAACAACCCACGACCCGTGCTTGGTCCTGCCGGTCGGCGGCGGCGCGTCGTCAAACCAAGCCTTGGCTAGGTCTTATCCCCTGCACAAAAGTGGGGTGCCCCTTACGGCCAAAACTCAAGAGAAATCTAATTGTATATATACCCATTTAATGTTTAGTTCTGAATCGATGTGCGACTCTTACTTCCCACAAGCATTTATTTATCATCTTCAAGGGTGATCTTTGAGAGTAAATTTCTTATTCATTACCCCATAGATTTCAACTTCCTAATACTTGATTTTTATCTACTCATAGAGTAGAACACATTGATATGTTGATTCATCTCAAATGATTGTTGGACCCCACTTTAATTTTATCTTAAAAACTCGAGCTTAAAATTTCATTTAAATATCAAATTCTAACAATCCCCCATATGAATGAAATTGACTGTTAGCCTATGCAAATGTTATGCAGGCTTTGAAAGAGACAGAATTGGAAATCATATGTATAGAGTCTGGCTTTGAACCTTCTCTTGTAAAAGACTATCGAGTTTACTGATTATTCAGTGAACGTGATGTCTTGAACTATCTAACCATTTGTGTAAATCGAGACAATAAAAATTCACACAAAATCTTGCCAGACATTGTTTAGTTCTCATATTTTTGTTCATTTTGGCCCCGAACATTCCTGGATTTATGAGTGCTCTAGAGAAGTATAGCCTTGTCATTCTCATAGAATTGGCTCAGTTCACACTCACATAGGTAATTCTTAATAAGAGTATCCTGCAATACCCCACTTGTTTATAAAGATATAAGAATCATTAAAAGCACAACTTATCCTAAAACCGCTGCAGGGATCAATATCTCGTATCATAGAAATGAGCAGAAGAAATTAATTTCTTCAAAATGATTTAGTTGAATCGTTCACAATTTAGTTGTTCATTTGAACCTATCTCCAATCAACTAGGTTGGGTTTCCACCATGACGATCCTTATTTATAGGCTTTAAACCCATTCCCCTCGATGTTATTTTTGCTTGCTCTCTAGTCAAACCTTTAGTTAATGGATCCGCTATATTTTCTTTTAATTTTATATACTCAGTATTCATAATGTCTTAGAGCAATTGTTTTATGGTATTGTGTCTACGACGAATATATCTAGATGTACCGTTATACATGTGACAATGTGCTCTTCCTATTACTGATTGACTATCACAATGGATACAAAGAGCAGGCACATGTTTAAGCCACATAAGAATATCTTCTAAAAATGACGAAAACACTCAGCTTCTTCTCTAGCCTTAGCCAATGCAATAAACTCAGATTTCATTGTTGATCGAACAATGCATATTTATTTAAAAGATTTCCATGATACTGCTCCTCCACTAAGTATAAACACAAAAACACTTGTGGATTTAGATTCTTTTGTATCATAATATCGATATCTTGAGTAGTGCAATCTAAAGTTTTGATTGTATTTTAAATACCTTAAAACGCTTATAGTCATTTTCCAGTGATCATATCCTGGATTGCTTGTAAATCTACTAAATTTATTATTAGCATATGCTATGTCGAGACGTGTACAATTCATTAGATACATAAGGCTTCTAATTATTTGTGCATATTATTTAACATTTTCTTGGTAATTTTAATGATTTCATTATTGCTATCCATAATGAGCATATCATCTACATAAAGGGAAATAATAACAAACAATTTCTCAATGTTCTTGACATATACACATTTGTCACACTCATTTATTTTGAAACCATTTGTCATTATTGTACTGTCAAATTTTTCATGTCATTGTTTAGGTGTTTGCTTTAATCGATAAAAGTATTTCACAAGCCGACATACTTTCTTTTCTTGTCGTGAAAGAATAAACCCCTCTAGTTGTTCCATGTATATTTCTTCTTCTAAATCACCATTCAAAAAAGTTTTTTTCACATCCATTTGATGTATCTCCAAATTTCATATAGCTGCAATGGCTATTAACATCCTAATTGAAGATATTCTCGTCACAGGAGAATAAGTATCTAAATAATCCAAACCCTCCTTTTGCTTATATCCTTTTATTACAAGTCTTGTTTTATATTTATCTATAGATTCATCCGCTTTCATTTTCTTCTTGAATATCCTCTTGTATCCAAGAGGTTTAGAGCCTGGTAAGAGATCTACTAATTCCCATGTATGATTGTGAAGTATGAATTCTACTTTACTATTTATAGCCTCTTTCCAATATGGAGTTTCGAGACTTGATACCGCTTCTTTATAAGTTTGAGACTTTTTTTCTAACAATTAAGTTAGAAAATCCGAACCAAAAGATTTTGATATTTTATCACGTTTACTACGTCTAGGTTCATCAATATCTTCTAAATCATGATCATTGTCACGAACAGTGTCATATATTCTTTTATTTGAACTTGTTTCCTAATCATTAGAACATGGCTCTTGTATCTTCTTATTAGGAAATACTTTTTCAAAAAATTCAACATTTTTTGACTCAATAATAACATTTTCATATATTTCTTCTATTTTTGATTTATTAACCAAAAATCCATATGCCCTAGCATAGCCAATGAATATACAATCTATTGCTTTTGTCATATTTTTACCTTTTTGGGTGAACGAAACATTACTTTTGCTAAACATCCCACACTTTTAAATGTTTATAAAATGGTTTTCGTCATTTTCATAATTCATATGGTGATGTATTAGACTTCTTTTGAGATATTCGGTTGAGAATATAATTTACCGAAAGAATTACTCCCCCCCCCAATCCCCAATTTTTGAGGTAACCCAGAACATAATAACAATGCATTCATTACTTCTTTCAAAGTTTTATTCTTTTTTTCCGCAACACCATTTTGTTGTAGTGAATAAGGTGCAATTGTTTGGTGTATTATACCATGTTGCGAACAAATTGCACCAAAAGATGAATCATATTCACCACCTATATCACTTCTAATTATCTTGATCTTTTTATCAAATTGATTTTCAACCTCATTCTTGTAATGTATAAACATTTTTAATGCCTCGTTTTTATTTCTCAATAACTAAACATAACAATATCTTGTACAATCATCTATAAAAGTTAGAAAATATTTATTACCCATTCTTGTTTGTATATATTTTAAATCACAAATATCAGTATGTACTAATTCAGTAATTCAAGAGGTTTCGTACGTTTTTCAATTGTTTTAAAAGAATAATGTCACATATACATTGTTACTTTTCTCTTGTTAGAACCGTGACAGTTTTAACTTTGGTTTGTATCGTGCATATTACATGGAATTTATTTTCAATGGGGGAGGGGAAGCATTTTGTTCCAACTACAAGAAAACGTACAGCATCAATAACCTTCCCTTGGCCGTAATGTGGCAGACAGTGGCATTGCTTGTGCTTGTGACCACAAAATTGAAGAAATACAACTTTAGATTGTGTCGTTTTGACTTTTGTCAAATGATTGTATAATATACTTCGTATTAACCTATACTTGATACACTACAAACCTAGTTATAGGTTGGTTTAATATACAAATAAGAAGAAAAGACAATAATGTCATAAAAATGATCGATAACTATATAGGCTTGCTATTTTTCAGTCATATATACCCATAAAAAACTTAAATCCCCACTCAGTATAATTCAAAACTCAACCAAGAAAAATAAAGAATATTTGGAATTTGTACTTGTAAAACCCCACGAGATTGTATAAAAGATGTGGAGATTAACATACTTTTGGAATTTCAAAAATCATTCTTTCAAAGATATCTCTTGACCAGGCACATTTTTGTCACTTTGACAATTACCATTTTTGATAACGTTCAAATCCTTCAGATTTGCATAGACCAGGTACAGAGAATGTTCTCACTCGACTACACTAAGAACTAAACTTCTGTTGACAGATTAAATTGATTATAAAACATACATATGAGGATGCAATACTTCAACGTAATAATGTAAAATTAAAATTCAGATGTATATTAGGCGGCCAATTATGCCATAATTATCATCCAAGTTAGGCAGATATATGCGTAACCACGAGCGAGAGAAAGAGAAAGGAAGAGTATCAAAGATATTACCTTATCCATGTTGGGAACAAGATCTTGTAGCTTCTTCAGTTTCTCACTTATTCTGGTTCTTCTCTCCTAGAAAAAACATACATCCATTCAGAAAGGAATCACATCCACATAACTCTAGTGCTCATATTGCTGTAACTTTTCACAAAATAAAACCAATTCGAAGTAATTGAGCGAAAAACATATACAAGGACATGAATATCTAAGCATGGTCTGACAAATATGAACAAAACCTTCTCCTCCCCCCCTCCTCCCTCCCTCCCTCCTCCTCCCCTCCCCTCCCCTCCCCTCGTCTCGTCTCGTCTCGTCTCGTCTCGTCTCGTCTCGTCTCGTCAAACACCGCTGTCTAAGAAATCTTGGGCTGTATCAATAATGAGCATAAATGCAGTACTTATTTGGTTTTTGTGTGAATAAGCAAGTTAAACCTATACTTTTCCAGTGGAAAATAAAGTGCATTGAACACATAGATTCACAACTCTTGGACAGACATAAAATAAGACATCTTTTAACTTCTTATAATGATCTATGATGGCTCCATTCGGAAAGATGATTAAATATGAAAAATAACGAATGGAGCAGTTCAATTTTGTCAAAAGGACTGAATTCTCTTTAAAATATTCGTACTCAAATTTGCACGCACCCTTTCAGCAATGCTCCGGGGATGAGTAGCACAACCACGTTTGGCTCGAGCTTTGCAGGGGACAGAGTCTTGAGGAATATCCATCATATGCTCCATTGAGGTCATCTCTAAAGCTGTCTGTGACAGGCCAAACTGAAACTGAAACTGAAACAGAATTACATCTACTAAAGAGAGTATTCAAATTCAAGGGAATAAATAAATAAATGAAAATTTTATTACTCATGCTCTTAAATGTTTGAAAAGTAATTGTGATAAGATTAGAACATGGCATTGTACATAACAATCACTCCATCCTCCAATGGATGTCTTAGCTAGGATTTTATTTTGCCAACAAATGGATGTCATTTTTATTTGAAACTCATGCTAATTTTAGTACAAAAAGGTTATATTTGTATGGGACCCAATATAAGTACAAGTGCATGCGTTTATGTTACAATATCTTAAGACTATGTTTGTTTGAAAGGACCATTTTTAAGGGATTACAACCCTATGGACTATAATACTAGGATTAGTTTTAGTATTTCATTATTTTATCATTTAACATTAAATAGTCAAGTCTTTGTTTAAGGCAGTTGATAATACCAGAGCAGTAATTACGTTGTTAAAGCAATAAATGTCGCTGAAAGTTCAAAATGTTATTAAAATAAGTGTAAAAGTTTTGTTAAATTATAAATATTGCTCTGACATTATCAACAACCATGTTAATTAAAAGGTAATACTATTATATATGGGATTATCTATAATAATGGTATTTTTGTCCTAAAGGTTATAATGCTAAGGTCATTTAAGTGAGGGACTACTAAATAGTTGGGGGTTGTGGTATTAAATAGTACCCCATTTTGAGTATTATATTATCCTAGGACTAATACCCCATAAGCACAAACATAGTACCGAAATATGGGATTAAATTGATCAAGAACTAAATAGTCCTCTTTGAGGATTAATCCTTGCAAACAAACATATTAATTCATCACTAGCATTTTAATTTTTAGACGCTGACTTTCTTAATTTAGGTGAAAATTCTACTTATCACACCCATTAACAAATATGTACATTTTATCCGACTCTCTCCACATCTACATAGATCTTTTATTTTTTCTCTTTCTATGAACTTTGTCTTTCACAAATTTATGTTCGGTAAATAAAATAAAAAATAGAGGAAAAAGAAAAGCCACTTATTTTCCTAATGCTTCCGAAAATTCTATTTGAATACCTGAGTTTCCATCATGTTTAGCCCACCAACAATGTCGTTCTTAGCTCGTTTTCCGGGTGGACCTGAAAACATGATAGTGCTGGAATTGTCCCATGATCCCATCCCAAAGCTAGCTGTAGCGTAAGAATGAGCGGCTTTTCTGTGGCCTTCGTCATGGATGTCGTCTTCACCATCCTCGCTTTCTTCAGTTATTTGAGAAAGAGAATCTTGCCTTGTGAAGCTCAATTGAGAGTTCAACCTTTGTATTCCACACACACTATCAGAGCCCCCTTTCAAATTATAGCTTCCAACGCCCCTTGTGACTGAGAAACCTGATTTTAATTTATTCACATTTAGGAGGGTGTATTCAAGACTTTTAAAGACTTTTAAAGTTTGGTTGTATTCAATCAAGACATTTAAAGAATTTATAAAAGTTTACTAGTATTCAATTACAATTTTTGTAATGTCTTTAAAAGTTAGGTGGTATTGAATTGAGACTTTTATAAAGTCTATAAAAATATTTTGGTATTCAAAAAGTCATTTATTTTTCAGATTTCTATCAAATGGTAGAGTTTGACAGACTTTAGAAGAAAAGTTATAACTATCAACTCATATCCAAAGTCTAACATCATCTCTAAAGACCTCTAAAAGACTTCTAAAGACTTCCAAATATTAAACACAAATGTAAAAATTCAAATCGCCAGTAAAAAAATTGCAGAGAGATTTTATGAAAAATTCAAAAGTCGCAAAACTCTCCGGTAAATTTTTAACTTAAAATGAATATAAATTAATCTAATTTTAGAAAATATAATTATTAAAATTCTAAACCGTTTATATTTTTTTTACTAAAAATTAGATAAATTACACAAACTTTTATTATAGGAATATCACGTTATGACTTTGAAAAATTAAGCGAAGAAATTTTGATTTTTAATATTATATTATATATATTTATATTATATAGATGTAGTATATGATATATACGAATCTTGATAAATTCTAAAAACTCATCAAAATTTTAAAAAAATAATTAAAAGATGACAACGGTCGACTGTTAAAAAATTAGTTACATAGCATTTTAATTAATTAATTTCTAACGTCATAAATAAATTAACAGGTCACATAATTATTTTTTTAACGGTAAATTTTGGTTCACTAACAACTATTAATAATTTTAAGAAAAATAAAATCTCTGACAATTTTGTCTGTAGGTTACCGACGACTAAAAATCTCTCTGATAAATTTTTTATAACTTGGTAGCAATTTACTCACATGTATGAAGTTTTGCGATCATATAGATTTTCATTGTCATATTATTTTATGAAAAACAGAGTTTGGTACTCCTACTAAAAAATCGTATGCATATATAGTATATATAGTTCAATGAAAAGTGAGCTTAATTTTTGTGTTGCGTCTGTAGCTTCTAAAGTTTTATTCGTATTCGAGTATCCAAATTTATCATGAAATGTATAGAATAATATGAATGCTTTCAACATATATAAAATCTCATGCCACAATAATTTAATGAAATAATGAGATTTCATGTAGTTCATGAAATTAAAAAGAGTGAGGCTGTACACATGGGCTAATTAACAATTAATATAAGCTACAAGATATATGAGTAGTATACAAAAGTCTATCAAAATCTTGGTAAAAAGTCTATTAAAGTCTGTCACTTATTTCATGGAATCTATAAAAGTCATTTTTAAAAAGTCTTTAAAGTCTTTAAAAGTCATTAAAATTCACAAACTCTACAAAAGTCTGTCACTTAAAAAAAGTCTTTAAAAATCTTAATTAAATATACTCCCCTTAATTAAGTCGATAAAGCCTACGGTCGACTTGAAATGAATACTGATAACAAATAGTAAATGAGATTAAATAAATGACTAATTATGGGATAAAATAATCCCAAAGAACACGTTTGTTTCATGACTAAATAAGTCGGACTATCCTATCTAGAGGACTATTAATTCGAACTAAAATAAGTCGGACTAATTTAGGACTAAATAGTTATATATCTCATCTATTTCTTTTGCAAATGGATGTAGCCTTAGGAGCAGAGCCGTTTCTGAGATTTTGGTGACCCAGGACAAAAAATAAAAATGAGACCCTTTTCGAAAATTGTCTTCACTCAAAAATAAAGGAATAAATAAATAAATAAAAAGTACAAGTTGTATCCAAAAAGTGCATTTTCGGAGCTTAAAACATAATAATTCGACTACAACAAAATATATGTGAAGTTCGACTACAACAAAATATATGAGAATACATTCATTGAAAGATACTTCTTCTAGTATTCCTAGAGCCAAAATCTTCAATCAAACCAGCTCGTCAACAGACCAACCCGTTCCTAAACCTCTGTGTATATACATACGTATATATATATATATATACTATATATAAAAAAAATTGCTGCTTAAGAGTTGGGGGCATAATTCATTGTTAAAATGCAAACCTAAGGTTTGTTAATTAATATGATTAAAGATTGTTCAAAATTGGTTGACGCCTAGGCAAGGGCGGAGCCAGGAATTTTGCATCTCCTGGGCTACTAAGTACCAACTATATACAATAGCAGTATAGCACGTTATCTGGGCTGCACATAAGTTTTATGTTGAGACTAAACACGGGAAAGCCGAGTTTCAACATATTATCAATACTGCGTATCTTCTCATTGCTTTTACTGGATCACAAGAAAACAGGAAAACAATATTGGGCTGGGCTATTGAAGATATATAAGTACTAAATATTTTCCAAAAACTCCACCCGGACTAAAGCCCACCCTAGTCTATACATGCCTCCGCCCCTGCGCCTGGGTAAAGCTCTCGATTTTGTGTACTATCCAAATTCCAAAGAAAATTTTCCTAATGACACTTCTCCCCTCATTCTGTATAACAGAAGGCCTACATTCCTAACTCTCATATCCCAAAATGTTGCACTTGTGTCTAGCTCGCATATCCCACAATGTAGGTTCTTTTATTGAAACAAGCACACCTTTAGTAGTTATGCATTAAAGAAAATAGTTTCTTAACTTTTGTATTCTTGTATCTGAATTTTATACTCTTAAACTACAAATAAAAGTAACATAAAAAAGAAAAACATATTATATTAAATTGAAAATACTCGACCTTTTAGGGAAAAAAGTATAATTCACTTCCAAGTACTTCTTTACTTTTTATTTTTATTTTTTAAGTTGAGGATAAGCATTATTGTATTTTAGGTAAAGGGAGTTGGTTATCCTTTATGGAGTGGATGGTCTAAATCTAAAAACATTGGGCGGGTTTCTCAATGAATAGGTCAGATGATAATGAGAATATGAGGCACGTGGTAAAGAATGGCAGAAAGGGCACGTATAAAGCAGGGCACGTGACCTCATCCACTTGTTTGTTGGATTTGATGGTGCTGTCAGGTTAATGCATCTTCTAGCCAACTTGCTTCATATTTTAATGTGAAATATTGATTGTCAGGTAGTGACTCTTCCTCAATCCTCATAGGAATAGGGTTTTAGATATTTTATACCATTGACTAAAATGCATTTTACAACCCAAAATTTATAGAGTTGTTGAGGTTTGTATCACAATATTTAAAACGTATCTAATTATATATTAAAATTTATTTTTACTTAAAAAAATACAATTTACACCCAAAAATGAGGATACGTTTTATTTAATGAAAAGAACTTTTGAGTGCATTTTGAACGGTTAAAAATCTTAGAATATACCTACGGAATTGTTAAATCCACAACATTTTTTGTTATTTCCACAACAAAAGTGTCGCGGTAGATGTATAGCGACGGTTTTCGATCTATTGCGACACTTTTATTGTAAAAATACCATTTTTTGTTGTGAATTTAATAATTTCCTATACATATTGTTTAGCGAAAAAGAACCTTATGCTACACTTGAATTCGTTTTAAACATTGAAGTGCAAATCTCAATAACTCTACAAAATTAGGGGTATATATTGCATTTTAGTCTTTATAATTATATTATTATTTTACTAAAAAATTATATAATAAGTACTTATTTTTCATATAAAAACACCTTGTGCAATTATTGACCTGTAAAAAAAAATTCCCATACAATTTCATAAATTAGCTACAAAAAAAATGTATTTTTCTTTGTCCGATTAAATTATAGAAATCATTACTTGACCCCACGCTTTTCGAAATTTTGGCCAAAAGAAGCCAGCACAAAAGAAAGTAACAAAGAAAAATAGATCAACACTCTAAATTTCAAACTTATTATAGCTATTTTATCCGAATAACTAATATTTCAGACTTATTATAGCGGTGAAAATGAAATACATTTATTATTATACCATCTATAATAAAGTCAACATTAATAAAAAATTATCTAAGAATGCTATGTATATATACTTTAATAATGGCATAAAAAATCAAGAAATTAAGAACAACTCAGCAAAAATAACTTAATTTTTACTTTGTTTAGAACATGGTAGTATCTAAAAGCTAAATTTAAAAAAAAAAAAAAGACTATCCAAAATAAGATAGGGAAATGGTTGGCATAAAATTAACTTTAGTCAATTAAATAATACACGGTCGAAACGCAGGTCGGAAAGTGCTCTTTCTCTGCGTGTCAACACTGTATTGATTAATTGACCAATTTACCATAAAATTAACTTGGAGTAACCTGATCAGAAGATAGATTCTTACCACCAACAATCCCCCTAGTCAACGATGGTTTTGGCAAAAACTATGAGTGCTTAAAGTACTATACAACACCCACTTTCCACATAGTAACATTAAACAAACCCCAAGTGGATTTTGGATACATTGCATCTAACATCACAAAACCTAGCAACCTAGACCAGGACACTTAAAACCCAAATATTCCCTACAAAACTCAAATTTTCTCTAATCCTACCCCTTGTCTTCTAAAATTAGAATTCCTATTTAGCAACAATAGGTAAATAGTGAAAATAGTCTAAATTTCATAACAAATGTAATATTCTACATGTACTAAGATTTATGGAAGTGGTTAGCATAAAATTTGTTTTTTTGTTAAGAAGGTAAGTTAGTTGTGATCAGAAGTCTTGACACACGCAGGCGAGACTCATGCAGTATCAGTATTTTATTGTCCAATTCACCAACTTCCTTAAAAATGAACTTCATGCTAACTCGATCCAAGATTTATCTAGGCAAAATTTATTGGTTGTGCGAGAATTCAACAGTCTTTTACCCAAAAATGATACAGAATCATACTTCATAAGTTGTACATTATGCATTTATAATTATTGTACTTTTATATTATGCATTTATAAGACTGGTTACCCTTTTTCTCAAACTTCAATATAATTTCTTTAATAATTCTTCTAATAAAAATGTTCTACATTTCAATCAAAAAAATTACATGTTAGCCTACAAAAATATGGGAACCTTTCATTTTGGGACAAGTAATATTAATATAGTAAACAAAGTGAACAAAAAATTAAAAATTAAAAATTAAAAATTAAACCACTTTTAATTGGAATGTTCAAATAATTTTATTTTTTTTAAACTTTCCTTTCACAATTCGCACCATAAAACAAATTGAGATAACAAAAGGGAGAAGGGAAAAAGTATATATATACCGTTATCAGTTGAAGCAGCAGAAGCCAAACGGTTAAGAAAACCGGCCGGCGAGCTACTATGCCGGACCAATGGTGAAGAAGAAGAAAGAGATGAACCATAAGAACTTTGTAACCCGTTAATGGTGGAATTATTCTCTTTCTGATCGGCGGCCGCCGCCGCCGTCTTGCTAGTTGACTCATCCGTAGTTTTCGCCGACGTTTCCGACGAGAAATATCGCGGAGGTTGGTGGCCGCCGAGGGCTAAGAATTCTTTGTTGCGTTGTTGTCCGATGACGGAGTCGACGGCGGCAGTTAAGAGTGAGCCCGGAGCTGAGCCATACCGGATCAGGTTGCTGCCGCCGCCGCCAGCGCCAGTTGGGCCCATTGAGTTATGAGAGGATGAAGAGGAGGAGGAGGAGGAGGAGGAGGATGGGTACATGTTGTCTTTTTCTTTGGGGTTTAATTGGTTAACTTGTGTTATGGTGGATTTAGTCAATGTTAGAAGGGAGAGAGGGAGAGACTGGGGTGGTGAGAGAAGGGAAATGTTTGGTTTCAAAAGTATTGAATAATACTTTATACTTATTTGTGGAAAAGATTAGGAAAGATGGAATCATGGAAGCAATTTACTTTGTATTTGTATATCATCTCAATGAGATTTTTATTTATGTTTATTATAAATAAATAATTAATATCAAATATATATTCACTCCGTCCTAAAAATATGGCTTTATGTATAAATTTTTTGTACTCAAAAGTATAGTCATAAGTACATAAAAGCAAAAAGAGTAACTATGTCATTTATTGGATTCACTAGTATAAAAAAAATCATCACTTTATATAATTTTATAAGATTATTAAACAAAATTTTAAAAAATTTACTTCCTTTTCTCTACTTTAATTTTCTTAATTTGTATACAAAATATACTTAGAATATCTTGAGTAATATGTTTATTTTTAATTTTGGGCGGTTGATAATAATTGATATATATATTGGCTTAACAATATATTGAATCAAAAAACTTATGTGGTAGTTAGGTTTAATTCAACTAGCGTAGAGAATGAGTGCGGTTTGGTGCCGTTAGAAGTTCAAAACGCTCATGAAATTGCTGGTGTGTGATTTGATAATTTTAAAATTGCTTGCGATTAGTGCGGTGCGGTTTCATTTGGTTCGATTTTGGTTCCAAAACTATATAACGTACGTAGTTAACAATAATATTAAATGTAAGACCCCAACTTTTATGAATAAAGATGAATTTTCTATAAATATTATTTTTGAATATTATGGAATGAATTTGATATAATGTTATAGTTGTGGGTAATATTTTTAAATTTTGCAAAGTACGCAAGTTGTTATATAATATTCGATTGGTCGGGGAATATTCGTTTTAACGGGGAATATTTCAGATAACCAAGACAATCATTGGTGGGCCACTAGCGAAATTATCATCGGATCGAGAAAACGACAAAAATACTTTTTATGAAAATAACGACGGAAGTTTTCACTGTTAAGCTGTTGAAACACTCGGTGTTAAAAAAGACAAGAATGTCGCGTAATTACACAAGAAGATATTGCAGTATTGATTATTGATGCTATACGAGAAGTCACCGGTTTTGTTCAATTATTATTACGATAATCACTTGACAAGATCTCACGTTATTTGATTCAATTATTGTCAATATTTTATAATCAATAATTGAGATGACAAAGTTATTAATATTATTATTCGTAATATTAACGACGCTAGAAGTTACATCGAGGAGAGGTTTGGTCACCTAATTAATTGCGTCAATGGGAGAAATCCTTATTGGAAAGTTCTCTTTCCCAAGAAACTAATTCAGTCGATTAATATTGTGAATTATAATAATGATGATGAGTTTTGTTTTATTAGTATTATTAATGTAATAAAATGTAAAAGTTTTTTATATAAAAGCGAATACTTTTATAAAGTTATTCGTTTTATTAGATTATAAATAAAATATATTATATTTTATTGTAAACTAATCTAGACAAATTCGCTTAAAATAAATCAATCCGGACCATTCATGAAATTAATTCTTATGCACGATCCATTCTTCTATAAAAGAAATTTCATTCCTTCATTATTTCTTACTTAATTCAATCAAACTCTGTATATAAACTATAGAGAGTTCTTCTTCTATAATCTTGGCGTATTTCTTGTAGAGTTTAAGAAAACTTCAAGATAAGACACAAGTTTTCTTTGAGTATATCCTCGCCTCTATCACCAAAATACTCTCTCTTCTTTACGGTGAAGGAATATTATTTGTTGTACTCGTCGGGGTATTCCTTCTTTCTTATTGGTGAAATTCTTTTGTTATTCCATTCTTTATTATTCATTGGAATAAACTTGTATACATGATGGATACACTTCTATCTTGGTGAAATTCTTACGTTATTCCATTATTTATTATTTTGTTGGAACATCCCGCTTCGGTGCGTTTACGCATGACTCTTGTTCCATTATTTATTATTCGTTGGAATATCATCGCCGATTGCGTTACGCGTGACACAGTTCCATTATTTATTATTCGTTAGAATAACGCATGCATGCGGTTTATCGCGTATACAGTGATTTCTTTTTGTTATTCCATTCTTTATTATACTCGGTTGGTTAAAGTTTGACTTATACTCCATGAATTAGTGGAATATCCTCGATATTCTGGCTTCATCAAGATATCTTTTCATGGAAATATTCTTCTCGAAGATTCTTGAGTGTTACTTCTCACAAAGAAGATCGTGTTGATAATTTGGACATTATTAGTTCCTGGATAAATTAATTCTCGAACTTGTTTTATTGAATTTTATATCATTGTCATCATCCTCATGTGTTTATATTATGTTGAAAGTCATCTCGTGGCAGAAATGGTGCGTAGATGAACTTGGTATGATTATATTGAGGATTATTGATTGTAATCATGGATCAGTAATGTTACAAATGATGTGAAAAAGTTTTCATTGATTCAGAGTAGTGCATGATGGACGGTTGTTGGCATGATCATGAACATTGATGAATACACGAATATCCGCTTTGGCGTGGTGCGTGATTAGTTTGTGGTTGTGATCTTAATGAATATCCTCTACCGTAGTGCTATGGGGATGATGTGGATTATTTATTAAGATTAGTCTTAGCGATAAAAATCATGAAAACCTTTTAAATCATAGAAGATAGTAGATTTTATTCTCTACTTGACTCTTCTACAATGGATTCTTTGTTCATTAGCAGATTAAACTTGATATTTGTTATATTTTATCGGTTTAAATCGTTGAAAAGCTTAATGATAATTTATTCTACATTATCTTGGTCATAATATTTCTTCTTTGAAATTTAGTTGAAATTTCATCCTTTTACTTTCATTGTTCTCTTGAGCGAAATGAGGCGAGGGACTAATTGAATGGTGATGGTCAGGATAATAAGATTAGTAGTTCCTCACTATTTTATGAAATAGTGTGATAATAAATGTAATGGCGACCCCATTGAAAGTATGTATATTATGCAGATGATAATATTTGTATTAAAACTCACAAAGATATGTTTAGTAAGTATTTTATCATTGTTGTATAATTAAGTTGTATTTGAATTTTGTACCATGTATTTGGCGACTCAGAATAGGTGATGTATACCGATTTTGGGGACGTCACATTAAATACATTAAATTCATCTTTATTTATAAGAGAGAAATCTAGATATTACTATGGCATTTCATGGGGACTGTGACAACAAAAACAATTCAAATACTTTTTCATTTTACAAATAATAGTAAAAATTGAATGAGAAAATAAGTTTTATGAATAATTAATAAAGTGAGATACAAAATTAAGAGATCATACTGAAACAGTGTAACAATAGGTCATACCAAATGAATCGTATACTATTCGTAAGAGCACATGACCACACTAACAAAAAGATGAGAAATTATTATTTAAAATGCATACATCACACACATTCCAATTAAAAAAATAAATATATAGATATATAAGAGTGTTGCGGTGCGACTTGAGCTGTGCGGGAGCCTTCAAAAAAACCACACCCAAATTGCATATGCGATTTTCCAACCATTTTAATGTCACGACATGCACCGGAACAGTTTGATCAATTTTTATTGCAAATTTTGGGACTGATTTTGATTTTTTGCTCAGCCTTAGATTCAACTAATGATTGAACTGTTATCAAATGATAAATGTTATTAATAGTTAATAAAATTTTAAATATCTCTTTTTTGATAAACAAAAATATAATAAAATTGTGTACAAATATTACTAAAAAATCTAATCTTAATATAAGATGGGAATAAAAAGTGGTACCAAAAATTTAATAAAAAGTCAGTTCATTAGGTCGACAAAGGTTCAAGGTGATTTTTGACTAAATTCCGGTCAAATTGAACTAGACATAAGAGTTAAGACCAATTTTGATCCAATTATTTTAATTAGATCCGGTTATCATGAAGTTAATTTAAAGTAGTAAGTTAATCGATTAGCGAATACACACGTGCAGAGAGATCACCTCCCTCTGGCAGGTGTGTGTAATATATTATATGGTCAATTGACCAAAATTAACTTCATACTAACCACTTTCATTTTAATCGGTGGACGGGTCCTCTTGTCAAATTATGGTGCTTAAGTAAATATATTTTTGAACAATATTTTTGGACATTGTTGATCTAACAATGTAAATTGTGTTAGCAGCTTGAATGTTGAGCACACAAGGATGTTTGCAGCGTACAATTAGTTGGATATGCTAATTAACTACTTCATCCGTTTCATGATAAAAGTCATTATTACTATTTTGGGTAGTCTCATGTTAAATGTCTATTTTTCTTTAATAACCAAACTTTTACACATATTTTCCTATTATACCCGTAACATTAAATATCTCGTACTTTTCTTATTCTAATACTCTCTCTATATTTAATGACATTATTATGGGCAATTTTGCTATTTCATTCATCTTCTTAATATGCATGAAAAGTTCACCATAATTTTTATCCTGAGACGGAAGGAGTATATAATACAAACTAATTTTTAGTTCAACTTTTTCCTTTCCTATTCAAATTAGTAACAATTAAATACTATTCGAATTCGTCCAATTAGTACAAGTATTATCCTAATTTGTAATAATTAAATAATAAAGTTATATGCCAAAGAATGTTGATTTTTGTATTTATATCTCTAGTATCACTACATAATTCTGATGGAATTATTTTCGACTAAATATATTCCGTCGATAATAATATATTTTTGACATAATATTCCCTTTATCATAATTTTGTTGGACTTAAGTTAAAGTCGGTCATAGCTTAGTCCCGACTAAATTACCGATGGACTTTTTTTGTCAGCCATAAACTAATTTCGATGGAATAACCTTATTTTCGACGGAAAATTCTGTCGGAAATAATATTTTTTCTTGTAGTGTATGAAAATGAACTTCTAAAATAATTCTTTTTGTTCTACCAATTTTATTAAAAGATTTTTTTATCACAATTTAATGTAAGATAATATATCTTTATAAATTTTATGTAGGATAAATTTATTATTACTATTTTATTAAGATATAAAAATATCTCAACAAATCACGTGGTTTAATTATATTAAGATTAGTCATAAATTATATTATTACAAATTCCTAAAATTATAAATTTTATCAAATCACATAATTAATTATATTAATAATATATGTGAACTTTTTAAAAACATAATAACTGTAATATTAGCTGAAAATTTATAGTGATTCATTACTAACTAATTGCCACAACTAAATTAAAAATTATTCAAACTTGGGTTTCATATATAATTCTATTCATATTAGAAGTCCAAGAAAATTTTGTAAATATAAACACTAAAATAGTATTTCATTACAAACATAAAAAAATAAAATAATTACTTTTTTTCATAATCATAATTATATAAATCTACATTCCGTTCAAATGTTTAGCTTAATAATTAAACGTAAGTAACCTACAATATATAATTCAATAATTTATTGTTTAAATAAATATTTAATAACTAATTATCTCTTCAAAATTCTAATTAAATATTTATTTTATATTTAATTGATTATTTAATAATTGACATAATAAACTCTTATAAATGTTGCCCGTATTTTGCATGGATTTGGTGAGGTTGTGTTTCCAATAGGAAGGAAAAGTTTTGAGCGGGGGTGATCTTTTATAGTACTCAGGTTTTGTATGCAGCTTTGACTTGGTAATTTTCTATAATTCTATCCCACTCTAATTAGATTATGGAGATTTTTTCAACAATAAATTTATTTATCCTTTAACAAACTAAAAAAGAACAAGTATAAATTCTATGCATAAATACTAATTGTATAAAGAGACTGAAATAAAATATAACAGAAAGTACAAATGAAATTGATATATATCTTAAATTCCAAAGGCATGGACAACTTGCTATTCCGCTTGTCAATATCATGGCCCATGGGTTTTGAAATAAGACTAGAAACTTCCTCTCAATATACGAACAAACTTACAAGTCTATGTTGATAAATAAGCATGATTGTCTCGCACCTATTCAAATGAGATCTCTATCGCACGGATTCAAATGAGATCTCGGGACGAATCGTAAATTCGAACGTCCTGCGATCGAATCTCACTAATTGTAAGTGTCAAGTCCGAAAGAGTCATGGAGCCATGGAAACGCAGGCGCAAACCTTTATAAAAAACCTGGTCCAGAATAGAGAGTTTAGTTCGGTTGCAGTCGGAAAATTCCACATTATCAAAAAAAATAAAATTAAAATTAAAATAAATTAAATTAAAAAAAAAGCATTATTGTGGATGCTCCACCCTTTGATTGTATAATTTATAAAAATATGTCGAATTTAGAGGCATAGATTCAATATGTCCTCCTAAATAATAAGAAAAAAATTTGTGCTATGTATTACGATAATAAATTATAATTATAAAATATATTAATATATAATATTAGATAGAATTATAAGATAGTCTTATTTCACTATAACAAAAAGATTTATCAATGATAGCATATTCATGAATCGCAGAGACGGTCAGCAGATGAGTATTAGCAATCGATCGCGGTCGATGATATTAGTCATAGTAATCCGGGTCATTGAGTGACATCGTGACAAATACCAATAACAAATGACCTACTTATTAGCAGAATCCGAGATACAAACCGACAGTCGCCACTTTCGACTCATGCCGAGTCAGGTGTAAGGGATGACGCACACATGTCGTAAATGACCAGTAATAGCGATCGATGCTATTCGTTGGTTTCAAGTAGCTATCGGTGATCGCTTAGAGATTATTAGTGGCGCACGCGGTCATTGATGTTGGTTTTTTTATAAATATTTTTCCTGTTTTGTTGATTTCCCAAAAATAACCTGCTTTGTACCTGCTTTCTATCCCAAAACATAGCAGTATATATAAGCATCAATATAAACATCCATCCATGATTTATATATATCCCAACACATCGATCCACAATAGTATATATAAACATCCATCCATATGATTGAATCGTAAACCAACACAACACAATACAATCGTAAACATCTATATAATAGAATCGTAAACCAATACAATTGTCCAAAGAATGAATATAAAAGATTACAAGGCTTTAAATATCTAAAAAACAAGTTTAAATCTTCATGGATCATCCAAATTAAGACCCTGTAATTAACAAAAGAATAAAACATGTTACATATATGTGTTGATCTCAGCATGACTTAGGAAAATTAAACAATAGACATTGTGAGTGAAACATATAAGTAAGAAGAGCGATGATAATAATAATATCGATATATACATCATCGTCATCCCGATCTTTGTCTTCTGCTGCTGCCGCTTATGCTGCATCGCATCCGCCAACTCATCAGGACTCAGAGACTGCAGATGCCCGTCTAGAATACAAAGAAGATCACGATCCCGATAGATCGCTCTCACACAGTCAGTAGGAGTATGATAGGCTGGATGACCTGATGATTGTGTAGACTGGGTAGTAGAGCTGCCTGTGCCACTGATGGTCGGGCGTTGTTTTTGTCCTTGGCCTTTAACATTATTTTTCTTCACGACTGACGCCCTCTCCCACAATTCTTGATCAATCGACGGACGCGGGGTGCCTTCAGGATATCGCTCGTTCATTAAATTCGTATAAGTGTCATGTCAGATGGTCAACAATTATATAGTTAAAAATAAATAAAAAATGCTATAAAAGGTCGTCACAATTTATAAACAACATATTAGTATAAAGTTAACTTATTACGCTATCTGAACAGCCTCAGGCAGACCATCGCGAGT
This sequence comes from Panax quinquefolius, assembly GCA_020205615.1. Classification (NCBI taxonomy): domain Eukaryota; kingdom Viridiplantae; phylum Streptophyta; class Magnoliopsida; order Apiales; family Araliaceae; genus Panax; species Panax quinquefolius. The sequence goes on from CM035151.1 coordinate 30,916,598, forward strand.
GACCACATACACATCCAACCAATTGATAGGTTGACCTTGAGACTGAGACTCCTATAGTTCATTTTCTCATATTAATATGTACGTAAACATATGTCACTTGTAATTAATATTAAATGCTAAAGTAAACTTACACAAATACATTTTATGTGACACAATAAATAAATGTAATTTATGTTTTCCTACTTTAAAACAAATTATTTCAATTCTCCATTTGACAGATATCTATTAAGTAGAAGATATATTTTGTGATAAAATATGTTTTTAACTATAATTTGATAATATACGAGGACTTTATTATGAACCTCAAGAAACCCAAATTTGTGTCAACAGGAGTTTCAAAAAGACGAATATATAGTTATTTGACTTCTAAATTTCGCAAGATGAATATCAGTGAATTCTATTAACTATAGAGGAAAACAAATAATCTTGTGGTCAACAAATACCTCCTTATCTAATTAACATCAGTTCCCGATGAAATATATATATATATATAATGACGGAAATTAATTAACAAAAACCTAAATCTCCATTCACAAAATCAAATCAGAATCAATAAACAATTATAAAATCAATAGTTGAACAAAACCCTAAAGGAGAAACCCTAAATCGAACAAGATATATAGAGGGGACATGACAAATTAAAACTTAAGATTTGGAACTTTTTTACCTTTCGTGTTTGAGGTTGTACCGGACTTGTAATGGCAGTAGCAATGAAATAGCCCTCGTACGTGGTGAAGGCGGCACCCCTTCTTCTCTTCTCCCTCCCTCTTCTCTTCTCCCCCTTCTCCCTCTTCTCCCGGTCTGTTTCTCACTCTCTCTTTTTTCTCTTCTGTATTGAACGAGCGAACGCTTGAATCTGATTAAGTTTATGAGAATCAGCGACCGCATGCGATCGCTATTTTAATGATGTGGACATATCAGCGACCGCTACAGGTCGTTGATATAGAGTGGTCGTCGCGCCAAAGTTTCGCACCAATTTTTGGGAGGGAAATACATGATAGCGACCGATCAGCGACCGCGTGCGGTCGCCGATATAAACTAGCGACTAAAAACCTTCTCGGTTGCAAATAACGGTCACTAATTCATTTACCAGCGACCGGATATGGCGGTCGCTGATATCATTGGTTGCAGATAGGCCTTTTTTTGTAGTGTTTATTACATATTTAAAAAAAATTATTATTAATATTTATTCACATAATTGATAATTATAAAGCCAACATAAATATTTGCAATATATCAGTTTTCAATAGAAATTTAAAGGCAAAACTATGTTTTTCACCACTATTGTAAGACCCCAACTTTTTGAATAAAGATTAAATTTTCTCGAAATATATTTTTGAATATTATGGTGTGGATTTGATATAATGTTATAGTTGTGGGTAATATTTACAAATTTTGCAAAAGTACGCAAGTTGTTATATAATATTCGATTGGTGGGGAATATTCATTTTAACAGGGAATATTCGTATAACAAGACAATCATTGGTGGGACCCCCACAACGGAATTATTGTCGATTGAGAAAGCGAAAAAATACTTTTATGAAAATAACGGCGGAAGTTTTACTGTTAAGCTGTTGAACTACCCGTTAGTAAAAAGTACAAAGATGTCTGGCGTGGTTGCATAGTAGTACACGGTATTGATTATTGATGCTTACGTGAGAAGTCACTCGATTACACTCAATTATTACTACTGATGAATTGTTGCAGATCATATCTCTATATTATTGATTTGATTATTGTCGTAGTATCATCCGTGATAATATGTTATTTTATTAAATCAATAATTGAGACGACAAAGTTATTCATATTATTAAATTTCAATATTTACAATGTTTAGAAGTTACATCGAGGAGAGGTTTGGTCACCTAATGCATACGCCAATAGGGAGAAATCCTTATTGGAAAGCCCTCTTTCCCGGAACGACCTGGTTGATAAATATTGTGAGTTATAATATTAATGATGAATGTTATTAAAATTGAAGTTGTGTTCGGAGTTGAATTTGGAGACGCGGACGTGATATTTGAGTCTAGAGCGATGAAATTAGTAAAAATAGTTTATAAACACAAAATTTTTCTGAATTCACTATTTGGCCAAAAAGTCAACAGTTGACTTTTTCGGGAAAAGTCAAATTTCGAAATTTCAACATTTATATTTTTGATAAAAATGGTTTCATTGTGTTAGAATTATTTGTGTTAGTGAATATCGACAATTATTTCGATAATAATTGATGTCTGGAGGTTATATGATTAATGAAGTATTTAACCTAGGATAAATGAAAGCAATTGATTGCTATTATTTCACATGATTATAACTATTGTGTATACTATTGTTTCACATTCTTGTTACTATTAGGGGAGTTGGTGCAAGATTGATAATACTTGCATAACTAAGTTAAAAATGGATGTATAGATGGAGGTACTATACTGTAATTCGTATTTTCACATGTCTAAAACTATTGATTCACATAATTTACTATTGAATCACATTATTTACTATTAGGGGAGGTGGTGCAAGTTTGATAATACTTCCATGACTAAGTTAAAAATAAAGGAAAATTTGGAGGTATTGTACTGTAATTTTTTGAGCCCCAAAACGTGCAATTATCGAAACTATATTTTTCTATAAATAGAAAGCTCATTCTTCCTTCATTTCTCATCAATTCACAAAAAAAGCTTTAGGCGATTATTATAGAGAAATTATAGAAAAAGAAGAAGAAATCGATACCTCACTATTCCAAGTATCCAGTTTTTTCTAAAGGTAGGGAGTATTATTTCTTTCTTATCCATGAAGAGAACTTCATTATTCCATTCTTTATTATTACATTGGAATAACTCAGATAATGTGAGCTACCCTATACTTGGTGAAATTCTTACATTGTTCCATTCTTTATCATTCTGTTGAACATCCATGCATCACATGCGTTTTACATGGGACTGGTTTAAAATCTTTATTATTACATTGGAATATATCACATCTGCATGCTTTTACATGGGACCGATTAAAATCTTTATTATTCTCATTGGAATATCCTCGTCATGCAATGCGTTTTACGTCGGACTGATTAGATTATTTATTATTACATTGGAATAACTACTACATGCGATTCATCGCGTCTTGGTGATTTCTTTTGTTATTCCATTCCTTATTATACTCGGTTGGTTAAAGTTTTGACTTTATACTCCATGAAATTAGTGGAATATCCTTGATATTTGCGCTTCATCCAAATATCTTTTCATGGAAATATTCTTCCGAGCATTCTTGAATTTTACTTTACAAAGTAGTATATCATTGACAATTTGGGCGTTATTAGTTCTGGATAAATTAATTCTTGAACTTATTTTATTGAATTCTTATATCATTGTCATCATCCTCATGTTTATATTTTGTTGAAAGTCATCATGGCCTATAGTGCATAGATGGACTTGGTATGATTATGACTGTGGATTATTGATTGTAATCATGACCGTAATGTTACAAATGATGTGGAAAAAGTCCTCATTGGTCCGTAGAGAGCATTGATGGGTATTGTTGGTATGATCATGACCATTATTGAATACACAAATATTCTTGGCCCGTAAGTCATGGATAATTGTGGTAGTGATACTAAAGAATATTCTTGGTAGTAGTGCGGGGGTGATTCGATGATGTGGATTATTTATTGTTTGAGTCCAGTGATAAAAGTGATGAAAAACCTTCTAAATCATAAAAGATAGTAGATTTTATTCTCTACTTGACTCTCTTTTTAATGGATTGCTTGTTCACCAGTAGTTAAACTTGATGGTTGTTATATTGTATCGTTTAACACCTTTGTTGGCTAACGATAATATATTCGCATTATCTTAGTCATAATATTTCCCTCTTTGGGCTAGTTGAGCTCACCCTTTTACTTTCATTGTTATCTTCGTGAAATGAGAGAACGTAATGAGGGGACTAGTCGAGAAGCAGTGTGTGGGCGATGATAGCATTAGTAGTCCTCACTATTCATGAAATAGTGTGATAATAATTGTAATGAGGACTCCTTTTGAGTTTGTATAATCTCTAGTAGATAATATTTGTATTCAAACTCACAGCTTATGTTTTGTTGTATTGTACACGACAGTTGTATTATTAAGTTGTATTTGAATTCTGTACCATGTATCTGGCGACTTAAGATGGGTGATGTATACCTATTTTGGGGGCGTCACAACTATACTTGGCAAGTTTTACTTATTATACCATTGAACTTTTAATTTTTTGAATTACCCCATTAAACTAATTAAAATATTAAAATTGGGTCATTCCGTCCAAAAAAGTTGACAGACGTTAAAATAGTGCTGACGTGGCAAAAAAATAAAAAAATATTGCTTATGTGGCAAAAAAAATCAAAAACAAATTTTAAAAATAAAACAGTTTTTAAAATACATAATAAAATAAAACAAAAAATACAAAAAAGATACACATAATCATGACCGTTGATGAAAACACGATTATCTTTACCCCGTAGAGCATGGATAATTCGTGGTCGTGATATTAACGAATATCCTTAGCCGTAGTGCATGGATAATTCAGTGATATGGATTGATTATCGGTGAGTCTCAAATGATGAAATATAAATTCATGGATGTGATATTACTTGAATATCCTTGGGCAGTAGTGTGAGGGGTGATTCGATGATGTGGATTATTTATTGTCGAGTCTCAAATGATAAATATTTATTATACACTTTTAATTGAAGAAGATAGTAGATATCATGCTCTACTTGACTCTTCTAAAAAAATACAGTTGTATGTCTTTGGCATATAGTGCAAAGATGAATTGTTAATGAATATCTTTGGTAGTAGTGCAAAGATGAATTTATTAGTATGATTATGAAGCGAGAATTCGATTTGGTATAACCATGATTTTGATGTTTTAGGTGAAGATAGGTGATGAAAATTATCTTTGTCACGATTGCGAAGAGGAATTTAGAACCACAATTATGATTATGAGTTATTCATATGATTGTGGATGTGAAGGCGTGGATTTATTTTACATGGATAAAACATTATTGGTGGACTTTTAACATAGAAGATAATAGACCTTATGGTCTATTTGACTCATCTAATGGATTGTTTGTTCCGCTGCAACTATGGTTGAAAAGTTTTATCATCTACCATATGTTCTAAATCTCTGATTTAATATTGATGAAAGCTATTGATAATTTAATTATCTTTAGTCATGATATTCTTTCTTGGGCTAGTTGTGCTCACCCTTTTGCTTCATAATTCCTTTTCGGATAATAAAAGTGTATTTGGGTGGCTGGGTATTAAGAGGATTGTAAGCGGTGGTCTATAAATGTTGAGGTTCTCCTAAATAGTATGGAAATAATTTTATTAAGAACTTTAGATAAGTATGTCATATTGTATACGTCATTTGATATTTAATTTTGGTGAACTAAATAGGGTGAGGTGAACCCAACTTTGGAAGGGTGTTTTGCCACTATCATACAAGATGTCTAATGACATACAACATCGTGTTATCATAAGATGTGGTCATGCGCATCCACTTGGCCGAGTATATCTACGGGCACTACCTATATGATCTTGGAGTTTATTTGAAATATAATATTCACTTGAGACAAAGTGGAGATAGTTATATGTCAAGAGAAGACTCACCATTGGAAAAGAAGATGATAGTAATCTTCTTATTTTTTTGGGGTCTATTGGGTCAACCAAGGATAATTCGTGGGATATGATATCTATTATAACCCTGACGCATGGCCTCCCATGTATACGAAGGTTTCTTGAACACTTCCCAAAGATTTTAATTTCTAAAACAGTTTTTGACTATACTTTTATGTAAAGTACCATTGTAAGGTTGTGGTCGAGGCACCATGAGAGTTACATACATTTGTATTAAAACTCACAGTTAACTGTGGTCGTATTCTATACGACAGTTCAACAGTTGTATAAATAAAGTTGTATTTGAATTTTGTACCATGTATCTGATGACTCATAATGGGTGATGTATACCTAATTTTGGGGGCGTCACAAAATACAAATCATGGAATTTGTGAAGTATGTGTTAAATATATAACATGATAATTATATGGTGTTGTATGATAAGTATGATGCATATAGAAATGCATATCCTGAAATGTATAATGCATATAGAGATGCATGAAACATATGTAGATGCACTGATTAAAATTTTTGATGCATGAATATATGAAATTTGTATCCTATGTGAAGCATTAAATGTGCAGACTGTTGAACTTGCTGAGCCATCGTGCTCAACCTTGCAAACAAATTTTGCAGATAATTATCGATATAAGCATATGACCATAGCGTCAAAGGATTCAGGATAGACAAAGGTTCGTAAGAAATAGTGATTGAAGATGATTGGTGTTTTAATAAAACATTAACTCATTGATATAATTTCTTTAGAGTAATTATACTTGGTAAGGTGTTATGCCAAAACACTTTAATGCGAAATTTTCAACTAAGCTAAATGAACGTTAATATTATACATTGTAGATGTGTAGTTGAAGAACACTATACAGGAGAATATTTAAATTTGAAATGTGAATCCATGTATCAATATAAAATATATTGTTTATAATTTAAGTTGTATATATAGATAGATCATGAATGATCTACAAATGTAATAACCGATTGTAAAGGTTACAGATTCTGGAACAGAAGGGAATAATGAATTAATCGGTATAAAAGCCAAGTTGTGTTCAGTTATTTATGAATAAAGGTTGTATGTATTGAGTTAAAGGTAGTACTGTAACGTACCAAGTCCAAGGTTCAAAGGATCCGAATTTGGGGGCGTGATGTGGCTAAGCTGGTTGAGTTATGGAACTCAATTTTTATTTGATATGTGAAGTATAACATGTATGATATGCTTAGTCAAATGATCTTGATGTATAATTTGAGTAAGATACTATGTGCTACGTGATGCATGAAAGCTGTGAGATTTATTGAGCTGTCGAGCTTAATCTTGCAAATAATGACATGGATCAGAAGTAATGCATGAAGGTTAAATTTTTTAGCTAAATTTGTTATTTTTAAACCATGTTTAAGGCTCTGAAAAATTGCACTTAATGGTTTATGATGTATAATAAATGTTGAGTTATAGAGTTTGAGCTATCTAATGTATAAGGGATACCGAATTGAGATGTAAGACTATATATGTTAACTCTGATAAAGTGAGTCATAAATAAGTATGATTCTAGATTATATAAATGATAAAGTTTATGATTCAGGGTAATAAATGAAGAAAAACATAAAAGTATTGGTTATTCCGCAAACTTTATTGAATTTATTATCAATCAATGATGTAAAGATAGAATATGAGAGTATTGTTAACGAGCAAAGTCGGGGACAAAATTATTTAAATTTTGAGATCATTACAATCTTAGTCCGCAATATAGTGAACCAAAATTATTAGACTTAGGAATTTATCGGGTTAAATATTTTTTCAGTCATTGTTCTATAGGTCGACTTACAGATGGATAATTGATTTTTTTTTTCTTACAGTCAACTCACTGTACTCGATTTTTTCAACAAAAAGTTAAAAAACCGTTAGAAACTTTGACTTTCAACGGAACGGTACACATCATCTGCTGAGTTGTCCGTTACAATGCTGACGTGGCGCCTTTGTGTGACATGACATTGATTATGTGGATTTGTAGAGAAATTTTTATGAAAAAATGGAAAAAAATATTTTAAAGTATAATATAAATTATAAAATTAAAAATATTTTAAAATTAAAATCTTTTCAAATTCGGACATTAAATTTATAATTGAGTCAAAAAATAAGAAAATAAATAAAAAAAATATATTTAATTAATTTTGTAATTAATATCAAATAAAATTTTATTTATAATTAAGCTATTTATAAAATATAAAAATTAAAAGTTTGCTAATATATTTATTTTTTTTAATAAAAATAATTATTATATTTTTATAAAAAAAATCTATGCTTTTTAATTATTTTTATTAAAAAACTGCGTTTTTTGTTTAATAATAATAAAAAAGTTTTATTAAAAAATGCATTTTTATTTATTAAAATAATTATTTTTTATTAAAAAAAGGCTGCGTTTTACAATTTTTTAATAAAATAATTTTTTTATTAAAAACTGAATTTTTTAATAAAAAAATTTATTAAAAAAGCTGCACTTTTTAATTTTATTTAAAAACAATGTTTTAAAAAATTATTAAAAAACTGCGTTTTTTATTTTATTTTTATAAAAAACTATATTTTATATTTATTTTAAAAACTGCGCTTTATATTTTTGTAATAAAAAGCTGCGTTTTTTAATAATAATAAAAATTTTTATTTAAAAAGTTGTGTTTTTTTATTTTTTAAAAAAAAAATGCGTTTTTTTTTATTTTTATTAAAAATAATTTTTTTATTTTAAAAACTGCGTTTTATATATTTTTTAATAAAAATAATAAAATTAATTATTTCTATTTTAAAAAACGCAGTAAATTTTTTTGATTAAATTGCGTTAAAACTATTGGCTATGTCACCTGTAAAACTGCTTTTTTTTAATAAAAATAATTATTTCTTAAATTTGATTAAATTAAATTATAAAATTTAAATTTTGTAAAATTTTAAAATAAAATTATTTGATAAAATTAAAATTAGAATAAAAATTATTTGCATGTGAAAGTACAAATTTATTTATCCTAGTTAGAAAAGAAAAAAAATTATCTCCAAATTGACTCAATTATAAATTTAATATCCGAATTTGAAAAGATTTTAATTTTAAAATATTTATAATTTATACTATACTTTAAAATATTTTTTTCCCATTTTTTCATAAAAATTTTCCTACAAATCCACATAATCACTGCCACGTCACAAAGGCGCCACGTCAGCTTTGTAACGGACAACTCAGCAACTGGTGTGTACCGTTCCGTTGAAAGTCAAAGTTTCTAACGGTTTTTTTAACTTTTTGTTAGAAAAGTTGAGTATAGTGAGTTGTCTGTAAAAAAAAAAAATTCAGTTATTCATCTGTAAATCGACCTATAGTACAGTAACTGAAAAAACATTTAACCCGGAATTTATCATGAGCAGTTAGAATAAAGGACTGCTATAAGGGCCAATTCGGACAGGCCATTATATAAAATAGGCAGCCCAACGTATAGTATTCCGTGAAATTTGTTCAATGATGTGTCATTACCTTCCATTCAAACAGTAATATATAAGTCATCGGAAACTAGAGTAAAAGAAAAGTTATTGATTAGTTCGTTGACAGTATTCTGGATTGTATTGGCCTTCATTAATCTTAGTCTATAGTTTCAGGTATCACTATTCAATACTTTATGCAAAATTGAGTAATGCTTCGGTGCCAAAAAAAAGCTACAAAAAAATTGGATAAAAATTATGCGTCAGATTATAATTTGTTAGTATTCTACCATACATGCGTTAGTTCAATGGTTATAATTAATTACTACTTATACATAGAATTTTTATCTCTTTTTATATCCATTCTTTTGTCACTAAATAAAATTATTATTTTTTGTTAATGTGAAATATCCGACCCGCGGGTCGACTAATCTCTCTAACCCGATACCAGAGCGGTTTGCTACCCGACTTACGTTAGGGATACTGTGACCACCACGAACATTTCTGCTTTAACACTTGTTGCCAGCGGGAGTCGAACTGAGGATGTCCGGGTTTACGGCTCATCCCCAGTCGGCCTTAAACCGATGCGCCAAATGCTAGTGTTTTTATCACTAAAACATTACTACACAAAACATAGGTAATTGCACATTTTCTTAACTTTCAAACTTAAAAGAAGTTCATTTTCCTACATAGTAAAAATGATTTATTTATTTTTGTCAACTATGCCAATGTCAAGCGACGATGGATAATAAAATGTGCACCAACTGTACACAAAAAGTTATGTACCAAGAGTAGAACTCATGTATTGCTTACCAATAAAAATGTGTAAAACATTTTTAGTTGTATTATAATTTTAGAGAGAGCATAAGAAGATTATATAAGAAGTGAGATTTTCTATTATTCTTCAAGTATCACCAATACATGGATAGTGAGCCTCAATTTATAGGCTACACAAGTACATGACTTAAATAGGGAGAATGAATAGCTCATCAATGAATGAAGGTTATGTAAGTTATAGAAAATGAATGGACATCCATATTATAATTATTTATAACACTCTTGGATGTCCATTCTTGAAGAATATGCCTCGTTAAAACCTTACTAGGAAAAACCACGTGGGATAAAACCTAGTGAAGGAAAAAGAGTACATAATTCTTCAAAACTTATGAGATATTGCTTTATGAAAAAATTAATTACTCCCCTCATGATTATATCATTTGAGATCTACGAGTCGGCGTAATCCAACGTTGTGGACTAGCTTCTCAAATGTAGAAGTAGGAAGTGCCTTTGTTAATCGTCGCCAAATTTTCACTTGAGCGAATTTCTTTGAACATTTATATCACCATTCTTACGAAGGTTATGTGAGTGAAAAAGAACTTTGGTGAAATATGTTTTGTTCTATCACCTTTGATATATCCTTCCTTGAGTTGGACAATGCATGTTTGTATTATCCTCATATAAGGCCGGAAATCGCCGGTGTTTTCTCCACGAAGATAAACCGCAAGCTCCTCGTATGTGTTGAATTACGGACCTTAACCATACACATTCACGACTAGCCTCGTGTATTGCCAAAATTTCGGCATGGTTAGAAGATGTAGCTAATATAGTTTGCTTCATCGAACGCTTGAGAAATGGCGGTTCCACTACAAGTGAATACATATCCAGGTTGCGATCGAGCATTATGAGGATCGGATAGGTACCTGCATCTGCAAAACCAATCAAATCATTTTGGGCTTGTTAGGAAAATACAAACCCATATCCTTTGTACCTTGTGAGGTAACGAAGTATATGTTTAATTCCATTCAATGCCTTGGGTTGGACAAGAGCTATATCTTGCTAATAAGTTGTGACAGAGAATGATATATCGTGTCGTGTATGGCTAGCAAGATACATTAGTGCTCTCAATTGCACTCAAGTATGGTACTTGAGGACCAAGAATCTCCTCATCATTTTCTCGAGGTCGGAAAGGGTCTTTATTTACATCAAGTGACCTCACAACCATTGGGGTGCTCAGCGGATGTGCTTTGTCCATATAAAACCGTTTTAGCACCTTCATATATAAGATGTTTGATGCACAAGAATACCGAGTCCTTTAAATGCTCTATATGTAAACCCAAGACAAAATTTTGTTTTTCCAAGATCTTTCATTTCAAATTCTCTTTTCAAGTACTCTACTACCTTTGAAATTTCTTTAGGAGTTCAATGATATTTAGATCATCAACATATCTTTAATAATAATAAAAACTCAAATCTAGATCTCTTTATAAAAATGCATGGGCTAACATGATCATTCTTATATCCTCCTTTAACAAATATTCACTAAAAGGCGGTTTATACCACGTGCATTTGGATTATTTTAATCCATATAGAGATCTATTTAATTGATCGAGTCTTGTTTCTAGAAGCTGGATTTACATGCTTCGGCAATTTAAATCATACGGGAGTTTCATATAAATTTCATTATCAAGTGGGCCATACAAGTATCTTTCAGAACGACATCCATTGACGAAATTAAATGAAGTCCTTCTTTTATTGCGGGCCGATTAGGAATCGAAAAGTAGTCACATCCATCACAAGGAGAGTATGTCTCTTCATAATCAATGGGGTCTTTGTGAAAATCCTTGCCAACTAGTCGTGCTTTATGTCGCACAATTTCACCCTTTTCATTTCGTTTCGAACAAAAACCCATTTGTACCTTTGGTTTTACACCATCGGTGTACGGACTCTTGGTCCAAAAACATTTCTCTTTTCAAGAGATTTGATTTCTGCCTCAATGCGTCTTTCCATTTGGCCAATCAATTCTATGCATGCATTCCTCAATAGACCTTGGTTCAAGATCCTCGTCATCTTTTATAACATCTAACGCTATATTGTATGAAAAAACATTATCGACGTCAATTTCATTTCGGTTCTATATTTTTTGGACATGGCATAATTTATCGAGATCTCTTCATTTTTAATGATTTGGAAAACACGATTGTCTTTTGGGCTGTAATAATATTAGTCATGTATCTAGAGGTTTTTCTATAGACTCTTCCGGAGTTCCCATTTCCTCATCATGACCATCTTGAATCTTTGTTCCTTTTCTCATACGAGGATTTTTATCTTTGAACAAGTGGTCTACCACGCTCAAGCGTGCTTTGGGTTCATTAGCAACAAGAGGTTGTCCTTTGGGACATCAATTTTATTTGGAGCATTAATAATTTGGTATATGTGACTTTGTTACACTCTTTGGGTGGAAAATGCGTCAGGCAATTGATTTGCTAAACTTTGTAAATGAATTATCTTACGAACTTCTAGTTCACATTGTTTTGTACGAGGATCAAAATGAGACAATGATAATTCATTCCGAACTTATCTCTTTTTCCATTTACCTATTTTCTCCCCTAATGTTGGGAAGGCGATTCATCAAAAAATGTGATCGGTGAATCTAGGCGTAAATAAATCCCTGATGATGGTTCTAAATATTTAATTATAGATGGGGATTCATATCCAACATATATTCCTAACCTCCTTTGAGGTCCCATCTTAATACGTTGTGGTGGAGGAATTGGAACATATACAAAGACAACCAAAAATTCTTAGATGAGAAATATTTGGTTCTGACAAAAACCAATTGTAAAGGGAGTACTTATGATAACTTGTTGGTGCGATGCGAATTAGTGTTTGCATGTAAAATAGCATGACCCCGAGCGAAATTGGAAGTTTTGATCTCATCAATAATGGTCTTGCAATCAATTGAAGGCGCTTAATCAATGATTATTAGAAGGCCATTTTGTGTGTGAACATGTATGTCTTCTGGGATGTTCAACACTTATCCCGATAGACATCTGATAATCATTGAAAGTTTGGGAAGTAAATTCACCGGCATTGTCAATCTGAATTTTCTTGATGGGATAATCCGGAAAATGTGCTCGTAATCGATTAATTGAAGCAAGTAACCTCATGAAACGCCGAGGTTGCGAGTTGATAATAGAGATACATGTGACCACCTTGTTGATGCATCAATTAAAACTATAAAATATCTAAAAGGTCCACATGGTGGATGAATTGGTCCACATATATCACCTTGTATTCGTTCCGGAAAAGTAAGGGATTCAGGTCCTATCTTGGCCATTGATGGTAGAACAATTAACTTGCCTTGAAAAACAAGCGATACATGGGAAATCATTCGATTGAAGAATCTGCTTTGGTTCTCCGATGGATGTCCACATGAATTCTCAATTATTCTTCGCATCATTATCGATCCGGGATGTCTAACAGATTTCATGCCAAACAACAAAGTTATTGTGATTCGTTAGCTTTTTATTAACAACCATATTTGTTTCAATTGTTCTAATTCTCGTGTGTAGTACAAACCGGAGGAAAAAGCTGGTAATTTTCTAATACACTTTTATTGCGAGATTATACTCGTAATGTGAAGATACTCAATTTTTCTTCACATGTTGTCTCAATATATACCCATTTAGTACGGATATCCTTAAAACTCGATAAATTTCTTTGAGACACAGGAGAGTATAATGCTTCATCAATTTCAAATTTTGTTCCTCGAGAAAAGAAAATGTTAGCTCTTAGGAGCCTTCTATCAATTTTTTTTACTGCAGATATCGTCTTAACATTGGCCTTTTGCATTATGAAAGAAGAAAAATATTTCTTATTACGTAATATAATGTAATGCGTGAGTGTATATTTGTCTGCATGAGACATATATCTCGCCATTCATTGCAAATCGAATCAAGAGAGTATCTATGTTATTGATGAAAATAAGAAATACATAATTAGATTAATAAAATATCCCATATATAACGAATCATAAGGAAAGCAGTTTAACATGATAAAAACATAATAATTAGAATTTTATTAATGCTTAAAATAAAGTCCAATAACATCAAAGCATCATTTAAAATTTTATATTTGGACACTCTCATCACCAAACAAGAAGTCGATTTTTTCTTGAGATTTGAGAAAAATCATTAACATCTAGATGAGTGGTATCCACACAACCATAATTAAAATCATCATTTCGAATCAAGATTTGTTTCATCTTTTCCATCTTCACTAGCAAAATTTGTCTCTATCTTCTTCTCTTTATCTTTTAATGATTGTTGATGAGAGCTCGACAAGATGTTTTGGTGTCTGACAGTGCAGAGACCAATGGCCTTTACCTCCACAGCGATAACACAAATTCTCCATGGTATTTTTATCTTTATCACCTTTTCGCGTTTTCCATCCTTATATTCCCGCTTACGGTGGGTATATGTGTTTGAAATGACCACCACGATGATTATTTCGACCACGTCCACGTCCACGTCCATAACCACGTCCATCGACTCTTTGGCGTGACTCTGCTTTTTCATTATATGTTACGGCATTCAACTGCGAGGAATGGAGCGAGATCCAGTTGGACGGGCCTCGTGATTTTTCATCAATAGTTCATTGTTTTGCTCGTACCACAAGGAGGCATGAAATCGATTGAGTATTTCTTAAAGCCCTTTTCACGATATTGTCTGCTGCAGGAGCATATTAGATGCGTGAAAGGTGGAGAATGTTTTTCTAACATATACGCATCGGTGATCTTTCTCCACATAATTGTAATTTAGAACCGATTCTAAACGCCATTTGAGTTATAATCACTTGATTTAAAATCTTGTAATCTTAGATGCATCCAATCATAACGAGCTTTAGGAAGTATTACAGTTTTACGGTGGTCGTATCTTTCCTTTAGATTGTTTCGAAGGATAAGTGGATCTTTAACGATCAAATATTCAATTTTAAGTCCCTCGTGGAGGTGATGGCGAAGAAATATCATCGCTTTGGCCTTATCTTGACTAGATGTTTTGTTTCCTTCTTTGATAGTATCACCAAGACCTTTTGCATCTAGATGAATTTGAGATCTAACACCCATGATAAATAATTCTTTCCGGTAATGTCGAGAGCCACAAATTCGAGGTTTAGCAATGTTCGACATTATGAACTATCACGAATATGATTAACAAGTTAGAAAAAATATTCTAAAAATAAATTAAATACACAACATAATTAACATAATACTTTAAGCATAATAATTTGTCGAATAGTTGTAACTTTGTTTGATAATTAACATAGGTAAAGACTAAAATGTGCTGACTTGTAATTATTAATGCGTGAAGTGCATAAAGAGTATCCCTTTAATAATGTAACTAGTATAATGTCGTTTAATCAAGAAAAAAAAAAAATGTGTATAAAATAGTGACACAAATATTCTAAAAAGCGTAAGGGTTTTCTGAAGGAAGCAAAGAAATTCTTGATTTATATCATGAATGCTCAATGCATAAACTTATTATGCGTGATGCTGCAGTCTACGTGCTAAAAGCGTAAGCGTTAAAGAATTGACCATATATTATGAATAAGGTGGCAATATTATTAAAAAAAAAAAAATATAAACGCAATCGCGATATTGATATGAATAAAGAGACAAAGTTATACCTTCTTACGCTATAAACAAAATATGATTATCTTCAAGATAAAAATAAGGAAGCAATTCGATGCGATAGCGTATTATAATTTTAGAGAGAGCATAAGAAGATTATATAAAGTGAGATTTTCTATTATTCTTCAAGTATCACCAATAATCATGGATAGTGAGCCTCAATTTATAAAGGCTACAAATGCACAACTTAAATAGGGAGAATGAATAAATTTCATTGATGAATGAAGGTTATGTAAGTTATAGAAAATGAATGGACATCCATATTATAACTATTTATAACAAGTTGTAGATTATGCTCCCTATTTTCTCTGTTTTTTTATATTGTGAGTGCACAACATACTCAACGAAAATATTGGTTTGGTAAAACATAAAAAATGTCCAACATCCATCACATCCAAGTTATAAATTGGGTTCGAGTAATTGGTGTTGAAGTCCATTTACACATGGCACATTTGACCCAAGTCTGCAAAGCTCACCTTGTAGACTGCCCAGCACAGCCTATTTCTCAGGTCCATTATGAGAGTTAAGATGAAGAATATGTGGTCCAATTTTATCCCTATAATGAAGTAATAACAATGTCTTCTTTAACAAAATCAAAGATGATACACTAGTGGTAGAGGCCTTTGACCGTACAAGATCACAGGTTTGAGATTTGAGTAGACTTAGTAAATGGGTTGGGCTATGGCTGGGTTGGGCCTAAAAGGCCCAATTTTTATTGGGTTCTAAAAGTTAGGCTCATTGCCCATGGCACCATGGGCTCCAATTGGCTTTTGCATTTTTTTTAGGATTAATTATATATTTTAGTACATTTTTAAAAATAATTAAAATAATGGTGCATTCATAAAATAATTACAAAAGTAATACACTCATATTTATTTACAATATTAGTGCAATTAGAATTCTTCAATTTAGGGGTTTAATATTGGATGGCTGACATGGCAAATCAGTGTCCCACTTAAGTATTTGTTCCTGTATTTTTGGTCGGGAGGGTGGTTTTTTTTGAAACGCGTGATAACCGCCCTTATCATTTGGTAACCAATAGTAGGAACAAGTAGACTGACAAGCAATGGTAAGACCATCGGTAGTGGAAAGGTATCATCAAGTAAGCTAAAAGGCCTGATTTTGATATTTGGAATTAAGTGGCCGTGGCTTGAGTAATTTACCCGGCCTTTTCATTTATTTATTTTTTTTAATAAAAAATCTGTGCATCACAAATTCATAATAATATTTAAATTTTAATCAATCATTCTCTCTCCGTACATTTGTCTCAGGTCCACTTTCTTTCTACAGGAAAGTTCGATTCTTTATAATGATTGTATAATATTACAATTTACATACAATGATAAATGATTGATAAATGATACAAATTCAAACCAAGACATCAAGACTATTCAATGTATTCATTTCATATTTTCATTTGACAAGTCACTAATCACCATCAACATTCAACAGAAACTGCAGTCCAAATACCAAATGCATTTGCTTCAGTTGAAAACAGGTGCATACTTGCAATCCCATCTGCAAAATGAAAACAGGCCAGAGGCCTAATCAAAACAGATCCTGCAAATGCAAATGAAAACAGGCTCAGATTGAAAACAGACGAATATCTTATACCTTTTAAAATTCAAGTATATATTTTATGGTTATCAGTTCATAATGGAATCTACCTTTTTAGCCACTAATTCATACATACATGATACATCAAATAAAAAACAGATTTACAACAACATGGTCCAAGCAGTTAAGCAGATATACTCCTAAAGTCTACACTTATCTTTTCATGTACAAAGATATACAAAAAGTAAACTGAAAGCATCAATTGAAGAAAGAATTGAGAATTCAATAGGAAAAAAAAATCCTAAAGTGATAGAAAAACTTCAGTCATGAGTTCCCTGTCTACATCTAACAAAAGCTTAATTGAAGAAAAAAGCCATCAAATTCATGATCTACTTGTCTACATTTAACAAAAGCTTCAGTTTTATACAAGTTTATAGGAAGTAGGAACAAATTCGTTAAGGATAACTCTCAAACGAAAAATTAAAAAACCAAAAAGTGAAGACAGAAAAATGAAGAGAAAACTACCTGTAGGCTATAGAAAAAAGAAGCTACACGACTTGGCGACTCTCAGAAGTCGGACCAATTGCACTCTCGTCAGTCGTCACTCTCCGGCTCTCCGTTCTCGCCAGTCGGCGGTTGCCTCGGTCTCTCTCTCACATGTTAGTTTCAGATCTGAGATCTAGATGAGAGTATGAGTTGAGACTAGAGCTAGATCTAAAAATAACCTAGCTAATTTAGTGTCTGGCAGTCCGAGAGAGAGTGAGGCGAGAGTCGATTTTCTCGAGCAATGAGGCTGAAGTGAGTCTGTGAGTGCAGCGATGTGTACATAAGGGTTTTTAAAGTGCAAGGGTAATTTGGGTGCCACAATGAGGTTATCACTGGGTCGGGCCAAATTTGGGCCGGGCCAAAAATGCCCAAATTTTAATGGGCCAAAAAAATGAAGCCCATAGCCCAATTTTTTATCAGGTAATTTGGCCCGACCATGAACTGAACTGCGCTTTTGCCAGGTCTATGAACAAGGATGAAGGTGGCCGGAGAGTTAGATCGGCGATTGAGTTTGGGGGAGAAGAAGAAAGTGCATGCAAGGAAGAGATATATTATGTTGGGGCTTGGCACGGGGGGAGGAATGAGGATGATGCGGAAAAATTGCATGCGTGAAGACGAGACTTGAAGCCTCCGCTAACACCCTACTTGTCTACTTTACCAAATCACCACATCTGCTTTTCAATTTACTCACTATATATATATATATATATATATATATATATATATATATATATTATACCCACTAATTAAATAGTGGACTAATTTTTTCAAAACATTAAAAAAATAAATTTGGGTTATGAAAATATTTGGCATAATTCAATTTTCCATTCTTTTCCTTTTGGATATTTTTTTATTAAAAATAATTTGTATATCTACTAATTTTGATTATTGGATTTGATCCAAAATCAGCAATTGATAGAAGAGATTGGTAACCAAACCTTCATACTAAGGTTACTAAACCTTCATAACAAGGTTACCAATCCACCTCCACACCTACAATTTTTTCATAGTGCCGTTGATAACCAAACATTCATACCGAGGTAACCAAACCACCTCCACACCTTCACTTTTTTCATAGTGCAGTTGGTAACCAAACCTTCACACTAAGGTAACTAAAGCTTCATACCAAGGTAACAAAACCTTCATACCAAGGTAACCAATCCACATCCACACCTGCAGTTTTTTCATAGTGCAGTTGGTAGCCAAACATTCATACCAAGGTAACCAATTCAGTGTTATTAGGTTACCAATTTATTTTGAATGTGATGCAATTGGTAGCCAAACCTTCATGCAGTGGGTAGCCAAACCTTCATACCAAAGTAACCAATTCAGTTTTATTAAGTTACTAATTTATTTTGAATGTGATGCAGTTGGTAGCCAAACCTTCATGCAGTTGGTTGCCAAACTTTCAGACCAAGGTAACCAATTCATACTGCAGGTGTGGAGGTAGATTGGTTACCTTGGTATAAATGTTTGGTTACCTTAATACGAAGGTTTGGTTATCAACATTACATTACACGTCACTCTCTTATCTATCTTTTTCCTATACAGTGTTCTTATTTTCCTTTGGACATGAAATTGGAATTGGAATTTTCGGACATGAAGAAATTCTGAAAAATCAAATATCCACCTCCTATCTCCATCCCATCGACCATTTTGTGGTTGACTCTCGTTCTGTCTCACCAGTGAAGGGGGATGAGGAAGATGACGTTGCCAAACCTTTAGACCAAGGTAACCAATTAAGTTTTATTAAGTTACCAATTTAGTTTGAATGTGATGCAGTTGGTAGTCAACTATTCATACAAAGGTAACCATTTTAGTTTTTGTGGGTAACCAAATAGTCATAAAAACATTGATAACAGTAAGAGTTGCATCTATTTATTTTTAATCTTTTTGTAGGGGAATCTTCTTCTTCTTCTTCTTCTTCTCATTGGCGTTTTGGACAACGAAGATTCACGGCGGAGTAGCGAAGGAATGGGCAACCTGTGAAGAAGGAGATTCGCGGCGGAGTACCGAGAGAGGGCTACTGTGAGGGAGATGAATATTTGAATTTGAATTTGAATTTATTTTTGTTGTTAGATCCCAGATATTTGAATTTGAATTATTAATTATGGCAGTTATTTCTCTTTGATTTTAGGTTTCTTTATTAATGTGAATTGCGTTATTTTTATAATTATTTTGTGGATGCATTAATAGTGTAATTATTTTCTAATTGTTATATATTAGTGTCGAGGACCCTTTTTTTATCTTTTGATTTAATTTTTTAAAAAATGGTATAAAACAAAACAAACAAGCAGTTTCAATTGATTAACATGACATTGATAATAGATAATCGATTTTGACCAACTCGCTAATTATTTTTGACTTATTTTATTTTATTTTATTTTTATGTTGAATATGTTTTGCTTATACACAATCTAAATAATATTTATAATTTATTTTGTATTCTTGACAAAATAATACTAAATGACTCGAGATCATCATTAACAAATAGTCTAACTACAAAGTTAAAATACTGGATATCAATAATAAAATATAACGATTTCTTTTGATTTTCAAGTAATGAATATATAGTTAAAACAATAGTATCATGTAAATTCTAATTTAAGCATATAGAAAGAGATGGAAGCTGTAAGACCCCAACTTATTATGAATAAAATCGAATTTTCTCTATTTATTATTGTGAATAATAAGGTGATAATTTGATATAATATTTTGGTTATGGGAGAAATGTGCAAATTTTGTAAAATAACCAAGTGGTTATAAAATAATCATTGTTGTCGGAGAATATTCGTTTGGTCGTGGAATAGTCTTTTTGTCGGGAATATCCGTACGACGGCGCATTCATTTGTGGGCCCTATAACGGAATAACTGTCGGATGAAAAAAATGACAAAGTTTTAGTTTTTATAAATAATGGCGTAATTATTACCGTTAACACTGTTGGAATACCTGGTGGTTAAAATACAGTAATACACGTGGTTGCACAGTATTGTTGAACTATTGATTCTTACGTAAGAAAGCACTACTCAATAATTGTTAAAGTAATTACTGTTCAAAATTTTATTTTATTGATTTAATAATTACTGCGTTGATATTTTATATTATTGTTGTTTGATAATTGTCCCGCATGATATTTCTATTATCGGATCAATAATTCATATTATTTGAATAATATTATTAGATAGCATTATTGGCAATGTTTAGAAAGTTACATCGAGGAGAGGT
This sequence comes from Panax quinquefolius, assembly GCA_020205615.1. Taxonomy (NCBI): domain Eukaryota; kingdom Viridiplantae; phylum Streptophyta; class Magnoliopsida; order Apiales; family Araliaceae; genus Panax; species Panax quinquefolius. Next base: position 30,937,495 of record CM035151.1, read on the forward strand.
TTGGTCACCTAATTGCATGCCGATGAGGAGAAATCCTTATTGGAAAGCCCCTCTTTTCTATGAGCAGATGCAGTTATCATAATTGTGATTCTGTAATAATTTTTGTGAATAATTAATTATTAATTTATATGATAAGGAAATATTTATTTGATGTTGATATAAATGTTGGATTTATTTATTTTATGTGGTTATAAATGAAGGAATTAATGCTGATGTATTTTATCAGTATTTTGTCAGAATAGAGGTATTAAAAATCATCCGTTTATGGATTTCGAATATTTTTTATTTGGAATTTGGAAAAACTCAAAGGTATGAAGTTGTAGAGAATTCGATTTTGCGTGGAATGGACATAAAATTCGTATTTTTTTGATAAACGGGCTATTTTCTATGAATTACTGATGTTTCGGAAAATAAAATGATTTTTATTAAATTACGGGTAGGACCCACTTTTGTTTTAACATGTGGGCTGTTGGGATTTTTTTCAAGAATGGCATGCTAGATGGTCTGATATTACATGCGTAGAATAAATGTATATAAATAATATTATTTTATTATTTTAGTCTCCTATGGCGTTCCAGCATTTTCCTATAAATAGACGCTTAGGTTAGAATTGAAAATCACACCAGAAACAAGTTTTCTTTCTCTCTAGATTATCGAGCGTATTTTTGTGAGTATTTTGATACTTTGAGAGTTCTTTATTGAAGACAAGTTTACATTAGCACTATATCCTAAATTGATCAATACAGTTATTTTGAGGTAGGGGATTTATTTTCTTCGTAAATGATATTATTTCTTTCAATATCATTATCTTAGAAATATTGGTATGAACTTTTTATCAAATTTGAAACTTTTTGTGTCGGAGGTACTATTCACGATACTCTGGTATTTATTCACGTATCGACAATTATTCACGAATCGACTTTATTCAAGAAAAATGAAAATTTTCTTTTATCCAAGATGTATATTATGGTTACTATCTTTGATTGTATCCATATTTTGATCTTTATTTTTGAATTCTGGTTCACAATTGGTTATTATGGAGTATTATTTAACTTGGATAAACTGTAATATGAATCCCTAATATTTGTTCTTTTATCTCACTGGATTCGTTTTCTTTAAGATATTTTTCATCATCCTCGGTCCTAAATGATGATATTCTTTGAATTTCTTTGGCATGTAGTGCAAAGATGAATGATTAATCGATGAATATCTTTGGCCCGTAGTAAAAGTCGAAGATGAGCAGTGTTGAGATGAACATGACTGTGTTGGTGATACAAATGAATATCTTTGGCCTGTAGTGCAAAGATGAATATTTGATTCAAGATATATATTGATTGATGTTACAGGGATAAAATATTGATGATGGATTTTTAAATCTTAGAAGGTAGTAGAATTCTTTCTCTACTTGACTCTTCTAATGGATTGATGTTTCCGCTGCAGTTGTTTATCTAAAACTTGTTGTCTATTATATTTTATCAAATTTTTCTCTGTTGAAGACTAATGATAATTTGTTGTATATTATCTTAGTCATAATATTCTTTACTGGGCTAGTTGAGCTCACCCTTTTCCTTTTTGTTCCATTGTTCTTCTCAGGATGAGAGAATTTAGCAAGAACTAGTCGGGGTATGGAGTGATGATTCAAGATAGTTGTTTTAGTAGTCCTCACTATTTTGTAAAATAGTGTATCAATAATTGTAATGAGGACTCCTTTTGAGTTTGTATACTGTCCATTAGACAATATTTGTATTCAAACTCACAGTATAGGCGTTGTCGTATTATGCACGACAATTGTATTACTAAAGTTGTATTTATTTCTGTACCATGTATTTGGCGACTCAGAATGGGTGATGTATACCTATTTTGGGGGTGTCACAGAAGCAGTCTTTTGATAAAGAAATTGAGTAAGACGAGTGAGAGACGGAGATAGTATTTGAGAATGGAAGTCGAGAAGAATAGAATTAAAAGTAATTTTTAGAGTAGTGTTATAGTAGATAGAGTTAATAAAATAAATTAATTTTGGATTGTTATTAAGAAATGGGTTGAGCTGGGTTGGGCCACTCATAGGTTGGGCTAGTTTGGGTTGGGTCAAAAAGGCCCATGTTTTATTGGGCTTAAAAATATAAACCCAAAGTTCACTTTTTTATGGGTGGGTTGAACTGACCCGTAGACTTGGACCGTTTTTATCAGATATATTTAAAAGCAATTAACCAAAGTGTTATATGAAAAAGATAAGTTTTTCATATGTTCCCTCCTTGACTTGAGGATGATTTGTATCCCTACAATCATCACAATCAAATTGTAATAAAATAGGTTCTAAAAAAAATACAACAACAATGTCTTCATAATAAATTACATTATTCATAATAAATACCTTACAACATTATTCTTGATTGCAGTCTATAACCTATATAGTTTGGCAGCTAAAATTTTAAAATCGACCATTTTTCTTTTTAATATTAACATATTTTTCTGGTGTGGGTACTTCTGGGTCCAATTTTATTTTTATGCTATGTTTGACAATTCATGACCAAATTTCAAAAATTGAAATTAAAGCACATTTACAAGGACGTCTGTATGACAATTCTTCTTCCTCTATTAATTCTTACAATGGTACTGATGAATTAAAGCGAATTTGTTTCATATGTATTCATAGAAATAATAACTTGTTAGTTTATGTAGGGTGATATGATAATGAAATTATGATGATTAATGTTGGAACACGATTTTAAGGGCCCAAATGATTCGATGGGACCCGTTCCACGTGGAGGAATTTTCTCACGTAGGAATATGTTTTAATTAGGGGTTTTGACTTTTAAGGAATCTCAGTCTTGATTCTACTTAATTTCTTACTTAGAACAGTTCAGATTAAGTTTGAGTTCCCATCTTTAAGGAGATTGACTTCTATCATAGTATGGTAACTACTATGCAAAAGAATCCTATTCCAATTCGGGGTCAGAATTTTATGGAGGTGTGATCAACTATAAATACAAGTCTATACCATAATTCACAAGTAACGTCTCATTGAGCACTAAAGCTATAAGCCTCCATTGTTAAACTATTTTTAACATGTACTTATTCAACCACTAGAGCTATCCCCCGACAGCTTAGGTCGTCAAGTCTCCTCCATTTGATTTCGTTTTTTTGTAGGATTTGACATGTTATTCAGTGATTAGACTCCTGAACAAATCTTGAAGTTAACATTGGCGCTAGAAGAAGCACTGATGAGTGAGTTTTATACCATAATTGAGTGCGTTTGAGCTTAATCTTTTGGATGTTTTTAAGTGTTTGTGTCTATTTATGCATGTTTTATGTTGTTTTGTAGGAATTGGGACAAAAGTTACTTGGATCGACGTTTGGGGTGGCTAGATTCGCGTTTTTGCTTGCCATTTACATAGTATCCACTTCAACGCCAATTTCAGTATTTCTACGGACCTTATTTTGAAACACTTAAAGACTGAACGTTGTAGATCTACGTCTCCTCTTTCGGAACATCTTGAATCATCAAAATCGAAGTTCGTATGAAGAAGTTATGGCCATTTTCCCAAAGGACGTCAGAGCAAAAAATTCTGGAAAAGACCCCAGCGCAGGGGGGTCCAAACCAAGGCCATTTCCAGCACCGGGGCGCTAGAAGGAAGTGTGTCAATAGTTGTTGCAGTGCCCGGTAGCCAAAGCTGGGAAGGGTCTGGTCAAGCTTAGACGCGTTTTGGGGCGAATTTTGACACTTTTCTGACTCCAAATTGGATTGGGTTTGTTCCTAAGCTAAAAATTGGACTTGTAACCTATATATACATGATGTAAGGCATAAAATAAAGGGAGATTACATAGATTAGATTAGAGATACACTCTATTAGATTAGAACATAAACCCTAGTTCTTATTAGTTTTGGAGATTGAAGCAACTTGGAGACCATTGAAGAAAAAAAGTCGGAGCTTGATGAAGATGGAGATTTGCTGACAACAGATTTATTCTCTTCTCTAATCTTACTTTCATCTTTTAATGTCTATTCAATTGTGGATTCTTGGTTTTAATTCATTAATAATGAACTAAATTTCTTTTATTAAGACTACAATTGAACATTTTATGCCTATGAATTAATTTTTTGACTTATTCCAAGTATTTATGTCAAGGTGAATTGTTTATCATGTTTTGTGCTTATTGATTAATTATTTGATCAGTAATTACCTTGTTACTCTAGAAGGATTCGGGAGAGGAGATCTAGGGTTAGAACTAGACATGATAACATGTATTCTTAATTATTTGCATGACGAATAATTAGGGTCATGAATTGAATAGGAATATCTGTTCACTGCATGTAACAAGTTGGGAATTGGGATTGAAAGAGTTTAATTTAATTGTTTTGCATAGGAATATAGCAAGATTAATTGGATTAAATAGAAGTTAATTGATCACTTGGAATTCCTGTTAACAATTCATTAGGCATAATAATTGGGATAATTGGATAATTAGTTTATAGTTCATAATTGGGGATATTGTAGTCTTAACCTTTATTTATTTAAATTCATTTATAAAGCAATTCAGTTTAATTAGTTAATTTAGTTTTCTTAATTAGAAAAATCATGATTTGAGATTGTTTAAATAAAATTAGTTTGGTTAAGAACTAGTACTTGGTGATTTTTATTAAATAATTCCTCGTGGGAACGATACTCTACTTTCACTTTATAACTTGTTGACTGTGTATACTTGCACGTATTTATTGATTGTGAAATCGACCAACAAGTTTTTGGCGCCGTTGCATGGGAATTAATTTAATAAATTTTTTTACCAATATTAATTTCAATCAAATTAGTCTCAATTTAAATATTTTTATTTTTATTTTTAATTCTCTTCTTATATTTCTCTCTTTTCAGGTACCATGGATGCCTTTGCGTATCAATGGCCATACACGAACATGACTCAACCAAGGAAAACAAGGATTGATGGACATAATACATTTTCTGTAGAGCCAGTACAAATTGAGACAAATTCAAAGACGTTGGAGGTTATTGCAAAGATAGCGAAGTCGAAGGATGGCAAACATGACTTCGACCCGAGGGGCGGAGAATGATGGACTCGCGATAATCTTTATGCGCATTATCGGACAAATAAAGACACTTTTAGGAGGTTAGGCGGCGCTTACAAAGACAACGTCGTCAAAGTGTGGCGGTACTTGTGATTATTGTCTTTGGAAATCATATGAGTCATCAACGCTTATCGGTTCGAGTCGCAGAGTGCTGATATGGTGGTGATTACCCCAATAATTATGTCTATCCCAACAACCATTATCAGGATTGGGGGTATCACCCGAATTTTTCATGGAGCCATACTCATCAAGATCAATTTTATGCTCCAAGTCCAACATACCCACCGGATTTCTCGTGTCCACCGCAAGACTACTGACGGAAGAACATTCAAATTTGGAGGAAATTTTGTCCAAGTTCATAGCTTCAGGTGAGGAGTGGAGGATTAATCAAGAGATATTGAGTCAAAATTTTATGAACCAAATGGAACAACTAACCAATGCCACGAACATTTGTCCTCAATACACTTTGCCCTATGACATGGATTCCGAGACTGATGGAGAGCCCGAATAAAATCTGCAACTAGATGAGCCACAAGATGTTGAAAGAGAGGAAACAATTGGGAACCAAGAAAAGGAGATCGACGAAGATTTAACTGTATAATTCAACGAAGATGAACCGATTTCATTAGTATCCCATGTGCCTCCTCCACCAAAGTTCAATAATCAGGGCAGTTTTGCAAAACCATGCCCAATTGACAAATATCGTATGTTCAAGAAAGCTCTTTATGACATAAGAGCTAGTACATTTGTGGAGTCATGGTGGGATGAAAAGGAGAAGATAGAGGAAGATCCCATTGTGTTTATTAAGCTTCAATGCCCTAATCTGATCATCGATATAATTGAGAAAACACCTAGTTTTTTGGACATTCTTAATGGGGAACATATCTACAAAGAGCATGCTAGGTGACTTTCATTCAAGGGTCATTACTAATGGGAACCTCCCAAAAGAGACATTATTACTGATGGATGGAGGGTTCCTTAATTTTTCGTAGGGGAATTGGATAGAGATTTGAAGAAGTCAGGCTGAGACTATAAAACAAGCGCTTATTGGGAGGCAACCCAAGTTTAATTTTTATTTTTAGTTTTTATTAGGTTTTATATTAGTAGTTTTGAATTTGCATTTATTTAGAATTTAATAAAATTGTTTCTATCATGGTTTACAGGTTATTCAAGTCAAATTCAAGTGTGGTGCCCAATTTGTTCCATGTGCCTAGCCTATTCTCCAAACTTAGCGGACAAGGATGAAGATTGCTATATTTTCAGGGAAGTCTTATGCTTTACTTTTTTCTATTTAAGCCATTGAGGACAATGTCTAGTTTAAGTTTGGGGGCATTTTAGTGTCGTATTACATATAGTTAGTTATTTATATTGTAGTTCGTTATTTTTATGTGTTAAAATTCTTTTTAGGTTGCATATAATACATAGTAGTTAATTTTATATTCATATATGTGTTGCATTAGTATGTGTTCATGTAGTATAATTGCATTTTTTTTACATGAATCTGTGAGATAGGTTGGTGTGGTCTTAGCTTGGTCTATGATAAGATTGGTTTTGCATGTTAACTTGAACAATGTTGATAATTGATGATGAGTTGTAATTTTAATCACGATGATAATCTGAGCCTGTCTTAAACATATGTAACCGGTTAGCACTTAAAGTTTAACTGTTTTAATCCACTTGGTTCAAGGGTTGCATAATTTGTTTCTGAGGGAAAATCTTGGTTAAAATTTAAGGAAATTAGTGAACTGGCGATAAAGGTTGGAATGACGTAAAAGCTTGAGTTTGGGAGAATCTATGGGATATATATATACAAAATAAAAATGAAAAAAAAAGAAATGATGAAAAAAAAAATTATATAGAAAAAAACACACGTAGCATGCTTGTCTAGTTTTGTGGCCTTTGTTACATGAGTAAGTAAGCCCGAGGGGACTGTCTTTATACCTAGCGCCCTAAGGTCTTAATGGCTTGGGAGTCGTTGGTCGAAAGCTCGTTAAGGTAGCATTGAAAAGCCTAAGGGAATAAGACATTGCACAACATGAGAATTATAAAAAAAAAAAAAAAAAAACACGAAAAAGAGCAAAAATGCCCTCGTGGTTGAATAAAAGTATAAATAAATCATGTATTTACCCTTAGACTTGGTAATTGTTTAGTTTTAACCGGAGTTGTCATGTTCACAAAAGTAATTGAATTGGAACTGAAATTTTCCTTCTAAGAAGTTTGTTATGTGATTATTTTGAACTATGGTTGGTTAGAATGGTTAAAAAGCACACAAACACAACATGGGTGATGACAGGTTTGGATTGACTAACTGGTTAGAGTTATGGACTTTGATTTGATCAGATAAATTGTTTGAGTATCATTGGTATCTTTGAGGCTTGTTGCTATATATCATATTGAGTTATTACTGGGTTCGTAGGTATATTAGGAAGTAGATCATGAATATGCATTCATGTAGTTAATTTAGTTTGTTTATTTTTATTTCTTTTGTGTTTTTGCTTGAGGACAAACAAAGGTTTAAGTTTGGGGGTATTTGATGAGTGAGTTTTATACCCATAATTGAGTGCGTTTGAGCTTAATCTTTTGGATGTTTTTAAGTTTTTGTGTCTATTTATGCATGTTTTATGTTGTTTTGTAACAATTGGGACAAAAGTTACTTGGATCAACGTTTGGGGTGGCTAGATTCGCATTTTTGGCTTGCTATTTACATAACATCCACTTTAACGCCAATTACAGCATTGCTATGGACCTTATTTTGAAAAACGCAAAGAATAAAAGTTGTATATCTACGTCTCCTCTTTCCGAAACATCTTAAATCATCAAAATCGAAGTTCGTATGAAGAAGTTATGGCCACTTTTCCAAAGGACGTCAGAGTAGAAAATTCTAGAAAAACCCAAAGACCGGGCGCTTAGAAGGCAATGTAAGTGGCCGCGTACTTGTAATGGGGAGCTGGAGAAGGGTCTGGTCAAGCTTGGACGCATTTTGGGGCTAATTTTGACACTTTTTTGACTCCAAATTGGATTGGGTTTGTTCCTAAGCTAAAAATAGGACTTGTAACCTATAAATACATGATGTAAAGCATAAAATAAAGGGAGATTACATAGATTAGATTAGAGATACACTTCATTAGATTAGAACATAAACCCTAGTTCTTATTAGTTTTGGAGATTGAAGCAACTTGGAGACCATTGAAGAAAAAGAGCAGGAGCTTGAGGAAGATGGAAATTTGCTGACAACAGATTTATTGTGAGACCCCAAATTTTATGAATAAAGATTTAAATTTCTCGAATTTTTTTTTGAATATTATGGTGTGGATTTGATATAATGTTATAGTTTGAGGGTAATATTTATAAATGTTGCAAAGTAAGCAAGTTGTTGTAAAATATTCGTTTGGTCTGGGGAATATTCTTTTTTGTTGGGGAATATTAAATGCGACAACACAATCATAAGCGACCCCACAACGTAAGTATTGTCGTAGTTAGAAAAGCGATGTAATTATCTTTTATAAAAATAACTACGGAGGTGTTGAATTAAAGCTGTTGAACTACCCGGTAGTAAAAATCTGATGTCTGGCGTGGTTGCGTAGTAGCACACGGTATTGATTATTGATGCTTATGTGAGAAGTCACTCAGTTATACTAAATTATTGCTACAGTAATTGCCGCATCATATCTCTCATATTATTGATTCAATTATTGTCATAGTATCATCTGCATAATATGATATATTATTAAATCAATAATTGAGACGACAAAGTTATTCATATTATTATTTGCAATATTGACAATGTCTAGAAGTTCTGTCAAGGAGAGGTTTGGTCACCTAATTGCGGCGCTGATAAGGAGAAATCCTTATCGAAAGCCCCTCTTTCACAGGAGCGACACGGTTGTTAAATATTGTGAATTATAATATTAATGATGAATAAGTTCGTGTTGATTAAAGATGAAATTGATAGTTCCATTGTGTGGAAATTATTAGTGTTAGTAGAAATCGATATTTATTTCGATAATAATTGATGTCTGGAGGTTATATTGACCAATCGGGTATTCGGGGCACTTTTCGTGTTGGAGTACTATTCATGGGTTACTATTCACTCTAGTATTGTTCACTCGGGTATTTGGGACACTTTTCATGTCGGAGTAATATTCACGGGTTACTATTCACCGAGTTACTATTCACTCTAGTATTGTTCACTCGGGTCTTTGGGACACTTTTCGTGTCGGGGTACTATTCCCGAAGTACTATTCACGGGGTACTATTCACCCGAAAAATATATTTCTTTTCGGTCCAAATCATTTTGGGTACAATATTATTCCATGAGGAGATGTGATAATTTTTCAGACCGTTGGTTGAAGTTATAATAGTAAATCAATATGGATCGTTGGTTGAAGATATAATAGTAAATCAATATGGACCGTTGGTGGAAAGTTATAATAGTAAATCAATATGGATCATTGGTTTAAAGTTTTAATAGTAAATCGGTATGGAATGAATTGCTTTAAGTTTTAATAGTAAATCAATATGGATGAGTCATTTAAAAGTAAATCAATCTGGACCGTTTCATGAATTAGTTCTTATTCAGTCCATTCTCCTATAAATAGAAGCTCATTCCTTCATTATTTCTTACTTAATTCACGAAACTCTAGAGAGAGAAACTATAGAGAGAAAGAAGAAAAGTATTCTACTACTTCATTACTCCAGTATTCAGTAGGGGATATTATTTGTTGTACTCGTAAGGGTATTATTTCTTTCATATTCATGAAGAGAACTATTGTTATTCCATTCTTTATTATTATGTTGGAATAACTTTGTCTACATCAAATACCGCATATATGGTGAAATTCTTACATTATTCCATTCTTTATTATTCATTGGAATAACCTATCTATACTGATCTATCGCATGCACAGTGGTCTGTTGATATTTCATTCTTTATTATTTTGTTGGAATATCCTGTTAGTGCGGATTACGCATAACCTGGTTCCATTCTTTATTATTTTGTTGGAATATCCTGTCTGTGCGGATTACGCATGACCTGGTTCCATTTTTTATTATTCTGTTGGAATATCCTGTCTGTGCGGATTACTGTTGCCTAATTTTTTTAATAGCACTTTAACACGCAAGTATACGCGTTCAATTGTAATATTCAGCAAGCAAAGATATCGTTCCCACGAGGAACTAGACTAATATTTATCAATTACTAATTCCAATGCATTTAATCCTATTTTAAACTACGAAATATTGTTTGTGATTTGAAAATTAAACTTAACAAAACTAATAATTAAAATTAGAATTTCACAAGAATAACTGCAGATTTAATAGGTTAAGATTACAACTTCCCTTGGTATTTCATTTAAATCAATTTACTTCCCATTCAAATCAATTAATTAATATGAATCATTATCCAAGAATGCTTTATAAAATTCACGCACTTTTTCTAAAACACGTAAACAAATCCTCCTAACTCTGATCCTTAAGACACAAAATTACAAGGAACACCCTAGTCAATTAATTCACCATATTCCTAGGTGAATCAAGTTAATAAGGGTTTTACGCACAAATTCTTTTAATGGATACAAAAGACACATAGGTATATTCCTATCCTACATGTTAATCATATTAACCCTATTCAGTCTATATGAACAGATGTAATCATATCCAGATCTCAATCTATACTCCATCTTCCAATTTTATATAGATTATCACAATAATTATTAACCAAACAATTAATCGATAAGCAAAAGATATAATAAATAATTCAATAAAAACCAACATTCATTTAATGGGAAGGTTCAATTTAAACTACATACCAAGTTCCATTGCAATCTTAATTAAAATTTAGTTCATGATAATAATAAAGAAAAACATCATCCAGATTAATAATCCAAACATCCCAGATAATTACAAAAGATAAAACTAGAGAAGAGAAGAAGAAACTCTGAATTTGCTCCAAAACTCTCTCTTTGATCTTCAGCCCTTGCAATTCTCCTTCGTGTTTTCCTTCGTTGTCCTCTCTGCAAATCTCTTCAAAAATTTAGTGATACGTCTTTTCTAAAGTCTCCTCCTATTTGTATTAGTTTCCCACCTCATTCAGATTCCTTTTTGGCTTCAAAAACCCACTTGGCAATAGAAAATCCTCCTTTTTGGCATGGCGCTTAAGCGCTCAACACAAGTTATTTCTAAGCGCTTAAAGGCGCTTGACCAGGACCACGTAATTACAAAAATGCTACTCAACTCTAATTTTAATGATTTTTGACCTTTTTCTTCTCCGAAATGATCAATTTGCCCCTCCAGCTCCAACCTACAAGAAATAAACACAAAACACATAAAAAGATACTAAAAAAACAATTAAAGATAACAATAATTAAGTTTAATAATATCGGATTCATAGGTATAAAATCTACTCATCAAATACCCCCAAACTTAACTAATTGCTTGTCCCCAAGCAATAAAACACAATGCAATAACTAAATATGCAATGCAAATTTATCTACGTGCCTAAAATTTCAATGAATAAAGCGAACAAAATCTATTCATCAAGCCTTAGAGAAATCAGATTAAACATGCTACTACATCATATCAAGACAGATCAATAATTTCCTAGTCAATCATCAAATCTTACCCTGTTATTACTGATATAGTGTGTGTGTGCTCAACAACAATGCTAACTAATATAAGGCTAAATACAACACATGATAGAACTCTTTAAAGGCATCATACAGTGTAAACTCACAAAATTCACGAACAAGCTAGATCCAACTAAAGTTAAACATCCACCAAATTCAAGAGTCCAATCCGGGATACTTATGCTTTACTTATCAATACGGGGGCTTTTTGCTCTTTTTTCGTTTTATTGCTTTTTTTTAACCATGACTGTGCAATATCTCATTCCATTAGGCTAACAGTGCTTCCCCTTAGCGAGCTTTCAACCAACGACTCCCAGACCATATAAGACCTTAGGGCGCTAGGTGTAAAGACACTCCCTTGGGCGTACTTACTCAAGTAACAAAGGCCCCGAAACAAGACTAGCCACGGTATCCTTTTCTTTTTCTTTTTCTATTTTTTTCTTTTTTTTTGAAGCTTATATATCCCAAATTTTTCCCCCAAACTTAAGTTTTTGTCTAAATTCAATCATCTCCGCCTATTCATGTCTTTCATTCATTCAAAATAGTATTATCCTCAAGAAGTCCATTATGTGTCAATTTAGACTCAATCAGTTAATATAGTTGTTTTTTACTGTGCTATCCTTGTTATATCAGTTTCAAACAGGTAAAGATTCAAATCATGACAAGAAATCACATCAAAGTCTTAACAGACAATACTATACTTGTTTACTCAATTCCAATATCATCATTGTCTAAAACAGACTTAAACTATCTAACAGCTGGAAACGTGCAAATACTTGAATTTTTCTTTTCTTTTTCCACGTAAGAAATTAGAATGAAAACTACATGAATGAAAACTACATGAAAAACTACTAAATGAATACTACATGAATGCAACTGGAACTGGATGAATGCACCCCCAAGCTTCACCTATGCAATGTCCTCATTGTATATTACAAACAAAACATAAGAAATTAGGCACAGAGGACTTTCCTGAAAGATAGACGCCTTATTCCTCGTCAAGAGATCGCGTCTTCTTCTTCATCAACCTCATCTTCGTGGGGTAGATCGGTAGGGGTACGCAGACAATGGGGGAAATTGGTAGGGAGCGGCAGTTGGATTCATGCGGTCAAACATCTCTAGGAATGCTGCACTATAGTTCTGATACATCTCCGTTTGTCACTTAGCTAGGCTATCCTGATTTCTTTCCACCCGGTCAAAACCCTGTTGAACTCTAGTAGCCACCATGTCAATCCTTCTAGTTTGATTTCTTAATTCTCGGCGAATATCTTCAAAAAAATTTGGTGGTGGCCCAGAACTTCCAACTGCAGGAGGATTATCGTGTGATTGTTGATTAGGCTCGGCTGCAGGCTCGGGAGGCACAATAATGAACCCTAACCCTCTTGGGTGTGGTGTACCCCCACCCCATACCTTGTACTTTTTTATCACTGAGTGGTCAATTGGGGCTAGAGGAGGTTGTGTAGCTTCCTCGGCATCCTATTTTACTCCAGCTTGTCGACATAGTTTAGTAATCAAAGATGGATGAGGTAGTCCACCTGAGGTCCCTCCTTGAATTGCTCTGTTAATTGAATCATGTATAACCCGACCGACATCTATAGATTTTCCTTGTGCAATACAGAAAAGCAACGCTGCCCGTCGATTTATAACATCACTCGTATGTCTACACGTCATCAACTTGGCACAAATAAAGGCATGTCATGCTTTCCCGTAACTACTTAGTGCGGATGTAGGGAACAAAACAACTTCTTGTTGATCTGTTAATTTCTATTTTGTTCCAGGTACACACAAAGCTTGAATGACCTCACTGTAGTCTAGCTCGTGATCTAAATATTGCATGTAGCCATTATTGGATATTATGTTCAAGCCATAGTAAGCATTTATTGTCCTGAAACTGACCTCCACTAATTTTTCGCAAACCCAAATCATGTTACCAATATGATCTTTTGCATTGGCGTAGAATTCCTTAACAATTTTAACGACCGATGAATCCGGTTGGGCTATAAAGTTCGCCCATCTTCTACTCCCAATCATTTGTAGTAACTCCCCATCTTCTACCTCTGGACATAATCCACGCTCAAGAATTAGCGTTTTACTAGAGAGTGAATTGTAATATCTTTCGGACGCACTAGCACTTGTAAATCTCTTTTTGTCAAACTTAGTCGAAGTGCCCGAAGTCTCGCCTCTTTGCCTTTTAGTAGCCATGAGTCTTGTGTGTGAATTGCTTGCCCAACAGATGATGTTCAGAGGCTTAGTATGGGCCAATCCTCTTTGTGACAATATATCGAACACTTGGTGTGCATAAATTTTAAACACTATTGGTAGGCACTCCCCTAAACTTAATTTTCACCAAATTTGTCAATAACTAAGCACACTAGTCTTCCAATGCAATATAAGCAACAATTAAAAGTACCCAAACCCACTTGAGCCAACACAATGAAAGAACTAACTTCAACTTACTGCCTTAGCTATTCGAATAGATGTGTTTTGAATGACAATTGGTGCCCGAATTGGTGATAAAGTTTGGCCCGAGTTGGTGATGAAGCTTGCCCAGATGGAGTCTAATTGGTAGGAGCTTGAGTGTTTGATTATGCTTAAATAAGAAAAAGATGATTATCGTGGCTAGATTAGAGGAGGGATGCGAGTTGAGTGAGTTTGAGTTGGAGTAGGAGAGCAAGAATGTGTTTGATTTGGGTTTGGAGGAGTCTTGCCCGATTAGGGCTTTTATTTTATTTTTTAAGTTACAGCAAGAGCGCCTAGGCGCTTGGGATTGTATTGGTTGGACCGCCTAGGCGGTGGGCAATAGAATGCCTTGAAGTGGGAGGCGCCAGCGCTAGTTTGGCCTAGGTGGGGAGCGCTTAGGAGCTTGGTGCTTTCAAATGCAGGCTCTGCTGACTAAAGCGCTTGGGCATGTCTTGGGCCTCTTAGCTTACTTTTTTGCTTCTTTGTGCTTCCAACCTGCATACCACAACTTAAATTAAGACTTATTCTAAAACCATAAACTAAGATAAACTACATTCTAAAATAAAATAAAACTAACCAACATTAAAGATTCGCCTAAAGTACTAAAAAAAAACAAAATATCCTACACCACTAAGCAATTCAATAACACTAAAAATGAAGGACATGATAAGAAATATGAGAATTTGACAAATGGACATTCATCTATTAAGCTCATAAGTGCTTGGCCCCCGACTGGGTAGTCGTAGTGGCCATTAGTAGAACCCGCCAAATATGAAATCTTGTTTTTTATCCTGAAATCAATTGAAGATCGTGTTAGAGAATATAAGGGGTGTACAAATCCTAAACTATAAAAGTTTAACCACTAAATAAACTAACAATAAAACAAATAGAAAATAAAAATAATAAATAACAATAAAAATTCCTGGGTTGCCTCCCAGTTAGCGCTTGTTTTATAGTCTTCAGCCTGACTTTCTTCTCTGTTATAATCAGCAAGGTTGACCGATGTCTTTTCACGATCAACACAACCCCCATAGTAGTGCTTCAATCTCTGACCGTTGACTTTGAAATTACGTTTAGCATCCGGGTCTTCCACCTCCATGACTCAAGTGAAGATAAACTTTTGTAATGATAAATGGCCCACGACCAGCGGGATTTCAACTTCCACGAAACAGTTTAAGCCTTGAATTGTATAATAGCACGGTTTGCCCTACTTCAAACTTTCTTTCCGAATTTTCTCATCATGCCACCTCTTAACCTTTTCTTTATATAGCTGCGTTCTCGTATGATTAGAGTGCGAATTCATCCATTTGGTTCGATTGTAGAAGAGGCGCTTCTCTCCATGACGCAGACATATCAAAGTTTAACTTCCAAATTGCCCAATAAGCACTATGTTCTAGTTCAACTGGAAGATGGCAGGCCTTCCCATATACTAACCTGTATGGAGACATCCCTATCGGAGTTTTGTAAGCTGTACGATATGCCCATAAAGCATCATCCAACTTACTAGCCCAATCTTTCCACTAGGGTTCACTATCTTCTCGAGGATTCGTTTTACTTCTCGGTTAGATACCTCGGCTTGACCACTTATTTGTGGATGGTAAGTAGTAGCTATCTTATAAGTGACTCCGTACTTAGCGAGAATAGATGAGAACTGCTTATTACAAAAGTGTGTGCCTTCATCACTAATGATTGCACGAGGAGTGCCGAATCTAGAGAAAATATTCTTCCGAATGAACTTAACCACAAACTTAGCATCATTGGTCGGCGATGCTATAGCTTCTACCCACTTCGAAATGTAGTCCACCTCTAGAAGTATATAGGAGTTGCTAAAAGATGATGGAAATGGTCCCATGAAGTCGATGCCCCAAACATCAAATAATTCGACTTCTAAGATCATGTTTAGTGGCATCTCTTGTCGCTTTGATATATTACCCACTCTTTGGCATCATCACATTTCAATGAAAACACACGGGCATCCTTAAAGAGTGTTGGCGGAAGAATCCACATTGAAGCACCTTAGTCTGCCGATTCTTTCTCCCATGAAATGTCCACCATAGTCAAATGCATGACATTGGTAGAGAATATTCTCCATTTTAACTCTCGGAACACACCTTCTTATTACTTGATCTCCACCTTTGTTTTAAATAAAAGCGGCTCATCCATAAATATTGTTTCATATCATGGAGAAATTTCTTCTTACATTGACTTGTCAAATCTGGCTGAAACACCTTACTCACAATGAAATTTACATAATCTGCATACCATGGAGTATCCATCCTTCTGCAAAGCAGGTTGTTCATCGGGAAAAATTCATTGATCACCTTTGTTGTGTCATCTTTTTAGTTCTGCATTCTCTAATCGTGATAAATGATCAAGAACTCCGATTATTCATTTCCTTTTGGTCCGGATCTCAAGTCAAACTCTTGTAGCAATAATACCCATCTAATTAATCTCAAACTTCGCGATCCTTCTTTGCTATTAAGTACTTAATTGCCGAATGATCTGTAAACACGATCACTTTTGTCCCAATTAAATATGAGCGGAATTTATCAAATGCATAAACAACTGCTAATAGCTCCTTCCGGTAGTGGTATAATTTAGTTGGGCATCCGTTAATGTCTTACTAGCATAGTATATAGCATGAAAAATTTTATCCTTTCGTTTGCCAAGAATGCGCGCAATAATCGCAAAGTCGCTAAGCATCACACATTAATTGAGCGGGATACTCCAATGGGCGCTATGATTACAGGTGCGGTAACAAGTTTATTCTTTAACACATCAAAAGCTTCCAGACATGCTTGATCAAAGTTGAATGGGACATCCTTCTCCAAAAGATTGCAAAGTGGTTTTGTGATTTTGGAGAAGTCTTTTATAAATCGTCTATAGAAACCAGCGTGTCCCAAAAAACTTCGAATACCCTTTACTGAAATAGGTGGTGGTAGGCTCTCGATGGTTTCGATCTTAGCTCTATCAACTTCAATTCCTTTTGATGACACTCGATGACCCAAGATTATCCCCTCTTGCACCATAAAATGACATTTCTCCCAGTTTAAAACCAAATTCGTTTCTATACACCGTTTGAGCACGAGAGTGAGATTTTCAAAACAATAATCAAATGAATCCCCAAAAACTGAAAAATCATCCATAAATACCTCGAGATTTTGTTCTACCATATCGGAAAAAATAGCCATCATACACCGTTGAAATGTCGTTGGCGCATTACATAATGTAAAAGACATTCTGCGAAAAGCAAAGGTACCATATGGGCATGTGAATGTCGTCTTCTCCTGATCCTCGGGTGCAATGGCAATTTGGTTATAACCTGAGTATCCATCCAAAAGACAATAATACTCACGCCCTGTAAGCCTGTCCAACATCTGATCTATGAATGGTAGAGGAAAATGGTCCTTACGAGTGGCCTTGTTCAACTTTCTATAATCTATACACACCCGCCAACCAGAATCGTATTCGAGTGGGATCAATTCATTATGCTCATTTTGCAACTCTTTGTCGTTCCCCCTTTCTTTGGCACCTGATGAACCGAACTTACCCATGAGCTATTATCGAGATAGGGTAGATAATTCCGCATCCAACCATTTAATGATTTCATTTTTATAACTTCCTTCATGATGGGATTGAGTCTTCGTTGTTGTTCAATAATCGGTTTCGCTTCATCTTCCAATAGAATCTTATGCATGCAAATTGATGGGCTTATTCCCTTGATATCCGTAAAAGTCCACCCAAGAGCAGTCTTGAATTGCCGAAGTACCCTTAGTAGCTTTTCTTCTTGAACCTTATCAAGTGATGTAGAAATAATACCTGGAAAGGTAGAAGAAGAACCAAGGTAGGCATACCGTAGATGGTTAGGCAATGGCTTAAGTTCCAAGGTGGGCGGTTTTTCTAAAGATGATTTCACCTTTTCATATGGATTTCCCCAAAAATCCAGAGGTTCAATTTTTGCAAACATCGTGTGAACTTCGGTGCTGAATCTAACATTTGAACCCATTCTAGCACAGTTGAATCATCAAATAAATTTTCACTAACCAATGCAGTTTCAAGAGGGTCTTCATTCACAAATTCACTAAATACCTCTCTAGTTGCTTCTTCAATCAGATCAACTCTAAAGCACTCTTCCTCTCCCTTCGGGAATTTCATAGCCTTGAAAACATTAAAAGTTACATCTTCATCTTGGACTCTCATTGTTAACTCTCCCTTTTGTACATCAATTAATGTCCTTCTAGTGGCTAAAATGGTCTTCCAAGGATAATGGGTATGTCTTTATCCTCTTCATAGTCCAACACAATGAAGTTAAATTTGAAATATGAATTTGTCCACCTTCACTAATATGTCTTCCACAATGCCCCTAGGGTATGTCATCGATCTATCTGCGAAAGTGTAAAGAGATATTTGTTGGTTTTAGTCTTTGGTAATCCCAACTGAGTGTAGATCGAAAGCGGCATCAAGTTAATACTGCACTTCCAAATCACACAAACATCTCATTAAAAGAAGCTGGGGCCCAATCGTGCGCGGTATGATGAAGCTTCAGAATCCTTCAACTTGGTGGTAACTTTCTTTCTTGATAATTGCGCTACATTCTTCTCGTCAACGCTTCTGATTTGAACTCCCTGGATTCCTCTTTCTTTCTAAAATATCTTTCATGAATTTTGCATAGCTAGCATTTGTTCTAAAGCATCTGCGAATGGAATGTTGATTTGCGACTTTTTAAACACTTCTAAAAATTTTGAAAGCGCTTCATCTAATTTACGCTTTTGAAATCTTTGAGAAGCGGGCAGGGTGGTATGCATTGTTGTTTGCTTATCTTCTTGTTGTTTTTTCACAACATTTTCCCCAGATTTACTTTATGAATTTCCACTTTCTTTTTCACCATCCTCGGCAGAAATTATTTTCTTTTGTCCGTCTAAATCTGTAGTCAACTCCTTCCCACTTCTGAGTGTAACTGCCTTATAATGTTCATTTCCATCATTCCTTGGATTTTTCTCCGTATCACTAGGTAAAGAACCTGGAGTTCTAGTATTCAAAGCACTAGCTATCTGCCCAATTTGGTTATCAAGATTCTTTATTGCAGCTGATTGGTTTTTCGTTGTGGCTTCAAACTGAGTTGCCAATCTTGCCAACAATTCTTCCATTTGTGATAGCTTATCAGGTTGATGAGGTTGTGGGTGTTGTTGAGATTGTTGATGTGGCTGAAATCCAAGTGGATATGATTGCCTTGGAGCTTGTGCTTGAGCATGTGACTGATTATTACTCCAAGAAAAATTTGAGTTGATTCTCACTCCTGGATTGTAACTGTTTGGATAACTACCCTGTAAGACCCCATCTTTTATAAATAAAGATGAATTTTTCTATAAATATTATTTTTGAATATTATGGAATAAATTTGATATAATGTTATAGTTGTGGGTAATATTTATAAATTTTGCAAAGTATGCAAGTTGTTATAAAATATTCGTTTGGTGGGGAATATTATTTTTTTGTTAGGGAATATTAGATGCGGCGGCTCAATCATTGGTGGACCCCATAATGAAATTATTGTCGGATCGAGAAAACGACAAAAATATTTTATAAAAATAACTACGGAGGTTATTCTACCGTTAAAAGCTGTTGAACTACCCGGTGGTAAAAGTACGATGTCTGGCGTGGTTGCATAGTATAGCATTGCAGTATTGATTATTGATGTTTACGTGAGAAGTCACTCATTTATGCTCAATTATTACTACTGAGAATTGTTGCATCATATCTCTTATATTATTGATTTAATTATTGTCACAAGATTATCATCGTATAATATGTTATAGTATTAAATCAATAATTGAGACGACAAGTTATAAATGATTAATAATTGTTGAAAGATTAAATATGTGTTGATGAAAAATAAAATAATTTGTGGTAAGTTTGATTATTTTATGGGGGCTCATATGTCATCATCTAAGAGTCTCTTCGTCGATAGTAATTACCCTTGTGAATAGTATTTACCTTAAATCGATAGTAATTACCTTCGTCGATAGTAATTACCCTTGTGAATGATAGTATTTACCTTAAATCGATAGTAATTACCTTACCGTCAATAGTAATTACCCTTGTGAATAGTAATTACCTTCGTCGATAGTAATTACCCTTGTGAATAGTAATTACAACCGTTAATAGTAATTACCTCTACCAGACGCCGAACCACTTGTCGTTTCACATTACAGCGTCGAACCACTTGTCGTTTCACATTCTGGTAAAGCGTCAAACCACTTTTCTTTTCACATCATTAGTCGTCAAGCCACTTGCCTTTTCACACTAAGAAAAGTGCTTAAGCTAGAAATCTTCTATAAATAGAGGCTGAGGCTTCATTATTTTTCACTTAATTCATTCAAGCTATATAGAGAGAAAGTATATAGAGAATAAGAGAGAAAGAAGAAGAGTATTTTGTTACTACACTGCTGCAGTATTCAATCTCCTACCAAAAGTAAGGGGTGTTATAGGTATATTCCTATCCTACATGCTAATCATATTAACCTTATTCAGATTATATGAACAGATGTAATCATATCCATATCTTAATCTATACTCCATCTTCCAATTTTATATAGATTATCACAATAATTATTGGCCAAACAATTAATCAATAAGCAAAAGATATAATAAATAATTCAATAAAAACCAACATTCATTCAATGGGAAGTTTCAATTTAAACTACATACCAAGTTCCGTTGCAATCTTAATTAAAATTTAGTTCATGATAATAATAAAGAAAAACATCATCCAGATTAATAATCCAAACATCCCAGATAATTACAAAAGATAAAACTAGAGAAGAGAAGAAGAAACTCTGAATTTGCTCCAAAACTCTCTTTGATCTTCAGCCCTTGCAATTCTCCTTCGTGTTTTTCTTCGTTGTCCTCTCTGCAAATCTCTTCAAAAATTCAGTGATACGTCTTTTCTAAAGTCTCCTCCTATTTGTATTAGTCTCCCACCTCATTCAGATTCCTTTTTGGCTTCAAAAACCCACTTGGCAATAGAAAATCCTCCTTTTTGCCACACATGAGCGCCTAGGCGCTCAACACAAGCCATTTCCAAGCGCCTAGGCGCTTGAACAGGACCACGTAATTACAAAAATGCCACTCAGCTCTAATTTTAATGATTTTTGACCTTTTTCTTCTCCGAAATGACCAATTTGTCCCTCCAGCTCCAACCTACAAGAAATAAACACAAAACACATAAAAAGATACTAAAAAAACAATTAAAGATATCAATAATTAAGTTTAATAATATCGGATTCATAGGTATAAAACCTACTCATCAATTACGCATGACTTGGTTCCATTCTTTATTATTCTGTTGGAATAACCTGGCTGTGCGGTCTATCGCATGCATGGTGAATTCTTTTGTTATTCCATTCTTTATTATTCTGTTGGAATAACCTGTCTATTTGGATTACCACATGCATAGTGAATGATCCTTCGTATTCATTCCTTATTAAATTGTGGAAATGATCTGTCTACGTGGATGACCGCATGGCGGGCAAAAATCCATTTGCAGTTTTATATATTCTATCATACTCAGTTGGTTAAAGCTTTAGCTTCTATACTCCATGAAATTAGTGGAATATCCTTGATATTTGCGCTTCATCCAGTATCTTTTCATGGAAATATTCTTCTGAGCATTCTTGAATTTTACTCTACAAAGTAGTATCATGTTGACAATTTGGACGTTATTGGTTCCTGGATAAATTAATTTATAAATCTTTAAAATTTATTCTTGAACTTGTTTTATTGAATTATTATGTCATTATCATCATCCTCATGCTTATATTGTGATGAAAGTCATCTTTGGCTTACGTGCGTAGATGGACTTGGTATGATTATGACCGAGGATTATTCGGTATAATCATGGACCGTAATGTGACGAATGATGTGGTAAAAGTCCTCATTGGCACGAAATTCATTGGTGGACGAGTTGTTGGTATGATTATGACCATGGATTATTCGGCAGATCATGATTATTGATGATTACATGAATATCCTTGGTAGTAGTGCGAGGGATGATTCGATTTTATTTATTAAGATGAGTCTCAAATGATAAAGTTGATGAAAAATTTTTTAAATCATAGAAGATAATAGATTTTATACTTTACTTGACTCTTCTAATGGATTGCTTATTCCGCTGCAGTTTTTGATCTAAAACTTGTTGTCTATTATATTCTATCAGTTGTTATACTGTTGAAGGCTAATGATAATTTATTATGCATTATCTTAGTTATAATATTTCTTACTGGGCTAGTTGAGCTCACCCTTACTTTCACTGTTCTCTTCAGGAAATGAGAATATAGCTGGGACTAGTCGGGGAATGGATTGTCGATCCAGATGGTTGCATTAGTAGTCCTCACTATTCTGTGAAATAGTGTGATAATAAATGTATTGAGGACTTATTTTGAGTTTGTATACTGTCTAGAAGACAATATTTATATTAAAACTCACAGCCTATGTTTTGTCGTATTTTACACGACTGTTGTATAATTAGTTTGTATTTGTATTCAGTACCTTGTATCTGGCGACCCAATATGAGTGATGTATACCTATTTTGGGGGCGTCACATTTATTCTCTTCTCTAATCTTACTTATATCTTTTAATGTCTATTCAATTGTGGATTCTTGGTTTTAATTCATTAATAATGAACTAAATTTCTTTTATTAAGACTACAATTGAACCTTTTATGCCTATGAATTAATTATTTGACTTATTCCAAGTATTTATGTCAAGGTGAATTGTTTATCATGTTTTGTGCTTATTGATTAATTATTTGATCAGTAATTACCTTGTTACTCTAGAAGGATTCAGGAGAGGAGATCTAGGGTTAGAACTGGACATGATAACATGTATGCTTAATTATTTGCATGACGAATAATTAGGGTCGTGAATTGAATAGGAATATCTGTTCACTGCATATAACAAGTTGGGAATTGGGATTGAAAGAGTTTAATTTAATTATTTTGCATAGGAATATAGCAAGATTAATTGGATTAAATAGAAGTTAATTGATCACTTGGATGTCCTGTTAACAATTCATTAGGCATAATAATTGGGATAATTGGATAATTAGTTTATAGTTCATAATTGGGGATATTGTAGTCTTAACCTTTATTTATTTAAATTCATTTATAAAGCAATTCAGTTTAATTAGTTAATTTAGGTTTCTTAATTAGAAAAATCACGATTTGAGATTGTTTAAATAAAATTAGTTTGGTTAAGAACTAGTACTTGGTGATTTTTATTAAATAATTTCTCGTGGGAACGATACTCTACTTTCACTTTATAACTTGTTGACCGTGTATACTTGCACGTATTCATTGATTGCGAAATCGACCAACAAAGCACCTTTTAGTTCTACCTAATTTTCCCAATCACCCACAATTTCAATAGGAGTTATGATAACAAGTAAGGCAAACACAGTGTCCGAACAGGAGAAATATTCGGTCAACCCCTCGGCCCAAGCCAGGGGATCAGTTAAAGATATATTGGGACCAACTAAGTGCATCACAAATAGGCTTGGACCTGGTAGCCATTCTGTGGGTCCAAACGAAGGCCCAGACGGCTCCAGCTCTGCATCAATTATTTTCAGCTAGCCAAGAAGACCCCTAACCCCCGTAGCCGTGTTGCAGATTAGTCCTAAAAGCACACACAAGGGGACCGAGATCAGGAGTAAGGTGATCTAGATAAGGGAGAGCTGATCCTGGCTTGGAAGATGCAACAAAACAAAGATGCAATCGAGGCCCTATGCCTTCAACAAAAGGAGTTAAGATGCCCAATTGGCCTAGTTGGTGGGAGAAGATGAGGTCTCCTCGAGTCGACACTGACATCAGGAGATTACACAGTAGAGTCGATCCAGGACGCATCGTCCGGAAGGCTCTTGGAAAGATGAGAGAAGGCAACGGAGCCGTTCCAGGGAGGGCATCAACGAAGATCGGGGGAGGTCAGGACACAGACATCGGGTGGCTTCTCCGGAGGATAAAAGGGATCGGCGTGAGCCATTTATCCGGAAGGACAAATCCAACCCTTTCGCACAGAGATTAGCATAGCTAAAACAGAAGCTAGCGGCTATTTTCCAGAAAAAGGAGGTATCGGTTGATCCAACATCACCTTTTTCACCGGAAATCAATCAGGTTTTGGCCGATCCCACCAAGAAGGTGCCACCCATAGAAAGTTTCGATGGCACTGACACCCTTGTTCTTGTAGAGATTAGGACTCCTTCACTTCGGGTCAGTCAGTATAATAAGTTATACAATGAAGAGAGGCTTCGACTCAATTTGGACTTGCTAGAGGAAGTTCAGGATTCGACATTGGTAAGTTTGGTAGTCTACTAGCGCAGGATTGTTCGACACTATAACTAGGGTGTTAAGCTAAGGAGATTCGAAAATGGTGATTTGGTACTTCAGGAGGCTGAAACCTCTATGTCCCAGAATGTCGACAAGTCTATGCTTAATTAAAAAGGTCCTTATGAAGTTGTTGGAGTCCCGAAGCCAGGTACGTATCAGCTTTGGGTAATGGATGGTACAGAGATTAAAAATACTTGGCATGTCGGTAGGCTTCGTAGATATTACCAATAAGTTGTATAATATCATTTTTTGCAATTATGTAATCTTGTTACTTTATCAATAAATTTGGATTTGGTTCAGTAACTTATGTTTGTGAAAGTAAGATTCATTCAATCCAATTGTTTGTACATCGAGAGCTTCTTACATCGAGAAAAAAATGAAAATGAGCTGAAAAAAAGAAAAAGAAAAGAAAATGAGACAACAAGTTAACATTTCATTAAAAGCTAGAGTAGGTCCTTATGTAAGACCCTAACTTTTATGAATAAAGATGAATTTTCTATAAATATAATTTTTGAATATTAAGGAGTGAATTTGATATAATGTTATAGTTGTGGGTAATATTTATAAATTTTGCAAAGTACACAAGTTATTATATTATATTCGATTGGTCGGAGAATATTCGTACGACGGCACAATCATTGGTGGACCCCACAATAAAATTATTGTCGGAATGAGAAAACGACAGAAATATTTTTTATAAAAATAACGGCAAATTATTGGATTTTGGTTTGATGGGAATAAATTTTGTGTTTGGTTTGATCATGTACAAATTTTGAATTTTGATTCCTTGCGAATTTAGGTTCCCTTAGATGCAAAACAATTTGGGTTATCTTTCTCTCTTAGTATCTAATGGTTTGGGATTTAAAAAAATAATAATTGATGTTTGAAGTGCTTTAATATTTCTTTCTTTTATTTTTAAGTCTAGATTTAATGATTTCATAATATAAATAATAATTATATTAATTTTCAAAAATAAAAATAACGGATTTAGTAACGGTTTGAAAATAATTTGTAGTTCAATGACTCGATTGTAAAAAAATTCACTTCAGTGATGCATTTATAAAGCAAGTTCTAGTAGTGTGGGAAAAGTGTTTTTTCAAAGAGGTCTAGCTTTAACAGATTCCAAATACAAGGGTTGAAAGTTTGTAGCAGTGCCAACACAGGACCACAAACTTCTCACTAGGTCAATCAATTAAAGCAAATGCAAATCTGCAATGGTCGCTTGCCCCCGTAACTTAAAGATTTATTCTGCTACGTGACCACGTCAATGAACATTGTCACATCAAATGATCAACAAAAGATGCCTTACTCATTGCCAAATCATTCCGTGCCAACATTATCAAAATCCCCATTGTGTGTTTGTGTGTGTGTTTTGCACAAGTGGTTTTACCAATTAATTAAACTCTAGGTGGAGGGCCATCTCTAATCTTTTGTATAATTAAGAACCCAACTCACAAGAAAAGCCCCACCCCACTACCATTCCCACGTCCATCAAACAAATTTCAACAAAAAAAGAACACTTAAACCCAAGTTTCAAAAACGTGAAAAAAATAACAAACACAAGAAATTTAACTTCAAAGGAAGATCAATACATCATTTCTTTTTAGTAGAAAACAGCAACATTTTCAAGCTTCTAGAAGCCTAAATTCCTTTGCTCCCTCTCTCTTTTTCTACCTCCATCTTGCTTGTTGCTCTTTGTGGTTGTAGATAGTGATAGATAAAGATGTTGTTGACCTTTATTTCTGCTTAATACTATCATGGGGTTAAAAAAATTTACCATTAGTGAGACCTCCAATACTTGGCCATTTCAAACCCATTCTTGCTATAATGATAGTCCTCAATGGTCTGATCAATTTCAGCTTGAGTGTTCATCACAAATGGACCATATTGAACCACCGATTCGTTCAATGGCTGCCCTCCAATCAACACGAATCGCAGTGGCATGGAGGACTTGTTCCAAACACTTAAACCATCTCCAGGACTTAGCACCAAAACATGGTGAGCCGTCGCAGGCGATGAGTTCAATGAGCCAAAAACACCTTCCCCTTCGATAACATACAAAAAAGCATTCCATGATTCGGGTATTTTTTGATGCACTTGAGCTCTAGATTGTAATGTGAAATCAAGAAACATGGTTGGGGTTCGAGTGTAGACGGGTGATTCAATTCCCATTGATTCGCCTGCGATAATTCTGACTTCAACGCCGTCGTTTTCTGCCCTTTTGATGTCCTCACTTAGTAGTTCTTGATAATTTGGTTCAACCCTGCATTTCAGATCACCAAATTTGAATGAAAACAAGGTTAACAATCGTGTTCTGTTAGACGAATTCGTGACATATTAAATTATAGGTATTACACTAAATAGGTCAATACTAGTACCACCAGTTAAATTAGGTATTACACTAAACAGGTCAATACTAGTACCACTAGTTAAATTAATTGTCTCAACATCCTGAACTCGCACCATTCACTTATTTATTGAATAGTAATGTAAGTTATGCATAATATATTTAGCAAAATACAAGATAACATGCTTAAAAAATGAATTAAAAAACAAAATGTCAAAGGAAAATTATACCGTCATATCATACATTTTTTTCTAATTATTTTAAATAAATGTGTATAATCGTGTTAAACATATTGACTTGTTTAAGCCACAAAAACCGTTCATATTAAAAAACTAACCGTCTTATTATATTGTTTTAACGTATCGTCTAGAATTGTGTTGCCAAATATAGCTAGTAAATAATCCCATTATCCGTTTCTTACATTTTGTCATTTGAGGAAAGATTGATCCATAATTGTAAACCAGTTTGAGTGCCTTCTCCTGCAGGCATTTCCGAGTGAATGATCCCTCTTCCTGCAGTCATCCACTAGAGAAAAAATGCACATAAAATCATCAATTTCCCATTATACACTACACATTTTTTAAAAGGGAATTGTTAAATCCACAACACTTTTTGCTATTTCCACAACAAAAGTGTCGTTGTAGATGTATAGCGATAGTGAAAACCGTTGCTATAGGATCTATATAACTATTACTTTATTAATAAATAACTCTTTTTTATCATGGATTTAACATTTTCTTTTTTTTTTAAATCCTTGCAAGTATAACAAGTAGTAATCATGTGTAAATCAATTCCCATTATATATATCCTCTACCTGCACATCCCCTGCTCGAATCGTGCCTTTATGCCCTGAGAAATCTTGATGAGTGAAAGCTCCCTAATATA
Organism: Panax quinquefolius; assembly: GCA_020205615.1. Taxonomy (NCBI): domain Eukaryota; kingdom Viridiplantae; phylum Streptophyta; class Magnoliopsida; order Apiales; family Araliaceae; genus Panax; species Panax quinquefolius. Next base: position 30,965,270 of record CM035151.1, read on the forward strand.
AACAAGAACCTATTTTAGTCCCTAACATATTAAATTTCTCAAAGGTTTGTCACATATTTAAGATTTAAGTGTACCTGCAACATGTATGTGACAGTCTCAAAACCTGAAATATTAGTGTGGAAAAACTTTATGTTAAAATCTGAAGAACATAAACATAATACATATGAAGAGAAAAAATGCCTGGGAATGGTAATACAACCTCTGTGGGGATGATCAGGAAATCCAGCAGGAGGTGAAACTGCAAGAATATATTCATGCAAAATGTTTGTTAAAATCAAGAACAGAACTATTAAGGACTAAAATCTGATAAATTAACATGAAGTTAAGTTGGACAATTGACTAATACGTTGCTGACACGCTGAGAGAGCAACTCTAAGTCTGGGTGTCGACACTGTATTGGCCAATTGATTAAAGTTAACTTCATTCTAACTACTCCCAAATTAACATCATGTATCTAAGAAAGTACCTGCAAATTCATCCAACATGAGGAAAGGATCTAAATACTTTAACTCAGTCCTGAAAAACAGATTCCCACAAAAATGAACCCCAAATGAATAGGAATTACAGAAGAACAAAATAACAACCCATAAATCAAAATGGACAGGCAAGAAAGAAAAAGAAATGACATAAAAATTTATAGAAAAAAACAAGAACCCATGAATAGAAACAGAGGAAAACACAAATAAAACCCAGAAGATTTTAATAATAAAAGGTTAATATTAAAAGATTGAGGGGAAAAAAACCCACCAAAAGTTGTACTTGTACAAACCCACATGTCTACAAGTCCAAAGCCATATTACTCCATTAATCAAAATAAGCAGAAAAGTAAAAAATAATACATGCCCATAAAAAATAACAAAAAGTTTTATAAATCAAAATTGAGTAATCCATGAGAAAATATGGTCAATACCCAGAAAAATTCAAGTCCAAAAACAAAACCCCATGACTAAAAACAGAGGAAAACAACAATAAAACAAATATATATATATATATATATATTAGATAAAAAATGTTTTACAAAATAATTAACCTGTCAAGTTTATACCTTCCAATGCTTCTCCTAACAACAGCACCATCACCCTCACGCTGAGCCTTGGCTAAAACCTTCTTGACCACCATTCTTGGATTGTCAAAACCAGAGTTTTGATTTGATGATGCACAAGACATGATTTTATTGAATTTATATTCAAAAGCTCTGTTTTTGCTTGCTTTTCTAATTGTTAATGGGTATGAATTGAACAGGGGACAATGAGTTATAGCTCTCATACAATATATGTATATATCTGTTGAACTTCCTCCATATATATATACATATAGGTGTGTGTATGTATTTATATATAAGAGAAAATAAAATAAAAATTAAATAGGGTTGTTGAGTTGTTCTGATATGGCAAGCCAGTGATTGGAGGCACGGTGACAGGGGAGAAAATTTAGTGGGACCCATCTATGGTTCTTGAACCAATCATATGATGACGTCAGCTTCATGTAATCATGATGGGAGGACCCTTGCCCTTTATGTGAAAATGCAAAAGTAAATAATAAAAATCCCATGTCAATCTCAAAAATTTAGAATATGATACTTCAAATATAGAAATATAGAATCAATATAGATTTTATGAAATTAATTTAATATGTTTTTAAATTTAAAATTAATGAAAATTAATTTATTTTTATACAAAATAATTATAAAATTATAAATTATCTAAAATAATAGTACATCCATCTAAATTATTAGATCATTATTCATTTTTAAAAATTAATTGAGACATTTTTAGACTTAACATTGAGGTGATTTAATAAAAGTTATCATAAAATAAATTTTATAATGAATTATCATTTTATATAATCTACAATATTTATCATTATATTGAATAAAATTAAAAAAATTGTCAATTTCGAATTCATAAATCTTATATTTTAAAACAGATAATAAAAATATTTTTTTTGCGCCTTTGGCCTCCGCTTTTTAATAGATCTAATAAATCGATAATAATTTTTTTTTAAATTCGACTACTTGTTCGATTCACTTACTTTTATATTAATAATTATAAATTTTATTATTAAGTTACTTAAATTAGAATTATAAATTTAAAAATAACTTTAAAAATCAAACTAAATTTTGTACTTTGAAACAAAGGAAGTATTATTAAATGTACATGTGGGTCAGAATCCTCTGTTCAACATCTTTTCCGTGTTTCATTACATTTATATGGTTAGTGTTCGGCAAATTAGGCATGTGGCCGTTGTGGGCAGTTATAGAATATCCACCAAATTTTTTGACAAGCATGTGAAGGTTTTTATTAACACGTTTTAAAAATATATTGGTCATTCTTTATTTATTTAATTTTTTTAATCTTGAAAATTAATATTAATAGAGTATGCCGATATATGTCATTAATAAATCTAAACATAAATAATAAATCAAAAGATCTACCAAAATAGAGGTCTAGCTCAATGTTAATATTTATACTTGTTTCGTAATTTAATATAAGTTGTTTTAGAGTTGTGTATAAGTATTAAGAAAATAATTATATAGTATTAAATATAATATTAATTATTTATATTGTCCTTGTATTAGAAAAGAGAGTGTTATTTATTAGATAAAAAATAGTAAGAGAACTAAAGTTATATTTAATACTTGGGGTAATATTGAAAACAAAGTAATTAATAGTTACTTGAAATTTTCAAACGACTTATATTAATGGACAAAAATATTTTTCTAAAACGAATTTATATTAAGGGATGTATGGAGTATATATTATCCAAAAATATATGTTTATATATAAAATAAAATTCAAGTATTATACTTCATAAATCTCATAATATATGATGTTTTAGAGTTATGTACAAGAATTAAGAAAATGATTAGAAAGCATTAAATATAGTATCAATTGTCTATAATACCCTTAAAATCTCATTTATTACCATACTTATCTCATATGCTCTTTCATCTGTAATATTTTCCCATGATGGATAATTTTGTAAATATTATAATTAATTCTCCTAGATTTTCTAAAACGTCAAATAATTAAGGACAAATAAAATCATCTAAAACGTCATATATTATGGGACGAAGGGAGTATAATCTTATTAGGCGGTCTCTTATTATTGTTTTTTGCCAAGTATTCCTTTCGTCCCATAATATATGACGTTTTAGATGATTTTATTTTTTTCAAATTATTTGACGTTTTATATAATCTAGGAGAATTAAGTACAATCTTTCCAAAATTACTCATTATAGGAAAATTTTATAGATGAGTGAGAGTATGAGATAAGTATATGGTAAATGATGTTATAGACAATTAATACTATACAATTATTTATTTAATTCGTGCGCACAACTCTAAAACGTCATATATTATGGGACAGAGGGAGTAATATATAATCTTCGGCAAGGCTGGTGGATTATTTTTTATAAGCAATTTCTTATTATTGGTTTTTTTTTGTCATAATATAAAATTTTTCAAGGCTATGTAAATTTATAATTGTCACATACATAATTTCATTGATGCAAAAATTTCAAACTAATTAGACTACATGATGGGATTTACCCCATATTTCCATCCAAAGAGATTGTTAAAAAAATTGAATTGAATTGTAACAATATAAATTTAGAACTAAACTATTTAGATTTTGGGTGTAAAATATTGTAGGAGAAGTAAAAATTTAGTACACATGTCATCCAATAACAATATGTCACGTAAGTAATTTGAAAAATAAATAAATAAGGGCTTGAATTATATTGACAACTTGAATATATATGATTAATTAAAGAAATTTATCATGGTAAATGATAATTATAAAGTTCGCCAATACAATTGAATTATTCTCCTAGATAATCTATCTAACATATTTCTATTAGAGGCTATAAAACAATAATTTTACAGTCTTTATTATTCTCATTATTAAATTTCTTTTTCAAAAATTTAGCCAAGAAATATTCTACACTTGGTACCAATCTCGACATAATACGAACCATATCAAAAATGATAATTAATACATTTAATTTGTGGATTATATATTATTTGAAAAAAGTGTTCCTCTAGGCAGATATGAAAATTAGATATAAGTGCAGTTGAATTTTATTTATTTATATTTTTACCCCTATTGGGGGTCAAAATACAAATAGGTAAAATTCAAATACACTCATGTCCAATTTTTAATTTTCATGTACACAGAGTTTTTGTGAAAGAAAATATGAATCAAAGATTAAATTTATATAATTGGAAAAAACTTATTGTTGTGCATCAGCAATGGGTAATGAGTAATGTCATGCCAACTACTACTACTACTATAAGATGATGATGGCATGGGTTGGCAAAACTTAATCTTGTGTTTTGTTCTAATCTTTATTTTTAGGTAAACATATATGAGATTATGTGGTCAATCTCTTGGGTTCTAGACTTGTAGTATTTGGAGACAAGATCCCAAAAGGCCACGAGGCTTCTTCCCTTTTAAACCTAATCCAATATAGTAACTAGTAAGTAGTATATGACATATACGTTACCTAAGCTTTGCGTTTGCCATTTTCCTCTCTTCATTAACAAGCTAGCTAGAAGCCTTTGACTTGCCTCCTTGACTTTGTCACATATATATTCTTATGTTTTTTTAATAACTTTCAAATTAAACATGGTCTAAATTTTCTATAGAGAACTAACAACATCTCCATCAGTCTCTTCAATTATTTTAGGATATTCAAATAGGTGAGTCACATCAGAAAATAACAATATCAACTTTAAACTGTCACGTAAGTCAACAAACATTTTTCTCACCGTTCAAATCTGCAATCTCATTTTCACTCTTCAAATCTACAATTAGAGGCTAAAAATATTTATTACGCTTGATGGGTTTGATGTATATAGTTCATTAAATTGAAGAGACTGATGAGACACAAAATATGAAAATAACAAATAATGCTCTTCAAATTGCCACGTAGGTCAACAAACATCAATTTGAAGAGTTTTTTTTGCCACTACTCTTGGATATGCTCTAATATATTTTGGCATTATTCCTCACAAGAATAGTTAGTGGGTCCTACATTAATGTGAGAGAGACTCGTGTAGAATTATTATTTTTACATGTAGAAATATCAATTTTCTTTTCTATATTGTTTCACTCCATGTTTGTTGCTCCCTCTGCCAAATTTTATTTGTCTTAATTTGAAAGAACACGTTTATAAAAAAGAAAATAATTATATATTTTAATTATTCTATTATCGTTTCTTTTATTTAAATTAAGTTCTTAACTATTTATTTTCTTTTTGAAATAATAAAACTATAGAGGAGAGATAAAAAAATATAGGAAAAGAGTGTGATTGTACTTTCAATTATTGTCAAAATTAATAGTGATACTTTTTCAATGTATGTAATATTATTTTTAATAAAAAATTTATAAAGTTAAATAAGAGTAGTATTGAAAAATAAAGCTAAAAATAGTATTAAAATAAAAGAGAACAAATAAATTTAAACAAAAAAAACTCAAATAAAATTATACGGAAGGAGTAGATATTATCATCTTAAAAACACGAGTATTATAGACTTCAATATCTAACTATCCTCCATAATAAAACTCACAAACAGATCTAATGTTCCTAACATACCTAAAAAAATAAGACATGCGTGGTAAATCAGATCTTGAATGTGAACACATTAATTTATTTAACATATATAGAATATTTTAAAAATCCATATAGATACAAAATTCCAGCAAATCTCAATGAATAATTTACTGATTATTAATTTTTCATAGCTGTTACATATTGCGTTCATACTTAGTTTTTTTTCGGTCTATGATCGCGTTCATACTTGACATTCATCTATTACACTATAGTTAATTGCATGGAACAATGTTATATAAAGAATATTGGATAACCTCTTCGTTAGTTTCTAAATAATAGTTGTTTTTTACGTTTGGTTCTTTAAATATTTTTTTCAATTATTCAGGGGCGGATCCAGCCACAAAGGGGTCAAATTTAAATTTTTTTTTGTTAAGAATAAAAATTATAACTATATATATAATTTTATAAATCCAATATAATTTCTCAATATTTAAGTCGTTAAGTTTAATATTTATATATATATATATATATATATATATATATATGTGTGTGTGTGTGTGTGTGTGTGTGTATTCATAATTTTCTTATAAGGAAAATATTAGAATGATTTTTTAATCAACAATTTTTTTATTAAAAATCTAATATAGTACAAATGTGACAAATCTAAAAAAGAGTTGGATAAAGTACATGGGATAAAAAAAACTAAGTAAATAGTCTTGGAGTTTTAACACATTATCTTTGTCTAATTTGAGTTTTAATTTGGTAATAAAAGAAAAGGAAGCGAATGAAAACAAAAAGAGATAATGTCAGTTTTGTAATATAAGAGAAAATTTTTTAAGAAAAGTGGTGTTTTTGAGTTTTAATTAGAAAAAAATATTAAAAAAAAGAATGTATTTCGAGTCAAAATTTCTTCTCATTTTTTTTCTACAACTAAAAAACTTTATAGGATATTAGTTAAAAAAGAAAAGAAAGTAGAAGAGAGTACTACTTACTTTTTGAGCCAAATATTACACATGGAAAGAGAAATAAGAGAAATAGTACAAAATTATCATTACTTTAAAAAGTCATTTATACAAAAAGAGGGTGGTGGTGGTGAGGGTATGTACTATGGGGAAAGCCAAGGAGAACACAAACCCATGAACTGAAAATTCAGTGGGGCCAGGTGTCCCCTGCCCTAGGGTAGAACCGCCCCTGCAATTATTTGATCCTCGTACTTTATAATTTCTGCAATTTTTGCCCAATCATTCAAAAATAGAGCAATTGAAGGGGAATAAATATGAAAAACAAATATAGATCGATAACCAAATGTGAAAACAGATACAATTTTGGGACTAAATGTGAAAAGGCTACTATATTTTGGGGATTAACATTAAAGAAATATATAATTTTTGAGGATGAAATATATAGAAAAAATAGTTAGGCGACTAAACGTGAAAAAATAACTACAGTTTAAGGACTAACGAAGAAATTATCCCAAGAATATTTCTTGAATTAGGAAGACATAAAATGGTATTCTACATTTCCTTTTTATAAGAAGATGTACTCTAAAATAAAACTAAAATGCTATTCACAAACAAACTTATAACATTTCTTTGATTTCGCAAGTTGTGTGACTCAATAATCCATTAGTGCATTAAATTTATGGAGTATTTTAATTCTAAAATATATGATTTGTGTACCATGGTATATTTGAACTTTGTCTGATATGCAAAATTAATATCTCATTATATATGATCAATAAGATTTTTGATAGTAAAAAATTGATATTTTTTATTCAAACATTTAAGGAATTTCATATTTTTTATTCAAACACTTAAGGAATGTCAAGAATATTATTTTAGAATATCATTTTTATGCAACTATTTTTATTATTTATATTATTTTATTCATCGGTAAAGTGTGGAAAGAAAATATTACTACTTCCCATAAAAGAAATGAAGAATTCATTTCTACATGGGAACCTAATCTATGGATGAATGAGATTTTTATCTGCAATTTTAAGTCTAAAGACTTGTTTATCAAGTAACTGTTGATACTTCTACAGATATTTAAAATTCGATAAATGAATAAAGTTATATATTTATCGGTCCTTATATATTATTAAATTATAATTAATAAATAATATATATGTATATAAATATTCGATGACAAAATTATCCTATTTTAATTGAATACACTTTTAATTATAGTTTGTTTGAAATATTTGCGAGTGGGATTAATGTTGACCTATCTATTTTATAAAGCCTATATGGGAGGCTTAATGAATTTGTGTTACATTCTTTTCTTTTCTCTTTTACCCGCACAATTTTAATTTATCTTACTATTTCATCTTTTTTATATCTTTCTACATAATATTTTAAATTTTATAAAAATCTTATTTTACCGGATATAATTTATACGTTGTGTCACCGTGCTATATATTGCGATAAATTTATGAGAATTACAATTGTGAAACTTATCGATTGATAATAATTATAAGAAGACTCCACTTATTATATATTTAGAATCCAGAATCTTATTTCCTTCTCTTCTTCTCTAAATTTCATTTTGCTCAACCCCTTTAGCGATTTGATCGACGAGGCGACGATTCGGTCGTCATATATATATAAAACCGTCGTCTTAACTTTTAGCGACGGACAACATATATCGACGGACCGAACATATAGTGATGGACCGAATCATCGCCCGGTCCGACGCTAAAGGGGAGTGAGCAAAGTGAACTAGATAAGAGATGAATTTAAGATCCGGACCGTATATATTTCTGTATAAAATTTATTACTAATACTTATCCACATAAATAAATAGCAGTCAAATACTCGACCTAACAATATGTATCATTTTTGTATAGTATAATACGTATAGCCTGACAGGATAGAAATTCCCAAACACGACATACTTGCTAGTTGCTACCCTTATATGCAATGCAGTTGATTAATTATATGGCCGGCTGCTAGTAGATGCACTTGAGATATCTTTCCATATATGTTGCTTTCTTATACGCCCGTCTAAGAAAGTTAGAAGATATGTATACTTTTGTTTATTACTTGCTCCTTTCCATTTAAAAAAACAGTATCTTATTTAATACTTCTTCAAGTCCATTAAAATAAAATTCTCATTGTTGGGCCATAATCCTTTTTTTTTATTGTATCGAATTTATTGCTCTCCTCCTTGGATCGTATTATCTTAAGTCGTGGTTGGATCCGGTTACGCTTGGTCATTTCTATTATTTGGGCTTAGTCATTATATTGGCCCATTATACAAATTGTCACTTAACCCAACTTTGACCAAGAATCATTATGCCAAATGATGAGTTGACTATTATGTCGCCACTTTCTTTGCATAATATTAATGAGGATGGGACTCGGATAATGCGTGATGCAACGATAAAGAAATGGTGTGTGTGAAGGTAGGCTATTTACTTTAATTTGAAGTAATGGGAAGTGAGGAAAAAGGTGTCGAGGAGGTGGTGGGTGGTACGCAGAACAAGAGTGGAGTATGCATGGGGCTAAGATCACATAAGAGGGTAAGTAATACACACATTTCAATAGAATTCGATTCTATCTCTCTCGTGCATTAGATAATATTTTCTCTCCATTGTTGACCTTGTGATCGCTTTGTCTCGACTCTCACGCCGGAAGCTATCCTCGACGGTCGGCCGTCAAGCTTTTAGTGTTGACTTGTTGGTATGCGGGATATTGGACGCGTCTTGGTGATTGGGGACGTGGAGAAAGATCTTGGCGTTAACATCGGGCGCTAGAAGGAGGAATTTGAGTTCTAGTGTCCGAATATTTTTCAATCACAAACCGCATGTTTGTTCTACGTCGATATTCATGGTGAAGAGTAGAACACCTACACGAAGGGCGTAGAGGGTCGCCGGTGAATCGACACCACGAAGTGTCATCGAGGATCGTTTGGGACCGTGCAATAAGTGTTCATGCTAAAGACAACGGCGTCCAAACGATCCCCTCAAGATTTTCGATCAAGAAGATGATGGGCAAGGCTAAACGAGGTTAGTCTTCCCATCGATAAAAAGCGTCGCCACGATTCGAAACGAGTAGAAGGCACTTCGCCTAGAATTCGATCTGAGAAGACCAAGATGAAAAAGCTTCACATTGGTTAAGATGGGCGATGAAGGCGGATAGAGCTATGGAAGTACTTCAGAAGCAACGACGAGGATATAAATGACGAGATGACCGGATGATGAGAGTTGAGAGATGAAGAACTCGGTTATAATCGGTCAAGAATAAGGACACCGAAGTGGAAAAGAACACATTCATTCAGACGAGAGTCTCGAGGGCCGAAATCGAGAAAGAAGAAGATCCTCAAGCCCTACTCCTCAAAGATCGAGGAGGGTACATCACCCCGTCGATTCTAAGGAGCGAGGTCGAGAGAGAACGAAGAGAGGTCGATCCGAGGATCGTACTCTCTGAAAACCACAAAGAAAGCCCTTGTTGTTGACATTCTCGCCTCGGTGCGGGCACAAAGACGAAGCATATCTAGAGATCAGACTCCAGAGTCTCATCGAGGGTACACCACCGTGGACACTCGTCATCGAAGAAGCCCTTCTAAAGTTGAAGGTTCTATTGTAAGAAACCGAATTCTACTCTGGAGGAGGAAGGAGTCACCTGGAAAAGGAAGCATCATCTCAACCGTAAGGTGTAGAATATTTGGTTAAAGAGTTAAAAGAACTTCTAAGCACAAGAAGTTCAAAAGACGAAGGACATTTCGGGAAAGAAGGCATCCCCTTTTTCCGCGAAGATTCTTAAAGAAAAAGCTGACCCCACCAAGAAGTTGCCCCATATTGAGAGTTATGATGGATCAGGGGATCCCTATGACCACATCAAAGCGTTCAATCGATCGATGGATTATTATGACTTTAGCGATCTTTCGCTAAGTGTCATACTTTTGTCACAACACTCGAGAAAGGATGCACGGCGGTGGATGGGGACTTGCCCTCAGATTCAATTTCATCTTGGGGGCGTATATGCGATAAATTTCATGCTCGCTTTGGGAGCAACAAAAGAAGAGGAAAACCAACTGGTTCGTTGGCTCAGGTTCGACAGTTTTCGAATGAATCTTTGGGTCAATATGTAAAGAGATTCCGTGAAGCAGTCGGCCAAGTGACAGACCTGAATGATCTTCAAGCCGTTGGACTGTTTCAGAATGGGTTAGATCTGGTCAAATCAGAGAAGTTAGTGAAGAAGTTGATGTTTCATCACCCGAAGAGTCTTGCTGAGGCCTTTGACAAAGCTGAAGGTTATATCGTGGTGGAGGAAGCCATGGACAGCCTCAAACGTCCTGCTTCAGACCGGCTTAAGGAGACAGATCGGGATAGAACCGATAAAGACCAGAGAAAGAATGAAGGTAATAAAGACCGCTACGAAGGCGGGTCGAAAAAGTTTAACAATTGGAGACAGGGTGGAGGACGTTCGTCCGCTCCAAATTTCAGAGAGTGAATAGAACGACACAAAGACTTAACACGATGTGGTCGTTATCTTGGATCAAATTAAGAATCAACCTATTTTCGAACCACCTCGAGATAACATTAAGCCCGGAAAAGGAAATTCTCGTAAATATTGTGATTACCATCAAGCTTCGGGTCATGATACAAACGACTGTGCTAGTTTAAAGGACTTTATTGAAAGAAAGGTACAAGGCGATGCTTTAATTCAATATGTGGTCGCCAGAACTAATCAACAAAGCAGGATGAGGGCTGTGTTCGTAGCTCAACTAGTTCAAACAAGTGTTACCGGCTCCGTAACGACTGCAAGGCACGTGATAGATGTCATCACCGGGGTACTTACCGCAAATTCGTTGGAAAAAAAGCTGAAGTTACTTGGATTCGGCCACGAGCGATAAGCGGGTACCTTCCTGAAGACCGACAGACCTTATCCAAGTTCGGTAATCTCTTTTACTGATGAAGATTACCCTTCGGAAGTCATCGAACCGCCTGAGGATCATTGGTGTTGATCGCACAAGTGGGTTCTTAGAGATATTTAAACGGATGATGGTAGATAATGGGTCTTCTGTAGATATTCTATATGCCCACGCTTATCAGAGGATGCACCTAGATGGGCGAAAGATGGAGTTGGGACAGGAGGCTCCTTTATATGGTTTTAGTAATGACCCGGTCAAGGTGGCTGGAACCATTGAACTGCCATTCATCTTCGGAACGGCCCCCCAACAGGTAGAAATTATTTGTAATTTTTATGTTGTGCATGTAGACTATGCTTATAATGCTATTTTGGGAAGGCCTGCTTTAATTGCTTTGCAAGCTGTGACTTCTATTCCTCATTTCAAAATCAAATTTCCTACGACTCATGGGGCTCATGCGAGGTGAAGGGGACTTGGATCCGCCGTAAGATGTTATAAATGTTTGTAATCACTTTGGAGTGGGAATATCAAAAAGTAAGCGCACCATGGCGATAGAGATCGAACCCTTCACAGAGAGTAGTTCGAACCATTGGTCATGCCACCAAGAAACGGAGAGATAGAGCTCATTCCGCAAAGAGAACAAGATGGTGAAAATAGGTTCGGTCCGCCGGAACCTCTCCGGACGAACCTCGTGGAGCTCTGCAAAGTTATGTTGATATTTTCGCCGGGGAGCCTCGGGATATGCCGGGTAAAGAGAGATATCGCCGAGCATCGATTGGAGGTGACCCGTCAAGAAGCCCGGTCCGAGAAGAGGAGGATTTTCGCACCGAACGTCAACGAATAATTGATGAAGAGATTGCAAAATTGTTGGCGCAGAGCAGACTTCATCTTCGAGATCGACTACCCGCAATGGATGGCGAATGTGGTCTTTGGTACGAAGCAAAATGGTAAATGGCGAGTCCAGACAGACTACACCGATCTAAATAAGGCTTGTTCAAGGATTTCTACCTCCACCCCACATTGACCAACTAATCGATGCCACTTCGGTATGCTTTGTTAAGTTTCATGGACGCATTCTCTGGATATCATCAAATTTCCATGTAGAAGAGGATATATAGAAGACGGCGCTCATTACGCATCGTTCGGTATATGCTTATAAGAAAATGACCTTCGGCCTCATCAATGCCGGAGCCACATATCAGAGGATGATGAACCATGTTTTCAGATATCAGCTGGGCAGAATGTGGAGGTGTACGTAGACGACATGATTGTCAAAAGTATGTTGGTACATAAACATCCGGATGATTTAGAAGAATGTTTTCGCACAATTCATCAAGACAATTTTAGATCAATCCCACTAAGTGCACCTTGATCTGCCCAGGTGGCAAATTTCTCGGGTTATCTTGTCACCGAGAGGAATCGAAGCCAATCTCGAGAAGATTCAAGCGATCCCGAACATGAAGACTCCTCAGCCCTTTAAAGATGTTCAACGTCTTGGAAGGATTGCAGCTTTAAGGAGGTTCATGTCCAAGTCGACGGAAAGATGTCTACCGTTCTTTGATACATTGAAAGGGCCGAAGAATGCAAAGACGTTTCAATGGACTTCGGAGTGTGAGGACGCCTTTCAGAGCATCAAGTCCTACTTATCTTCGGCGCCTTTGTTGGTGAAGCCCGCTCCTGCTGAACCCCTATATTTGTACTTAGCAGCTAGTTCGTTGGCAGTAGGAGCAGTTTTGGTGCGTGAAGTTGGGGTAAGCAGCACCCGGTTTATTATGTAAGCCATGTCCTTCGGGATGCTGAAACAAGGTACCCAAACATTGAAAAGTTTGCTTTTGCTTTAATAATTGCTAGTGAAAGCTTAGGCAATACTTCGGTGGTAGATTGGTAATAATAGTATCTGAGATCACCTTTAAAGAAGATTATGGGCAAACCTGAGGTATCGGGGAGATTAGCTGCATGGACGATGGAGTTGTCACAATTTTTCATTGAATATCATCCCCGAACCGCCATCAAAGGGCAAGCCTTGGCTGATTTTGTTGTTGAATGCTCGTTTTCGGAGTCGATGAAGTTGTGGCGGTGAAGGATCTGATCAGACGAAGCGATTGCAGCTTCTTCAAACAGAAGCGTTAGAGTTCTTGGACGTCAGATGCAGATGGGTCTTCTACCACGGACGTTAGTGGAGCAGGTATTATTCGATGAGAGTCCGGAGGATTCAAGGTACAATGAGCCATCGATTTTAGTTCAAAGCGACAAACAACGAAGTCGAGTATGAAGCGGTACTTGCAGGTTATTCTGATTGGAAAAGAGTCTTGAAGTGCAAAGAATAATCATCTTTAGTGATTCTCGGTTAATCGTTAAGCAACTTTCGGGAATACTGGCTCGAGGCCCAAAATGATCAAATATCTAATGTAAATAAAGGAACAACTTCAAAGATTTCCAATCCTACGAGTTTCAAGGATCGAGCGTAATAACAATTCAATTGTCGATGCACTCTCCAAATTAGCCACTACGGATGTTAACGTCTTTGATGGGTCGGTTTATTTAGAAACTTTGCAACATCCTAGTGTCCATTATGAATCCAGTAATGTGCATCGATCGAACCAATCATTTGGTTAACTCCATATATAGAGTATCCGGCGCGATGGCGCCTTACCTTCGAATCGGATGCTCGCCAAGAAAATCAAGTATAAAAGTGCTAATTTTGTTCGATTGATGGGGATCCATTCAAGAGCTTTCATCTCCACTATTGAAATGCTTGACTCCATCTGAAGTCAAATATGCTCTTGGAAATACATGAAGGTATCTGTGGCGACTATATGGCGGCTAAGTCATTAGCCTATAAAGTACTTCGCCAAGGGTACTACTGGCCTACCATCTTCAAAGAAGCAACTGAGTACGTCAAGAAGTGCGAGAAATGTCACTCAACAAATTCGATCCACATCACCACCGTAAGAGCTATACTCGATCCTATCTCCTATACCCTTTACTGTCTGGGTGGTTGATATATCGGGTCCACTACCGAAAGCAAAAGGTCAAGTCACTTTGTTATAGTTGTTATCGATTATATGACCAAGTGGGTGAAGAAAAACCACTTAGGTTAATAAATTAAACAGAATGCTTGAAATTTTTGAAAGAATCAGTAGTATTTCGTTTCAGAATTCCTAAAGTGGTAATATCAGACAATGGACGTCAGTTTGTGGGATCGAAATTTGAGGTATTCTTGAAAGAACTGGGGATTCAACACAGAAAGACTTCAGTGGCTCATCCACAGTCAAATGGACAAGTTGAAGTGACCAACAGAACGCTGCTGAATGGGATCAAGCGCAGATTGAATGAAGCCAAGGGCAGATGGCCAGAGGAGCTACTTAGCGTGTTGTGGGCTTATCGAACTACTCCGAGGACTACAACAGGGGATTCACCTTTTAGACTGGCCTATGGTACTGATGCCTTAGTCCAGCTTGAAATTGGATCTCCGGTCTTGGTCACCCAATTCGAGAGAAATTTACAATGAGGAAGGGCTTAAGGCCAATCTTGATTTACTTGAAGAAGTAAGAGAAACAAATTTTAATCGGGTTGGCGACTATCGTGAAGAGTGGTTAAGCATTATAATAAGGGGTAAAATGTCGAAGGTTCAAGTGGGAGATTTTGTCCTCGGAGAAGTCAAGCATCTACACCTCGAATATGGGAAAGTCGATGCCAATGGGAAGGACCGTATGAAATAACCTGAAGTGTCAAGCCGAAACTTATCGATTGAAAGCATTAGATGGGTCAGTAATTAAGAATACTTGGCACGCTGGCAGGCTTAGAAAGTACTTTCAGTAGAAATGATGTCAGTACACTAGAAGTTTGTAAATATTTATGTCATCATCAATAAAAGTCCCCTTTTTTCTCGAACAAATTTTGTCTTCATTGCTGATCAGATCATCGAAGTTAGGAGGTTCGGGTGGACTCGCTGGCCATTCGATGGCAGCCTTTTCGGCAGGTGGTCCTTATGAGTTTGTCAGGCCCTTCGTGGTAGGCAAACGTCATTGGTGTTAGGAGGTTCGGGTGGACTCATTTGGCCATTCGATGGCGACCTTTTCGTAGTGGTCCTTATGAGTTTGTCGTGCCCTTCGTGGTAGGCAAACGTCATTGGTGTTAGGAGGTCGGGTGGACTCACCGGCCATTCGATGGCGACTTTTTGGCGGTGGTCCTTATGAGTTTGACAGCCCTTCGTGGTAGGCAAACGTCATTGGTGTTAGGAGGTTCGGTGGACTCATTTGGCCATTCGATGGCGACCTTTTCGACGGTGGTCCTTATGAGTTTGTCAGCCCTTCGTGGTAGGCAAACGTCATTGGTGTTAGGAGGTTCGGGTGGACTCATTTGGCCATTCGATGACCTTTTTTGGCGGTGGTCCTTATGAGTTTGTCAGCCCTTCGTGGTAGGCAAACGTCATTGGTGTTAGGAGGTTCGGGTGGACGGGTGGCCATTCGATGGTAGCCTCTTCGTGGCAGTGGTGGTCACTTAGACCTTGTCAGCCCTTCGTGGTAGGCAAGTGTCATCTTTAAGACATTGTCGAGCCCTACGTGGTAGGCAATTGTCGACACTTAGACCTTGTCAGGCCCTTCGGGGTAGGCTCGTGTCATCTTTTAGACTTTGTCAGGCCCTTCGTGGTAGGCAAATGTCATCTTTTGGTTTTGTTAGGCCTTTAGGGTAAACAAATTCGATGCAGAGATATATCTCACACTTCTAAGTAACTAATAAGTATCCCTTTACTTTATTACCTAAATTTTTTCTAAGTGTTGAGTTCAGGAAGCTTCATTCTTACACTTCATCTTATCTGTTATATGGCATGTTTAGTTGTTACCTAACAATTCGGGTTCAGCTCATGAAGGGGTTTGTGTATCTTTTCACTTAAATAAATATTGGAGTATTGGCAGAAAATAAATATACCGAAGTCATAAGGAATGAAGCCATTTTCATTAATATTTAATTTAATTACACTATTGATAATTCTTACAAATACTGTAAATTAAAGACAGAAAAGACATAAACAGGAACATCAGCTTCAGGCGCCATCTTCTTCGTCTGAAGAATCGAGTAAGGATGGGTCCAGATTGGCTGCAGACGACTTTTCTTTGCCGATAATTTTCTAAGAAAGCTCAGAACTCTCTGAGTATATCTTCATTATTTCCCGTTGATTTCATCCGAAAGTTAAGACTTTTCTTGATATTTGTTTGCGAATGGTCGGTCGGTTAAGGGGCCCAAGATCCCGAAGAGCCTTGAGTTCTCGGATTTCTCTTCGAGTTTGAGCCGCTTTATTCATGTGACGAGTCTCTCACGCCTCCGAACTTATGGATAGTCTTGGTCAAGATCTTAGATCGCCCTTTAATTCCTCGATCTTTCCATCCTTATCTCGCTCCTCCGAACCAAGTCAACATTCATTTTGACGATCTCTCCTCGTCTTTGTGCTTTGGTTGACTTCAGTTCTTCCTTGGAGGCCTTCACATCTCCTTTGGCTTGGGCTAACTCTTTTTGAAGACCTTCATTTGTATGAAGAAGGCATTCACGTTGAGTTTTCTCCTTCGCCAAGGTAGACTTCAGCATGGCATTCTCCTTCCTCAAGATCTCTTCTTCCGATTCGGCTTCGAGAGACCTTGGACGAAGACGTCCGAACACCGCATTGGCCTATGTGTTTCCAATACCATTTGATCAGTTTTCAAATATATAAGTATGCAGATAAATTCAGAAATAAAGAAGATACTCGTTTACCTTCGCCAAGTAGCTCATGCCTTCGCTGAGTAGATCCCCATTCGAATCTGTTCTCGAACCGATGATCGCTTGGTTTCACTAACAAAGGTGTTGAATAGTTGGAAGGAAAATGAGCATCGAGTCGGGGCCACATTGTTGGAGAGGCCATGGCTTCCCGATCAATTCGGTAGTTGGTTGTCTTGGAGGAGAAGGTGGAGGTTCTTCGCGGCTTAGGAGAGGGTCCGCGTGTATGGTTTTGGAGAAGGAGATCTAGGCAAGAATGCGTTCAGGAGTTGGCGAAGGCAGGAGATGAACCAGGTGGATGTCGATGGTCGCTTTTTCTTTTTCGGAAGGAGTGAGGATTGATCCGGTTGGTTCATTGTCGTGCACGTGGGTTTCGTGGATGTGGTGGGAGGAGTGATGTACCAAGAGGTAGGGACTCGAAGCTCTTCGGCAGTCAGGGGGGTTATCTTGGTTCTTATTTTCTTTACACGAAGGACCTTAGCCCGATCGTGCAAAGGAATATCGAGTAGGCTCCTCCTCACCGGGGTAGGTTCAGAGGTTGGAGGATTGGGATTGGTTGAGAAGGTTGTTTGGGGGGTTGCTTTGGGAAGTGTTTCAGGGTCACTTTCAGGGTTTGTTTCTGATTGGGTGGTTTTGGATCGTTTGGCGGATCTCTTTCTTCGGCGAGGTCTGAGGTTTTCTTCGGGTATGTTGGGTTCATCAGTTTGAGGTTCGTCTACCAAGGGAAGAAGTTGGTGGGTCGGCAGTAGGGGATTAACACGGGAAGATTCTTCTACGGATGCTCTTCACTCAGATCCGCATTCATCCTCGCTAAAAAATCTTCCGTGTCTCTCACCTCCTGTGGGAGTCTGGTTTGATCGAGAGACACCGCAAAAACCACGATCGTAAACTGTATCACTTATATAGCTCAGAAATTATGTTACAAAGTTATTCAAAACTTACATTTGTGGTTGTATAACCAGGCTTGTTTGGTCAGAAGTGTGAAACTCCATTCTTTTGGAGGAATCTTCCTCAAGAAGTCTGCCATCTCCCTCACCCGTTCTTCGGATATGTCTCCAAAGTCAGCAGAGACCTGGTCAGAGGTAGTCCAGTCTGGAAGAGAAGAGATCTTAGGTCCCGTGATGAAAAACCACTTCTCATGCCAACCCTTGTTGCTGGAAGGAGTATTCATCAGGGATCTCCTCTCGAACCTGGTGTTGGGTCGAGGAGATTGCTTGCTTAACACTTTGAAGCCTCGTTCTCGAGACCTACCAGCAGAAAAGAGGGTGAAGAAGATATCGATAGAGGGAGCAATCCCTAGTTCATGGCAAAAGGCAATAAATGCCAAGATGTGAATGTAGGAGTTGGGCACTAACTGGGCGAAGCCCACTCCTATAAACCCTAAGAGGGTAATGATGAAGACATGGAGAGGTAGCGAACCCCTTTTCGTAAGAGGAAGAGGACAAGTCGCGTGGTACATGTGAGGCATGGAGATGTTGGCATTGGGGAATTGTTCCCCATTCTTGAAGAAATCTGAGGTAGAGGAGGTCGGATGAGAAGGAATTTTTCCCCATGGTGGTTGATTGGGGTTGGAACTCGAACCCTCTTGGTTGGGTTTGGGTTGGGAGAAACGATCACGATAGGAGTGGAGTGCACGAAGAGGAGAGTTTCGCCGAGGTTTCGATCACCATTGTTAAGATTTTGTGAAGAAGAGAGAAAGAAATTTGCAGAGAAGAAGAAAGCTCTAAGGTTCAAATTTTGAATTAGCAGTAAAACCGCGGAATTGGTAAAGTTTACCTTTTATAATCGATAGTTGTACGGTAATTAAGGGCGCACATTTAATTCAATCGCAATGATGATGAATGGGAAGAGGTTTCATCTGTTTTAGATCTAAATATCTTCACCTATGTGGGCTTCAAGGCGTCTATCGGGCTTCTCACTTCTATACCGATAACAATTTGGGCTTTTGCAAGTTTCACTTTGGATCTCTTATGACTTATCATAGTTGGTTACGTCCCGGCCTATATCTTGTTTATAGTCTTTCATTAAACACCTGCTTAATATAAGACTCAGGGGGTAATGTTGGGCCATAATCCTTTTCCTTATCGGGTCGAACTTATCGGGCTCCTCCTTGGATCATGTTATGCTAAGTCATGGTTGGATCCGGTCACTTGGTCATTTCTATTATTTGGGCTTAGTCATTATATCGCCCATTATACAAATTGTCACTTAACCCAACTTTGACCAAAGAATCATTATGCCAAATGACAGTTGACTATTGTGTTCGCCACTTTCTTTGCATGGCATTAATGAGGATGGGACTCGGAGGATGATGGCCATGGCAAAAAAAAAGAATAAAGAGGTGTGAAGGTAGACTGCTTACTTTTCTACCAAGGACGGAAGTGAGGGAAAAGGTGTCGGAGGTGGTGGGTGGTACGGTAAATCCGGGGAGTGGAGTATGCATGGGGCTAAGATCACATAAGAGGGTAAGTAATACACACATTTCAATAGAATTCGATTCTATCTCTCTCGTGCATTAGATAATATTTTTCTCCATTGTTGACCTTGTGATCATCAGATCGACTCTCACGCCGGAGCTATCCTCGACGTCGGTCAAAGTCGAGCTTTTAGTGTTGACTTGTTGAACTGTGCAGGATATTGGACGCGTCTTGGTGATTGGGACGTGGAGAAAGATCTTGGCGTTAACACTCATTTATAAATTTAAATTAAACATATATCTATATAATAAAATACAAATAATTTTGAATTTTTCGTTCATCCTAATAAATCATCTGGGTCGTTCAAAGTTTGGGATAAATCCCACCGTCCATAATGCCGGAGGTACGGGACTATTGCTAGTATATATATATAGACACACATATAAACGGTTAGAATTTCGAACTTCTCTTCCTACTTGGAAGCTTACGGTTTTATGTAATATTTTACTACCTGATATCAGGGTCAGTCCTGAGTTTTTAATGGCCTAAAGCGATAATAAAAAAATTTAGGCATATTTCATTGCGTAAATTTTTTGTGATCCTTTAAATTTAAAAACTAATACTATCTTTTTTTGTTTGAAAGATATATATATATAACAAAACAAATACTTTGGGGGACTTAAAATTTATCAATTTTAATGGCGCAAAAGTCCAAAGAAGACTTGGGCTTTAGCCCAGAACCGGTGCTGCCTGATATAAATGGGGTTTCTTTTCATCCATACTCACCCTTGTCGGATCGCAACCATGCGTCCCAGATATTGTAATACCACACGGTGCATAATTTGTTTTTTGTTTTAACTCTAAATTTAGAGAATTGATATTTAATTTCACATGAACTTTTTATATTTTCACATGAAAATTGTCGCTATAGATGTACAGCGACGATAAAAACCGTCGCTATAGGATTTATATATAGCGACAATTTTCATATAAAAATATCAAAAAATTATGTATAAATATCAATTTTCTAAATTTATTAAGTGTTTTAATTTAGTATTCATGACATACAATTGTGAAGGTACCCTTTTTTGTAAAATAAAGAAAGAATTTATTTATTTATTTATTTCACGAAAAAAGGTTTTTTTTTTTTATTCTTAATATTCACAAATTTTGTAAATGTCACTATCAAGCATCTGGTCAATGTCATTCCTAAAGGTTACATAAATTATTTGAGTTTCATGTTATTTTATTTGTCAGGTTGCCGACTTGCCGTGCCCTCATCTGCTGAACTTTGTTTTAATTAAATATATATTTTCAATTTTATTTCTTGAATTTGCACGTATGGATGAGGGTATCATGCTCTCAATATAAAGGATAAGGTTACAAATTTCTATCATTAATGCATGCAACACATGCTAAAAATTTAAAATACTATTTTGTCCCGTATAAAAAAAATAAATGTTTTTTAAAAAAAATAAATAAATACTCCTTTTATTTTTATATAATTGAGATTTGTTAACCAAAATAAATCTCATCGATAAAATACCTTTGCTTTTGTCAAAAGTGTTAAAAGTTCTTCTTCAGATAAAAATACTTTTAAACTCAAATTTCAACTTTTTAAAAGTATTTTAGAGAGTCTTTAGTTCTAACTAAGACCGAAAAACCTAAAAGCAGATCGAATCCCATCTTGAAAAACCAAAAGCAGTACCCAAAACCCGAAAAACCAAGAATCGAAATCGGTCTTTGAATAATCGATTCTCAGATAATCATAAAAAATGCAGACCGATTTTTTTTTGATTCGATTTTCAGTTATACCGCATGTATTAATTATTAATACTTTGGCATTTTTCCATCCTTTGGAGCTGATTTACTTTGTTAAGAAATCTGCAGCTTTCAGTTTACTAAAACAGTGGCTGTTTTATAGTACTTTGTGGACTTTCACTATGCAATATCCATACTAAAACAGATGATCATGGTAGAGACTGCTAACCATCTCCACATGGTTTCTTGTGGTTTGATGGGTATCTTATTATATGTGTGTATTAAGTAAATGCTTACCTTCCCCAAACCGTGGCTGATATCATATGAACATATAAATAAATATGGCTTTTTATGTCAGAAGTCCCACTAAATTACCTTAATAAAAACACTTGCCAGTTGCCACCATTCTAAAGACTTGAAAACAATTATTTTTCAGAATGTGAATTATTTCATATAAATAGTAAAGCTAGTGTTGATGAAAATAAATAGCTCTACTCATATAGTTTACAACTTTCTTAATTGTATAAATATTTAAAATTAAAATAATTAATTTATATCAATTTTAACTTAAAAACATTTTAAATTAACTTCAAAAAATTAATATTGTTCTTTTATTTTTAAGCGTAAGGATTAAATAATATAATTAGTAGTAATACATAATTTATAATTTTTAAAATTGTATCTTGATTAATCGAGTATACTCGATAATATAAACAGTATGGATCAACAAATATGTATCGAGTTATACGATATAAATTAGCGATATATTTTATTTTTAGTCATTTTAAATTGTAAAGTGACATGAAAATTCTAATCATTACTTTTATTCTAAGGTAAAGTGAGTACTATCATCACCGTTAATTAATTACATGTTAATTAATTTTTAAATTGTTATTTAAAAAAAAATTAAAGTAGATAAATTATTTTAACCATCTCAAAAAATTCATAAATTTAATCTTTGAAATATATAAAGGATATATAATACAAACAACCTAAAAAAATAAAATTGGTTTATGAAATCAGAAAAATCCTAAATCAAACAAACAAAACTCGCGGTCCCTTGGTGGACGGTGGAAATTCATTCATCTAATTGACCCTAGCTAGCTAATTTGAAATTAGAACTTAATTGAGTTAAGTTGATTTTTTTTAACAAAAGTCGAGTTGAGTTTAAAACAAAACGTATACTTGGGGAAAAAAATATAGCACTTCTATAAAACAAATAAAAATAAAAATAGTAATTTTGGATAGTAAATGATTAATTGAAATAATTTGTATCAAAATCTCGAGTTTGGAACAAATTTTGGGACCCAATAGTATTTTCTTGATAATCTTGACTTATCACAAACTCACTCAAAAATTCATAACTAAAGATACTATTATTAGTAATTTAATTCGTCATACTGGGGTATTACATCAATCGTTTATCTTCTGAGTTGCATTACATTACAATTTAGAGCAATGAATTTTTTTTTTAATAATTGTTAATAATATTTAAATAGTGAGTCAGCGCGTTTGGGCCGATGTTGAGTCGGTCATTTCAACGCTTTCGAAGTATACTATATTATTCTTTTAAATTCAAATATATATTTTGCATGTTATTTAATTTTCATTTAGTTATCTTTAATTGAATCATATATATGGACTAATGAGTTACATTATATTGTATCAACAGGGTGACGACGGTGATTGAGCGGGATGACGATGTTTGGCGATTTTCATACTCCGAAGCAAATACGACGCCCACTGATGATCCTCCTCACACCGGGGCTCTACCAGCTTTACTTAGTTTACATTCTTTTGTAGTTTACATTATTTTTGACTTAGTTTACATTCTGAGTTACATTATTTTGTAAATTACATTATTTTTGATGTATTGCAGTTTAAACCTTGTCATTACTTTGGTTTTGTTGCGGTTTGACATTTAGTTTAATTTAGCTTAATGAGATATTTGATATAGTTTAGTTTAGATTAATGGGATGTTTTTGACCTTTTTACTTCTCAATTAGTTGGTTTTTGACATATTGTCGGCCTTGATAATTATAATTCATGTTTGGCCATATTGTTACCTTGTGTATGTGTATGTGTATGTGATGTTGGGAATACAGGTACAGGTACAAGATGTGGGTTAAATATCTGGATATTGTAAAAACAAATAAAATATTAAAAAAATATTATTCTCGACGGAATAGTTCTATTCTCGACAGAATTCCGTCGAAAATAAGTCCTTGCCATTTTGGCCATGTGCCACGTGTCACATATAGTCTCGACGGAATAGTGGTAATCTCGACAGAAATTCGTCGAGATTAAGAATTTACCATTTTAGCCAGGCTGCCACGTGGCATGCTTATCATCGATTGAATATCCTCGACAGACTAGATTCAATCGGAAATATATTCATACTGACCGAATATTAGGTCGAGGATAAGTCCGTCGAGGTTAAGCATCCCCGACCGAAAGATCGACCGACTTAATTTCGACCTGCTTATATACGACCGAATTTTCGATCGAATATTCCATCGGAATTAAGGTTAACCTCGACGGAATAACCTTATTACCGACGAAATATTCCGTCAGAAATAACTCTTTTTGTTGTAGTGTTTCCCACAAACATATCATTTTTGGTAAGTACAAATTTATCAGACACAAACACCAATTTGAAGCCATTCTTGCTAAGCAGTGACCCAGAAACTAGATTTTTGCGGATATCCGGCACATGAAGCACTTTGTTCAGAGTCAGTTCTTTGCCAGATGTCATTTTTAGCACAATCTTTCCACGTCCTTGAACCTTTGAACTTGAGGAGTTTCCCATGAAGAGTTGCTCGTCATTTTTTTCTGGTTTGTAGGTAGAGAACATCCATTTGTTGGAGCAAATTTGGCGAGTAGCGCCAGTGTCCACCCACCATTCTTTAGTGTTTCCTACTAAGTTACATTCAGATACAACCGCGGAGAGATTAATGTCTAAAACATCTTCAGAAAGTTTTTTCAGTTCTGTCACATTTGCTTGAGCCTTTTGTTCTTTCTTGAATTTCTTTGGCCTGCCACATTCATTTGATTTATGTCCTTGAATGCCACAGTTGAAGC
The DNA here is from genome assembly GCA_020205615.1 of Panax quinquefolius. NCBI lineage: Eukaryota > Viridiplantae > Streptophyta > Magnoliopsida > Apiales > Araliaceae > Panax > Panax quinquefolius. The sequence goes on from CM035151.1 coordinate 30,989,714, forward strand.
ACTTGCCTTTGAATTTTTTCTTGGCTTTGAAAGTACCTTCGCCTTCACGCTTCCTTTTGTTGTTATTGTTTGGCCTTTATTCTACCACATTAGCCTTTGCTTCAATGAAAATTTTCCCATTCTTCTTCTTAGATCCTCGATTGTCCTCTTCAATTCTAAATCGCACAATCAGTTCTTCGAGATTCATCTCCTTGCGTTTATGCTTAAGATAATTCTTGAAGTCTTTCCATAATAGTGGAAGTTTCTCAATCATTGCAGCAACTTGGAATGAGTCACTTAGTGACATTCCTTCAGAATGAATATCATGTAAGATTACTTGTAATTCTTGAACTTGGGTGATGACTGCTTTAGAGTCTATCATCTTATAGTCAAGAAATCTACCGACTATAAATTTCTTCATGCCAACATCTTCAGTTTTATATTTCTTATCTAAAGATTCCCAAAGTTCCTTTGCAATTTGAATTGTACAATACACATTATAAAGTGTATTGTCCAATTCGTTCAATACATAATTTCTGCAAAGAAAATCAGCATGTTTCTATGCGTCAACTGCATCCACTTTTTCCTTGTCGGTTTCTCCTTCAACAAGAGTAGGACATTCCTCTTGAAGAAACCTTGTCAAGTTCAAAGTTGTGGGATAGAAGAGCATCTTTTGTTGCCATCACTTGAAATCAGTTCTATTGAACTTTTCAGGCTTTTCTCCATGAGACATACTCACAACAGGGATGGTGCTAGTAGATGTCATTTCTGTTATACAAACATAGAATAATTTAAGAAATATACAAATAAGGAAAAACATAAACAAACAACAATAAATTTATGTTTAACAGAATGATGTGTATCCGAATTTCTCTGATGATTCTTTCTTATTAAATTTACTGGATGAGATAAGGTTGGCACTAATGATATATTATTTCTATAATATAGTTGGAAAGATTTTGTTAATGTCCAATACAATTATTATTTTGACAACCACATGCCATTACAATTTGCATTTATTTAATTTATTACTACTACACTACACAATACTGTACTACTCATATATATTTAAACAATATTTGATATGACGCCCCCAAAATAGGTATACATCACCCATCTTGAGTCGCCAAATACATGGTACAGAATTCAAATACAAACTTAATTATACAACAGTCGTGTAAAATATGACTACACATATGCTGTGAGTTTTAATACAAATATTGTCATCTAGACAATATACAAACTCAATGGGGTCCTCATTACATTTATTATCACACTATTTCACAGAATAGTGAGGACGTCTTTCCATCATTGTTGAATTTCCTCTTCTTGAAATGTTCATTCTTATTATTTTGGCCCTAATTACCACCAAAGTGGTTACCATTTCTGGCCTGTTGATTCCCTTCACGCTTGTTGTCACCGCTTCGATGACTGCTCTCATTGGTATTATCCTTTTGTCGGCTGATCTCTTTTGGTTGCGTTGACTCGTTATCGCGCTCCACTAACTGAGCCCTATTTACAACATCTGAATACAAACACAGTTTATAAGAAATAAGATATTAATGTATCTCCGGCTTCAAACCTCTTAAAAACATTCGCGTCATTCTCTCTTCATTATCAACCAAGTGGGACGCAAATCGGGACAACTCGGCAAACTTTGCTTCGTACTGCGACACGGTCATATTATTCTGCTCCAACTTGATGAATTCTACCTCTTTTATGTGATGAATACTTTCGGGATAATACTTGTCGTTGAATAGTTCTTGGAACTTCTCCCAAGACATCTTCAGTGCAGTAGGTTGAGTACGCTTTACCGATTCCCACCAATAATCTGCCTCTCCTCGCAACATAAAGGTGGCAAAGGGAATCTTTTGCTCTTTGGAGCATCCCAAGACATCAAATATCTTGGTGATCTGCTTTATCCATGCTTCCGCCTTAAGTGGTTTTGGCTCTCCAATAAACTCCGATGGTCCCAGCTCCTTGAAGCTATTTAGCGGTGACCATCCGAGAGTACCTACATTTTGGACAGGAGCCACTCTCGCCTAATGTTGCATAAATTGCATAAAGCCTCTGAACATTCCATCATTCATCATTTGGTCAGTATTGTTGTTTGCATGAGGATTGTCGCATTCCTGATGTACATTATCTTGATTAATTATATGTGGTGAATCAACACTCTCCTGTGCTCCATTGCTATTCTCAACATTCTCGGATGTCATTTTCAGATACTGCCACAAAACAAAGGTTAATTATCATATCACATATTATTCCTATATTCTGACCGACCAATTAAATACCAAATAAACTTAGGTAGGTCATACTACCAAAAGAATTCCCCGTCTCTCCTCACCTAGTTCTTATCTCACATCTCAGCCAGGGATCATATCCCTAAGTTTTGATACCAACTATGACGCCCCCAAAATAGGTATACATCACCCATCTTGAGTCGCCAAATACATGGTACAGAATTCAAATACAAACTTAATTATACAACAGTCGTGTAAAATATGACTACACATATGTTGTGAGTTTTAATACAAATATTGTCATCTAGACAATATACAAACTCAATGGGGTCCTCATTACATTTATTATCACACTATTTCACAGAATAGTGAGGACTACTAATGCACCATCTAGGACCATCACTCTGTTCCTCGACTAGTCCCTGCTACGTTCTCATTTCCTGAAGAGAACAATGAAAGCAAAAGGGTGAGCTCAACTAGCCCAAAGAAGAAATATTATGACTAAGATAATGCGAATAAATTATCATTAGCCTTCAACAATGCTTTAAACCGATAAAATATAACAAACATCAAGTTTAATCATAAATGAACAAGCAATCCATTAGAAGAGTCAAGTAGAGAATAAAATCTACTATCTTCTATGATTTAAAAGGTTTTTCATTACTTTTATATTTGAGACTCGACTTAATAAATAATCCACATCATCCTGCAAGATGACGGCCAGGATATTCATTAATATCACGACCACAAATTATCCATGCACTCACGGGCCAAGGATATTTGTGTATTCATTAATGGTCATGATCATGCCAACAATCGTCCATCAATGCACTAAGGGCGAATGAGGACTTTTTCCACATCATTTGTAATATTACGGTCATGATTACCTTTGAATAATCACGGTCATAATCATACCAAGTCCATCATATGACTACATGTGACGCCCCAAAATAGGTATACATCACCCATTCACGAAGTCGCCAAATACATGGTACGTAAACAACTACAACTACATTAATACAATTGTGTAAATGCAAAATACGACAACACATAAATCATGAGTTTAAATACAAATATTGTCTTCTAGACAATATCCACACTCAAATAAGTCCTCATTACAATTATTGATACACTATTTTACAAAATAGTGAGGACTACTAAAACAACTGTCTTGAACCATTACTCCACACCCCGACTAGTTCCCGCTATATTCTCGTCTCCTGAGAAGAAAAATGGAACAAAAAGGAAAAGGGTGAGCTCAACTAGCCCAATAAAGAATATTATGACTAAGATAATGTACAACAAATTATCCTTAGTCTTCAACAGGAAAATCTGATAGAATACAATAGACAACAAGTTTTAGATCAACAATCTGCAGCGGAAACAACAATTCATTAGAAGAGTTAAGTAGAGAATGCAATCTACTATCTTCTATATATGAATTTAAAAGTCCATCATCGATATTTTATCCTGTAACATCAATCAATATACATCTTGAATCAAATAGTCATCCTTTGCAGTACAGCCAAAGATATTCAAGCGATTGGTCATGTTCATCTCAACACTGTTCATCTTTGCTTTCTGGGCCAAAGATATTCGTTAATTGGTCATGTTCATTTAAACACTGCTCATCTTTGCACTACGGCCAAAGATATTCATTATAAAATCATTCATCTTTTACCACTACGGGCCAAAGATATTCGATTATATCATCATTTAGAATGAGGATGATGAAAAATATTTTAAAGGAAACGAATCCAGTGAAACAAAAGAATAAATATTAAGAATTCGTACTTTAAACAATCCAAGTTCAAAAATACTTCATAAATAATCAGAGTGGAGTAAAATTCAAGAATGATCAAAACATAGATCCAATCAAAGATAGGAATCATAACAGACGATCTTGGACACAGAAAAGAAAATTTAATTTTTCTGTGAATAGTGTCGTATTCGTGAATAGTGCCGTATACGTGAATAATGCCGTATACGTGAATAGTAACTCTGACCTCAAAAGATAGAAATTTCACAAAAAAACATCATCACACTTCGTGAATAGTAACTCCTGAATAATAACTCATGAATAGTAATCCCGACATGAAAAATTTCCAAATTTGATAAAAATTTCCAACCAATATTTTGGCATAATGATATTGAAGAAATAATATCATTTTATAATAAAATAACATCCCTTACCTCAGAAAGAATAGTACTTCTGACTGGAATACTGGATATAGTGCTGAAAGAACTTGCACCGTATAGCAATACTCAAAGTACTAAAATACTCACAAGAATACGCTCATTATATCGAGAGAGAAAGAGAGAGAAATCTGTAGTTTCTGGTGTGATTTTCAATTCTAACCTAAGCACCCTATTTATAGAAAATTGCTTAGAACACCAAAGAAGAAAATTTAATAAAATATTAATATATATTTTTTAAATTTCCTACGCACCCTTATTTTGCCCAAAACATCAGCCACCAAGTAGCCACCGCACAAAGCTTACAAAAAACGTTTTTCTTATTAAAAATAATTAAAACTTCCAAAATCAATTATTTTTAATTTCGAACTTCAATAATTCATAATAAATAGTCGTTTTATCAGAAAATTTAAATCTCGCGTTTTTTTATAGGAAATTTAATTCTCTACAACTTTTCAGAAGAAAGTTTTTCCAAATTTCAAACAGAAATTGACCGAAATCCATAAACGGACGATTTTACAGGCTATAATCAAATTTCAGTCAAGAAATGGGGTCCACCGTCACACAAAACATGTGTTAATCATTTAATGCAACAAAAATACTCTTCCTCCTTATATACTCATATATCCCACATTCATTGTAAAAATATCATCATTATTATATTATAATAATATAATAAATTATTTTATCAGAAAAGATAATATATTATTTTTCAACAATTGCCACATTAAAAATTTTCTCCATCTATATCCACATAAAATGAATATTTTCCTTATCATATAAATCAATAATTAATTATTCACAAATAATATTACAGAATCACGAAGATCGCAACTGTGCCGTTCCCGAGGAAAGGGGGCTTTCCAATAAAGATTTCTCTCTTCTTGGCCAAGCAATTAGGTGACCAAACCTCTCCTTCGATGTAACTTTCTAGACATTGCCAATAATGTTTTCTAATAATATTATTCAGATAATATGAATTATTGCTCAGATAATGAAAAATCTTTGTGTAGTGATAATTATTGAAATAACGGTAATATAAAAATCAACGCAAAGAATTATTGAATCAATAAAATAAATAATTTAAGCAAGAATTATCGTGTAACAATTATTGAGTAATGCCTTTTACGTAAGAATCAATAATTGGTGCAATACCGTGCGCTTCTTGCTCAACAACGCCAGACATCTTGTGTTTTAACTACCGGATATTCCAACAAAGATAATTTGTGAATAATCGCTACTGTTATTTATAACAACTTATACTTGTCGTTTTCTTCATTCAATTGTTTTCCGTTATGGGGTCCACACAAGGCTGCGTCGTCGTATGAATATTCCCCGACAGCAAGAATATTCCACGACCAAACGAATATTCCCCGACAACAATGAATATTTTATAACCACATGCTTATTTGAAATATTTGCGCATTTTACCCATAACTAACCACATTAATCAAATCAACCCTTACTATTTCAAAATAATAAATAGAGAAAATTAAATCTTTATTTATAAAAAGTTGGGGCCTTACAACCTCCCCTCCTTATGAAATTTGGCGAGTAGCGCCAGTGTCCACCCACCATTCTTTAGTGTTTCCTACTAAGTTACATTCAGATACAACCGCAGAGAGATTAATGTCTAAAACATCTTCAGAAAGTTTTTCCAGTTCTGTCACATTTGCTTGAGCCTTTTGTTCTTTCTTGAATTTCTTTGGCCTGCCACATTCATTTGATTTATGTCCTTGAATTCCACAGTTGAAGCACTTGCCTTTGAATTTTTTCTTGGCTTTGAAAGTACCTTCGCCTTCACGCTTCCTTTTGTTGTTATTGTTTGGCCTTTATTCTACCACATTAGCCTTTGCTTCAATGAAAATTTTCCCATTCTTCTTCTTAGATCCTCGATTGTCCTCTTCAATTCTAAATCGCATAATCGGTTCTTGAGATTCATCTCCTTGCGTTTATGCTTAAGATAATTCGTGAAGTCTTTCCATAATAGTGGAAGTTTCTCAATCATTGCAGCAACTTGGAATGAGTCACTTAGTGACATTCCTTCAGAATGAATATCATGTAAGATTACTTGTAATTCTTGAACTTGGGTGATGACTGCTTTAGAGTCTATCATCTTATAGTCAAGAAATCTACCGACTATAAATTTCTTCATGCCAACATCTTCAGTTTTATATTTCTTGTCTAAAGATTCCCAAAGTTCCTTTGCAATTTGAATTGTACAATACACATTATAAAGTGTATTGTCCAATTCGTTCAATACATAATTTCTGCAAAGAAAATCAGCATGTTTCTATGCGTCAACTGCATCCACTTTTTCCTTGTCGGTTTCTCCTTCAACAAGAGTAGGACATTCCTCTTGAAGAAACCTTGTCAAGTTCAAAGTTGTGGGATAGAAGAGCATCTTTTGTTGCCATCGCTTGAAATCAGTTCTATTGAACTTTTCAGGCTTTTCTCCATGAGACATACTCACAACAGGGATGGTGCTAGTAGATGTCATTTCTGTTATACAAACATAGAATAATTTAAGAAATATACAAATAAGGAAAAACATAAACAAACAACAATAAATTTATGTTTAACAGAATGATGTGTATCCGAATTTCTCTGATGATTCTTTCTTATTAAATTTACTGGATGAGATAAGGTTGGCACTAATGATATATTATTTCTATAATATAGTTGGAAAGATTTTGTTAATGTCCAATACAATTATTATTTTGACAACCACATGCCATTACAATTTGCATTTATTTAATTTATTACTACTACACTACACAATACTGTACTACTCATATATATTTAAACAATATTTGATATGACGCCCCCAAAATAGGTATACATCACCCATCTTGAGTCGCCAAATACATGGTACAAAATTCAAATACAAACTTAATTATACAACAGTCGTGTAAAATATGACTACACATATGCTGTGAGTTTTAATACAAATATTGTCATCTAGACAATATACAAACTCAATGGGGTCCTCATTACATTTATTATCACACTATTTCACAGAATAGTGAGGACTACTAATGCACCATCTAGGACCATCACTCTGTTCCCCGACTAGTCCCTGCTACGTTCTCATTTCTTGAAGAGAACAATGAAAGCAAAAGGGTGAGCTCAACTAGCCCAAAGAAGAAATATTATGACTAAGATAATGCGAGAATAAATTATCATTAGCCTTCAATGATGTTAAACCGATAAAATATAACAAACATCAAGTTTAAGCTGCAAGTGAACAAGCAATCCATTAGAAAAGTCAAGTAGAGAATAAAATCTACTATCTTCTATGATTTAAAAGGTTTTTCATTACTTTTATCATTTGAGACTCGACAATAAATAATCCACATCATCCTCGCACTACTACCAAGGATATTCATTAGTATCACGACCACAAATTATCCATGCACTACGGGCCAAGGATATTCGTGTATTCATCAATGGTCATGATCATGCCAACAACTGTCCATCAATGCACTACGGGACAATGATGACTTTTTCCACATCATTTGTAATATTACGGTCATGATTACACCGAATAACCCTTGGTCATAATCATACCAAGTCCATCTATACACTACAGGCCACAGATGACTTTTAACATAATATAAATATGAGGATGATGACAATGATATAAGAATTCAATAAAACAAGTTCAAGAATTAATTTATCCAGGAACCAATAACGTCCAAATTATCAACATGATACTTCTTTGTGGAGTAAAATTCAAGAATGCTCAGAAGATTATTTCCATGAAAAGATACTAGATGAAGCGCAAATATCAAGGTTTTTCCACTAATTTCATGGAGTATAGAAGTCAAAACTTTAACCAACTGAGTATAATAAAGAATGGAATAACAAAAGAAATCACCAGGCATGCGATAGACCGCATGCATGAGTTATTCCAATAGAATAATAAATAATGGAATCAGTCGTGCAGAACGCATGCAGACGTGATATTCAAATGTAATAATAAATAATGGAACTGTGTCATGCGTGAGACGCATAGGCGAGGATATTCTAATGTAATAATAAACAATGAGAACCAGTCATGCGTAGCGCACGGCATACGAGGATGTTCCAATGAATAATAAAGAATGGAATAATGTAAGAATTTCACCAAGTATAGGTATCCCAGCGTATACTGAGTTATTCCAACAGAATAATAAAGAATGGAATAATAGAAGTTCTCTTCACGAATAAGAAAGAAAGAATACCACTTACGAAAGTACAACAAATAATATCCCTTACTAGTAAAAGAATAGTATTTCAATTTGGTAGGCGAGGATATTCTTGAAGAAAACTTACACTACGCTTCAAAGCTTCTTAAAACTCTAAAGAAATACGCCAAGATTATAGAAGAAGAACTCTCTATAGTTTCTCTCTACAGAGTTTCGGTGAATTCGTAAGAAATAATGAAGGAATGAGCTTTATTTATAGAAGAATGGACGCATAGTAACTAATTCATGAAACGGTCAGATTGATTTACTTTTAATCGGACGATTCCATATTTAAAGCAAAATCTTTTAAATAAAATATAATATATTCTATTTATAATCTAATAAAACGAATAACTTTATAAAAGATTTTACTATGCAAAATACTACGCAGGCACTATGCAATACTATGCATAATAAAATATAATATATTATAATTATTGTCTAATAAAACAAATAACTTTATAAAAGTATTCTGTTTTATATAAAAAGATTTTACTATGCAAAACACTATGCATAATAGAATATTATATATTCTATTTATAGTCTAATAAAACGAATAACTTTATAAAAGTATTATGTTTTATATAAAAAGTTTTCTGTTTTATTACATTAATAATACTAATAAAACAAAACTCATCATCATTAATATAATTTACAATATTAATCGACCAGGTCGTTCCCAGGAAAGAGGGGGCTTTCTAACAAGGATTTCTCTCCATTGGCGCGCAATTAGGTGACCAAACCTCTCCTTGACAGAACTTCTAGACATCGTTAATATTACAAATAATAATATTAATAACTTTGTCATCTCAATTATTGATTAAAAAATATTGACAATAATTGAATCAAATAATGTGAGATACAATGCAACAATTACTGTAACAATAATTGAACAAAACTGAGTGACTTCTCACGTAAGCATCAATAATCAATACCGTGTTAACTCTTTGTGCAACTACGGCAGATATCACGTTACTTTTAACAAGGGTGTTTCAACAGTTAATCGTAAAACTTCCGCCGTTATTTTCATAAAGTATTTTTTTGTCGTTTTTCGAATCCGACAATAATTACATTGTGGGGTCCACCAATGATTGTCTTGGTTATCACGAATATTCCTGTTAAAACGAATATTCCCCGACCAATCGAATATTATATAACAACTTGCGCACTTTACAAAATTTATAAATATTACCCACAACTATAACATTATATCAAATTCATTCCATAATATTCAAAAATGATATTTATAGAAAATTCATCTTTATTTGTAAAAGTTTGGGTCTTACAACCTCCCCTTCTTATGAAATTTCGCCCTTAAAATTAGGTTACATACTTGGTATGTCGAAGAGGTAAGGATACCTTGATTTCATTTCAGATTCTAACTCCCAGGTCATTTCCTCAACATCGTTGTTTCTCCACAAAACTTTAACTTGAGGTATAACCTTGGAGCGTAGAATATATTCCTTCTTATCCAAGATTTGAACAGGAACCTCTTCATACATCAAATCTTCCGCTATTTCGTTCGGTTCTAACTCAATAATGTGGCTCGGGTCTTCCACATATTTACGTAACATGGATATTTGAACAACGTTATGAACACGAGACATACTTGGCGGTAAAGCGAGTCTATACGCCATAGTTCCTACTCGATCAAGGATTAAAAATGGGCCAATAAATCGAGGATTGAGCTTCCTCTCTTTCCAAATCTTGTAACTCCTCTCCATGGAGAAACACGTAACAACACATGATCTCCAATATCGAATTCCACGTCCTTTCGATGAAGATCAGCATAACTCTTTTGTCGATCTTGTGAGGTTTTTATACGTTGCCAGATCGTTTGAATCTTTTTTGTAGTCATACGTACCAACTCCGATCCCAACAACGATGCTTCACCCACCTCATCCCAGCATACTGGAGAACGACACTTTCTTCCATACAACGCTTCGAATTGAGCCATACCAATACTTACTTGATAAATGTTGTTGTAGGAAAACTCCACCAATGGTAAGAACTTGTCCCAAATTTCCTTGAAATCAAGGACACAGAGTCTTAATAGATCTTCAATAGTTTGAATAGTCCTCTCGATCGTCCATCCGTCAAATCGAGGATGATATCTGAAAGCTAAATCGTAAATCCGTGCCCATAGCTTTTTGCAAACTAACCCAAAATCGTGAAGTGAATCTTGGGTCTCGATCAGACACTATAGATATTGGCATACCATGCAATCTTATAACCTCGTTTATGTACATATGAGCAAGAAGTTCAAGTGTATAAGTTTCTCGTATAGGTAAGAAGTGAGTAGACTTGGTCAATCTATCAACAATGACCCAAATTGCATCTAGGCCTTGAGAAACCTTGGGAAGACCAGTAACGAAATCCATGATAATGTGCTCCCACTTCCATTCTAGAATTTCAAGTGGTTGCAATGGACCTTTTGGTACTTGATGCTCCGCTTTAACTCGTTGACAAGTTAGACACCTTGAGATAAACATCGCTATCTCTCTCTTCATATTGCTCCACCAAAATGTATGACGAAGATCATGATACATTTTGGTACTCCCAAGATGGATTGCAAACGGTGGGTTGTGTGCCTCCATCATGATTTTATACTTTAAATCAGGGTCGTTAGGAACACAAAGTCTGGAGATGACTCGAAGTATTCCTTCTTCATCTATTCTTGCTTCCGGCATAGCATCTTCTTGTACTTTCTTCCTCATACGTATCAGCTCCAGGTCTATAGCTTGAGCAGCTTTAACTTTATCAATTAAAGTCGATTCTACTCGTATATTCGCCATCATCACATGGGTCCCTGTAGTCTTTAACTCTATCTCCATCCTTTGCAAGTCACACAAAATGGCCCTTCATGCGTTGACAATATCGCACTCGTACCAAGATATGATCTTCTACTCGATCATGCGCCGCCTACCACGTTCGCATTTCGGGGATGGTATTGGATGTATGATCACAATCTTTCAATGATTCAAGCCAACGCGTCGTTGTCGCATGTTGAGTTCCTTTTGAGTGAAGAAATATTTGAGGCTTTTATGATCCGTAAAGATCTCCACTTTCTCCCCATACAAGTAATGCCTCCAAATTTTAAGTCTAAAGATAACAAATGCTAACTCTAGATCATGAGTAGGATAATTCCTCTCATATTCTTTGAGTTGTCGAGAGGCATAAAGCTATGACTTTTCCATGTTGCATGAGAACACATCCCAACCCTTTTTGCAGAAGCATCCTTTGTAGATGACAAATCCCTCCGAACCGGATGGTATTGTCGTAAGTGTTTGAAATGAGTCTCCTCTTGAGTTCTTAAAAACTCTTCTCACATTCTTCGCTCAAACCGAACTTTGTATCTTTCCGAGTCTGCTGAGTTAATGGAGTAACGATTTGAGAAAATCCTTCCACGAATCTTCGATAATAACCAGCTAAACCGAGAAAGCTACGTACTTCGGTCACTGATTTAGGTTGCTCCCAGCTTTGAATTGCTTCAATTTTTGTCGGGTCAACAGATATTCCATGACTTGATACTACGTGCCCAAGGAATGCTACTTCCTCAAACCAGAACTCGCATTTGTTCAACTTGGCATAAAGCTTGTATTCACGAAGCTTTTGGAGTACCAGCCTCAAGTGTTTCTCATGATCTTCACGGCTTTTGGAATAAATAAGGATGTCATCAATAAAGACGACCACAAAGTGATCGAAATATTCCTTTAATACTCGGTTCATCATAGCCATGAAGGCAGCAGGAGCATTAGTCAATCCAAAATACATGACTCGGAATTCATAATGCCCATACCGAGTTTTGAAAGCCGTCTTTGGAATGTCATATGTTCTAATCTTCAATTGGTGATATCTGGAACGAAGATCAATCTTTGAAAAGAATTTGGCTCCTTACAACTGGTCAAACAGGTCATCAATACGTGGAAATGGGTACCTATTTTTGATGGTGACATGATTCAACTCCCGATAATCAATATAAAGTCGCATACTCCCATCTTTCTTTTTCACGAATAGAACAGGAGCACCCCAAGGAGAAGTACTAGGACGAATAAAGCCAATGTCTAACAATTCCTGCAGTTGGGTCTTTAACTCCTGAAGTTCAATAGGAGTCATTCGATATGGGGCTTTGGAAATGGGTTTTGTACCGGGTTCAAGGTCGATACAAAATTCAATTTCACGCTCTGGGGGTAGGCCAGGAAGTTCTTCAGGGAACACGTCAGGGAATTTATTAACAATAGAAATATCATTCAAAACTGACATATTTTTGTTTAGATCCGTGACATGAGCTAAGAAAGCTTGATATCCGTTTTTCAATAAACGAATAACTTTATGGCTTGAGATAACCATGATTGATTTTAATGGTTTGGTCGCTTGAATTCGCCTAATCGGTTGATTAGGAATATGAAAGCTAACAACCTTACGAAAATAATCAATTTTAGCATGATGAGTAGTTAACCAATCAATCCCTAGAATCACATAAAATGCATGTATTTTCAATGAAATAAGATCGACAGGTAATGTGAGGGTACCGATTTGAACCAAACAAGACTTATAAACAGTGGATGTAATGAAGGTTTCTCCCAACGGAGTTTCCATAAATAAGTCAAAGTCTAATTTCTCCGGAGTCAAATTTAATCGTTGAGCGCAAGTAGGAGAAATAAAAGAATGGGTAGAACCGGTATCAAATAAGGTATAGACTTCGCTAGAGTTTATGATAAGCTTATCTGTGATGACCTCGTTCGGGTTCCTTTCTTTTTGTGAGGTCACAACAAACGCTCTCCCTTGCACTACCGGCTTTGACTTTTCTGGGACGGCCTTTGGTGCCTCCATCCTAGCTGAAATTATCTTCGGTGAACGACAAAATCGGGCTAAGTGACCTTCTCTTCCACAATTATAACATGCTTCGGACGGCATCGCGCAGTTTAGACTGATGTGTCCCTCCCCTCCGCATTTGAAGCATATGATAGGTGGTCGTTCTCCTTCCTTAACAACGGGTGTTGGTGCTGACGTCTTTCCATCATTGTTGAATTTCCTCTTCTTGAAATGTTCATTCTTATTATTTTGGCCCTAATTACCACCAAAGTGGTTACCATTTCTGGCCTGTTGATTCCCTTCACGCTTGTTGTCACCGCTTCGATGATTGCTCTCATTGGTATTATCCTTTTGTCGGCTGATCTCTTTTGGTTGCGTTGACTCGTTATCGCGCTCCACTAACTGAGCCCTATTTACAACATCTGAATACAAACACAGTTTATAAGAAATAAGATATTAATGTATCTCCGGCTTCAAACCTCTTAAAAACATTCGCGTCATTCTCTCTTCATTATCAACCAAGTGGGACGCAAATCGGGACAACTCGGCAAACTTTGCTTCGTCTTTACACTGGTCATATTATTCTCGCTCAACTTGATGAATTCTACCTCTTTTATGTGATGAATACTTTCGGGATAATACTTGTCGTTGAATAGTTCTTAGAACTTCTCCCAAGACATCTTGGGCGATGGGTTGAGTACGCTTTTACCGATTCCCACCAATAATCTGCCTCTCTCGCAACATAAAGGTGGCAAAGGGAATCTTTTGCTCTTTGGAGCATCCCAAGACATCAAATATCTTGGTGATCTGCTTTATCCATGCTTCCGCCTTAAGTGGTTTTGGCTCTCCAATAAACTCCGATGGTCCCAGCTCCTTGAACTGTTTAGCGGTGACCATCTGAGAGTACCTACATTTTGGACAGGAGCCACTCTCGCCTAATGTTGCATAAATTGCATAAAGCCTCTGAACATTCCATCATTCATCATTTGGTCAGTATTGTTGTTTGCATGAGGATTGTCGCATTCCTGATGTACATTATCTTGATTAATTATATGTGGTGAATCAACACTCTCCTGTGCTCCATTGCTATTCTCAACATTCTCGGATGTCATTTTCAGATACTGCCACAAAACAAAGGTTAATTATCATATCACATATTATTCCTATATTCTGACCGACCAATTAAATACCAAATAAACTTAGGTAGGTCATACTACCAAAAAAAATTCCGTCTCTCCTCACCTAGTTCTTATCTCACATCTCACCCGAGGATCATATCCCTAAGTTTTGATACCAACTATGACGCCCCAAAATAGGTATACATCACCCATCTTGAGTCGCCAAATACACGTAGCATGTAATTCAAATACAAACTTAATTATACAACAATCGTGTAAAATATGACTACACATATGTTGTGAGTTTTAATACAAATATTGTCATCTAGACAATATACAAACTCAATGGGGTCCTCATTACATTTATTATCACACTATTTCACGCAGAATAGTGAGGACTACTAATGCACCATCTAGGACCATCACCGTTCCCCGACTAGTCCTCGCTACGTTCTCATTTCACGAAGAGAACAATGAAAGCAAAAGGGTGAGCTCAACTAGCCCAAAGAAGAAATATTATGACTAAGATAATGCGAGAATAAATTATCATTAGCCTTCAACAAAGATGTTAAACCGATAAAATTTAACAAACATCAAGTTTAGCTGCGGCAGTGAACAAGCAATCCATTAGAAGAGTCAAGTAGAGAATAAAATCTACTATCTTCTATGATTTAAAAGGTTTTTCATTACTTTTATCGCTGAGACTCAGCTTAATAAATAATCCACATCATCCCTGCAGTACGGCCAGGGATATTCATTAGTATCACGACCACAAATTATCCATGCACTACGGGCCAAGGATATTTGTGTATTCATTAATGGTCATGATCATGCCAACAACTGTCCATCAATGCACTAAGGGCGAATGAGGACTTTTTCCACATCATTTGTAATATTACAGTCATGATTACACTGAATAATCCCTGGTCATAATCATACCAAGTCCATCTATGCACTACATGTGACGCCCCCAAAATAGGTATACATCACCCATTCTGAGTCGCCAAATACATGGTACAGAAACAACTACAACTACATTAATACAATTGTCGTGCAAAATACGACAACACATAAACTGTGAGTTTAAATACAAATATTGTCTTCTAGACAATATCCACACTCAAATAAGTCCTCATTACAATTATTGATACACTATTTTACAAAATAGTGAGGACTACTAAAACAACTGTCTTGAACCATTACTCCACACCCCGACTAGTTCCCGCTATATTCTCGTCTCCTGAGAAGAAAAATGGAACAAAAAGGAAAAGGGTGAGCTCAACTAGCCCAGTAAAGAATATTATGACTAAGATAATGTACAACAAATTATCCTTAGTCTTCAACAGGGAAAAATCTGATAGAATACAATAGACAACAAGTTTTAGATCAACAACTGCAGCGGAAACAACAATTCATTAGAAGAGTTAAGTAGAGAATGCAATCTACTATCTTCTATATATGAATTTAAAAGTCCATCATCGATATTTTATCCCTGTAACATCAATCAATATACATCTTGAATCAAATAGTCATCTTTGCACTACGTGCCAAAGATATTCATTGATTAGTCATGTTCATCTCAACACTGCTCATCTTTGCACTCACGGGCCAAAGATATTCGTTAGTCGGGTCATGTTCATTTAAACACTGCTCATCTTTGCACTACGGGCCAAAGATATTCATTATAAAATCATTCATCTTTGCACTACTGAGCCAAAGATATTGATTATATCATCATTTAGGACCGAGGATGATGAAAAATATTTTAAAGGAAACGAATCCGGTGAAACAAAAGAATAAATATTAAGAATTAGTACTTTTAAACAATCCAAGTTCAAAAATACTTCATAAATAATCAGTGGAGTAAAATTCAAGAATGATCAAAACATAGATCCAATCAAAGATAGGAATCATAACAGACGATCTTGGACGCGAGAAAAGAAAATTTAATTTTTACGTGAATAAGTGTCGATATTCGTGAATAGTCTTAGTATCGTGAATAATGCCAGTATCGTGAATAGTAACTCTCGACCTCAAAAGATAGAAATTTCACAAAAAAACATCATCACACTTCGTGAATAGTAACTCCTGAATAATAACTCATGAATAGTAATCCCGACATGAAAAATTTCCAAATTTGATAAAAATTTCCAACCAATATTTTGGCATAATGATATTGAAGAAATAATATCATTTTATAATAAAATAACATCCCTTACCTCAGAAAGAATAGTATTCCGATTGGAATCTTTGGATATAGTCTTTGAAAGAACTTGACATCAGTATAGCAATACTCAAAGTACTAAAATACTCACAAGAATACGCTCAATATATCGAGAGAGAAAGAGAGAGAAATCTGTAGTTTCTGGTGTGATTTTCAATTCTAACCTAAGCACCCTATTTATAGGAAATTGCTTAGAACACCAAAGCAGAAAATTTAATAAAATATTAATATATATTTTTTAAATTTCCTACGCACCCTTATTTTGCCCAAAACATCAGCCACCAAGTAGCCACCGCACAAAGCTTACAAAAAACGTTTTTCTTATTAAAAATAATTAAAACTTCCAAAAATCAATTATTTCAGAATTTCAGAACTTCAATAATTCATAATAAATAGTCGTTTTATCAGAAAATTTAAATCTCGCGATTTTTTTATAGGAAATTTAATTCTCTACAACTTTTCAGAAGAAAGTTTTTCCAAATTTCAAATGTAAATTGGCAAGAAATCCATAAACAGACGATTTTTGTTTATAATCAAATTTCAATCAAGAAATGGGGTCCACCAATCACACAAAACATGTGTTAATCATTTAATGCAACAAAAATACTCTTCCTCCTTATATACTCATATATCCCACATTCATTGTAAAAATATCATCATTATTATATTATAATAATATAATAAATTATTATATCGTAAAAGATAATATATTATTTTTCAACAATTGCCACATTAAAATTTTCTCCATCTATATCCACATAAAATGAATATTTTCCTTATCATATAAATCAATAATTAATTATTCACAAATAATATTCTGAGAATCACGATCGCAACCGGTGCCGCTCGAGAAAGAGGGGCTTTCAATAAAGATTTCTCACTTCTTGGTAGCTTGATTAGGTGACCAAACCTCTCCTTTCGATGTAACTTTCTAGACATTGCCAATAATGTTTTCTAATAATATTATTCAGGATAATATGAATTATTGTTCCGATAATAAAAAATACTGTGTAGTGATAATTATTGAAATAACAGTAATATAAAAAATCAACGCAGCAATTATTGAATCAATAAAATAAATACTAAACAGTAATTACTGTAATAATTATTGAGTAATGCCTTCTTACGTAAGAATCAATAATTGGTGCAATACTGGTGCTATCTTTGTTCAACAACGCCAGACATCGTGTTTTAACTATGGGTATTCCAACAAGATATACTTCATGAATAACCGCTACCAATTATTTATAACAACTTATACTTGTCGTTTTCTTCATTCAATTGTTTTCCGTTATGGGGTCCACACAAGGCTGTGCCGTCGTATGAATATTCCCCGACAGCAAGAATATTCCACGACCAAACGAATATTCCCCGACAACAATGAATATTTTATAACCACATGCTTATTTGAAATATTTGCGCATTTTACCCATAACTAACCACATTAATAAAATCAACCCTTACTATTTCAAAATAATAAATAGAGAAAATTAAATCTTTATTTATAAAAAGTTGGGGCCTTACAACCTCCCCTCCTTATGAAATTTCGTCCTCGAAATTGACATACGTACCTGGTGTTTTGAAAAGATGAGGATACCTCGCTTTCATTTCCGTTTCCAACTCCTAGGTCATTTTTTAATAGCATGGTTCCTCCACAAAATTTTGACTTGTGGTATGACCTTTGTGCGTAGGACATGCTCCTTCTTATCCAAAATCTTGACATGTATCTCCTCGTACGTTAAGTCCTCGACTATCTCGTCAGGTTCTAACTCAATGACGTGGTTCGGGTCGTCCACATAATTTCGTAACTTCGATACGTGAAAAACGTTATGAACACGTGTCATACTTGGCGGTAAAACGAGTCTATAGGCCACAGTTACTACTCGATCGAGGATTTCAAATGGACCAATAAATCGAAGGTTTGAGCTTTCCTCACATCGCCAATTCTCGCTTTTGGAATAACAACTTCTTGCACCTCCTTCTTCATATTCATCAGCTCCGGTGTGTAGCCTGAGCGATTTTAACTTTATCGATAAAAGTCGATTCTACTCGTATATCATCACATGGGTACCTAGAGTCTTCAACTCTATCATTTGTAAGTTATATGAAATGGGTCTTTAACAATATCGCATTCGTACTCGTATACGATCTTTTACTCAACACGTCAGCTACCACGTTCGCTTTTCCAGGATGGTATGGTCAGAACATGTGCCGAAATGAGTCTCCTATTGAGTTCTTCGAATCTCTTCCCACATTCCTTGCTCCATTCGAATTTTGTATCTCTACGAGTCAACTGCGTTAATGGAGTAGCGATTCGAGAAAATCTTTCCACAAAATTTTCGATAATGACCAGATAAGCATAGAAAGCTACGTATTTCGATTACTGACTTAGATTGCTCTCAACTATGACTCATATCCCAATCTTGGATAGCACGTCACAATGACACCTATCAGTTTACTACCGCACAAATATGGCGTCCCCTACGGAGAGTCTGGCTTCGGTGCATTCCACAAAAGAAGTCACCAGATAAAGGCTCGGGTACCAAATTCTATAGTTGAATTTTTAACTCCTGAAGTTCAATAGGAGCCATGAGATTTTAGAAATGGGTTTTGTACCGGGTTCAAAGTCGATACAAAATTCAATATCACACTTTGGGAGTAAGCCAAGAAACTCTTCAGGAAATACATCAGGAAATTTACTAACAATAGAAATATCATTCAAATCTGACGTATTTTTGTTTAAGTCCATAACATGGGCTAAGAAATCTTGACATCCGTTTTTCAATAAACGAATGACTTTATGGCTTAATATAAAAGTGTTTGACTTCAGTGGTTTGGTTACTTGAATTCGAATAACAGGTTGCTTAAGAATATGAAAACTAACAACCTTACGAAAGCAATCAATTTTGGCATGATGAGTAGTTAATCAATCAATCCCCAAAATAAGGTCAACAGGTAATGCGATGGTGCCAACTTGGATCAAACAAGATTTATAAGCAAGTGGATGTGATGAAAGTTTCTCTAACGGAGTTTCCACGAGATAAGTCAAAGTCTAATTTCTCCGAGTCAAGTTTAAAAGTTGAGCACAAGCATGAGAGATAAATGAATGGGTAGAAACCCAGGTATCTAATAAGGTATAACCGCAAAAATTATAATTAACTAACTTGCTAACTAACCGTTCGGGTTACTCACTTTTGAGAAGTCACGAAAAACGCCTTCCAAGAACCGAGGTGACTTTGACTTGTCCGGATAGCCTTTTGAGTCACCATCCCATTGGATGGGTTTTATTCTACCGTCATAATCTCGAGCGATATGACCTTCTTTTTTCCACAATTATAACATACCTTGGAAGGTTGTGAGCAGTTTGGAATTATGTGTCCCTCTTCTCCGTGATCTGTAGCATCTAACTGGCGCCTTTCTCCTCCTCTAAAATTCATTCTTGGTGTTGGTGCCGGCGTCTTTCCGTCATTGTTAAATCTTCTCTTCTTGAAATTTCCACTTGAGTTATTTCTTCTATTACTTGGCTATGATTACCATCAAGTGGTTACCATTCTCGCATGATAATTTCCTCCACATTGGTTATCATTGTTAGATGACCATCGCCATTGAAGACGATTATCATCGAGTTGTTGGTCATTATTCTTGATTGAGTAGACTCATTATCGCGCTCCAATAACTAAGCCCTATTTACAACATCCGAATATAAACAAAGTTTGTGAGAAATGAGGTATTGGCGTATTTTGGGTTTCAACCTCGCAGAAACATTCGCGTCATTCTCTCCTCATTATCAACCAAATGGGATGCAAATCGGGACAACTCAGCAAACTTAGCTTCGTACTGCGACACGTTCATATTGTTTTGCTCCAGCTTGATGAAATCTACCTCCTTCATGTGACGAATACTTTCGGGAAAGTACTTGTTGTTGAACAATTCTTGGAACTTCTCCCAAGACATCTTTAGTGCGGTAGGCTTAGTACGCTTTACGGATTCCCACCAATAATCTGCCTCTCCTCGTAATATAAAAGTGGCGAAAGGAACCTTTTGCTCCTCTGAGCATCCCAAGACATTAAATATCTTAGTGATCCGATTTATCCACGTCTCTGCCGTAGTAAGTGGTTCGGCTTTCCCAAAAACTCCGTGGTCCCTAACTCCTCGAATCGCTTAGCGGTGACCATCCGTGAGTTGCGGTGTTTTCACTGTATTTTGAGCAGTAGTCTTTCTCGTTTGGTTTTGCATGAATTCTAGAAAGTTCCTAAACATACCATCGTTCATCATACGCTTTCGGTGGTGTTGTTTATGGAGGAACATTGCCCGACTGTTGCACGTTCTCCTCGTTGGTGAGCAAAGGTGTCTCCACGGTCTCATTTACTCCACTGTTAACATTCTCAATCGACATTCTTAAATACTGCCATAAAACAAGGGTTAATTTAACAAATTAACAAATCACATAATACCCCTATATTATGATGAGCACCAACAAATAAGCTTAGGTAGGACACACTAACGAAGGATTTACTCGTCTCTCCCTCCTAGTTCTATTCCCGATCTCCGCCAGAGACTATATCCCTAAGCTCGATATTAATCTGTGGCGCCCCAAAATAGGTATACATCACCCATTTTGAGTCGTCAAATACATAATGTGAAACAACTACAACTACATTAATACAATTGTCGTGCAAAAATACGATAACACATAAAGCTGTGAGTTTAAATACAAATATTGTCTTCTAGACAATATCCACACTCAAATAAGTCCTCATTACAATTATTGATACACTATTTTTCACAAAATAGTGAGGACTACTAAAACAACTGTCTTGAACCATTACTCCACACCCTTGGCTTAGTTCCGCTATATTCTCGCCTCCTAAGAAGAAAAATGGAACAAAAAGGAAAAGGGTGAGCTCAACTAGCCCAGTAAAGAATATTATGACTAAGATAATGTACAACAAATTATCCTTAGTCTTCAACAGGGAAAAATCTGATAGAATACAATAGACAACAAGTTTTAGATCAACAACTGCAGTGGAAACAACAATTCATTAGAAGAGTTAAGTAGAGAATGCAATCTACTATCTTCTATATATGAATTTAAAAGTCCATCATCGATATTTTATCCCTGTAACATCAATAAATATACATCTTAAATCAAATAGTCATCTTTTCACTACAGGCCAAAGATATTCATCAGTTGGTCATGTTCATCTCAACACTTGTTCATCTTTGCACTACGAGCTAAAGATATTCGTTAGTTGGTCATGTTCATTCAAACACCTGTTCATCTTTACACTACGGGCCAAAGATATTCATTATAAAATCATTCATCTTTGCACTACAGGCCAAAGATATTCAGTTATATCATTATTTAGGACTGAGGATGATGAAAAATATTTTAAAGGAAACGAATCCAGTGAAACAAAAGAATAAATATTAAGAATTCGTACTTTAAACAATCCAAGTTCAAAAATACTTCATAAATAATCAGAGTGGAGTAAAATTCAAGAATGATCAAAACATAGATCCAATCAAAGATAGGAATCATAATGAGATGATCTTGGACACGTAAAAGAAAATTTAATTTTTACGTGAATAAGTGTAAATGATAAGTGAATAAAGTCAGTATCGTGAATAATTCCGTATACGTGAATAGTAACTCTGACCTCAAAAGATAGAAATTTCACAAAAAAACATCATCACACTTCGTGAATAGTAACTCCTGAATAGTAACTCGTGAATAGTAACTCATGAATAGTAACCCCGACATGAAAAAGTTCCAAATTTGATAAAAATTTCCAACCAATATTTTGGCATAATGATATTGAAGAAATAATATCATTTTCGAATAAAATAACATCCCTTACCTCGAAAGAATAGTACTTCGATTTGGAATCTTTGGATATAGTCTTTGAAAGAACTTGCATCAGTATAGCAATACTCAAAGTACGAAAATACTCACAAGAATACGCTCATTATATCGAGAGAGAAAGAGAGAGAAATCTGTAGTTTCTGGTGTGATTTTCAATTCTAACCTAAGCACCCTATTTATAGGAAATTGCTTAGAACACCAAAGAAGAAAATTTAATAAAATATTAATATATATTTTTTAAATCTCCTACGCACCCTTATTTTGCCCAAAACATCAGCCACCAAGTAGCCACCACACAAAGCTTACAAAAAACGTTTTTCTTATTAAAAATAATTAAAACTTCAAAAAATAAATTTATAGGAAATTTAATTCTCTACAACTTTGTAGAAGAAAGTTTTTCCAAATTCCAAACAGAAATTGACCGAAATCCATAAACGGACGATTTTACAGGCTATAATCAAATTTCAGTCAAGAAATGGGGTCCACCAACACACAAAACATGTGTTAATCATTTAATGCAACAAAAATACTCTTCCTCCTCATATACTCATATATCCCACATTCATTATAAAAATATCATCATTATTATATTATAATAATATAATAAATTATTTTATCAGAAAAGATAAAACATTATTTTTCAACAATTGCAACTTTAAAAAATTTTCTCCATCTATATCCACATAAAATGAATATTTTCCTTATCATATAAATCAATAATTAATTATTCACAAATAATATTCTGAGAATCACAAGATCGACAAACGGTAGTTTCCCATGAAAGAGGGGCTTTCCAATAAAGATTTCTCCTTCTTGGCGGCTTGATTAGGTGACCAAACCTCTTCTTAGACAGAACTTTCTAGACATTGCCAATAATGTTTTCTAATAATATTATTCAGATAATATGAATTATTGTTCCGATAATAAAAAATACTTGGTAGTGACAATTATTGAAATAACAGTAATATAAAAAATCAACGCAGCAATTATTGAATCAATAAAATAAAATACTGAACAGTAATTACTGTAACAATTATTGAGTAATGCCTTCTTACATAAGAATCAATAATTGGTGCAATACCATGTGCTACTATTCAACAACGCATATTACTGTGCTTTAACCACCGGGTATTCCAACAGTATTAACGGTAACAACTGCACCGTTATTTATAACAACTTATACTTGTCGTTTTCTTCATTCCATTGTTTTTCGTTATGGGGTCCACACAAGGCTGCGCCGTCGTACGAATACTCCCCGACAACAAAAATATTCCACGACCAAACGAATATTCCCCAACAACAATGAATATTTTATAACCACTTGCTTATTTGAAATATTTGCGCATTTTACCCATAACTAACCACATTAATCAAATCAACCCTTACTATTTCAAAATAATAAATAGAGAAAATTAAATCTTCATTTATAAAAAGTTGGGGCCTTACACTACAGGCCACATATGACTTTCAACATAATATAAATATGAGGATGATGACAATGATATAAGAATTCAATAAAATAAGTTCAAGAATTAATTTATCTAGGAACCAATAACGTCCAAATTGTCAACATGATACTTCTTTGTAGAGTAAAATTCAAGAATGCTGGAAGAATATTTCCATGAAAAGATCTTTGGATGAAGCGCAAATATCAAGGATATTCCACTAATTTCATGAAGTATAGAAGTCAAAACTTTAACCAACCGAGTATAATAAAGAATGGAATAACAAAAAAATCACTGTGCATGCGATAGATCCATACATACTGAGTTATTCCAATGAGAATAATAAATAACGGAACTAGGTCATGTGTGACGCCCCAAAATCGGTATACATCACCCATCTTGGGTCGCCACTTACATGGTACGTAATTTAAATACAACTTACTAACATAAGCATCTGGTGTACAATACGACATAAAGCGTGAGTTTAAATACAAATATCGTCTACTAGATATTATACAAACTCAAAAAAGGAGTCCTCATTACAATTATTATCACACTATTTCACGTAGAATAGTGAGGACTACTAATGCTATCTTCGGGACCATCACTCGTTTCCGACTCTTCCCGCCTATATTCTCATTTCACGAAGAGAATAATGAAAGAAAAAGGGTGAGCTCAACTAGCCCGAAGAAGAAATATTATGACTAAGATAATGCGAATAAATTATCAATAGTCTTCAACAATGTTAAACCGATAAAATATAATAGACAACCCGGTTTAAGCAATAAAGGAATATGCAATCCATTAAAAGAGTCAAGTAGAAAATAAAGTCTACTATCTTTTAGGTTTTAAAAGGTTTTTCATCATCGTTATAGCCGAGACTCACTTTTAATAAATATTCCACATCATCAATCACCCCCGCACTACTGGCCAAGGATATTCTTTAGTATCACGACCACAATTATTCATGCACTACAGGGCCAAGAATATTTGTGTATTCATTAATGGTCATGATCATGCCAACAATCATCCATCAATGCACTATGGCGGCATCGAGGATTTTTATCACATCATTTGTAACATTTACGGTCATGATTACAAGAATAGTCTCCGGTCATAATCATACCAAGTCCATCTATGCACTTCATGGCCACATGATGACTTTCAACATAATATAAACATGAGGATGATGACAATGATATAAGAATTCAATAAAACAAGTTCAAGAATTATTTTATCCAGAATTATTAACGTCCAAATTATCAACATGATATCTTGTTTTGTAGAGTAAAATTCAAGAATGATCGGAAGAATATTTTCATGAAAAGATTTGGATGAAACGCAAATATCAAGGATATTCCACTAATTTCATGGAGTATAGAAGTCAAAGTTTTAAACTATTTGGGTATAATAAAGAATGGAATAACAAAAGAAATCACCATGCATGCGATAGATCGCCATGCAGACGTGTTATTCCAATGAATAATAAATAACGGAACCCAGTCGGGTGAAATTCACTGCAAAGCGGGATGTTCCAACAGAATAATAAAGATGGAACCGGATCAGGTGTAAAACACATGAGATATGATATTCCAACAGAATGATAAAGACGGAACCAGTCCGATTGTAAAATACATGCAGGATGTTCCATGCAGAATAATAGAAGAATGTCACCAAGTATAGGGTAAACCACATTATCTGAGTTATTCCAATGCAGAATAATAAGCAATGGAATAACAAGCAGTTCTCTTCATGAATAAGAAAGAATAGCACCCCTTACTTTTGGTAGGAGATTGAATATTGCAGCAGGTGTAGTAACAAAATACTCTTCTTCTTTCTCTCTTATTCTCTATACTTTCTCTCTCTATAGCTTGAATGAATTAAGTGAAAAATAATGAAGCACTAGGCCTCTATTTATAGAAGATTTCTAGCTAAGCACCGCTTAGTGTGTGAAAAGGCAAGTGGCTCGACGACTAATAATGTGAAAAGAAAAGTGGTTTGACGCTTTTGTAATGTGAAACGACAAGTGGTTCGGCCTTTTGTAATGTGAAACGACAAGTGGTTCGGCCTTTGTAATGTGAAACGACAAGTGGTTCGGCGACGTCGGTAAAGGTAATTACTATTGGCGAAGGTAATTACTATTCACAAGGGTAATTACTATTGACGAAGGTAAATACTATTGACGAAGGTAATTATTATTCACAAAGGTAATTACTATTGACGAAGAGACTCTTAGATGATGACATATGAGCCCCCATAAAATAATCAAACTTACCACAAATCATTTTATTTTTCATCAACACATATTTAATCTTTCAACAATTATTAATCATTTATAACTTGTCGCCTCAATTATTGATTTAATACTATAACATATTATATGAGATGATATCGTGACAATAATTGAATCAATAATATAAGAGATACGATACGCAAAGAATTTATGTAGTGAAAATAATTAAGCATAAATTGAGTGACTTCTCACGTAAGCATCAATAATCAATACGTAGTGCTACTTATGCAACCACGCGTAGACATCGTACTTTTACCAGGGTAGTTCAACAGTTTTAACAGTAACACCTCCGCCGTTATTTTTATAAAATATTTTGTCGTTTTCTCAATCCAAACAATAATTACATTGTGGGGTCTACTAATGATTGAGTAGTTATGCGAATATTCCCTAACAAAAAGAATATTCCCCACCAAACGAATATTTTATAACAACTTGCATACTTTGCAAAATTTATAAATATTACCCACAACTATAACATTATATCAAATTTATTCCATAATATTCAAAAATAATATTTATAGAAAAATTCATCTTTATTTATAAAAGTTGGGGTCTTACAACCTCCCTTCTTATGAAATTTTGCCCTCGAAATTAGGGTACGTACCTGGTATGTCGAAGAGGTAAGGATACCTTGATTTCATTTCAGATTCTAACTCCCAAGTCATTTCCTCAACATCGTGGCTCCTCCACAAAACTTTGACTTGAGGTATAACCTTGGAGCGTTTAATATGTTCCTTCTTATCCAAAATTTGAACAGGAACCTCGTCAAACGTCAAATCTTCCGCTATTTCATCCGGTTCTAACTTAATAATATGGTTCGGGTCTTTCACATATTTACGTAACATAGATATGTGAAAAACGTTATGAACACGAGACATATTTCAACAGAAAGCGAGTCTATAGGCCACAGTTCCTACTCGATCGAGGATTAAAATGGATAGATGAATCGAGGATTGAGTTTCCTCTCTTTCCAAATCTTGTAACTCCTTTCCATGGAGCAACTCTTAATAACACATGATCTCCTATATCGAATTCCATGTCCTTTCGATGAAGATCAAGATAACTCTTTTATCGATTTTGTGAGGTTTTTATACGTTGTCGGATCGTTTGAATCTTTTTTCCGTAGTCATACGCATTCAACTCCTACCCCAACAACGTTGCTTCACCCACCTCATCCCAAAGATACCGGAGAAGCGACACTTTCTTCCATACAACGCTCGAACGAAGCCATGCAAATACTTGCTTGATAAGCGTTGTTGTAGGAAAACTCCACCAATGGTAAGAACTTGTCCCAACTCCCCTTGAAATCAAGGACACACGAGTCTTAATAGATCTTCAAGAGTTTGAATAGTCCTCTCCATTGTCCCGTCGGTCTACGAGGATGATACGCCGAGAGCTAAATCGTAAGTCTGTGCCCATAGCTTTTTGCAAACTAACCCAAAATCGTGAAGTGAATCTTGGGTCTCGATCGGAAACTATGGATACCAAAGATACCATGCGATCTTACAATCTCGTTTATGTACATACGAGCAAGACGTTCAAGTGTATAAGTTTCTCAGATCGGTAAGAAATGAGCAAACTTGGTCAATCTATCAACAATGACCCAAATCGCATCAATGCCTTGAGAAACCTTAGGAAGACCCCAGAACGAAATCCATGGTAATGTGCTCCCACTTCCATTACGGAATTTCAAGTGGTTGCAATGGACCTTTTGGTACTTGATGCTTCGCTTTAACTCGTTGACAAGTTAGACACCTTGAGATAAAGCAGCCTATATCTCTCTCTTCATATTGCTCCACCAAAATGTATGGCCGAATATCATGATACATTTTGTACTCCTGTGATGGATTGCAAATGGTGTGTTGTGCGCCTCCATCATGATATTATACTTTAAATCGTGGTCGTTAGGAACACAAAGTCCGGAGTTGACTCAAGTATTCCTTCTTCATCGATTCTTGCTTCCTAAGATAGCACCTTCTTGCACTTTCTTCCTCATACGCATCGTACTCCAGTCCAGTAGCTTGAGCGACTTTAACTTTATCGATTAAAGTCGGTTCTACTCGTATATTCGCTATCATCACATGCGTGCATCTTGGAGTCTTTAACTCTATCTCCATCCTTTGCAAGTCACACAAAATGGGCCTTTGTGTTGACAATAACGCACTCATACTTGCATACGATCTTACTCAATGCGATCGCCTACCACGTTCGCTTTTTCGGGATGGTATTGGATGGTATGATCATAATCTTTCAACAGATTCAAGCCAACGCGTCGTTGTCGCATGTTTAGTTCCTTTTGAGTGAAGAAATATTTGAGGCTTTTATGATCCGTAAAGATCTCCACTTTCTCCCCATACAAGTAATGCCTCCAAATTTTAAGTCAGAAGACAACAAATTTGCCAACTCTAGATCATGAGTAGGATAATTCCTCTAATATTCTTTGAGTTGTCGCGAGGCATAGGCTATAACTTTTCCATGTTGCATAAGAACACATCCCAACCCTTTGCTCAAGCATCATCATGAGATGACAAATCCTCCGAGCCGGATGGTATTGTCGTAACAGTCTTTGAAATAAGTCTCTCTTGAGTTCTTGAAAACTCTTCTCACATTCTTCGCTCCAACCAGAACTTTGTATCTTTCCGAGTCATTTGAGTCAATGGAGTAGCGATTTGAGAAAATCCTTCCACGAATCTCCGATAATAACCGCTAAACCGAGAAAGCTACATATGATTTGATCATCGATTTAGGTTGTTCCCGACTTTGAATAGCTTCAATCTTTCTTTGGGTCAACAGATATTCCATGACTTGATACCACGTGCCCAAGGAATGCTACTTTCAAGCCCGAACTCGCATTTGTTCAACTTGGCATAAAGCTTATATTCACGAAGCTTTTGGAGTGTCGACCTCAAGTGTTGCTTTCATGATCTTCACGGCTTTTGGAATAAATAAGGATGTCATCAATAAAGGCGACCACAAAGTGATCTAAATATTCCTTGAATACTCGGTTCATCATATCCATGAAGGCAAGATGAGCATTAGTCAATCCAAAGGACATGACTAGGAATTCATAATGCCCAACCGAAGGTTAAAGCCGTCTTTGGAATGTCGTGGTTCTAATCTTCAATTGGTGATATCCGGAACGAAGATCAATCTTTGAAAAGAATTTGGCTCCTTGCAACCGTGGTCAAACAGGTCATCAATACGTGGCAATGGATACCTATTTTGATGGTGACATGATTCAACTCCGATAATCAATACAAAGTCGCATACTCCCATCTTTCTTCTTCACGAATAGAGCAGGAGCACCCCAAGGAGAAGTACTAGGACGAATAAAGCCAATGTCTAACAATTCCTGCGGTTGGGTCTTTAACTCTCGAAGTTCAATAGAGCCATTCGATATGGGGCTTTGGAAATAGGTTTTTTATCTGGGTTCAAGGTCGATACAAAATTCAATTTCACGCTTCTGGGGTAGGCCATGAAGTTCTTGAGGGGGAATACGTCAGGAAATTTATTAACAATAGAAATATCGTTCAAAAATGACGTATTTTATTTAAATCAGAATATGAGCTAAGAAAGCTTGACATCCGTTTTTCAATAAACGAATAGCTTTTTATGGCTTGAGATGACCGTGATTGATTTTAATGGTTTGGTCGTTTGAATTCGCATAATAGGTTGATTAGGAATATGAAAGCTAACAACCTTACGAAAACAATCAATTTTTGCATGATAAGTAGTTAACCAATCAATCCACAGAATCACGTCAAATGCAAGTATTTTTAATGAAATAAGATCGACGGTGTAATGTGAGGGTACCGATTTGAACCAAACAAGACTTATAAGCGGTGGATGTAATGAAGGTTTCTCCCAACGGAGTTTCCACAGATAAGTCAAAGTCTAATTTCTCTCGAGTCAAATTTAATCGATGAGCGCAAGTAGGAGAAATAAAAGAATGGGTAGAAAGCGGAATCAAATAAAGTATAGACTTCATTAGAGTTTATGATAAGCTTACCCGTGATGACCTCATTCGGGTTCCTTGCTCTCTGGGAGGTCACAACAAATGCTCTCCCTTGACTTCTACGGTTTGACTTTTTCGGGATGGCCTTTGGTGCCTCCATCCTAGTTGAATTTGTCTTGAGAACGACAAAAATCGAGCCAAGTGACCTTCTCTTCCACAATTATAACATGTTTTGAATGACATGGCGCAGATTTTGGATGATGTGTCCTCTCCTCCGCATTTGAAGCATATGATAGGTGGTCTTTCTCCTTCCTTAACAATGGGTCTTTGGTCTTTGACGTATTTCCACCATTGTTGAATCTTCGTTTCTTGAAATGTCCATTCTTATTGTTTTGGCCCTGATTACCACCGAAGTGGTTACCATATCTGGCCTGTTGATTCCCTCCACGCTTGTTGTCACCGCTTCGATGACTAGTCTCGCTGGTATTATAATTTTGCCGGCTGCTCTCTTTTAGTTGCGTTGACTCGTTATCGCGCTCCACTAACTGAGTCCTATTTACAACATCTGAATACAAACACAGTTTATGAGAAATAAGATGTTGACGTATCTTCGACTTCAAACCTCTTAAAAACATTCGCGCCATTCTTTCTTCATTATCCACCAAGTGGGACGCAAACCGTGATAACTCCGCAAATTTTGCCTCGTATTGCGACACGATCATATTGTTTTGTTCCAACTTGATAAATTCCACCTCCTTCATGTGGCGAATACTTTCAAGAAAGTATTTGTCGTTGAACAGCTCCTGGAACTTCTCCCAAGATATCTTGATCAAATGAGTTGAGTACGTTTTACCGAGATTCCACCATGAATCCGCCTCTCGCGCAACATAAAAAGCGACCTTTTGCTCCTCGGAGCATCCCAAGACATCAAATATCTTGGTAATCTGCTTTATCCATGCTTAGCGAGAAGTGGTTTTGGCTCTCCCTTAAACTCCGGTGGTCCCAGCTCCTTGAATTGTTTAGCGGTGGACCGCCGAGAGTTTCCGTGTTTCCACCTACGTTTTGGGCAGAGAGTCGCTCTCGCTTTCTTTGTTGCATAAATTGCATAAACCTCTCGAACATTTGATCATTCATCATTTGGTCGGTGTTGTTGTTTCGCATGAGGATTATCGCCTTCACGATGCACATTATCCACGATTATTGATATGTGGTGAATCAACGATCGTCTCATGGCTCCATTCTTTATTCTCAACATTCTCGGATGTCATTTTCGACATCGCCACAAAACAAAAGGTTAATTGACATGTAACAAATTATCCCTATCTTACGACCAACCAATAAAATAAGCACATAAACTTAGGTAGGTCATACTAGCGAAGGTATTCCCGTCTCTCCCCTCTAGTACTATTCTCACATCTTAGCCAGGATCATATCCTAAGCTCGATACCTGTTACCGTGACGCCCCCAAAATCAAGTATACATCACCCATCTTGGGTCGCCACTTACATGGTATGTAATTTAAATACAACTTACTAACATAAGCGTATGTATACAATACGACATAAAGCGTGAGTTTAAATACAAATATCGTCTTCACTAGATATTATACAAACTCAAAAAGGAGTCCTCATTACAATTATTATCACACTATTTCACGAATAGTGAGGACTACTAATGCTATCTTCAGGACCATCACTCGTTTCCCAGACTCGTCCCGACTATATTCTCATTTCTCAAGAGAACGGTGAAAAAAAGGGTGAGCTCAACTAGCCCAAGAAGAAATATTATGACTAAGATAATGCGAATAAATTATCAATAGTCTTCAACAATGTTAAACCGATAAAATACAATAGACAACCCGGTTTAATCAGCAGTAGGAATATGCAATCCATTAAAAGAGTCAAGTAGAAAATAAAGTCTACTATCTTTTAGGTTTTAAAAGGTTTTTCATCACTGTTATAGCTGAGACTCAGCTTTAATAAATATTCCACATCATCGAATCACCCCTGCACTACGGCCAAGGATATTCTTTAGTATCACGACCACAATTATTTATGCACTACGGGCCAAGAATATTTGTGTATTCATTAATGGTCATGATCATGCCAACAACTGTCCATCAATGCACTACTGACCTTCGAGGATTTTTATCACATCATTTGTAACATTACGGTCATGATTACATCGAATAGTCTCTGGTCATAATCATACCAAGTCCATCTATGCACTACAGGCCACAGATGACTTTCAACATAATATAAACATGAGGATGATGACAATGATATAAGAATTCAATAAAACAAGTTCAAGAATTATTTTATCCAGGAATTATTAACATCCAAATTATCAACATGATACTGTTTTGTAGAGTAAAATTCAAGAATGATCAGAAGAATATTTTCATGAAAAGATACTGGATGAAACGCAAATATCAAGGATATTCCACTAATTTCATGGAGTATAGAAGTCAAAGTTTTAACCAACTAGGTATAATAAAGAATGGAATAACAAAAGAAATCACCATGCATGCGATAGGCGCATGCAGATGAGTTATTCCAACAAAATAATAAATAACGGAACGAAGTCGGGTGAAATTCACACCCAATATGGGATATTCCAACAGAATAATAAAGATGGAACTGCATCCGTGTAAAACACGAGATATGATATTCCAACAGAATGATAAAAGAGGCGGAACCAGTAGGTGTAAAACACACATGCACGAGGATGTTCCAACAGAATAATAGAAGAATGTCACCAAGTATAGGGTAAACCACGATATATCAAAGTTATTCCAGCAGAATAATAAGCAATGGAATAACAACAGTTCTCTTCATGAATAAGAAAGAATAACACCCCTTACTTTTGGTAGGAGATTGAATCTTTAGCAGTTGTAGTAACAAAATACTCTTCTTCTTTCTCTCTTATTCTCTCTATACTTTTCTCTCTATAGCTTGAATGAATTCGTGAAAATAATGAAGCACTAGGCCTCTATTTATAGAAGATTTCTAGCTTAGCACTCTGCCGATGTGAAAAGGCAAGTGGCTCACGACGACTAATAATGTGAAAAGAAAAGTGGTTTGACGCCTTTTGTAATGTGAAACGACAAGTGGTTGGTTCATCAGTAATGTGAAACGACAAGTGGTTCGGCGCTTTTGTAATGTGAAACGACAAGTGGTTGACGTCGGTAAAGGTAATTACTATTGACGAAGGTAATTACTATTCCAAGAGGTAATTACTATTGAAGGTGAAGGTAATTACTATCGATTTGAAGGTAAATACTATCGATGAAGGTAATTACTATTCATTAAAGGTAATTACTATTGTGAAGAGACTCTTAGATGATGACATATGAGCCCCCATAAAATAATCAAACTTACCACAAATCATTTTATTTTCATCAACACATATTTAATCTTTCAACAATTATTAATCATTTATAACTTGTCGTCTCAATTATTGATTTAATACTATAACATATTATACGAGATGATCTTTGTGACAATAATTGAATCAATAATATAAGAATACGATAAAGCCAATTATCGTAGTAATAATTAAGCATAGGTGAGTGACTTCTCACGTAAGCATCAATAATCAATCTGAGTGTGCTACTATGCAACCACGCCAGACATCGTAGATTACTTTACTTTACCCGGGTAGTTCAGCAGTTTTAATGGTAACACCGCCGTAGTTATTTTTATAAAATATTTTTGTCGTTTTCTCAATCCGACAATAATTCTGTTGTGGGGTCCACCAATGATTGAGCCGTTGTACGAATATTTCCTAACAAAAAGAATATTCCCTGACCAAACGAATATTTTATAACAACTTGCATACTTTGCAAAATTTATAAATATTACCCACAACTATAACATTATATCAAATTTATTCCATAATATTCAAAAATAATATTTATAGAAAAATTTATCTTTATTTATAAAAGTTGGGGTCTTACATCATGCGTAAACACACAGACAGGATATTCCAATAGAATAATAAATAATTGAACCAGGTCATGCGTAGACACACAGACAGGATATTCCAATAGAATAATAAACAACGGAACCGGTCAGTCATGCAGAACGCATGCACGGGATGCTCCAAATGTAATAATAAAGAATGGAATAATGTAAGAATTTCACCAAGTATAGGGTATCCAGCGATATAGGTTATTCAACAGAATAATAAAGAATGGAATAATGAAGTTCTCTTCACGAATATTAAAGAAAGAATACCCTTACGAGTACAACAAATAATATCTCTCTACCGTAAAAGAATAGTATTCAATTTGGTAGTAGGAGGATATTCTTCAAAAAAACTTACACTACGCTTCAAAGCTTCTTAAAACTCTAAAGAAATACGCCAAGATTATAGAAGAAGAACTCTCTCTATAGTTTTCTCTCTAGAGTTTTTTGAATTCGTAAGAAATAATGAAGGAATGAGCTTCTATTTATAGAAGAATGGACCGCATAGTAACTAATTCATAAAGCGGTCAGTATTGATTTATTTTTTAATCGGACACGGTCCATATTTAAAGCAAAATTTTTAAATAAAATATAATATAGTCTATTTATAATCTAATAAAATAAATAACTTTATAAAAAGATTTTACTATACAAAATACTATGCAGACAACACTATGCAACACTACGCATAATAAAATATAATATATTCTAATTATTGTCTAATAAAACAAATAACTTTATAAAAGTATTTCATTTTATATAAAAAGATGTTACTATAAAAAATACTATTTATAATAGAATATTATATATTCTATTTATAGTCTAATAAAATGAATAACTTTATAAAAGTATTACATTTTTATATAAAAGCTTTTCCTGCTTTTATTACATTAATAATACTAATAAAACAAAACTCATCATCATTAATATAATTCTATAATATTAATCGACTGTGTCGTTCCAAGAAAGAAAGAGGGCTTTAATAAGGATTTTCTCATCATTGGTAGCGTAATTAGGTGACCAAACCTCTCATCGACAAAACTTCTAAACATCGTTAATATTGCAAATAATAATATTAATAACTTTGTCATCTCAATTATTGATTAAAAATATTGACAATAATTGAATCAAATAACGTGAGATCTTGCAAAGAATTCTGTAATAATAATTGAACAAAACCGAGTGACTTCTCACGTAAACATCAATAATCAATACCGTGTGCTATCAGGTAACCACGCCAGACATCGCACTTTTAACACATAAGGGTATTTCAACAGTTAACGGTAAAACTTTTCGCCGTTATTTTCATAAAGTATTTTTTATCGTTTTCTCAATCAAGACAATAATTACATTGTGGGGTCCACCAATGATTGTCTTGGTTATACGAATATTCCTTGTTAAAACGAATATTCTCCAACCAATCGAATATTATATAACAACTTCATGCACTTTGCAAAATTTATAAATATTACCCACAACTATAACATTATATCAAATTCATTTCATAATATTCAAAAATGATATTTATAGAAAATTCATCTTTATTTATAAAAATTGGGGTCTTACATTCGACGTTTGGAAAAGTATATATATAATAATGTAATAATGTGTATTATCATAAATTTGGTTTATAGAACAATTTTTGTTCAAATAAATTAACTGTAATTTTCCTTTCCAAAAGAGATACAAATTACGAATGATATTAAATAAAACTATAATTCTGTAAAATGTAAATTTGCTTCAAGATTGTTATTCTGTAAATATAGTAACATTTAATATATATATATATATATATATATATATATATATATATAATAACCAAGTTAAGCAAATCAGATTTAGAAAAATTTATTGTAGTTACTTGGAAAAAGAAATCAGATTCTGGAAATACAAGACAGATAAATCCGAGTCCTTTGAATTCATAAAGTCTCCTTAAAGCAAATTTAATCCCCCACTGGTGCTAAAGGATTTGTTGAATAATTACTTCCCAAGATAAAAAGAATTTTCAATTCTTAATTAGTAGCACTTCAAAATTAAGAATTCTTCGAACGTAATTTTTATGTAATGTACTGAACCTTACTGTGATGATGAATGAAGGGGGGGGGGGGGGATACTGTGAAGGAATGAAGCTTATGTTTGATGCGCTTCCCGGATAGACTATTTATAAAAAAAATCGTGACGGTTAAGATAGGATATGACCGTTGGGGCATCCATTTGTTAAAACGACGTAGTATCCGTGATAATAAATTAAACAAATTTTGTTCCAAAAAATATATATCCCGACCCAATTAATGGATAGCTCGTGTGAGTTTGAATCAAGCTTTGGCTATGTCATTTCTCTTCCACAAAAGTGGGATCCCCTTGAAGCTCTTCCCATTGTGCAAACATCCCATATATACATTCTTCACTTTTCCCTCAAACTTCCTATGTGGGACTATACAATTTACAACATTTCAAGTAGGTGATTTTGGAGTTAATTTTCTCATTCAATTCTTAATGGATTTGAACAAATAAGTATATCACGTTATACTCCTCGCGGAGGAGAACGCATTGATGCATGGACCCAATATTTTCGGAGTATAGATTCTACATTAAATTGAGCCTCAAAATGCTCTAATATTTAATTTTTCAAATCCATTTCCAACATTTAAGTGATAGAATTGATAGAACTATGGGTAATAAATTGATTATCTAACTTTACAAAAGTTATTCGGAGAAAAAAGTGTTGTAGTTTTATTTTTTAATTTAGTACTCTCTTAGTTCTTTTTTATTTATTTTTTTAGAAAGAGATTTGTGTTCTTTTTTATTTGTCGTTTATAAATTTCAAGGAAGTATTAAATACTTAATTTTCTATATTATCCTTTATGATTAAAGGATAATTTATTTCTTTCTCATCTTTTTAATAAATTTTAAAAGACTAATATTAAAATTTTATATTTAATTTAGTTAATCAAATAAAATATTAATTATATTTCTTAATCTATGTGCATAATCTTAAAATTAAACGTAAGAGGGAATACTTCCTATAAAAAAATGTATTGTAAATTTGTAATAATTATGAAATGGAAGAAATACTAATTATTTTGCTTGTCAGCTTGTGAACTCCAACTCGTGTTCGAGTTCATTTGCATGACGTTCAGTTACTGTCACAAAACAATATGCATAAAATTATGTTTGATAAAAAATTAAATGACTAGACAAACAAGATGCCAAAAATATAATGTCAAATTAATGTAATCATGTTGAATTTCTAAAAAAGATTTTCTAATGTCTAATGGGATGTGAGTCATATATATTTTGTGAGATTTTAACTATCCCATTCACCAACAAGTTTCTTCCTCTTGCTACTTAGTTATTGATAATGTTATAATATTATTAATTTTGTTAAAATAAGAATAATTATGTAACAAAATTCTTCAAATAAATAATAATAATAATAATAATATATTTGCTCTTATCAGTCATCTTTCAATGTCTTTTTACTAATAATAAAAATTCAATATTCGAAATTTTCTGTCTTTTGATACCATGCAAAGTGATGGATCCGGTTAGCATGAAGTTATTTTTTTGGTAAGTTAGTCAATTGATCAATAGAATACTGACACACATACAACTTCGTCTGTGTGTCAATATTCTATTGGTCAATTGACCAACCTACCTTAAAATAAACTTCATATTAACCGCTTCCCAAAGTGATGTATTGTTGGCAAGTTAATGTCTCATTTATAAATTGTATTCGTTTATATAACTCATTAATTATGAGTTGAACTTCTTATATTAAAAAAAATCATTCTTAATAAAATAAATAAAGTAATTCTATTCATAATATATATAAAAAAATCTCATTCTTCGCGGCATAAAAATAAAAATTAAGTTAGTTGGGCGGAAACAATTGTTGCTTAGTAAGTGATGAGGTCAGCCATTTTATTATAAAAGCAAATAAAAAAAATAATATATTTTGGGACTTTATACATTATTATTTTTATTATCAATTATGTAGATAAATATGAATGTTTACTTTTTTTAAAAGATATGAATATGATAGGTTATTGTTGGGCTGTGTTGTTACTTATGTTGATAAATTTAAGTTCCAACTCTTTAATATGATAGGTTATTTTTTATCCAATAAATAATACTCTTTTTTGTTAATACAATGGCAATATAACTTTGGTTCTCTACTTCTCTCACTATGTGCACTGTACACAAAAAATTATGCACCAAGAATATGACTCGTGTATATATTGTTTATTAATGAAAATATGTAAAACATTCAATTGTAGGTCATCCTCTCTATTTTTTTTATTTTTTTTATACTATGTGTGCACAAATTTTTGTGTATAATTAGTGTTCTTAAGATTACTCATTTTGTATATACAAAATCATGTTATGGATCTAATTATACAATTGTTAGTGTGCTTCTTTTTGAGTGGCAAATCTTTTAAAGACATATTTAATATGATGGGCCACTCTTGACAAGCCCAAGACTGTGAATTACTCCCTCCATATCTAATTATTTGACGTTTTAGAGGTGGACATAAAAATTAAGATAATGATTAAAAAATATTAAATATAGTACTCAATTGTCTATAATATCTTTAAATCTTTTGTTGGGATAAGAAGAGACAAAGAGTTTAAAGTATCAAAAAAATAGGCAGAGTAATGAGGGGTAATTTTGAAAAAATTGTCATTAATTCTCCTAGATTTGAACAAACGTCAAATAATTAGGGACAAATGAAAAACTCTAATACGTCAAATAATTAAAAAATGAGGGAGTACATAAATACAAAGTCATGTAATGGAACTAAGATAGACCTGAAAAGTTTTTTGTGTGTTAATTTTTGTACAGATTTTTGATAAGGGTAGCACTATTTTCAAATATATTTTTGATATTTTTATATAATTTTTTCTCATATGAAAGTGAGGGTGAGTGTAAGACCCCAACTTATTATTAATGAAATTTAATTTTCTCTAATTATTATTTTAAAATAGTAAGGGTTGATTTGATTAATGTGGATAGTTATGGGTAAAATATGCAAATATTTCAAAATAAGCAAGTGGTTATAAAATATTCATTGTTGTAAGGGAATATTCGTTTGGTCGTGGAATATTCTCGTCATGCGGGAATATTCGCATTTACCATATGATCTTTTTGTGGCCCCATAATGTAAAAGCGATTGGATGAAGAAAACGACAAATATAAGTTGTTTAAAATAACAACGTAGTTATTACTGCTAATATCTTGTTAAAATACTCGGTTGGTTAAAACACAAGAAGATACCGGTATTGCACCAATTATTGATTCTTACGTAAGAAGGCAATACTCGATAATGGTTACGATAATTATTATTCAAACATTTTATTGATTTAATAATTATTGCGTTGATATTTTATATTCTTTGTTGTTTCAATAATTGTCATTACACAATATTTTCATTATCGAAGCAATAATTCATATTATCCGAATAATATTATTAGATAACATTATTGGCAATGTCTAGAAAGTTACATCCAAGAAGAGGTTTGGTCACCTAATTACTACCAAGTAAGGAGAAATTTTATCGAAAGCCCTCTTTCTTGAACCTACTTTCGGTTGTCAATATTGTGATTCAGTAATATTATTTGTGAATAATTAATTATTGATTCATATGATGAGGAAAATATTGATTTTATGTGGATATAGATGAGAAAAATTTTAATGTGACAATTGTTGAAAATTAAAATTTTATCTTTTCTCGATAAGATAATTCATTTAAATGTATTATTATATTTTAATAATATAATAATGGTGATATTTTTACAACGAATGTGGGATATATGAGTATACGAGGAGGAAGAGTATTTTTGTTGCAATAATTATTTAAAACATGTTAAACATGACGGTGGACCCCATTTATCGATGAAATTCGATTATACCGTGAAAATCGTCTGTTTGTGGATTTCGGTCAAATTTTATTTGGAATTTGGAAAACTTTCTTCCGCAAAGTTGTAGAGAATTGAATTTCCTATAAAAAAGTCGTGTGATTCAATTTTTCGATAAAAGGGCTATTTATTATGAATTATTCAAGTTCAAGCTCAAATAATTAATTTTTGGAAGTTTAAAATATTTTAATTACAAAAACGTTTTTTACATTGTTGGGACTCATTTAACATGTGTTAAGATTGCTGATTTCAGATGCTAAGTGTGCGTAGAGAATTTGTAATATATATAATATTATTATATTAAATTTTCGCTTTGGTGTTCTAAGCAATTTCTATAAATAGGGTGCTTAGGTTAGAATTGAAAATCACACTGTAAACTCAAGTTTTCTCTCTATATTATCGAGCGTATTCTTGTGAGTATATTGAGTATACTTTGAGTATTGCTATACTGGTGCAAGTTCAAGTCATAACCTATATATCCTGTTTCAACTGTAAGATTGTCTTTCGAGGTAAGGGATATTATTTTTTTGTAATGATATTATTTCTTCAATATCATTATGTTGAAATATTGATCTGAAGTTTTATCAAATTTGGAACTTTTGGTGTTGTGAGTTTCTTATTCACGATTATAAAGACTATTCACGATATTTACAATTATTCACGAATCGGCAAGACTATTCATCGAAAAATGAAAATTTTCTTTTCGTCCAAAATATCTATTCGGATACTAGCTTTGATTGTATCCATGTTTTGATCATTCTTGAATTTTACACCACCGTGATTATTTTTGAAGTATTTTTGGACGTGGATAAAACAAAGTACTAATCCTTAATCCTTAATCCTTGTCATTTTGTTTCTTTGGATTCGCTTTCTTTAAAATATTTTTCATCATCTTTAGTCTTAAATGATGATATTATGGAATATCTTTGGCCCGTAGTGCAAAAGATGAATGATTTGAAGAATATCTTTAGCAGTCAGTAGTGCAAAGATGAGCAGTGTTTAGATGAACATGAATTGATGAATATCTTTCGGCTCAGAGTGCAAAGATGAATATTTGATTCCAGATATATATTGATTGATGTTACAGGATAAAAGATAAATGATGAACTTTTAAATTCATACATAGAAGATAGTAGTTTGCATTCTCTACTTAACTCTTCTAATGAATTATTATTTCACATGCTAATATTGATTTAAAACTTGTTGTCTATTGTATTCTATTAGATTTTCCTCGTTGAAGACTAATGATAATTTGTTGTATATTATCTTAGTCATAATATTCTTTATTGGGCTAGTTGAGCTCACCCTTTTTCTTTTTTGTTCCATTTTTCTTCTCGTGGAGGCGAGAATATATAAAGTATGAAGCCTGGGGTATGGAATGAAGGTTCTAGAGAGAGTTGTTTAGTAGTCCTCACCATTTTGTAAAATAATGTATCAATAAATGTGATGAGGATTTATTTGAGTATAGATATTGTCTAGAAGATAATATTTGTATTCAAACTCACAGCTTTCTTGTTGTAATAATAAAGTTGTAGTTGTTTCGCATACCACGATTGACAACTCGGAATGGGTGATGTATACCTATTTTGGGGGCGCCACGGTTGGTATCGAGCTTAGGGATATGATCTCTGGCGGAGATCGGGAATAGAACTAGGAGGGAGAGACGAGTAAATCCTTCGCTAAAGTGTGTCCTACGAAGCATATTTGTTAGTTGGTCAAGATATAGGGATATTATGTGATATATTGATTTCCTTAATTAACCCTTGTTTTATGACAGAGTATTTGAGAATGTCGACTGAGAATATTAACAATGGAAATGAGACCGTGGAGACGCCTGTACTCACCAACGAGGAGAACGTGCAACAGGCTGGCAATGTTCCTCCTGTGAACAACACCACTAAGCAGATGATGAACGAGGGGATGTTTAGAAGCTTTTTGCAGTTCATGCAAAATCAGACGAGGGAGACTCGTGTTCAAAATATAGGAGGAAATGATAGCAATTCACGGGTTGTCACGTGAGCGATTCAAAGAGTTGGGACCACAGAATTTAAGAAAAGCCAGATCCGATCATGGCGGAAACATGGGTCAAGCAAATTACCACGATATTCGATGTCTTGGGATGCACGGAGGAATGAAGGTTCCATTCGCCACCTTTATGTTCCGTGGCGAGGCAGACTCATCGGTGGGAGTCTCATGGAACCGTACCCATCCAAACCAAGACTCAAAGATGTCTTGGAGACGTTTGAAACTATTTAATGATAAATACTTTCCTAAAAGTGTTCGTCATATGAAGGAAGTGGAGTTCATCGATTAGAACAAAACAACATGGCGATTTGTCTCAAAGACGAGGCAAAGTTTGCAGAGTTATCCGGTTTGCAGACCTCATTTGGTGGAGAATGAGGAACGATGACGCGGATGTTTCGAGAGGTTTGAAACCCTAAGATACGACAATATCTCATTTCTCATAAATTTTTCTCTATTCAAATGTTGTTAATGAGGCTCAATTGTTAGAAGCGAGATAATGAGTATGTTCAACCGAGGGACCATAACCAGGATCGCACAGAGATAAGATCAGCAATGTAATAATGGTAACCGGCGGAGAAAAAGCAGACGGACAAAATGGTAACCACACGGTGGTAATCATGGCCATGAAAATAGAAGAAGCGAGTCGGGAGGAGATTTTAAAAGAGGAGATTTAATAACGACCATGTGAAGACGACAAAGTCTTTGACAAAGAATCGGTTCTAAGGGAGGATAACGACCACCCATTATATGCTATAAATGCGGGAAAGAGGGACATATCACCAAACCGTCCACAACAGTTCAAGGTATGCTATAATTGTGGAAAGGAAAGACATATCGCTTTCGAGATTAGACAGAAGCGAAACCTAGTTCATGCGGGGACGGTGACTCAAAATATCTTGTCCGTAAAAGTCAAAGTCAATGATTCCGGAAGAAAGCGTTTGTTTTGATCGGTCAAAATGCGAGAACCCAAACGAGGTGATCACGGGTAAGCTATTTATAAATTCTTGCGAAGTTTA
Source organism: Panax quinquefolius (assembly GCA_020205615.1). Taxonomy (NCBI): domain Eukaryota; kingdom Viridiplantae; phylum Streptophyta; class Magnoliopsida; order Apiales; family Araliaceae; genus Panax; species Panax quinquefolius. Next base: position 31,033,008 of record CM035151.1, read on the forward strand.
TACCTTACTTGATACCAGCATACCCATTCATTTATCTCTCCTGCATGTGCTCAACGCTTAAACTTGACTCGGGAAAAATTAGACTTTGATCTATCTGTGGAAACTCCGTTAGAGAAACTTTCATCACATCCACTCGTTTATAAATCTTGTTTGATTCAAGTTGGCACCATCACCTTACCGTTGACCTTATCTCTTTAAAGATACTTGCTTTTGATGTGATTTTAGGGATTGATTGGTTAACTACTCATCATGCCAAAATTGATTATTTTCGTAAGGTTGTTAGTTTTCATATTCCTAACTTGACTGTCAGACGTAATTCAAACAACTAAACCATTAAAATCAATCGTTGTCATATCTAATCATAAAGCTATTCGCTTATTGAAAACGGATGTCAAGCTTTCTTAGCCCATGTTATGGATTTGAATAAAGACACGCCAAATTTGAATAATATTCCTGTTGTTATTGATTTTCCGACGATTTCTCAAGAACTTCCTGTCTACCCCGTAACGTTAAGTTGAATTCTTTATTGATCTTGAACCCGCATACAGAGCCCATTTCTAAAACCCCATATCGAATGGCTCCTATTGAACTTCGGGAGTTAAAGGTCCAACTACAGAATTGTTGGACATCGGTTTCATTCGCCCTAGTACATCTCCTTGGGGTGCTCTGTTTTATTCGTGAAGAAGAAAGACGGAGCTAATATGCGACTTTTGTATTGACTATCGGGAATTGAACCATGTCACCATCAAGAATAGGTATCTCTACCTCGTATTGATGACTTGTTTGTCGATTAGCTGAGGGCACAATTCTTTTCAAAAATCGATCTTTGTTCTGGATATCATCAGCTGAAGATTAGAACTGAGGATATTCCAAAGACTACCTTTAGAACTCGGTACGGGCATTATGAATTCTTAGTCATGTCTTTCGGATTGACTAATGCTCATGCGGCTTTCATGGATATGATGAACCGAGTATTCAAGGAATATTTGGATCAGTTTGTTGTTGTCTTTATTGATGACATCCTCATATATTCCAAAAGTCGTGAAGATCATGAGCACCATTTGAAATTTGGTACTCCAAAGGCTTCGTGAAAACAAACTATATGCCAAATTGAAGAAATGCGAGTTACGCTTGAGGAAGTAGCATTTCTTGGGCACGCGGTGTCAAAACATGGAGTATCCGTGGACCCGGCGAAGATTCAAGCAATACAAAGTTGAGAGCAACCAAGTCTCGGATCAAGTCACGTAGCTTTCTAGGTCTAGTCAAGTTATTATCGAAGATTCGTGGAAGGTTTTCTCGAATCGCAACTCCATTAACCCAACTAACTCGGAAGGATACAAAATTCGTTTGGAGCGAAGAATGCGAGAAGAGTTTCCAAGAGCTTAAGAGGAGACTTATTTCTAAGACTGTTCTAACAATACCATCTGGTTCGGATGGAATTGTTATCTACAATGATGCTTCGACAAAGGGTTAGGATGTGTTCTCGCCGTAACGTGGGAAAGTCATAGTTTATGCCTCGCGACAACTTAAAAGAGTATGAGAGGAATTATCCTACTCATGATCTAGAGTTAGCGGCAATCGTTTCATTAAAGATATGGAGGCACTATCTATATGGGGAGAAAGTGGAGATATATTCGCACCATAAAAGCCTTAAATATTTCTTCACTCAAAAAGAACTCAACACGCGACAATGACGTTGGCTCGAGCTATTGAAAGACTACGACCACAATTATTCAATACCATCTTGGTAAAGTTAACGTGGTAGCCGACGCCGCGTTGAGTAGAAGATCATATGCTGGAATGAGTGCGATGATGTCAAGTATAATGACAGAGCCAACTTTAATAGAAAAATTTAAGGTTGCTCAAGCCACCCAGGCCGGAATCGATGCGTATGAAGAAGAAAGTACAAGAAGGAGCTATTCCTAAGCGAGAATTGATGAAAAGGAATACTTGAGTCCACTCTAGACTTTGTGTCCCTAACGACTCGATTTGAAGTACAAGATTATGATGGAGGCACACAATACACCATTTGCAATCCATCCTCGAAGTACTAAAATGTATCGTGATCTTCGACATACATTTTGGTGGAACAATATGAAGAGAGAGATTGCAAAGTTTATCTCAATGTGTTTAACTTGTCAACGTGTAAAAGCGAGAGCATCTAGTACCTAAGGGTCCGTTGCAACCACTTGAGATTCCGAAATGGAAGTGGGAACACATTACCATGTATTTTCACGGGTCTTCCTACGGTTTCTCAAGGCATCAATGCTATTTGGGTTATTGTTGATAGATTAACCAAGTCTCCGCTTCATTTCTTGCCGATCACGGAGACTTATTCCTTTGAACGTCTTACTAGTATATATGAAAATGAGATTGTGAGGTTGCATGGCATGCATGTATCCATAGTTTTGGATCGTGACCCAAGATTCACTTCAAGATTTTGGGTTAGCTTGCAAAAAGCTATGGGCACGGATTTGCGATTTAGTTTCGCATACCATCCCCAAAACGGACGAGACAATCAAAGAGGACTATTCAAACTCTTCAAGATCTATTAAGACTCGTGTCCTAGACTTCAAGGCGGTTGGGATAAGTATTTACCATTGGTGGAATTCTCCCAACAACAAAGATTATCGTGCAAGTATAGGTGTGGCTCCATTTGAAGCATTATATGGACGAAAGTGTCGCTCTCGAATATGTTGGGATGAGGTGGGTGAAGAAACATTGTTGGGACCCGAAGTTAAGTACGTATGACTCACCGAAAATATCCAAATGATTCGACAATGTATACAAAACAGCACAAGATCGAAAAAGAGTTATCGCGGATCTTCATCGAAAGGACGTGGAATTTAGTATAGGGGATCATGTATTGTCATGAGTTGCTCCATGGAAGGGAGTTACAAGATTTGGGGAGAGAGAAAAGCTCAATCCACGATTTATTGGTCCATTTCAAATTCTTGACCGAGTAGGAAATGTAGCCTATAGACTCGCGTTACCTCCGAGTATGTCTCGTGTTCATAATGTGTTTCATATATCCGTACTTCAGTAAATATGTGAAAGACCCGAACCACGTTATAGAGTTAGAACCGGACGAGATAGACGAAGACTTAATGTATGAGGAGGTACCACTGCCAAGATCTTGGATAGGAAAGAGCATGTCCTACGCTAAGAAAGGTCATACCACAAGTTAAAGTTTTGTGGAGGAATCATGCGCTATAGAGGAAATGACACAGGAATTGGAAACGGAAATGAAAGCGAGGTATCCTCACCTTTTCAAACACAGTGCACGTACGTCAATTTCGAGGACAAAATTTCATAAGGAGGGAGGTTGTAAGACCCCAACTTATTATTAATGAAATTTAATTTTTCTATTTATTATTTTAAAATAGTAAGGGTTGATTTGATTAATGTGGATAGTTATGGGTAAAATACATAAATATTTTAAAATAAAAGTGGTTATAAAATATTCATCATTTGTCGGGAATATTCGTTTGGTCGTGGAATATTCTTGTTGTGGGGAATATTAAATGCGACGGCCTTGATCTTTTGTGGGCCCCATAACTAAAAGCGATTGGATGAAGAAAAGCGACAAATATAAGTTATTTAAAAATAACAACGTAGTTGTTACAGAATTATCTTGTTAAAATACTCGGTGGTTAAAAAACACGGTAGACACGGTATTGCATCAATTATTGATTTTTACGTGAAAGGCACTACTCAATAATGGTTACGATGAATTATTTGTCAAAGATATTTTATTGATTTAATAATTACTTTGCGTTGATATTTTATATTCTTTGTTGTTTCAATAATTGTCATTACACAATATTTTCATTATCGAAGCAATAATTCATATTATCTGAATAATATTATTATATAACATTATTGGCAATGTCTAGAAAGTTCGCATCAAGGAGAGGTTTGGTCACTTAATCAATTGCGCCAAGAAGGAGAAATTTTATTGGAAAGCCCCTTCTCACAGGAACCGTACGGTTGTCGATAATATGAATTACGTAATATTATTTGTGAATAATTAATTATTGATTCATATGATGAGGAAAATATTGATTTTATGTGGATATAGATGGAGAAAAATTTTAATGTGACAATTGTTGAAAATTGAAATTTTATCTTTTTCTCGATAAGATAATTCATTTAAATGTATTATTATATTTTAATAATATAATAATGGTGATATTTTTACAACGAATGTGGGATATATGAGTAGTACTGAGGAGAGAAGAGTATTTTTGTTGCAATAAATGTTTAAAACATGTTAAACATGTCGGTGGACCCCATTTATCGATCGAAATTTGATTATAGCTTTGTAAAATCGTCCGCTTGTGGATTTCATCAATTTTTGTTTGGAATTTGGAAACACTTTCTTCGCAAAGTTGTAGAGAATTGAATTTCCTATATAAAAAGTCATGAGATTCAAATTTTTGATAAAAGGGCTATTTATTATGAATTATTGAAGTTCAAGCTCAAATAATTAATTTTCTAAGTTTAAAATATTTTTAATTACAAAACGTTTTTACATTGTTGGGACTCATTTAACATGTGTTAAGATTGCTGATTTCAGATGCTAAGTGTGCGAGAGAATTTGTAATATATATAATATTATTATATTAAATTTTACGCTTTGGTATTCTAAGCAATTTCCTATAAATAGGGTGCTTAGGTTAGAATTGAAAATCACACCGTAAATCAAGTTTTCTCTCTCTATATTATCGAGCGTATTCTTGTGAGTATATTGAGTATACTTTGAGTATTGCTATACTGATTGCAAGTTCAAGTCATAACCTATATCCTGTTTCAACTAAATCATCTCTTTCGAGGTAAGGGATATTATTTTTTCAGTAATGATATTATTTCTTCAATATCATTATGTTAAAATATTGATCTAAAGTTTTTATCAAATTTAGAACTTTTGGTGTCTGAGTTACTATTCACGATACTGACACTTTATTCACGATATCGACACTTATTCACGAATACTGACTATTCATCGAAAAATAAAAATTTTCTTTTCGTCCAAAATATCTATGCGGATACTAGCTTTGATTGTATCCATGTTTTGATCATTCTTGAATTTTACACCACTATGATTATTTTTGAGGTATTTTTGACGTGGATAAAACAAAGTACAAATCCTTAATCCTTAATCCTTGTCATTTTGTTTCAATGGATTCGCTTCTTTAAAATATTTTTCATCATCTTGATCTTAAATGATGATATTATGGAATATCTTTGGCACTGTAGTGCAAAGATGAATGATTTTCAAGAATATCTTTGGCCCGTAGTGCAAAAGATGAAGCAGTGTTTAGATGAACATGAATAATCGATGAATATCTTTGCTGTGAGTGCAAAGATGAATATTTGATTCCAGATATATATTGATTGATGTTACAGGATAATAGATAGAGCGATGAACTTTTTTAAATTCGCACATAGAAGATAGTAGTTTGCATTCTCTACTTAACTCTTCTAATGAATTATTATTTCATTGCTAATATTTATTTAAAAACTTGTTGTCTATCATTGTATTCTATTAGATTTTTCCTGTTGAAGACTAATGATAATTTGTTGTATATTATCTTAGTCATAATATTCTTATTGGGCTAGTTGAGCTCACCCTTTTCCTTTTGTTCCATTTTTTCTTCTCGAGGAGGCTAGAATATAATGAGTACGAAGTGGGGTATGGAATGAAGGTTCTAGAGAGAGTTGTTTAGTAGTCCTCACCATTTTGTAAAATAATGTATCAATAAATGTGATGAGGATTTATTTGAGTATAGATATTGTCTAGAAGATAATATTTGTATTCAAACTCACAGTTTTATTGTTGTAATAATAAAGTTGTAGTTGTTTCTATACCATGTATTGACAACTCAGAATGGGTGATGTATACCTATTTTGGGGGGCGTCGCCGGTGAGTGAGGGTGGGGTGGGGTGGTGGTAAGGGTGTATACATAATCACATAATATTATTTTTGGGTGGGGATTGGGGGGGTGGGGGTGGGGGTGGGGTGTAAGGGTGTATACATTATCACATAATTTTTTTTTTGGTGGGGTAAGGATTGGGTGGGGTGGGGGAGTGGGGGTAAGGGTGGGGGATGGTGGTGGGGGGTGGGGGTAAGATGTGACGTCCCCAAAATTAGGTGTACATCACCCATCTTGAGCCGCCAGATACATGGTACAGAATTCAAATACAACTTAAAAATACAACTGTCGTGCACAATACGACAAAATATAAACTGTGAGTTTGAATACAAATATTATCTACTAGAGATTATACAAACTCAAAAGGAGTCCTCGTTACAATTATTATCACACTATTTCACAGAATAGTGAGGACTACTAATGCACCATCTAGGACCATCACTCTGTTCCCCGACTAGTCCCAGCTACGTTTTCATTTCCTGAAGAGAACAATAAAAGTAAAAGGGTGAGCTCAACTAGCCCAGTAAGAAATATTATGACTAAGATAATGCGTAATAAGTTATCATTAGCCTTCAACAAATGTTAAACCGATAAAATATAACAAACATCAAGTTTAACTGCAGCTTGAACAATCAATCCATTAAGAGTCAAGTAGAGAATAAAATCTACTATCTTTTATGATTTAAAAGGTTTTTCATAACTTTTATTCTTTGGGACTCAAACTTAATAAATAATCCACATCATCGAATCACCCCGCGCACTACGGCCAAGGATATTCTTTAGTATCACGACCACTTAATTATCCATGCACTACTACTAAAGATAATCATGTTTTCATCAATCATCCCCGATCATGCCATAAAATAATTCATCTTTGCACTACGGCCAAAGAGAATCCATAGCCATAATCATACCAAAATTGTCCATCAATGCACTATGGGCCAATGAGGACTTTTTCCACATCATTTATAACATTAAGGTCATGATTACACCGAATAATCCCTGGTCATAATCATACCAAGTCCATCTATGCACTTCATGCCACAGATGACTTTCAATAAAATATAAACATGAGGATGATGACAATGATATAAGAATTCAATAAAACAAGTTCAAGAATTAATTTATCTAGTAACTGATAACGTTCAAATTGTCAACATGATACTGTTTTGTAGAGTAAAATTCAAGAATGCTTAGAAGAATATTTCCATGAAAAGATACTGGGTGAAGCGCAAATATCAAAGATATTCCACTAATTTCATGGAGTATAGAAGTCAAAGTTTTAACCAACTGAGTATAATAAAGAATGGAATAACAAAAGAAATCACCAGGCATGCGATAGATCAAGACAGTGCGAGTTATTCCAATGTAATAATAAATAACGGAACCAGTCCCACAGAAAACGCGCATGCAACGGGATATTCCAATGTAATAATAATGGATGGAACCGAAGTCCGGTAAACGCATGCATGTGATATTCCGACGTAATAATAAATAATGGAACCAGTCCAAATAAACGCACGTATAAGATATATTCGACGTAATAATAAAGAACGGAATATTAGAAGAATTTCACCATGTATAGGGTAGCTCGCAGATACAAAAGTTATTCCAATGTAATAATAAATAATTGAATAACAGAAGTTCTCTTCATGAGTACAACAAATAACATCCCTTACGAGTACAACAAATAATATTCCCTACCTTAGAAGAAACTGGATATTGGAAAAGTAAAGTAACAAAATACTTTTCTTCTTTCTCTCTATAGTTTCTCTCTCTAGAGTTTCAGTGAATTCGTTAGAAATAATGAAGGAATGAGCTTCTATTTATAGAAAAATGGAATGAATAGTAACTAATTCATGAACGGTCCAGATTGATTTACTATTAAGCGGACTATCCATACTTGGTTTACTATTAAAACTTAAAACAACTATTCCATACCGATTTACTATTAAAATTTTAAACCAAATGATCCATATTGATTTACTATTATAACTCCACCAAATGGTCCATATTGACTTACTATTATATCTTCAACCAACTATTCGAAAAATTTAGCACATCTCCTCATGGAATAATATTATACCCAAATACCGAATGCACAATACTAAAGTGAATAAGCAAAGGGTGAATAAGAACCCGTGAATAGTAACTCATGAATAATAACTCGTGAATAAGAACTTATGAATAGTACTACGCAAAGCAATTTCTCAGAAAGCAATAATTGAACAAAAACGAGTGACTTCTTACGTAAGCATCAATAATCAATACCGTAATGCCATCTTTGTAACTACACGCCAGACATCGTATTTTTAACACCGTGTTTCAACAGGTTAACGGTAAAACTTCCGCCGTTATTTTCATAAAGTATTTTTGTCATTTTCTCAATCCGGACAATAATTCTCTCATGGGTCCACTAATGATTGACTGTCGCATACGGATATTCCCCGACAAAAAGAATATTCTCCCACCAATCGAATATTATATAACCACTTGCTTACTTTGCAAAATTTGTAAATATTACCCACAACTATAACATTACATCAAATCAACACCATAATATTAAAAAAAAATTATTTGAGAAAATTAAATCTTTATTCATAAAACTGAGTCTCTCATAAGAGGTGTATACATAATCACATAATATTATTTTTTTTGGTGGGGTGGGGGGGGGGGGATAAAAGGTGTATACATAATCACATAATATTATTTTTTTTGGGTAGGGGTAGGGTGGGGTTGAGGTGGGGTGGGGGGTGGGTGGGGTGGGGGCGGGGTGGATGGTAAGGGGTGTATACATAATCACATAATATTTTTTTTTGTGGGGTGGGGGTGGGGGTGGGGGTGGGGTTGTGTGGGGTGGGGGTTGTGGGGGGTGGGTTGGGGTGGGGTGGGTGGTTGAACTTCTTGAATATGTAAATATGGGTGGAAAAACTTTTGATTTGGATTCGGAATAAAACATAGGTCGAAAAATGGTTAACTGGGTTGGAATTTTATTTCTTTTTAAAAATATGGTTCCAAACTTTAACTAACCCAAATAAATAAAAACAGTTAACCAACCCATTTGATTCCAGTTAATATGGGTTGACCCGACAGTTAACCAACTATATTGCCAGGTCTAGGTACTATTACAATAATGGATCTGGTTAGCATGAATTTTATTTTTTGGTAAGTTGGTCAATTGACCAATAGAATGTTGACACACATAGAACCTCGCCTTCGTGTCAGTACTTTATTTGCCAATTGACCAACTTACTCAAAAATAAACTTCATGCTAACCACTTCCTATAATAATAGTAGAACGATTAAAAATTATATTTTAAGTCAAAAATGTGTTTATGTAAATAGTGTTATATATGTGTTGTATATATGTGTGTTGTGTATGTATTTATGATATTATTGTTTACCTTTTTCATAATATCAAACACTAAGCATTATGTTAGAATAATTGTATATTTTGATTTGATGAAGATGTTGATGTTGATGATGATGATGATGATGAGATAATATATATGTTTGTAATTAATAATTTTTGTGAAATCTTTAAAATAAAATTGATGTACAATGATTTAGAATAGAATATCAAATTTGTTATGTTGATTTATTGAACTAAACGAGTGTATAGACTATAGGAAACGAAACGATCGTAAAGTTGTTCAACCTATCGTAGAGCATTCAGTTGAAGATCACAAAGTCTGTTTGAAAATCGTAAAGTTGAATCAAGATCGCACAGTCTGCACAAAGATCGTAGAGCTTGATGAAGACCGCAGAGTTTGTCTTGAGATTGTAAAGTTAAATGATGATCGTAAAATCTATACAGAAATCATAAAGTAAAACAAAGATTGTAAAGTCTACTAAAGGATCGTAAAGCTCATTGAATATTGTAAGGCAAGACAAAGATCGTAGAGCTTAAAAAATCATAGAGTTAGCCGACCAAACACTCTACGATCACCATGGAAGTTTACGATTAGGAAAGTTGTAAGACCCCAACTTATTATTAATGAAATTTAATTTTCTCTATTTATTATTTTGAAATAGTAAGGGTTGATTTGATTAATGTGGATAGTTATGGGTAAAATACGCAAATATTTCAAAATAAGCAAGTGGTTATAAAATATTCATTGTTGTTGGGGAATATTCGTTTGGTCGTGGAATATTAAATCGCTTCTGGGAATATTCGTATGCGACTGGTATAAACCAATATGTGTGGGCCCCAAAACGAAAAGCGATTGGATGAAGAAAGCGATAAATATAAGTTGTTTAAAAATAACTACAGTAGTTGTTATCAGTTAATACTATTAAAATACCGATTGGTTAACAACACAGAAGTATTTACCAGTATTGCACCAATTATTGATTCTTACGTAAGCAAGGCACTACTCAATAATGGTTACGATGAATTCTCGATCAAGATTTTATTTTATTGATTTAATAATTCTTTGCGTTGATGATATTTTATATCATTGTTGTTTCAATAATTGTCATTACACAAGATTTTCATTATCGAAGCAATAATTCATATTATCCGAATAATATTATTAGATAACATTATTGGCAATGTCTAGAAAGTTACATTCAAGAGAGGTTTGGTCACCTAATCAGGGCTAAGAAGTAGGAGAAATTCTTATTGAAAGCCCCTCTTTCCTGGGGCGCACGGTTGTCAATATTGTGATTCGTAATATTATTTGTGAATAATTAATTATTGATTCATATGATGAGAAAATATTGATTATATGTGGATATAGATGGAGAAAATTTTTAATGTGACAATTGTTCAAAATTGAAATTTATCTTTTTCTCGATAAAATAATTCATTTAAATATATTATTATATTTTAATAATATAATAATGGTGATATTTTTACAACGAATGTGGGATATATGAGTATACGAGGAGGAAGAGTATTTTTGTTGCAATAAATGTTCAAAATATGTTAAACACGTCGGTGGACCCCATTTATTGACTAAAATTTGATTATAGCACATAAATTAAATCTGTTTCAGGATTTGGCCAATTCTATTTGGAATTTGGAAAAACTTTCTTCGCAAAGTTGTAGAGAATTGAATTTCCTATAGAAATTTAATAGATTCGAATTTTTCGACAAAAGGGCTATTTATTGTGAATTATTGAAGTTCAAGCTCAAATAATTGATTTTTGGAAGTTTAAATTATTTTAAATTAGAAAACGTTTTTTCTTACTTTTTTCTAGAAGGTGGCATGTGCTTATTGAGATGAAATCAGATTTCAAGAGTGACGAGGAATTTTGATATATATAATAATATTAAATTAAATTTTTCGCTTTGGTGTTCTAAGCAATTTCCTATAAATAGGTGCTTGGGTTAGAATTGAAAATTACACCGTAAATCAAGTTTTCTCTCTATATTATCGAAGCGTATTCTTGTGAGTATTTTTGAGTATACTTTGAGTATTGCTATACGGTGCAAGTTCAAGTCATAGCCTATATCCAGGTGTTTCAACTAAGATCTTTGTCTTTGTGAGGTAAGGGATATTATTTTTTTCAGAATGATATTATTTCTTCAATATCATTATGTTAAAATATTGATCAAGTTTTTATCAAATTTGGAACTTTTGGTGTCTGAGTTCTTATTCACGATACTATGACTATTCATCGAAAAATGAAAATTTTCTTTAGTTCAAAAATATCTATTCGGATACTAGCTTTAATTGTATCCGTGTTTTGATCATTCTTGAATTTTACACCACTATAATTATTTTTGAGGTATTTTGGACATGGATAAAACAAAGTACGAATCCATAATCCTTAATCCTTGTCATTTTGTTTCACCGGATTCGTTTCTTTAAAAATATTTTCATCATCCTCATCTTAAATGATGATATTATTGAATATCTTTGGCCAGTAGCAAAAGATGAATGATTTCGAAGAATATCTTTGGCCCGTAGTGCAAAGATGATGAACAGTGTTTAGATGAACATGATTAACTGATGAATATCTTTGGCACGTAGTTCAAAAGATGAATATTTGATTCAGATATATATTGATTGATGTTTACAGGATAATAGATAGAGCGATGAAATTTTAAATTCATACATGTAGAAGATAGTAGTTTGCATTCTCTACTTAACTCTTCTAATGAATTATTATTTCATTGCGAATATTGATTTAAAATTTGTTGTCTATTGTATTCTATTAGATTTTTTCCTGTTGAAGACTAACGATAATTTGTTGTATATTATCTTAGTCATAATATTCTTTACTGGGCTAGTTGAGCTCACCCTTTTCCTTTTTGTTCCATTTTTCTTCTCGGAGGCGAGAATATAAGCGATGTACTAGCCTGGGTATAGAATGAAAGTTCTAGAGAGAGTTGTTTAGTAGTCCTCACCATTTTTGTAAAATAATGTATCAATAAATGTGATGAGGATTTATCTGAGTATAGATATTATCTAGAAAATAATATTTGTATACAAACTCACAGTTTTATTGTTGTAATAATAAAGTTGTAGTTGTTTCTGTACCATGTATTGACAACTCGAATGGGTGATGTATACCTATTTTGGGGGCGTCACAAAAGTCATAGAGTACTTCAGTTCTAACAAAGGACTAACAATGTCCAAACTCGTAGAGTGAAGATCCCAAAATAGTTACAGAATACTTTAATATTCAAAATGAAGATCAGATTAATGTTTGTCCAACAGCTAGTTCGATGAAATGACAGTCGTCCACATAACTATCACTGTTGCAGACTGATGTGGCAAATCAGAGCAAAAAGTAAGCTAACACATCTACCCTGAAAGTCAATATCAAAAATCTTCTAAGATTGGAGCATTTAATGAACCAATAAAAAATCTCGAGAACATTCATAAAAGGTAAGAAAATTCAAATCAACAGTAACGAACTAGAACGATCAAGGTTTTAATTGTTGCACAACTTTCAAATATCTACTCTACGATTAAAGAACAACTTGTTATGCTACCAAGTCTTTTTGAAGCCGATTATAACGTACGCCACTTAGGAGCACCTCAAAAATCACTTCATCTGTAAGACCCCAACTTATTATTAATGAAATTTAATTTTCTCTATTTATTATTTTGAAATAGTAAGGGTTGATTTGATTAATGTGGATAGTTATGGGTAAAATACGCAAATATTTCAAAATAAAGCAAGTGGTTATAAAATATTCATCATTGTTTCGGGAATATTCGTTTGGTCGTGGAATATTCTTGTTGTCTGGGGAATATTCAGACGACTCAAGACGATCTTTTTCTGGGCCCCATAACTAAAAGCGATTGGATGAAGAAAACGACAAATATAAGTTGTTTAAAAATAACTAGTAGTAGTTATTACCGTTATCATCGTTAAAAATACTCGGTGGTTAAAACACAAGATCGTATTGCACCAATTATTGATTTACTTACGAAAGAAGGCACTACTCAATAATGGTTACTGATAATTACTCGCTCAAAGATTTTATTGATTTAATAATTCTTTGCGTTGATATTTTATATTGCTATTATTTCAATAATTGTCATTACACAAGATTTTTCATTATCGAAGCTAATAATTCATATTATCCGAATAATATTATTAGAAAACATTATTGGCAATGTCTAGAAAGTTCGTCTAAGGAGAGGTTTGGTCACCTAATTAACAATTGCGCCAAGAAGTGAGAGAAATTTTATTGGAAAGCCCTCTTTCCCGAGGAACCGCCTAGTTGTCAATATTGTGATTCGTAATATTATTTGTGAATAATTAATTATTGATTCATATGATGAGGAAAATATTGATTTTATGTGGATATAGATGGAGAAAAATTTTAATGTGACAATTGTTGAAAATTAAAATTTTATCTTTTTTGATAAAATAATTATTTAAATATATTATTATATTTTAATAATATAATAATGATGATATTTTTACGATGAATGTGGGATATATGAGTATATGTGGAGGAGGAGTATTTTGTTACCAAAATATTTAAAGCATGTTTTATGTGTCGATTGGACCCCATTTCTTCGACCGAAATTTGATTATATAATCGTAAAATCGCCTCGCTTGTGGATTTGGATCAATTTCGTTTGGAATTTGGAAAAACTTTCTTCGCAAAGTTGTAGAGAATTGAATTTCCTATAAAAAGACGCGAGTTTCGAATTTTCTGATAAAATAGCTATTTATTGTGAATTATTGAAGTTAGAAAGTCTCAAATAATTGATTTTGAAAGTTTAAAATATTTTAAATAACAAAAACGTTTTTTCATTATGGTGTGTTACACATGTGTGTTGAATGAGCTGAATTCAGTTCTTGGAAGGTTGGCGTGAGAAAATTTAATTTATATATTAATATTATATTAAATTTTTTGCTTTCAGTGTTCTAAGCATTTTCCTATAAATAGGTGCTTAGGTTAGAATTGAAAATTACACCAAAAATCAAGTTTTCTCTCTATATTATCGAAGCGTATTCTTGTGAGTATTTTGAGTATATTTTGAGTATTGCTATACGGTGCAAGTTCAAGTCATGCTTTATATCCCAGTGTTTCAAATTTAATCACCGATCTTTCGAGGTAAGGGATATTATTTTTTTAATGATATTATTTATTCTAATATCATTATGCCAAGTATTGATCTAAACTTTTAATCAAATTTGGAACTTTTTAGTGTGGGGGGTACTTTATTCACGATATCAAGACTATTCACGATATCTGATCTTATTCACGAATCACTGACTATTCATCAAAAATGAAAATTTTCCTTTTCGTCCAAAATATCTATTCGGACACTAGCTTTGATTGTATCCATGTTTTGATCATTCTTGAATTTTACACCATTATGATTATTTTTGAGGTATTGTTGGACATGGATAAAACAAAGTACTAATCCTTAATCCTTAATTCTTGTCATTTTGTTTCTTTGGATTCGTTTCTTTAAAAATATTTTCATCATCCTCGGCCTTAAATGATGATATTATTGAATATCTTTGGCCCGTAGTGCGAAGATGAATGAATTTTCGATGAATATCTTTTTAGCCGTAGTGCAAAGATGAGCAGTGTTTAGATGAACATGAATTAATCGATGAATATCTTTGGCCCAGTAGTGCAAAGATGAATATTTGATTCTAGATATATATTGATTGATGTTACAGGATAAAAGATAGAGCGATGAACTTTTAAATTCATACATGTAGAAGATAGTAGTTTGCATTCTCTACTTAACTCTTCTAATGAATTATTATTTCACGCGAATATTTATTTAAAACTTGTTGTCTATTGTATTCTATTAGATTTTTCCTCGTGAAGACTAACGATAATTTGTTGTGTATTATCTTAGTTATAATATTCTTTCTTTGGGCTAGTTGAGCTCACCCCTTTTCCTTTTGTTCCATTTTTCTTCTCGTGATGCGAGAATATAATGAAAGTACCAATCGAGGGTATGGAATTTAGGTTCTAGAGAGAGTTGTTTAGTAGTCCTCACCGTTTTTGTAAAATAATGTATCAATAAATGTGATGAGGATTTATTTGAGTATAGATATTGTGCAGAAGATAATATTTGTATTCAAACTCACGATTTCTTGTTGTAATAATAAAGTTGTAGTTGTTTACGTATCATATATTGACAACTCGTAATGGGTGATGTATACCTATTTTGGGGGCATCACGGTTGGTATCGAGCTTAGGATATGATCTCTGGCGAGAGATCGGGGAATAGAATTAGGAGGGAGAGACGAGTAAATCCTTCGCTAGTGTGTCCTACCTAAGCTTATTTGTTAGTTGGTCAAGATATAGGGATATTATGTGATATATTGATTTCCTTAATTAACCCTTGTTTTATGACGATGATTTGAGAATGTCGATCGAGAATATTAACAATGGAAATGAGACCGTGGAAACGTCTGTACTCACTAACGAGGAGAACGCAGTAACAGTGGCAATGTTCCTCCCGTGAACAACACCAACCGAAAGCGAGATGATGAACGAGGGATGTTTAGAAGCTTTTTGCGATTCATGCAAAAAATCGACGAGGAGACTCGTGTTCAAAATACTGAGGAGGAAATGATAGCAATTCACGGGTTGTCACAAATGCAAGCGATTCAAAGAGTTGGGACCACGAATTTAAGGAAAGCGATCCGATCATGGCGGAAACATGGGTCAAGCAAATTACCAAGATATTCGATGTCTTGGGATGCACGGAGGAACATAAGGTTCCATTCACCACCTTTATGCACTACAACATAAAAGCTTATCATCGATCAAGCACATCACCGATCGCGACACGGTCATTGATATCTATCTCATGATCGTGATCCGGTCGGCCGATACGAGTCGCAGATAATCTGGTCGCTGGAAGGACATCAGCGACCAACAATAATAACGACTAATTAATTAACCGCAAGTAGCGACCGATCTAATTCTTATTATGACTTATGCTGAGTCATTTGTCATGCGTGACGTGTCACACGTGTCAGCGACCGATAATAGAGACCGCTGCGGTCGCTAGCTTCAAGCGGTCACGATAGATTCATAATTTGACTAGCGACGCGCGTCACGATTTTTTTTTTAAAATTTTTGCCTATTTTATTGATTTCCCAAAAATAACCTTGCTTTGATCAACTATATATATATATATATATATATATATATATATATATATATATATATATATATATATATATATATATATATATATATACAAGCATCCATATTAACATCCATCCAATACAATACAAAACATTCATCCATGAATAAACATTCATCCAATACAATACAAAACATTCATCCAACACAATATAATCGATATCGTAAACATCCATATAAACTAATACAATTGTTGTCAAAGAATGAATCTAAAAGAGTACAAGGCTTTAAAAATCTAAAAAAAAAATAAGTTTAGCGCTTCTTCATGGATCATCCAAATTAGGATCCTGTAATTATCAAAGTAATAAAACATATATGTTACATATAAGTAAGACATCGACTCGTAGACTATAAACATATAAGACAATGTAGCTAAATAATAAACGATATATATATACCGCCTCTGTTGTTGTGTTGCCTTTGCTTCTGCCGCCTGGCCGCCGCCATCGCCTCCGCCAACTCATCAGACTCAGAGAGGCTGCAGATGCCCACTACCAAGATATTAAAGATGATCACGATCCCGACAGACGGTCGCTCTCACACAATCGGCAGGAGTATGATAGGTCGGATAACTCGATGACTGTGGTAGACTGGTGGGGTGTAGTCTGCTCGTGCAATCGATGGTCAAGCGCCGTCTTTTGTCCTTGGCCTTCGACATAATTTTTCTTCACGATGGACGCCTCTCCCATAATTCTTGATCAATCGCGGACGCGGGGTTCCTTCGAGGATAGCTCTCATTCATTAAGCCCTTATAAGTGTCTCCGTCGGAAGATGAACAATTAAATAGTTAAAATAAATAAAAAAAAATACTAAAGAAGGTCGTTATAATTTATAAACAACATATTAGGATAAAGTGAACTTATTACCGCTTATCCTAACGACTTTCGTGTGTAGACCATCATGGGTGGCTACATACACATCCAACCAATTGATAGGTTGACCTTGAGACCGAGACTCCTATAGTTCATTTCCTCATATTATTATGTAAACATATGATATTTTAGCTACAAAAGATGATGTAAACATAACATACGTACCTCGGCAAAGAATGTGTTGCAAATTGTGATATATCGCCGCCCTATACGTGCCTTTTGCCTTCTCGTTCGATCGATACACGAGGATCTGTTCGAGCTGGCGATCTTCTTGCGCCTCTTGACCCAAATTTCTCGACTTTCCACTTTGGTCACACATCTCGCACCCATATGGGGTCATGCGCACCACTGTGGGCTACGCCACGTGCATATACCGCTTCACCTCGCCTCTGGATGGTCAATCTCAAAGATTGCAGGTGGCTTTTTTGTCGTTCCTTGTTCAAATTATCTTTAGGTTAAATTTACGCACTTACTCGCTGTAATAGTGTCTCAATAATCGATGCCCGTGCGTCGTCCCATCTATATCAAGCGTCAAATAAAATAACAATAATAATATTAAAATCAAGTTATATTACTAAGCAATATTATTTGATTAACTATGTATTATCTATCGAGTGATAAAAAATATACCAAATTCAAATTTAAATCAGATCCTTATGGGCGAGAGGTGTGTTTCATTTACGTGTAATCATGGCGTGGAAGGCTTACGTCAGAAGTATAATTGTGAAATGCACTTCACAATTTTACTATCTTGAAAATCACTACAATATACAATAATTTATATTAAAACCCTTATATATATATATATATATACACGATGTTTAACTTACGTCTTATCCGGAGGAGGACGGATCAGATAAGAATGTGATCATCCGGATTAATGGGCCTTCAAGACATGATTAGGTTCTCAGACCCAACCCTGCTTTTCGTCTTTGAGTTCGTAAGACATCTATAAATAAAAAATTTAGGATGTTAGTATAAGTTATAAATGAAAGGTACATAAACATGTCGGGGATATAGAGAACATCGAGGATATGTAATTGTATGTAAACAAAAGGACAATAGGATAGGATAGTCTAGGCCACTAGGAAAGTCTAGGCGTGTATATTTAAGTTACTTAAGGTTACTTTTAGCATCACCAAACTTTATTTAATCATCTAACTCATTTTGACTTATCAAAGCTCACTTTAGGCTTGAAAAGAGAGCTTAAATTGATTTTCTTGTTGGCTTTATTAATGACCATGTTTGGGAATCATTACTAACATGTATGAGTATATGGATATTTGAACACATACAATGGATATTTTAGAAACAAACTCATTAATAGTGTGATTGAAAAGAGTGCTTGTGTTTGTGTTTGTACTTTTCATTTTCTTTCTATTCTAAGCTAAGTCATACTTATAGCATACATATTAATAGTGTGTCATTTTCTTTTTATCTTCTCGATCGTGAATTATGGAAAACTTCTTTGAACCTTCTTCTTGATTGAATTATGGATAAACTTAATTCCTAGTTATGTTTTATGTTATACTCATGTTCAAGTTATATGGCCATTTGACTTATATGAAAAAAAATTTACAGAGTCTCCCTATAATATGGACTATCCACATGCACGAGGGAATGCATACTTGACCAATTTCAACAAAATATAATCCCAACACAAAAAAATGAATGTGCATAACTATAATTCAAGGCACAATTTAGGAGAATCCAATATTAGTAAAAACAATAAGAAGCCCAAAATTGTCCCAATTTCAAAGAATATCAACAACAATTTTTTAAATTTATGTTTATATTAAATCTTGAATTATTCAATGTATATAAATACATAAGATATATAAATATGAATATAAATATGTTGTGTGTTTATAAATATGAAAACTAATTTCTGGTAAGAAAAATAGACCCTAGTATCAAATGAATTTCGAATTAATAATAATTACAAAACACTTGTCACCTTGTAATACAATATATGTTTTGGGACTTTGTTTTTCATTACATTCTTCATTTAATGTAATAGCCTATTACATAGGTCAACGCTTCATCAAGAATGTGGCATTTTCATTTTTCATTGTAATACATAGTCAACTAAGCATAACATAGATAGGTGTAGGTACCCAAGAAGCCTAGCCTTATTGGTGCTGAAGTAAGCCGCTAGGAAGAAATATTTGTTATCATTTCCCATCAATTTGGCTATTATGGATATTCAAGTACTGAACAAGCTCATATCATATGGAACAAGCTCATCTAAAACCCAAACATTGTCACTCTCAAAATATGCAAGTGGAAGTTGGTAATTAAGTTGAAAGCTAACAATAATTGTATTATACATGATAACAAAAGCATTCCCATACTTTTCATGTTTCTACCTAAAATTCTTTTTCTTCCGACAATAATAATAATAATAGCCATACCAACACAAACTCTTCAATTTATAGCTTAACTAGTCCTCCTCTAAAAAACTCCTATTAAAACAAAGACAATGGTATCTTGAAATCCGATTGGCATAAAACTAGCCACAAACATCCTACATTACTACCGCAAACAAACATAATAATAAGAGCATAAAATAACTTTCATCAATTCCAAACACACAACATATTTATATTCATGACTCTTGCCATTCAATCAAAGAATAAATGCATGCTTTAATTTAGAGATTAATTGGGGTTACCGGTGATGGTGCAAATGGAATGGGCAGTGGTGCAATGTATGGTGGTGGTGGTGGTCGATAATGGCTCATAGAATGGTTTCAATGGTGGCTCTAGCCTCCTCTCCTCTCTTCCCCCTTACTTCCTCTTCTCCTCGTCTGTATTCCCTCTTTTCTTTCTTTTCAGATTGATCGAGTTTAACCTCGAATCGATTCAAAGTTATAAGAATCAATGATCACATCAAATGATCGTCATGCGGTCGCTAGTTTTTAATGATGTGGATATATTAGCGACCGCGACGCGCTATTGCCGATATAGATCGTTGCAGCGCCAAAGTTTCGCACCAAATTTTTGGGGAAATTCTTCTCAATGATCGATCGGCGACCACATGCGGTCAGCGGATATATACTAGCGACGAGAATCCTTATCGATCCGCAGATATATCGGTCGCTATTATTATTATCACGACAGATAGTGCGATCGGCCGATATCATTGGTCGCAGATGGCCATTTTTCTTGTAGTGATGTTCCGTGGCAAGGCGGATCTTTGGTGGGAGTCGTAAAGTGTACCCATCTAGCCAAGACTCAAAGATGTCTTGGGAGACATTTCAGAACTATTTAATGACAAATACTTTCCGAAAGTGTTCGTCTATATGAAGGAAGTGGAGTTTATTAGGCTGGAGCGAGAATAACATGGACGGTGTCTCGACGAGGCAAAGTTTGAGAGTTATTCAGTTTGCACCTCATTTGGTGGAGAATGAGGAGCATTATGACGCGGATGTTTCGAGAGGTTTAAAACCCGACATACGACAATATCTCATTTCTCATAAATTTTCTCTATTCAGGATGTTGTAAATGAGGCTCAATTATTAGAGCGAGATAACAAGTACGGCCAACCGAGGACCACAACCGAGGATAATACTAGGAGATAGCAATCAACAAAACTACGATAACCGGCGGAGAAAGAAAAAGACGGACAAAATGGTAACCACTCGGTGGTAATCATGGCCATGAAAAAGAAGAAAAGCGAGTCGGGAGGAGATTTTAAAGAGGAGATTTAACAACGATTATGTGAAGACAGCAGTCTGCAAAGAAGAATCGGTTCTAGGGAGGAGAACGACCACCGGTCATATGCTATAAATGCGGAAAGAGGGACATATCACCAAAGCGCCCACAACATTCAAGGTATGCTATAATTATGGAAAGGAAGGACATATCGCTTCGAGATTGTACGCAGAGCGAAACCTAGTTCAATGGGGCGGTGACTCAAAAGATCTCATCCCCGTAAAAGTCAAAGTCAACGGTTCCTAGAAGAGCGTTTGTTGTGATTGGTCAAAATGCGAGGAACCCAAACGAGGTGATCACGGGTAAGCTATTTATAAATTCTTGCGAAGTTTATACCTTACTTGATACCGGTGCTACCCATTCATTTATCTCTCCTTCTTGTGCTCAACGTTTAAACTGACTCAGGAGAAATTAGACTTTGACCTATCTCGTGGAAACTCCATAGAGAAACTTTCATCACATCCATCGCTTATAAATCTTGTTTGATTCAAGTTGGCACCATTACCTTACCATTGACCTTATCTCTTTAAAGATACTTGCTTTTGATGTGATTTTAGGGATTGATTGGTTAACTACTCATCATGCCAAAATTGATTGTTTTCGTAAGGTTGTTAGTTTTCATATTCCAAACCAACCTGTTGTTATTTAATTCAAGCAACTAAACCATTAAAATCAATCACCGTCATATCTAATCATAAAGCTATTCGTTTATTGAAAAACGGATGTCAAGTTTTCTTAGCCCATGTTATGGATTTGAATAAAGACACGCCAAATTTGAATAACATTCTGTTGTTATTGACTTTCCCGACGATTTCTGAAGAACTTCCGGCCTACCCCGTAACGTGAAGTTGAATTCTTTATTGATCTTGAACTGCACAAAGCCCATTTCTAAAACCCATATCGAATGGCTCCTATTGAACTTCAGAGTTAAAGGTCCAACTACAGGAATTGTTGGACATCGGTTTCATTCTACTAGTACATCTCCTTGGGGTGCTCCTGTTTTATTCAGTAAAGAAGAAAGACGGGAGTATGCAACTTTGTATTGACTATCGGAATTGAACCATGTCACCATCAAGAATAGGTATCTCTACCTCGTATTGATGACTTGTTTGACCCGATTGCAAGGGGCACAATTCTTTTCAAAAATCGATCTTCATTCGGATATCATCACCAAGATTAGAATCGAGGATATTCCAAAGACTACCTTTAGAACTCCCAGACGGGCATTATGAATTCTTAGTCATGTCTTTCGGACTGACTAATGCTCATGCGGCTTTCATGGATATGATGAACCGAGTATTCAAGGAATATTTGGATCAGTTTGTTGTTGTCTTTATTGATGACATCCTCATATATTCCAAAAGTCGTGAAGATCATGAGCACCATTTGAAGCTGGTACTCCAAAGGCTTCGTGAAAACAAACTATATGCCAAATTGAAGAAATGCGAGTTCTGGCTTGAGGAAGTAGCATTTCTTGGGCACGTGGTGTCAAAACATGGAGTATCCGTGGACCCAGCGAAGATTGAAGCAATACAAAGTTGGGAGCAACCGAAGTCGGTGACCGAAGTACGTAGCTTTCTAGGTCTAGCTGGTTATTATCGGAGATTCGTGGAAGGGTTTTCTCGAATCGCTACTCCATTAACCCAGCTAACTCGGAAGGATACAAAATTCGTTTGGAGCGAAGAATGCGAGAAGAGTTTCCAAGAGCTTAAGAGGAGACTTATTTTAAGACTGTTCTAACAATACCATCCGGTTGGATGGAATTGTTATCACAAACGATGCTTCGCATAAAGGGTTAGGATGTGTTCTCATGTAACGTGGGGAAAGTCATAGCCTATGCCTCGCGACAACTTAAAGAGTATGAGAGGAATTATCCTACTCATGATCTAGAGTTGGCGCAATCGTTGCTGCTTAAAGATATGGAGGCACTATCTATATGGGAGAAAGTGGAGATATATTCGGACCATAAAAGCCTTAAATATTTCTTCACTCAAAAAAGAACTCAACATACGACAAATGACGTTGGCTCGAGCTATTGAAAGACTACGACCACACTATTCAATACCATCCCGGTAAAGTTTAACGTGGTAGCCGACGCGTTGAGTAGAATATCATATGCGGAATGAGTGCGATGATGTCAATATATACGATAGAGCCAACTTTAATAGAAAAATTTAAGGTCGCTCAAGCCACCGCAATCTTGAAATGATGCGTATGAAGAAGAAAGTACAAGAAGGAGCTATTAGGGCGAGAATTGATGAAAAGGAATACTTGAGTCCACTCTAGACTTTGTGTCCCTAACGACTCGATTTGAAGTACAAGATTATGATGGAGGCACACAATACACCATTTGCAATCCATCCGGAAGTACTAAAATGTATCGTGATCTTGACATACATTTTGGTGGAACAATACGAAGAGAGAGATTGCAAAGTTTATCTCAATGCGTTTAACTTGTCGGCGTGTAAAGGCGGAGCATCTAGTACCTAAGGGTCCGTTGCAACCACTTGAGATTTAGAAATGGAAGTGGGAACACATTACCATGTATTTCACACGGGTCTTCCTACGGTTTCTCAAGGCATCAATGCTATTTGGGTTATTGTTGATAGATTAACCAAGTCTGCTCATTTCTTGCCGATACGGGAGACTTATTCCTTTGAACGTCTTACTAGTATATATGAAAATGAGATTGTGAGGTTGCATGGCATGCCAGTATCCATAGTTTCGGATCGTGACCTAAGATTCACTTCAAGATTTTGGGTTAGCTTGTAGAAAGCTATGGGCACGGATTTAAGATTCAGTTCGGTATACCATCCTCAAACGGACGGACAATCAGAGAGAACTATTCAAACTCTTGAAGATCTATTAAGACTCAGGTCCTAGACTTCAAGGCGGTTGGGGATAAGTATTTACCATTGGTGGAATTCTCCTACAACAACAGCTTATCGACAAGTATAGTGTGGCTCCATTCGAATCATTATATGGATTGAAAATGTCGCTCCAATATGTTGGGACGAGGTGGGTGAAGCAACATTGTTAGGGGACTCGAGTCAGTACGTATGACTACGAAAAAGATCCAAATGATTTGACAACGATACAAAGCGGCACAAGATCGACAAAAGAGTTATGCGGATCTTCATCGAAAGGACGTGGAATTTAGTATAGGGGATCATGTATTGTTGCGAGTTGCTCCATGGAAGGGAGTTACAAGATTTGGGAAGAGATGAAAGCTCAATCCACGATTTATTGGTCCATTTCAAATTCTTGACCGAGTAGGAAATGTAGCCTATAGACTCGCGTTACCTCCGAGTATGTCTCGTGTTCATAATGTGTTTCACATATCATACGCCGTAAATATGTGAAAGACCCAACCACGTTATAGAAAGTTAGAAACCAGGGACGAGATAGCCGAAGACTTAACGTATGAGGAGGTACTTGTCAAGATCTTGGATAGGAAGGAGCATGTCCTACGCGCAAAGGTCATACCACAAGTTAACGTTTTGTGTAGGAATCATGCTATAGAGGAAATGACCTGGAAATTGGAAACGGAAATGAAAATGAGGTATCCTCAAATTTTCAAAACACCAGGTACGTACGTCAATTTCGAGGAAGAAATTTCATAAGGAGGGGAGGTTGTAAGACCCCAACTTATTATTAATGAAATTTAATTTTTCTATTTATTATTTTGAAATAGTAAGGGTTAATTTGATTAATGTGGATAGTTATGGGTAAAATACGCAAATATTTCAAAATAAGCAAGTGGTTATAAAATATTCATTGTTGTTTGGGAATATTCATTTGGTCGTGGAATATTCTCTGTCGTCGGAGAATATTCGCATTTACGTAGTGATCTTTTGTGGGCCCCATAACTGAAAGCGATTGGATGAAGAAAGCGACAAATATAAGTTGTTTAAAAATAAAGTAGTAGTTGTTACTATTAATATTATTTAAAAATACTCCTGGGTTAAAAAACACAAGAAGACATACCAGTATTGCACCAATTATTGATTCTTACGTAAGAAGGCACTACTCAATAATGGTTACGAGAATTATCGCTCAAATATTTTATTGATTTAATAATTCTTTGCGTTGATATTTTATATTCTTTGTTGTTTCAATAATTGTCATTACACATTATTTTTCATTATCGAAGCAATAATTCATATTATCCGAATAATATTATTAGATAACATTATTGGCAATGTCTAGAAAGTTACATCTAAGGAGAGGTTTGGTCACCTAATCATGCGCCAAGAAGGAGAAATTTTATTGGAAGCCCCCTCTTTCTAGGAACCGCCTGGTTGTCAATATTGTGATTTCAGTAATATTATTTGTGAATAATTAATTATTGATTCATATGATGAGGAAAATATTGATTTTATGTGGATATGGATGGAGAAAATTTTTAATGTGACAATTGTTGAAAATTGAAATTTTATCTTTTTTGATAAAATAATTTATTTAAATATATTATTATATTTTAATAATATAATAATGATGATATTTTTACGATGAATGTGGGATATATGAGTATATGTGGAGGAGGAGTATTTTTGTTACCAAAATATTTAAAGCATGTTTTATGTGTTTTGGACCCCATTTCTTAACCGAAATTTGATTATAACGTAAAATCGTCTGGTTTGTGGATTTGGTCAATTTTTGTTTGGAATTTGGAAAAACCTTTCTTCAGTAAAGTTGTAGAGAATTGAATTTCCTATAAAAAGTCGCGAGTTTTGAATTTTCGATGAAAGAGTTATTTATTGTGAATTATTGAAGTTTCAAGTTCAAATAATTGATTTTGAAAGTTTAAAATATTTTAAATAACAAAACGTTTTTTTTTTTCATTATGGTGTGTTACACATGTGTGTTGAATGAGCTGAATTCAGTTCTTGGAAGGTTAAGAGAAAATTTAATTTATATATTAATATTATATTAAATTTTACGCTTTTACATGTTCTAAAGATTTTCCATAAATAGGGTGCTTGGGTTAGAATTGAAAATTACACCGTAAACTCAAGTTTTCTCGTTATATTATCGAGTTTATTCTTGTGAGTATTTTGAGTATATTTTGAGTATTGCTATATCTGTCTGCAAGTTCAAGTCATGCTTTATATCCAGGTGTTTCAACTAAGTACTTGATCTTTCGAGGTAAGAGATATTTTTTTAATGGTATTATTTATTCTAATATCATTATGTCAAGTATTGATCTGAACTTTTAATCAAATTTAGAACTTTTAGTGTTCTGGGAGTTACTTATTCACGATATCAAGACTATTCACGATACTAAGATTATTCACTTAATACGGCATTATTCATCGAAAAATGAAAATTTTCCTTTTCGTCAAAAATATCTATTCGGATACTAGCTTGATGATTGTATCCATGTTTTGATCATTCTTGAATTTTACACCACTATGATTATTTTTGAGGTATTGTTGGACATGGATAAAACAAAGTACGAATCCTTAATCCTTAATCCTGTCATTTTGTTTCACTTTGGATTCATTTCTTTTAAAATATTTTCATCATCCTCATCTTAAATGATGATATTATTGAATATCTTTTGGCCCGTAGTGCTAAGATGAATGATTTCGATGAATATCTTTGGCCCAGAGTAGCAAAAAGATGAGCAGTGTTTAGATGAACACGAATTAATCGATGAATATCTTTGGCACTGAAGTGCAAAGATGAATATTTGATTCCGGATATATATTGATTGATGTTACAGGATAAAAGATAGATGATGAACTTTAAATTCATACATGAAGATAGTAGTTTGCATTCTCTACTTAACTCTTCTAATGAATTATTATTTTCATGCGAATATTGATTTAAAACTTGTTGTCTATTGATTCTATTAGATTTTTTCCTCGTGAAGACTAACGATAATTTGTTGTGTATTATCTTAGTCATAATATTCTTTATCGGGCTAGTTGAGCTCACCCTTTTCCTTTTTGTTCCATTTTTTTCTCGGGATGCGAGAATATAAGCGAGAT
The DNA here is from genome assembly GCA_020205615.1 of Panax quinquefolius. Lineage (NCBI taxonomy): Eukaryota > Viridiplantae > Streptophyta > Magnoliopsida > Apiales > Araliaceae > Panax > Panax quinquefolius. The sequence goes on from CM035151.1 coordinate 31,060,128, forward strand.
TTGAGTCGGGGGTATGGAATGAAGGTCTAAAGAGAGTTGTTTAGTAGTCCTCACCATTTTGTAAAATAATATATCAATAAATGTGATGAAGATTTATTTGAGTATAGATATTGTCTGTAAGATAATATTTGTATTCAAACTCACAGCTTTTACTATTGTAATAATAAAGTTGTAGTTGTTTCGCACTGGTGTATCGACAACCTCAGAATGGGATGATGTATCTACTATTTTGGGGGCATCACATCATCTGTTGTGATTCATTGCTCTTACTGACTTGTTGTTACCAAGTCGATCTAAGTAACTTGAAGAGTTCTATGTGAACTGGTCTTAGTGACCCTCCTGTCTTAGTGACATCTGTCAAGTATGAGTGACTTGAAGGAATCTTAGTAATTCATCGTTGTAATAGATCTTAGTGACTTGAAGAGTGGACTAAGAGTTATTTGTGCTCCGAACCACTTAAATATCGCTTGTCTCATTTATTTTTCTGCATTTATATGTTTACATTTATCTTTTATATTTGTTTGTGACTTAACTCCACAAGTGAATTAAATTCATAGTTGAAATTTCTTTTTATCTTTGAAAGAGTTTTTCAAACTAATATTTTGATATGTATAATTAAATTAACTTTTATAATATGATAATATTTCTTTAAAAAAATAAAATTTTTAAAGGCAAAACTAATGATTTCGCCATTATAGTTGGCAGCTTTTATATATTACACCATTGAATTTTTAATTTTTCAAATTACATCACTAAACTAATTAAAAAAACAATTGGGTCATTCTGTTAAATTCACTAAACGTCAGATAAACTATTTCATATTTTTTTCCTACGTGACTTGTAAAAAAAAAGAAAAAGAAAATAAAATGACATATGTGCTTACATGGATTAGTATATTCATCCTTTCTCTTCCTTCTTTTTATCACACCATAAAAACCAATTAACATTTCCTCCATCTCCAACCCCTTTCCTCCATATTCGACCCACCCATTCTCCCTTTCCACCCATCGTTATGCTTGATTTCTGTTTGGGTATTTTTTGTCATCCTCAAGCGTGACTTAACTTGAAATCTTTGTCTGGGTTTTTCAGATCTTTGGCGGTGTTGGTTAGATCTTGTTCTGGTCGTCGGATTCTGGGTTCAATTGATGGGCTCTGTTCTTGCTCTGGTGCTTTGGATCTGAGGTCTTATCATGTCGATCTGTGCGCTTGTGCAAACTGGGTTTCATGTTTTGATTTGTTTATCTTTGTCATGACTAGATTTGGGAGTCGTGCTGATTTCTTGCGGTTTTATTGCATTTCCCCTTCAATAATAAGTTTGGGTGTTCTTATTTGATCTGTTTGTTTTTCGTTCAAATAGATTTTATCTTTCTGGTGTAATAATCGGTGTTTATTATCGAAAATCATTTCTTGATCTGATGTCTGATTGTTTGGGTTGATTGGCTGGATTCAGGTGATTAATTGCTATGTTCTGCTATCTCCTCCTTGTTTCTGGGTGTGGTAGCTTTTAATGCTATTTTGGATATGGGATAATTTTGCCGTCGGCAGCCATGGTGGCTCGCTGTTCTTATGTGGATTAGTATATTAATAACACCTCCATAATTCGACCCCTGTGATGCAGCAAATTTGGACCTGAAAGATAGTAAATGAAGTCCATCTGCTAATTTGAAATTTGAAAGCGTGGGCCCTAATTTCTCAGCCCAAGGTCAACCTCACTCTGCCCCATACTGGAATAACAACAATCACCAGCGAACTGCAGCAGCGACCAGCCGGATAGACGCCCAAACAGATGAAAACAGATATGCGCCGAAAATCCATTACCAGATCCAACAAACAACGATAATTACATATCAAATCTAGACAAATGGAAGAACATACCTAAAAAACGGCCAAATCATTTCATCAAAATTGAAATCAAAATCCCATCTGAACATGTATAAAGATAATCGATAAATAGAGCATGAACATGAACATGAACATGAACATGAACATGTCATTTTCTTTTCTTTTTCCTTTTTCTTTTACCAGCCACATAGGAAAAAACATGAAATAGTTTAACTGGCGTTTAATCAATTTAACAGAATGATCCAATTATTTTTTTAATTAGTTTAGTGATGTAATTTAAAAAATTAAAAATTTAATAATATAATAAATAAAAACTACCAATTATAATGACAAAATGATTAATTTTGTCAATTTTTAAAATATCTATTCATCCACTTCTAAATGTCTTAGTGCTTTGGGAAACAAGACATTCTATAAAAAAATGATGATGAGCAGACCTTTTGACCTTATCTATTAAAAATGTAAGGTAGAGTAGTGTAATGTGACTTGTCCGAACCCCCAACTTTTCTACCCTACAAACATTGAATGGTTAATGATGTTATGAAGCATTGTGGTCAGATCAAACACTTTTTATTAATAGAATTACATACAAGAATATGTTGATGACTTGATGTAGATTTTAACTAGTGTTGTTGTATAAAATAAACATGTTACAAATACTCCCTTGTTTCAAAATTATGAATATATTTTTTTATTTTATTCTAAAATTAAAGATATATTTTATTTTAGAACTATATATAAAGTGACATAAAGTTTCTAATTTATCATTATTTTTTATTATCATTTTTAATATCAAACTACCACAGTTGAATTACTAGCTAATACTACATTCATTTCATAATAATTGATTTTTTTTGAAGAAAAAATATTCAAATTTAATTATGTTTCTTATAACTTTCAGGAGAATAAATTATCCTTAAAATTAGTTGTCATTTTACAAATGTATCTATAATTGATATGAAAAGTTTAGAAAATAATAAATCTTATAACTTATAACTAGTAGTATTTTTTAAGTAGTTTATTATATTTATAATTGTATTGACATAAAATAAATGAATTTACATTAATTTTAAGTTGAAAAATATTTGATATTAATGTTTAAAAGATAAATATCAATCTTATAATTTAAAATTGAGGGAGTAATTAGATTTGAAATATTAATTTAACACACTTTAATTTATGATATTGAAAAGTTGGACTTTCGAGGCCTCTAAGTTAAAAGCCAGGCCCAATCTGATGCATCTGGACCTACGGAGTTGTCGTTTCAAACTGTTCACTGGAATCTGGAATGGACTGAGACCCAATAAGATATTCCGGATGAACTTATTTTTATTAAATTTGTTTAAATAAGGGGGGTTGGGTTTAACAAAATGTAAAATATCTTAAGATAATTTGTAGTAAGATTAATTAAAGGAGATTACATTTACTAAAGACTCTATGTCTTCCACAATAATTTCTATTTTTCTCTTTTGAAGTTTGCAAAATTTTAATTACAAATTTAATTTTATGTGTGATTTAATTGTAACTATTGTAAATAACAATTTTGTAATTTGACTTCTATAAATTAAAATGATCTTTTTGTGTAACAGAGAGAGTAAAATTTAAATTAACATATTTAAATGTCTATTGTCTAAGGCAAAAATTTGAATCGGAAAAAAAGGTTAAAAGAAAAAAAATAGAATAGAATGAAAAATTCTGAATACATTTAAGTACATCGAAATGAGCTGAATAAAGTAGATGTTTAAATTACTGAATAATAGAAAAAGTGTTTTATAATTCAACTTTTATAATATATGAATAAGTATATTTCATATTATATGTGACGCCCCCAAAATAGGTATACATCACTCATTTCGAGTCGCCAAATACATGGTACAGAATACAAATACAAACTTAATTATACAACTGTCGTGCAAAATATGACAACACAATTGTTGAGTTTTTACACGAATATTATCTTCTAGACAGTATTCAAACTCAAATGGAGTACTCATTATAATTATTATCACACTATTTTATAAAAATAGTGAGATTTACTATAGCCACCATCTCGGACCATTACTCCATTTCCTGACTAGTCTCAGCTATATTCTCATTTTCTGAAGAGAACATTGAAGAAAAGGGTGAGCTCAACTAGCCTAGTAAAAAATATTATGACTAAGATAATGCAAAATAAATTATCATTAGCCTTCAACAGTATAACAACTGATAAAATACAATAAACAACAAGTTTTAGATCAACAACTGCAGCGGAAATAAAAATCCATTAGAAGAGTCAAGTAGAGCATGATATCTACTATCTTCTATGATTTAAAAGTTTATCATCAATTTTATCGCTGAGACTCAGCTTAATAAATAATCCACGTCACTAAATTATCCATGCACTAAGGGTCAATGATATTCATTAGTATCACGACCACGAATTATCCATGCACTACGGGCCAAAGATATTCGTGCTTTCATCAATGGTCATGATCATGTCAAACAATAATTCATCTTTGCACCTTAGCCGAAGAGAACGCATGGTCATGATCATACCAACAACTGTCGCTGAGACTCAGCTCAATAATCCACATCACTTGTAACATTACATGTCATTATTATATCGAATGATCCCTGGTCATAATCATACCAACCAACAGTCTATCTATACACGTAAGCCAAAGATGACTTTCATCACAATATAAGCATAAGGATGATGACAATGATATAATCATTAATCAAACGAAATCAAGGATAAATATTAAAGACTTTAAATTTATCCAGAGTTTTAAAAATATCCAAATTGTCAATATGATACTACTTTGTGGAGTAAAATTCAAGAATAATATTGTATCAAAAATGATTTAGACCGAAAAGAAATCAATTTTTGTCATGAATAGTACCCCGAGTGAATAGTACATGTGAATAGTACTTTGTGAATAGTCCCCGAGAATAGTACTTTGTGAATAGTACCCCGTGAATAGTACTGTTGTGAATAGTACTGTTAGAGTTTATACCCTAGAGGCTAATTATTTGATATACTTGCTTAACATTTTGATATTATATTTGACTGAATAAATGAATGATTTTATTATGGTTTTATTTACTGCATTATATAAATGTTAACATAATAAAATTCCTTAGAATAGTGATACAAATTATATAGTTTCAAGTATGTGACTTGAACATGAGATTATATAATTACAATTAGTATCATTGCTCTTAAATGTCCCTAATCGAATATCATTGTTGATAGGACACCAATGATGCATTGAGACTAGTATGTGGATTTACTGATGACCAAATCTCATTGGTCATAAATATATGAGATATTAAGTCAATGCATAGGTATGTGTTAGAGAACGATGTACTGGACATACCCACCATGAGAATTCTATGTGGAGCATCGAAGTGTCATTAGCGATTCTCATAGTGACAATGATGTATTGGTCCCGACTTGAAATTACTATATTACTACACGAGAATTTATGTACTTTGATATCATCAAAGGTCACCTTTAATAGGGTGGACTATAAAGGTGATTATTGGGTACATCATAAATCGTGTGAGAAATATGATTGATCTAAATGAAATTTAACCCTCCTATTTATTAGGGGTGATATCCATAGGCCTCTTGATTGAGTAGGACTATGAAATGCATGTCCATGCTCAAATAGTGATTTGTTTCATATAGTCTACTCATTGATCAAGAAAACTCAGATTAAATTATGAAGAGTATAACATATTCCATGACTCGAGTTTGATCTAGGATGTTAAGGTTAAAATGATTAAATTACATTGAAATATTGGTCACGGAAAGGTTGTATCGAATCATCGATTTTATTATTACTTGGGTAGCAGTCCGCTCACTGTTTATAATTTTATAATATGATTTTAAAATTATTGCCAACGTAATAATAACATATATGGTCACACACATAGAACGTAATTAAAAAGGGAATTAATTTAAATTGTAAAGATTTAAATATATCAATATGATTGCTAGTATTTAAATTACAAATTTAAATTAATAGGATAATTTATATATAGACATATCAATTAAGTAAGACTTAATTAAGATATATATATATATATATATATATATAAATTTAGATTTTAAAAGGGTTTTGATTAATCCCTTTTAACCGCTATATATATGATATGTAGCAGTCATTTTAGGGTTAACGAATCATAACCTAAAACCCTAGCCGCTCTTAGAGAGTGACTAGAGAGAAATTTCAAAAATTCATTCCTTTGGTGGCTAGTACCGCAACACCCTTTTTTCTGTAGATCGTACAACGATTCGCAGGACGTTCATGTGGATACCATAGAGACGCAATTCGTTTGGATTGTGTTGGAGATTCGACCGCATCAAAACCTTTTATAATCGATATAATCTCTTAAACACTGAATTAATGTCTGTTTTCGCATGGATCCTATTTTAGGGTTTCAGGTTTGGCTTTATAATTTATATTTTTCGCTGCGTTTTTATGTCGAAATCCCTACAAGTACCCCATGAATAGTATTTCGGCATGAAAAGATCAATAATTATCAAGAATACTCAGAATAATATTTCCATGAAAAGATACTGGATGAAGCGCAAATATCAAGGATATTCTACTAATTTCACGGAGTATAGAAGCAATACTTTAACAGAATGAGGGTATAATCAGGAATACGAGACAAAATTATATTAATCACATACTACAAAGTATGGAAGAAAATATTATTTCTTATGAATACTGAACAAAAATAATATCCCTTACGAATAAGAAATAAATAACATCCCTTACCTTAGAAGAAAATTGGATATTGGAATAGTGAAGTAGCAGAATACTCTTCTTCTTCCTCTTTATAGCTTCTCTCTCTATAATTGCTCTTGTGAGTCTTAGTGAATTAATGCTAATGAAAGAAGAATGAGCTTCTATTTATAGGAAAACATAGTTTCGATAATTGCACGTTTTGGGGGCTCGAATTATTACAGTATAGTACCTTCATCTTTTCCTCCATTTTTAATTTAGTCCTACAAGTATTATCAATCATGCACCCCCCCTAATAGTAATGCATGTGAACCAATAGTTCCATTCATGTGAGCAAATAGTTATATGCATGTGAACTAATAGCAATTAATTACTCATTTATCCGATTAATTACCCGATTGGTCAATTTAACATCCAGAAATCAATTATTATCAAAATAAATGTCGATTTCCACTAACACAAATAATCCCAACACAGTGGAAATATTTTTATCAACAATTTCATCTTTAATTAACACGAACTTATTCATCATTAATACTATAACTCACAATATTTAACAACCAGATCATTCCCAAGAAAGAGGGGGCTTTCCGATAAGGATTTCTCCCTACTGGCGCGTAATTAGGTGACCAAACCCCTTTCCTCGACAGAACTTTCTAGTCATCATCAATATTGCAAATAATAATATGAATAACTTTGTCGTCTCAATTATTAATTTAATAATATAAAATATTATGTAGATGATACTATGACAATAATTGAATCAATAATATGAGATATTATGCAACAATTACTGTAGCAATAATTGAGTATAACTGAGTGACTTCTCACGTAAGCATCAATAATTAATAACGTGTGCTACTACTTATGACCACGTGACTTCGTACTTTACCACCGGGTATTTCAACAGTTTAATGGTAACACTTTCGTCGTTATTTTTATAAAAATTATTTTTGTTATTTTCTAACTACGACAATACTTCCGTTGTGGGGTCTACCAATGATTGTGTCGTCGTACGGATATTCCCCAACAAAAAGAATATTTCCTGACCAAACGAATATTTTATGACAACTTGCATACTTTGTAAAATTTGTAACTACTACCCACAACTATAACATAATATCAAATCCACACCATAATATTCCAATTTTTTTTTTGAGAAATTAAATCTTTATTCATAAAATTTGGGGTTTTACATTATAACTTTTTGAGCCATTTTGAACAAGTTTTTATTATCGTCTTACTTGCTCAATGAATTTTTAAGAATTTATTAAAATCATAATCTTGTTTTCTTTCCAAAAGCATTTGTAAGAATGAATTATAACCATTTATTATTGCCTCTGTTCCTTCTTATTCGATTTGATGTTCTCAAATTCAGATATATGTACCTCGAATCTGATGCTCCACGATCTAACTTATACAACAAACTAATAATACATACAACGGAATAATTGAATAATTTACATTGTTATAATATAAATATTCTCGTCCCAAGTCTTGCAACCATTACTAACATGTTACTCAACTTAATTCATGATATAACTTAATATATAACCATACGTCCTAATACAACATAAGAATTAAATCCTAATATAGAAGACCAAAGTTACTCTATATAGCCTTACCTTTTCCCTTATCCTTGCCAGATGTCCCCACACTATTCTGTCTTAACTGAAATGTTTAAAGAATGCAAGAATAAACAACAAATTTGCCCAGCAAGTGATATAACAATAAGTGTGAACAAACATATATAAAGTTCATAATCTTAAAGGGTATAATGATAGCTCAGGAGTTGAAGTAGGAATATTGTAAACAAAGTACATATTAAACTGTTTCAAATCTGTCATTTCAATTAAATAAAGAGTCACTATGGATCGAAAGGTTTGTCAAAAGAATTCAAAGGTTCTAACATCTTCGATTTAAAGAATATTTAGCACTAAGTAATCACTATGGACCAAGAATTTTACTATAATTAACAGTATTTCACTAATAACCCAATATAAACAAGTACAATAGGTGATCAGCCCATAGTACCTTATGTTATGCATAACATTCAAACATGTTGTTCACACGTGTGTCGGTTTCCCGATAATATATAATTTCTCCTTTTTGAGGGTTGTTCATCTCGGCAGATTATAAGATTCTGCACCGAAGCAATTGGTTTGGATAGTTGTTTAACACATGATATCAATCTACCCGAATCAAATGGCGTATACCCTTTTCTCGATACATTTAAAAACAATTCATAAATTCAATGCTTGCAATAGGGTTCAAGGAATATAATTGTGAATTGAATCAAGTTTCGGAATATGAATAATAATCTTCATGAATTTATATAGCACAAGAATTATTCTAGCAATTATTTACTCGTACGATCAATAAGAGTACAAGTTTAAGTACTTGCCTGAGTCATTGTCTATATCCGACCTTGACTTCTTATCCTTCAAATAACCTATATTTATTATAACGGTTAACCTCTATCAAACCATAAATATAAATCTTAATCGATTTAACACACTAGCCTTAGGTGACTAAGACTTCACAAAACAATTCGTTTAATTAATTGTTGCATTAATCATCACTCTCTTTATCTTCGTATTTATTTCATAAGATAATCTTTGTTATCTTAATTGTTCATTTAAGGTTCCTCTCCTTATTGTATTCATAAGGTATTCTTACTCCATTTATTTAATTATTCATTAAATAATTTTTTTAATTATTCTACACACTTTATAAATCCATAATTAATTTGTTATTACCTTATGTAATAATTAGAGTTATCTCTTTATATCGGTTTAATCTTTTATGTACCACTTGAACACAATTAAATAATCTTCCAAGTATTTAATTGTTTATCATTATCATTCCATAGTCAAATTAATTTTTAACTTTTAATATTACTTTAATTGTCTACAATGAAAATGTTACTTAATGTCATTTTAATTGTTTATACATCATAAATTTTAAAATTAGAAATAATCTCCACTATTATTATAATTATTTACTATTTATTAAACCGTATTATTATTCAAATGATTTAAGCTTTAATAATCCACGATTAAAATAAATATTATCTTAATTGTTTATTTGTTCCTCAATTAAAATCACCTTTAGTTTAATTGTTTAATTATATTTTAGGAATTCATTAAAGAAATCATTAATATTAGGATAATTGTCACAATTACTTTAATTGTTTAACAATCTTTTTATTAGTTATTTCAGAAAATTTTTATGTTTTGAATCAGTTGACGGGCCAATTGTTTCACCATGACTGAATTCTGGTTTAACCCGGATCTAGGTCAATCGTGAAAAAGGGCCCAGAAATGAGGCCAGCGGATTCAAGCTTTTACTAAGTATAGGGTCGTCTTGATCAAAGCAGAGTTTGATTTGTTAGTCTGGCGCGAGCCCCTAAATTCGGGTACTTGAAACTCGTATTCGATGCTCCACGATACTATTTTACAAAATGCTAATATATTAAATAATTGAAAATATTACATCAGAGTTGTCTATTCCCAAGTAGGAATACCTTTAAGTACATTATTACATGATATATAATATATTATCACATTACAAAACTCTAACTATTACAAGTAACGTCTTCCAACTATTCATTTAGCTTCCCTTTACCCTTGTCCTTGTCAGAACCTTCTGTTCGATCTCGTTCAGCTAAAAACATTTAATTTCAAATCAAGAATGAGCATTAAATTGCCCAGCAAGTAATAACAGTTAATGAACATTGTATAAAAGGATTAAATGCTTTCTGTGAGTTTACTTCTACAACGGATCAATAGTTGTGAAGTAACTAGAATAATTCCAAAATCATAAAAAATCGTTTATATTTTTGATACAACGTACTGACTATAGATGTTGAGCGGTCTCTAGACCATGAACTTTTATTTTCATGTTCAAAAAAGTTTGAACAAAAATTCATTTGCAAACCGTCTGACTTACGAGCACGATGGGTGATCAACCCGTTATGTCCTGTGTTGATCAACACTAACTATAGGAACGACATTTGCGTTCATCATTACCACCTTGGTGCAAATAAAAATTTCTCAATTCAGGGATGTTCTGCTCAGACTTGAGTCCAAACCAAAATAATTTAGTTGAACAACTTTATTTAACCTCAATAATATTTCATGACTTAATGAAATATTTAATGTGACGCCCCCAAAATAGTTCCACACAACCTATTCTAAGTCGCCAAATACATGGTACAAAATCCAAATACAAACTTCATTAATACAACTGTCGTGCAAAATACGACAACATATAAGCTGTGAGTTGGAATACAAATATTTTCTTGTAGACAATATCCAAACTCAAATAAAGTCCTCAGTACAATTATTGTCACACTATTTTATAAAATAGTGATGACTACTATAATAACCATCTTGGACCATTACTTCACTCCCCGACTAGTCTCAGCTACATTCTCGCCTCCTGAGAAGAACAATGGAATCAAAAGGAAAAGGGTGAGCTCAACTAGCCCATTAAAGAATATTATGACTAAGATAATGTAAAAAAAGTTATCCTTAGTCTTCAACAGGGAAAAATTTGATAGAATACAATAGATAACAAGTTTTAGATCAACAACTGTAGCGGAAATAGCAATCCATTAGAAGAGTCAAGTAGAGCATGATGTCTAGTATCTTCTATGATTTAAAAGTTCATCATCAATATTTTCCCCCTGTAACACCAATCAATAATTATTTCCAATCAATGAATTATCTATGCACTACGGACCAAAGATAATCGTTTCTATCACCAGTGGTCATGATCATGTCAAAACACATGTCCATCTATGCACTACGGGCCAAAGAGGACTTTCACCACAAACCTTTATCTGTAACATCAAAGGTCATGAATATACCAATACACAATTCCTGGTCATAATCATACCAATCAACAGTCTATCTTTGCACAACGGGCCAAAGATAACTTTCAACAGAATATAAGAACGAGGATGATGACAATGATATAAAGAATCAATCAAGTGAGATCAATGATAAATATTAGAGATTTATAATTCATTTTATCCAGAGTTCAAGAATATCCAAATTGTCAACATGATCACCAATTGTTGAGTAAAATTTAAGAATGATATTCATATATCAAAAATAATTTGGACATAAAAGAAATTAATTTTTTGTCGTGAATAGTACCCCGTGAATAGTATGAATAGTACTTGAATGAAAAGTACCCCGGATGAATAATACCTCGGCATGAAAAGTATCCTGAATGAATAGTATTCTGAATGAATAGTATCCCGGATGAATAGTACTTTGGCATGAATAGTACCCATAAATAGAGAATACGAAAGAAAACGATATCTCATGACGAGTACAAAAGAAATGATATCTCATATGAGTATAAAAGAATATACGAAATTGTAACTGGATTTTCACCCGTCATGTGGTAATCCGCGTAGACAGATCATTTTCATAATTTAATAAAAAAGGAATACGAAGGGTCATTCACCATGCATGCGATAATCCGCGTAGACAAGTTACTCCTGCAGATTAATAAAGAATGAATACGAAGGGTAATTCACCATGCATGCGGTAATCTGCGTAGACAGGTTACTCCTGCAGATTAATAAAGAATGAATACGAAGGGTCATTCACCATGCATGCGGTAATCCGCATAGACAGGTTACTCCCGCAGATTAATAAGGAATAGAATTACAATCCTTATGAATATGAAGAAAATAACATCTTTTACAAATAGGAAAAAATAATACCCCTTACGAATACGAAAAGTAATATCCCTTACCATAGTAGAAGATTGAATATTGCAATAGTGAAGTAGCAGAATACTCTTCTTCTTTTTCTCTCTAGAATTTCAGTGAATTCGTAAGAAATAATGAAGGAATGAGCTTCTATTTATAGGAGAATGGACTAAATAGTAACTAATTTACGAACGGTCCAGATTGATTTTATATTAAAACGGACGGTCCATATTGATTTACTATTATAACTTCAACCAGCGGTCCATATTGATTTATTATTATAACTTCAACCAACGATCCATATTGATTCATTATTATAACTTCAACTGAAGGTCTGAAAAATTAGCACATCTCCCCATGGAATAATAAGTCAAACTTACAACAAACGCCTCATGACAAATTCCTCTATTTATATAAAAAAAATTGAATAAATATTTACCACAAATTACTTATCTTTAATTAACACATTTTTAATCTTTCAAAAATTATTCATCATTAAATATTATAACTCACACTATTGACAATCAGATTGTTCCCAGAAAATAAGGGGCTTTTCGATAAGAATTTCTCCTTACTAGCGCGCAATTAAATAACCAAACCACTTTCCTCGACAGAACTTTCTAGACATTATCAATAATATAAATAATAATATGAATATCTGTGTCGTCTTAATTATTTATTTAATAATATAAAATATTTTGCAAATGATAATGTGACAATAATTGAATCAATAATATAAGATACTATGCAGCAACTACTATGGCAATTATTGAATGAAACTAAGTGACTTCTTACATAAACATCAATAATCAGAGATAATGTGTAATACCGTGTGCTACTGTGCAACAACGCGTATTACTATACTTTTATCATCGGGTATTTCAACAGTTTAATAATAAAAGTCTTGTCGTTATTTTTTAGAAAATGTAATTTCTGTCGCTTTCTATATCCGATAGTTATTCTGTTATGTGGTCCACTAATGATTGCGCCGTCGTACGAATATTCCCCGACAAAAAGAATATTCCCCGACTAAACGAATATTTTATGACCATTTGCTTACTTTGTAAATTTTGCACATATCACCCATAACTATAGCATTATATCAAATCATCACCTTACTATTCAAAATAATATTTAGAGAAAATTAAATCTTTATTCATAAAAGTTGGGGTCTTACATTTAAAACTATGTCTAGCCAGATCAAATGGCTTAGACTGCCTTTAAACTATGTATACATACTAAAATTCAATAATATGTATCAAAACTTGTTATATCAAAGAATTTTAAGTTTAAGGATACTTGCTCAAATACAACAATTTATACAAGTGATGACATTTGCATAACTAAACTTAATACACAAAGAACAGAACAATTTTGATCATATGAAAACAATATTGAGCTACTTGTAATCAATTAATAGATTGAATAAAATTCAATAACATTCTTATACAAAATTGAGGAAATTATAGATAAGATATTTGCTTACAAAGATCCATTGCATAAAGTAAATGCAAAGGTTAAGATACTTTTCTTTTTTGTGTTTAGATACTTGACGTTAATCGTCCAATAAAAGTTCTACACAATTAAATTCATATACATAAACAATTTAGTCACATATTCAATGCACATTCTTGGTTTACAGTTATTCTTATTCATTTTTTTATTAACATTGTAGCTTAGTTGGTTAACTCGAGCAATCTTTACTTTATTCGGTGTCACGGCATATGAAAACGGCACGACCCATAAACTTCACTCTTTAATTATATCTCAGATACAAAATATTTGCTAAATAAAGTAATTTTATAAATTTTATTCCTTTACTAAATTATTTGATGCCTTATTATGTTTTAAATAAGTCCATGCTCAAAATGCTTCAAAATAGTCTTAGCAATGTCAATACATTATACTTTTAGTTTTTATAATGTATTTTCAATCATTCCATACTCATTACGTAACCATCTCATTTATTTTCGCTTAATTCCGAGCTATATAGCGTATTCTTTAATTTATTTTATGTATTGAATGTGTTTATATTCACCATTACACTCTTTATGATATTTAACCTATAAGTTGGGGCATTTTTGGAACGGTGTCCAAAAATGTCGCATGTCATCACGAAACGTCCCGACAAAATGTCCATTACGCTTTTGATATGCACAATGACGCTCGGCGTCGCCAAACAAGCCCCGACCCGCACCACGTTGTTGGCGCATCATCGTTAGCGTTGCATGAGAGCCCAGCGTCACCGATGTGCGCGACGGCGACCGCACGCCTAACGCTAGCGCTTGAGGCCAATACTTCCCCCAATATTCAACCCATCATCAGCTCAGAGTGTATATAACCAAACTGTTAGTTCCTAGATGGCACAATAGATCTATAAGGGGGGGGGTTGAATAGATCCTTTTTATTTCAAATACTTTTCTGGTTTATGATGTATTGTTCATATTAGATTATATGACAAACATAAGAATCTTTTCAAGCACGGCGGAATAAGTAAAAGATTCCCCTTCATTGATATATTCATAATCATACGTACATTGTTCGTTGGGTTAGTTTAGTTGTAAGCAGTTAAAATATACATAGCAGTTATAGCAGTTATAGACATAATGTAAATGACATAATGTAAAAGACACAAGAGGTTTTAAGTGGTTCGTAGACTCAAGCTCCTAATCCACTCTTCCGCTTTCAACTAGCAGGATTTCCACCAAGGAAAGGCAAGACCTCAATCTCTACGATTCCTTCAAGGCCGTGAAACTTTGGAACTTGATTCACTAAGAACTCTTCAAGGCCAGCAGCCTTGGGACTCCTCTAGTTCCTTAGGAACTCTTCAAGCACAGCAGGCTTGGAACTTCATTTAGTCTATCTGGACAAGGACCCTTTGGCCCTACATTGTTTAGTCCCTCCGGACAAGGACCCCTCAGGCCCTGGCTTCGTTAAGTTGTTTGTTTGTTGTTGTTGGAGTCGGTGCTGAGCAGCTAAGATGTCTTCATGCTCTCAACATCTTCTATCCTTAGCAGCTTGGCTTGATCATCCTTGAGGAACAGTTGAGTATTGCATGATGCTCAGCTTCTTAGGTTGCTCAACTACTCCGGATGATCCTCGATGAACCGCCTTCAAGATCATTCTCCTTGATACTTGATGGTGCGCATGAGAGGCTTCTAAGATGATCTGAAGCTCTTTCCGTAAGGTACTTAGAAGCTTTTCATGCTTGACACCAAGATGGATTTTGTGATCTCCTTCTTGCTACTCGATGCCTTCCCATGATGGACTTGCTAAGGTGACTGTAAGCTCTTCTCTATTGTACATAGAGTCTTCCCATGATGGACATCCAGATGACATTATGCTCTTCTTTCTCTCGGCAGTTCAGAACACTCTTTATGTAGTAGAACTCTCACTTCTACATAGTAGAACTCACACTTCTACTTATTTCTTCGACCGACTTTCGAGTGTTCTTGGTGGATCGTAGAGTGAGCCTTGGACTCACTATTACTCGGTTGGATCAGTCCACCTTTTCTCCAGGAATACACAACTCCAGCACCCTTTGATCTTTGAAGCTCTTCTACATTTATACATCTTCCCAATCCTTCCGTTGGAAAGTAGCCGTTGGAAGCTATTCAAATGTCTTCACAGATCTCGAGTTGCTTGAGGTAGACTGCTTGATGTGATATGTCATACATTTTTCGACTTTCATAGCTTCATCGTTTCACCTACCCTGTCAGATGTATCACTTTACTATCTTGGGCAGGTTGAAGACTTTATTTCTTCTGATATCTTGATCAGAGGTTGTCCTTTTGCATCGATGCTCTCAATAAGTACTTGTCCGAATATTACCCTACAGATTGAACCGTTGCCAATGCTTCAGTCTTCAGGTAACCGAACTCTACGATTCTGATACACGTCTTCAAGGACTCGATCAGTGTCTTCACCGAGTGTTGCTTTCGTTGACTTAGTAGAGTTAACACTACGATCCCGAAGAGTGTTGATTGGATCTTTAATGTAGAACACCTCTTCCTCAGACATGCAGTTGCTTCAATACTTCATTCATTTCGAATGTTCTCAAACATCGATGGCCTAATTCTTCGCTCGTCCCCTTCAATATCAAGACACTTCAGATTTGTGGCGCGCCCCACTTGCTTTTCTCCGATGATCTTCCGCTTCACTTATCATCAATGAACCGACCTCGCACTTAATCACTTTAGCCTTGCTCTTCGTAAGCGGAACCAAAGATCTTGGTTCACCTTCCATCGCTTCTTTCTTTGTTCGACAAACACTACGATCCCTGGTTGCTTCCAAGATCGTTTGTTTCTCATTATCTCGACAAGAATCGATTAGCTAACTTTTCCTTAGTCAATTTCTTCAAGTCTTCTTTAAATCATCTTGTGGAAGACTTCATCACGAATGGCCTTTCAACTCAATCTTGATGATGATTGGATTGGTGCTTAGTTTTTCTCGCTAGCTTTGCATGCCATTCGTTGAGTGCTCTCTGGTTCCCTTCATCGTGGATTGCATCTTTGCAAAGGCCAACTAGAGGCTTCGTACCTTTGGATATTCCGGGAGTGCTCATTCTTTGAGAACCAGATTCGCTTTCATGATTCGACTTGGCATTGTGAGCACTTCTGTTGGAGTCGTAGTTCGCACTCTACGATTGACTTTGGGTGTCGCGAGACACTACGATCCCGAGATCGATCTTCGACACTCTACGATTTTTACGCCAGGCTTGTTGTCTTCATCCGATCTTGCCCGACTACGATCTCTCAGATGCACTCAATGGACTCTACGAACTCAGAGTGTAGTCTACGATCCTCGACTTGGCTTCGGCATCACTACCAGGCTCTACGACTCGAGTGTAGTCTACGCTTTCGGACTGGCTTTGGCAGATGATCGTTCGGCTCTTAGGCAGTCAGCGCCTCACGATTTCGAATACGACTTCCTCAAAGACACTACGATCCCGAGGAAGCTCTTCTCGATACACTACGATCCTTCTTCGTTTCCCCTCGGCAGTTATTTAACTCCGAGATCTATCTTCAGATACTCCTATTCCGCTTTCGATAGCTCCCGAGTTAACCTTAACTCACTGGCGAGACTACGACTTATAGTGCAAAGGTGCTCGGACGATCGACTAACATATCTATTACATCATAAGATCAACCTAACAAGCTTGATCTTTCTATATTTATAGTCCTTGTACATCATTTCTTTTAAGGACTTTACAAAGTTGTTTTTTGCTTCACGTAGGATCAACTCTAACATATTTGATCAATTCATTCTAAGTCCTGTACATATATTTCTATTATCTATCAAAGGACTTTACAACTCTTCTTAATGCAAGCATACTTGCATATTATTCATCCATATACATATATATCATAATCAAATCATATATAAATAGGAATAACATTCACATGCTTATTCCTGACAATCTCCCCCTATTTGATTATGACAAAAATAATAAGTGCATATGCATGTTATGAATGAATCTTATATACAATGAGCAGCTATATTTCTAAAATAGTTAATCATGAATGGCATTTATATTGATATGGAAATTTATACATTAAGACATTCTACATCCTGGATCCAGAACACATTCCTAACAGATTAGAGATGTACCTCCTTGGCTCCTTGTGTTTCCAGGATGCTTGTTGATCAACTACTCATCTTTTTCTGCTTCTTGCTTTTGCTCCCCCTCTGATGATGACCTTTTGTCTCTCGCTTGGTTTCCCTTCATCATCTTTCTTATCCGCTCCCCCTCAAACTTATTCTATCATGGGATCATCATCTTTGGGCCCCCCTCGGGATGATGATACTCTTTCAAAGCGATTCTTATCTTCTTTGACTTTCTCTCTCTCTCTCGACCCTTTGCTCTTCTTCGACGCCCCTTGCTCCTCTTCTTTCTACGCCTCTTTTTCTCCCCCTTTTGTCATTAATCATTTGAGACAACCGCTCCATGTTGGAATTAAGTCGCTTCCATCGTAGAGGAGTTTGTAACTTCAAACTTTAGTTCTTCACTGGCCGAGCTCAAGTCGCAGAGAGAAGGACTATTTCAGATCGTCAATCTTGTCGAGAGGGCTTCGATCCGCTTTCAGATTAGCCTTCCGAACTCAGAGAGCTCTCGCTTCGATCTTGGATGGCCTTCCGATAGATGATATCTCTCTCGAGTTTGAGAGATACATCACCAAGATAACGAAAGCTTGTCTTTGGAAAGAATCATCTCCTGTTGTTGTCTGCTTCGTGATTCTTTAGTAAGCATAGATATCTTCTTGCTTAGATCATCAGAGCTCTTCAGTAGTTCCTGCTCCAAAGCAGTTTGATCCTCTTGATTGGCAGATTCAGGTTGAGCAATGGATTGGACTCTACGATCATCATCTTTGGATAGATTTTCAAAAGTTTGGATAATCTGAACAATCGTGGAGTACCAATTGCTTGTGGAGGATGATGGAGTGACTGATAGCAGTGCTTGATCATAAGGAGGCTTCTGAGATTGGGCTTGAACACCATCAGCCGTAGAATGAACAGACTCTACGATCAGCTCCTTGGTCATGACCCTTCTTCCTTCAGAATCTACTCTACGATCGTAGGGGATGTAGAGATTTTCAGCTTGTCGATAGACCTTGAAGTGAGGCTGGTTTGTTATCATCTTGGTAGCATAAGTTTTCACCCTTGGAAAGTTTTGGGCTACCAATTCAATGCTCAGAAAAGTCTTGTAACACCGGTTGAAGTAACTTCCATCTCCTTCAGTAAAGGCCTTTAGCCATGGCATCCACTAGAAGAACCATCTTTCTGGTGGAGCATCTGTCAGAACATTTGATACTTCCTCTACGATACTTCTGTCAAATCTTTCAGGAGAGGGAACTGGATAATCTTCTTGTTCGTCTGCTTCTTGAGGTGCAGAACCAGAATCTCCTTTAATCTCTTCTCTCTCGGAGCATGAACTTTCTTGATTTTCTTCAAACAGGAATTCTCTCTAGTCGCATTTCATTATCAGAACCTTCTTCAGCATCTTCAACAGAAAAACCTTCTTGCTGAATTTCATTATCAGAACTTTCTTCAGCAAGTCTTTCCTTAGATTCTTCTTCTTCACTGCTGGCTTCTTCTTCAGCATCTTCTCCTGGAGATACAGATTCATCATCACTTAATTCAATGATGGCATTTGATTGGCCACTGTTCCTTTTGGAGGCAAACTGGGCTTGCAGCCTGTAGCTTCTCCTTCTTTATGGAGGTTCAATTATTGGAGACACTGACTCTTCTTCTTCTTCTTCAGTCTCTGACTCCTCTTGCTCATCAGATAAACTTCTTCGGAGATCAGCACTGGCAGGAGCAGACTCTTCTTTCTTAGCCTTATCACTTTCTGAGCCATCATGAGAGCATTCTTGGTTTGAGGGGACATGTTCTTCTTCTTCTTCTTGAATAACATTTTCTGACCCATTCTCTGGGTTGGTTAGCGATTGCATTTGGGGATGCACTTTGATCATCATGAATTTTTTTTCTTCATCGAGTGATCGCTTCTCGAGGATCGCCGTGGGCTTGAGCACTTTTCTTCTTAAGCGCTTCAGACTTTCCTTCATCACATCTCGCTTTATTCTCATTCATTGGATGTTGATCGTGGGGACCGGACTACCTCTTCTATTTCTTCCCTTTCACGACTCCACGTCCCTTTCTTCAAGAGATGTATTGATTTGAGAAGCTAAAAGGTCGGTTTGTCATCCATCTTAACTTTCTTTGTCGATTGGCCCTTGAAGCAACCCCGCCGCTTCTTCTTCTTTTTTGCGTTTCAGTGAGTTTGGGCCTTTTCTTCTTCATTCTTGTTCAGGAGGAGACTCTCCTTGGTGGGGCCTGGGCTTTCTTTCACATCACCAAACTCTTTTCACCACTTTTGATTTCTTCCCTGGTGGTGTGATTTCAACTGCCGCAGAGTCACCTGACTCAGAGCTCTCTATCTTTTATCTTCTTTTTCGCAGAGGCTCTCTCACTGCTGCCCAAATTGTCACCTTTTGTTCTCCTTGGGATTCTTTTTCCAGTTCTCAAATAAGTGTGGAGACATCACCTTGTGCATATTCAAGGCTTCTCCTCATCTTCCTTGATTTTCCTCCTAATTTCTTCTTCAAAATGATACTCAAAGAACCTTTCATGAAATACTTTGGTCAAATGGCTTCTTCTCACCTTCTCTACCCACTTAGAGATATGATCAAACAAAATAGCTCCAAAGTCAATTTGTTTCTTCGTAACTATAGCTGCCATTATCTTCATTGTTGATCAATCACCGATCACGTATGCAAAGTGTTTTTGCACAAGATGCACTTTCCTACAATTTTAGCCTAGAACTCACACTCTTCAGGGAACTCCTTATTCTTCATGTCTTTGAAGCTAAGGTTTCTTTGGTATCCCATCAACTCCTTCGCTTGCTCAATGTTGACATCTTCAAGGTTCTTTATCCCTTGGCTAGGGAAACCTAGGAATTGATTAAGGTCAAAAGATTTTAGCTTCAGAATCTGACCTTTAACCTTGGTAGATAGAGTTCCAGAATTTATGGAGACGTTTGAGTAGAACTCCTTAACCAGGTCAATGTATACACGAGTACTCGCCTCGAGACATTCTGAAAACCCAGCTTCCTTTACGAGTCTAAGGATGTCCCTGAACTTCTTCTCAGAATTTACAAACGATTTGGTTCCAAGCTGAATGCCGGTGATAACTTGTCAGTTCTCCATTAGAATCGTTCGAAGACTGTGGGTGTTTGATTTAAAGAGATTATGCGAGATGGCTGACTGAGATTTGGTAAGACTCTGGAAGATTAACTGATTTTGCTCTTGAAAAGCTTTCTAGGGTTTTGAAAATGGGAGGGAGAAAGGTTCGATATCTTTTGGTAACTGTCTGCAGATTTGAACTTGTCTTTACGAGCGCTTCCTTCTAACTCTGATACTCAAGTGATGTGTCAACTGGTCCATTGGTTGCACGTTGCCCAAAGATGAGTCAGAACTCCCCACAACTTTTCGCTTATTAGAGAGTGGACGTTTAATTCGACGCGTGGCTTTGACCGTTAACCTTTTGATTCGTAGAGAGTAACATGATGAGTTAGCTATAGACTCTACGATTTCATTTGTTTACTCAACGATCAATTTTCGAGAGATGCTTTGCAGTTGGATGGCTTCGTCTTTCCTCCTTACTTCGATGCAGCATAGCTCAATCACTGATGTATTCGAACCTATCTCCTTAACTTGAATGGCTTAGCAGATGTCTCATTCTTCATGCTCCTTGTGAACTGGAGTACCCTGTGGTAGAACTACGATCGTTGAGTTGTCTTCACGATCGCCGCAGACAGACTCACGATCGTTTAGTCCTTTTCAAACTCAATTCTACGATCGTTGACTGACTTGATTCTTCTAAGATGAACTAGATCAAGTATTCCTTCTGGGATAAGGTAGCTCAGGAAGGGCCAACCTCTTAGTGAAAGCTAAGGGTCAAGTTTGTCCCTGAGGCGCTTTCCAGATGAAGTGCTATGACACTAATTTGCAAAAACATCTCATTAGACCTTTTCCGTGGGGAGGTCTTCTACCCAACTTTTAGACAACCAGACATTGAAATCATGGTGTCCTCTTACTTTTTTTTACACTACGATCATATGTTTCGATCGTAGGCACTTCACGATTATGGATGGGTGGTCAAGGGTTATCGTAGAACGCGTTTTGAGACGTTCCTAATGACTATGGATCTTCATTTGGTTTATCATCCACAAAGTTTTGAGACTCTGTAGCTGGTGTATCTCTTCCAGGTTTAATAGTGTTGTTATTCCTTAATGAGATCTTTGCGCCCCCATTGTTGATGTTGTCTCCTCGGATAGATGTGATTCTTCTTCATGTTTATTTGAAGGTCGCCCAACATTTCTCCTCCGATTGGAATCATCATCGTTGCTTAGTTTTCCTCTGATCGTAGAGATGAGTATTTTCCAGGATTGATCACTCTACGATCATTTGACATCACTACGAACGTAGTCTTCTTTAATAGTCCTTTGTTTTGAGAAGTTCGCTCAGTAAAGAACTCTTTTGTCTTAAGCTCAATGATCTTCATTGTGAGCTTCCTCGAGGATCCTATAAAGCATGTCTTTCTTGATATGGGCACATAGAATCCTCTTTATCTTCTGTTTCATGGCATGCTCCCATATACAAATGTGCATCCATGTGAGCTCCATTCCGGTTAGCTCAGAGGGTCTTCAAGGACAGGCTTGGTCATATAGGAACTTTATTAGACTCATTAAAGCAGGTCCTTAGCCTTCTCATTGGTTGTATCTTCTTCGATCAAGTCTTCTGCTTCATCATTCCTTAGTGTGGTCAGACTGACCAAATACCTGCAGGTTTAAATATATTTCTATTTTTGGTACCCATAGTTTAAATGGGTCCTGCTAGGTTAGTTTTCTAAACCCCTGTTCCTCTTATTTGGATAATCATCATATTTATCATCAACAGACATATCCATACATGCAACTATCTTATGATAATATATTTCGAGATGCATGCTGGTGAGTGTGTGTGGAATATGGCATTAATAACACACTCTCTATCTATGATGGTTTCATCATTCACTGAGTTATGTTCACAATGTTTAAGTGTTCACAGAGTGAGAATCAGCTCTACGATTTTAGGAGTATCTAGTTGATTCATTGAGGTGATCAGTTTCTACAAGTCAGCAAGATCCTCTTGCAGAACTGATCATGCTCTGTGTGTTGTCAAACACTTAAAACATAGGCTTGTACATACATACTAACCCATCAGCAGAGATTACTTCACATAACGTTCATTAGGTCTGTGATGCTCTTATGACCCATGTCAGACTTCCTTCAAGATATCATCTTCAACCTAAAACTTGGATGGAGAGAAAGTTTATATTTATTTGAGTTTCTATCCTCATGTTACTTTCTCTATTCACCTTTTTAGGTAGATTATGACTCCTTGACAGAATGCTGTTATAGTTCATAAGAAGATGCAATAATGATGTACATTTAATAGTGAGGAACCGTACCTTTTTACTGTCAGTAAAGAAACAGTCATTTACCTTAGATATACTGAGTTCAAGTATTGATGTGCATAGCTTTTACTTTTACTCCTTTCAGCTTAATGCTCTTATTGGCCTTTCATCAACCAGTCGTGGTCCTGAAGATGTAGATCAAGGGAATCGTGGCATTAAGATCTTTGACATCTTTGAGTTTACAAAGATATCACCCAGTTGATGGTTGGTCACTCATAGGTTTGAGAAGATCTTCTTTCTCCTCTCGATCAGCATTTCTTAGAACGCGTGACCTCTACATCTTTCAGACTGATGAATGCTTTACTCTTTGTCACTGATGTCTCTTGCTCACTTTCTCTCATCTGATCTTCAGACTACAAGATTGACTGCAGGCTAGGATTGGTCTTGTTGATATAACAATCGAGGATATGTACCAATCTGAGCAGCATCAGGTGTATACACATTTTTACCTATACACAATATTTCCAACGTGTGAACTCTTCTGCATATAACAAGTTACTTACTACTAAACTAAGTTAAGAACAATGTTAATGCCTGGGATCAAACTCAAAGCGATTAGCTTTTGAATATAGCACGAGAACCTACTCTGATACCAATTGTTAGTTCCCAGAGGGCACAATAGATCTAGAAAGGGGGGGGGTTGAATAGATCCTTTTTATTTCAAATACTTTTCTAGTTTATCATGTATTGTTCATATTAGAGTATATGACAAACATAAGAATCTTTTCAAGTACAGCGGAATAAGTAAAAGATTCCCTTCATTGATATATTCATAATCATACATACATTGTTCGTTGGGTTAGTTTAGTTATAGCGGTTAAAACATACATGCAGATTATAGCGATTTATGTACATAATGTAAATGACATAATGTAAAAGACACAAGAGGTTTTAAGTGGTTCAGAGACTCAAGCTCCTAATCCACTCTTCTGCTTTCAACTAGCAAGATTTCCACTAAGGAAGGGCAGCACCCTGAATCTCTACGATTCCTTCAAGGCAACAGCCTTGGAACTTCATTCACTACTAAGAACTCTTCAAGGCCAGCCTTGGGACTCTTCTAGTTCCTAGAACTCTTCAAGCCCAAAGAGCTTGGAACTTCGTTTAGTCCATCTGGACAAGGACCCTTTGGCCCTGCTTTGTTTAGTCCCTCTGGACAAGGACTCCTCAGGCCCTGGCTTCGTTGAGTTGTTTATTTGTTGTTGTTGGAGTCGGTGCTGAGCTGCTAAGATGTCTTCATGCTCTGAACATCTTCTATCCTTAGCAGCTTGGCTTGATCATCCTTGAGGAGCAGTTGAGTATTGCATGATGCTTAGCTTCTTAGTTTGCTCAACTACTCGGATGATCCTTGATGAACCCGCTTCAAGATCATTCTCTTGATACTTGATGGCGCGCATACGAGAGGCTTCTAAGATGATCGTAAGCTCTTCCGTAAGGTACTTTAGAAGCTTTCTCATGCTTGACACCAAGACGGCTTTTTGTGATCTCCTTCTTGCTACTCGATGCCTTCCCATGATGGACTTGCTAAGGTGACCGTAAGCTCTTCTCTATTGTACTTAGAGTCTTCCCATGATGGACATCTAGATGACATTATGCTCTTTTTTCTCTCTACAGTTCAGAACACTCTTTATGTAGTAGAACTCTCACTTCTACAAAGTAGAACTCACACTTCTACTTATTTCTTGATCTGACTTCTGAGTGTTCTTGGTGGATCGTAGAGTGAGCCTTCGGACTCACTATTACTCGGTTGGATCAGTCCACCTTTTCTCCAGGAATACACAACTCCAGTACCCTTTGATCTTTGAAGCTCTTCTACATTTATACATCTTCCCAATCCTTCCGTTGGAAAGTAGCCATTGGAAGCTATTCAAATGTCTTCACAGATCTCGAGTTGCTTGAGGTAGACTGCTTGATGTGATATGTCATACATTTTCTGACTTTGCAGTCTACTATTTCACCTACCCTGTCAGATCTATCACTTTACTATCTTGGGCAGGTTGAAGACTTTATTTCTTCTGATATCTTGATCAGAGGTTGTCCTTTTGCATCGATGCTCTCAATAAGTACTTGTCTCAATATTACCCCCGCAGATTGAACCGTTGCAATGCTACAGTCTTCAGGTAACCGAACTCTACGATTCTGATGCACGTCTTCAAGGACCTGATCGTAGTGTCTTGCTGAGTGTTGCTCGTTGACTTAGTAGAGTTAACACTACGATCCTCAAGAGTGTTGATTGGATCTTTAATGTAGAACACCTCTTCCTCAGATTATGCGGTGCTTCAATACTTCATTTGTTTCGATCGTTCTCGATAATCGATGGCCTAATTTCTTGTTCTCGGTCCCCTCTCAATATCAATACACTTGATTTGTGGCGGTCCAAATTTGCTTTTCTCCTGGTGATCTTCCGCTCACTTATCATCAATGAACCGACCTCGCACTTAATCACTTTAGCTTTTGCTTCTTCGTGGTCGACCGAGATCTTGGTTCACCTTCCATCAGTTCTTTCTTTGTTCGACAAACACTACGATCCCGGTTGCTTCCAAGATCGTTGTCTTCATTCTTTCGACAAGAATTGTATTAGTCGACTTTTCCTTAGTCAATTCTTTCAAGTCTTCTTTAAATCATCTTGTGGAAGACTTCATCACGAATGGCCTTTCAACTCAATCTTGATGTCGATTGGATTGGTGCTTAGTTCTTCCGCTAGCTCGCATGCCATTCGTTGAGTGCTCTCCGGTTCCCTTATCGTGGATTGCAGATCTTTGTAGTACAACCAGAGGCTTCGTACCTTTGGATATTCCGGGAGTGCTCATTCTTTGAGAACCGATCCGCTTCTATGATTCGACTTGGCATTGTGAGCACTTACATTGGAGTCGTAGTTCTCAGACTCTACGATTGACTTTGGGCGTCGCAGACACTACGATCCCGAGATCGATCTTGACACTCTATGATTTCGCCTTGTGCTTGTTGTCTTCATCCGATCTTGCCCGACCACGATCTCTCAGATGACTCAATGGACTCTACGAACTCAGAGTGTAGTCTACGATCCTCGACTTGGCTTCGGCATCACCAGCTCTACGACTCGAGTGTAGTCGTTTTTCGGACTTGGCTTTGGCAGATGATCGTTCGGCTCTTAGGGCAGTCGTCTCTCACGATTTCGAACACGACTTCCTCAAAGACACCACGATCCCGAGGAAGCTCTTCTCGATACACTACGATCCTTCTTCGTTTCCCCCTGGCGATCTCACTTAACTCCGAGATCTACTATCTTGATAACTCTATTCCGCCTCAATAGCTCCCGAGTTAACCTCGACTCACCCGCGGTACTCACGACTTACAGTGCAAAGGTTCTCGACGATCGACTAGCTTTATCTATTACATCATAAGATCAACCTAACAAGATTGATCTTTCTATATTTATAGTCCTTGTACATCATTTCTTTTTAAGGACTTTACAAAGTCTTTTTTGCTCATGTAGGATCAACCTAACATATTTGATCAATTCATTCTAAGTCCTTGTATATATATTTCTATTATCTATCAAAGGACTTTACAGCTTTTCTTAATACAAGCATACTTGCATATTATTCATCCATATACATATATATCATAATCAAATCATATATAAATAGGAATAGCATTCACATGCTTATTCCTGACACAAACATCCCCTTTTGCGATTTTGTAACTTTTAACATTGTAGCTTAGTTGGTAAACTCGAGCTATGTCATCACGAAACGTCCCACCGAAAGGCCCATTACACGTTTGACATGCACAATGACGCTCGACGTCACCAAACATGCCCCGACGCGCACCACGTCGTTCGACATCGTCTAGCGTCGCACAACGAGCCCAGTGTTCCCCCAGCGTCATCAGTGTGCGACCAACGTCGACAGCGTACGGCCAGGGCCCCCAATTCAGCGCCCAGCAGCCTGCAACGCACATAACCAAACATGCTCTTATGCGATTTTGTAACTTTTAAAACGTAACTACGATTAAAATGAAATTTAAATATGTTGTAGATGGTATGGTATTTTTTAAAAAATATAACTCATCTAATTTGGGCATTATAGACAGGCTTAACCAAGCCCCAAATCAACCCTGTTGTAACTATTTTTGACATTTTGTTTTGGTTGGAAATGGCTTCCTTTATTGATTCGATTCCCCCAAACTCTTTAATTAGTTATTTAAGGTGTATATTTACATAGCCTTAGCCTCGACTTCACTTAATTCTTTGTTTTTAGATAAAACAGTCCTTAGAGGACTTTTTACAAGCACGTCACGTGCGCCACTTCAAAAAATCAGACTTCATAGCGATTTGTTTGCGTTCTAAACCCAATTTTCCATCCTTATTACTCCGCACAACAAATACCCAACTCCATATCTCTACCTCAGTCTACAACCATCAATTTACATCAAAACAATACATGTATACATATTCACATAAGTTAGTTTACTAACTTTCAAATTTTAGCTTCCCATAATACCAATTTCAAATGCATCTTTATATATGTAGTTTTTTTGTATAACTCATATATATGCAGCATAATTTATATTACAGTGGCTTATCCTTATAATTTTAGTATAGAATTCTTATTGAAGCATTCCAACAAATACAATATAAGCATTGCTCTAATTCCAAATCTTCAGAGTTCTATATATATCTATTAATTCAGATTTCTTATATCAACTAGCACAACACAACCAAGTATACTTCTCTGATTAATTCAATGCCAATTTGTAAGGATAAAATAAGAGTTAAATGAATTACCTTTTGATTTAGATTTCTCCTTCAGCTCTTTAAACTTCAATTAATTTAGAACATGAGATGAAAAACTGGGAACTTGTTTATAAAAAAAGGAAACTGAGTTCGAAGGAATGGATTGGGTTTTATAGAAAAAAAGTTTCCTGCTGCCCACGAACTTCATTCCTCTACCAAATTTCCAGCTCCTGCTTCTACAATTCTTGGGCTTGAAGGTTACATAATAGGTTAGGCTGAGGTGTTAGTTTAAGTTCTTAATAATAGTCCAGCTCTAGCTTATGCTTTTAATGTTCTGTTTTTACAACTTGGGTTGCACATATACCAAAATAATATTCAGATGCTTCATACGTATTTATATAATGTAATATAACTAATCGGAATTAAAATCTTACAGACTGTATGACCGTGGAATTTATCTTAAACTTTAAACTGCTCAGATGATTTATTGAGTGAGCGGGAAATTCAAAATCATTTGTATTTTATTAGATAGATACATATATTACATATAACATTTAATACATTACACTACAAACAATGTATTACTATAATAAAAATCATCCAAATACATGAGGGTTGCATATTAAATAAAATATTACATGCAATGCAATACATTATTACCATATCCTTTTTCCATAAAAATAATTTAACACCTTAAATTATTTTAATACTCTTTATGAAATAATTTTCACAATTGAAATTTATTTATTTCTTTTCTTTTCTTTTTAATTTATTTAGCTATGACAAAAATATATATAACAATATATTTATTATCTTGCAAGCATACACATTTAGAATTGCATATATTCACATATGCAATTTAATTCAATATTTCACATAATAAAATTATTATTTTTATTTATTTAAATTCTAAAAGAAATTTTGGGTTATCACAGGGGCGCGCAGGATTTTGTTCACAGGCGGCACGGGGCGTGCTGCCCTGGTAGAACTTCTTGACAAAGTTTTTTAATGTTTTGATTTTCTACCTCTTTTGATTCAATCTTACATAACTTTTGCTTTAAACATCCAAATAAGTTCAAACCACTTCCATTTTCTTATAGACTTGCATATCTTCAATATTTGATTTCTTAAATCACTTTTCAAAATATTTAGTTAAGCTAATTTATCGATTTTCCAAGTTAGGGTTCACACTTGGACATGTTTTACGTACCACATGTTTTGCTACGAGTTCATTTTATGTCTGAATCCGACGATTCCACTTGGGTTATGTTTGTACTGTAAGATTTTGTGAAAATCAAAGTAGCAATCAAATTGCAAAAATAGCGGAAGCAAAGTAAAATCAGATTTTAAAATTTTTCACAAACCAATTACCCAGATCATCCTTTATGAATATTATTAATTAAAACGAAGAACAAGAAGTTATGAAATCATACCTTTGCAGGTACGAGCTTTCACAGGTATGAGTTCAACTCCTACTTCTCCGCGATCTCCTTGAATCTCCGGGTAGATTCCTTCCTTTGATAAATGTTAGCCACCCAAGTGTATGGCCTCTAGAGGTGATCCACCAAGGAAGAAGAATTTTCAAGAAGAATGGTGTATTGGCTCAAACCCTAGTTTTTCCTATCTCTATAGAAAAAGGGGGCGTACTCTCCAACTATTGAAATCACGTATCTATAATATCTGATATTAGACTCCTCTTATAAAGATATCAGGTAATCCTATTTAATTAAAATAAGGTATTATTTATTTAATTAAACTTTTTTAATTAAATAGGCTCCCTAATCTTATTAGGGATAATTAATTAAACTCCTTTAACTATTTTTGCCTCCCTAATCCTATTAGGAATAAATGAGAATACTTACATTAAATTAATTCCTAAACTCTTTTAGAAATTAAAATAATAATAATTGTAATAATATTATTAAGACTCCTCTTATTAATTTATATTTAATATTTCGAAATATTAAATAATAAATAATAAGCTATTTAACTTATTCTATCACCATAGATTAAATTAATTATAATTAACATATTATTACGATTATGCCATTAACTTCTTAAATAATTATTCTTCCTTTTATAGTGTGACCATTTAGGTTCTCCATATTAAATAGGTTGTGAATAATCAATTAGAACAATTCTAATCTTATTTAAATAAATAAATAAAACTATTAATTTATTTAAATAAATAATATTTATTCTCTAATAGGGATAAGTCTCCTAGCGATCAACGACTTTCCAGATAATATAGATTTCAACATTAATCATAAAAGAACCTTTGAGTAAATAGTTACCGTACAATTCAATCCTTCCACCATAGAATGTCCCAATTAAATATATGACATGGAATTACTGTCAAGTCTTATTTTATTTAATTATATGTATTTCGATTCCTAAATGCACAACTCCTAATGAATGCAAATTAGAAACTACTTTCTAATATCATTCCACCTTGGCCAAGGATTCCTGGGTTGTAATTTATCGAGTCATATAGGACATTTCTCTTCTTTTACTAGAAGTGGTAGATTCTTTATTTATCATTCATTATCTCCATATATAGTTTATTACACCTAAGCATACCCTTTGATATGCTCTAAGAGTCTTAAGGTATAAGTCAAAGTGTAATTCATTATATATAAGATACTATGATGATCTCAAGTCTAAGGATCATTTGTACTACTATCACTACAGGAATTTCTATTCACAGACAAGTAAAACTCCATTAGGTATTCCTTAGCGAGTCACGGTCAGTAAACTTATTCTCTAATAAGCACCTACATACTTGCTTTATTGTCTCCACACAAATGATCATGAGATCAATCATCCTCATCTAATGAGCAAGCAACGTACGTACCAATCTATCCGAATTTACTAATCCCCTTTTTAGTAATCCATTGATTGAGAACATTTTAGTTTTAAGCTATCTAAGAATTTATATCTCATTAGCATGATTTCATCATGATTCTAAAAGCATTGCTTAAAACTATTGGTTTATCACATATTATTAAAACAGCACCATGTAGATAATTAAATGTCTTTAATAAATAATTCTTTCATTAATAAATAAATAAGATTAATCACAAAGTATATGCTTTATCATCATACATGATTGACTTGTATGCATACTACTTTCATGTACTTTTTAGATTTTCAACATAACATTTTAGGATTATACATATGGTTTACACATTTTAGTTCATTTAACATCAAACTTATATTTTCAAGTATGCTAAGCTAGGTTTCATGCCCACGTGCTTTTCTTGTTTCATTTAAAGCCTAAATCATATACCAAAACATATAAATCATATATTCTCCTATCAATACTCATCCTTATACATTCGGATCCTTCATGATCCCACAACACATAGATCTCCCACAACCAAGCATGCATTTTTACTTAGACTAACATTTACCAACTTTAACTTACAAAAACAAAGCTAAGTCATGCTCATGTTGGAGAAATACGAATAAAATATAGGATTCAACTATCAAATAAAAGAAGGACAGAAATAGAACTTATCGATTAAGAGCAAATTATGTTGAGTAGAGGCGTGCAGTGCACTGTCCTTAAGTAGAAATTTCGCCCCTCGGAGAACTTTTCTCGGTACTAAGGTCACTGACGAAATCCTACTTCAGGATTCAACGGCTCTTCACCAAACTAATCAACACTTGAAATAGTTGAATGACCCAGGAACAACTTCTAATTTTCTCTTACTCGAACTCAAAAAATAAACCATATATATAAATAAAAACATTTATACAACACCCATTGTTTACATATATATATATATATAAAATAGTGAATAACACGTACAGTAATATATATATATATATATATATATATATATATATAATATGACAACAACTTTTTTCTTTCTTTTGTTTTTCGATGGGTTATATTACTAAGAAAGCTCAGCCTTATATATATAGAAGGAAAGCAACGGTAACATCACCTAAATGGTAATCAAATTAAATCTCTTCAACTGTAATAAAAAAATCCCAATAATTAAATAATTAATATATATATTTAACAGTTACAAATCTCTATAAATTAATATGTATATTTTATTTAGCTTTGTAATATTTTATAAAATACAACAATCTCCCACATATTACAAAGTAAAAATAAAATAAATTGAGTAAGAAATATAAGAATGTAGTGCGTTAACACTGGTGTCTTTTGGACTATGAACCAATGTATAGAGTAAATATGACTTGATTCACAGGAATTTGGTGAAATAAAAATTTCTATGAACCTTCTTCCTTATTATGAATCAGTAATCATATTACTCACACTACAAACTTTGATTAAAAGTTGTTCTATGCAATTTGGCACATTTTGGCCTTGTGCCATACCTGGAATTCATAAGCGCTTTAGAAAACCTGCCTTGTTTTCATAAGAGGCGACCCCACCTCTACACTCATATAGGTGTTTCCATCAAATGTGTTCTACAGTTAAACACATCACCCAACAAGACTATGGAAATCATTAAGAGTATATAACTCAACCTTTAACGCTATAGAATTACACTATCCTACACCATAGGGATGAACTCAAATATGTATAAAATGGATAGTGTCTTAACCAATCAACCAATGACTTGTTGTTACCCATATGAACCTACTTCGTGGGATTACCATTCATATAGGTTGGGTTACAATCACTGTTGATTTCTGTAATAGACAATAGTCTCATCCCCCTTGATGTATTGCTCACTAGCCTCTTGCTTAGTGGCTTTGTCAAAGGATCCACAAGATTTAACTCTGATCTTACAAAGTTAAGGGATATAATCCCATCACATAACATATGTCTCACAATATTATGTCTTAGGCGTATATGCCTACTCTTGCCATTATGTCTCTTATTTTTAGCTCTGCATATAGTAACTTGGCAATCACAATGTAGAGACACAGATGGAACTGGTCTCGGTCA
The DNA here is from genome assembly GCA_020205615.1 of Panax quinquefolius. NCBI lineage: Eukaryota > Viridiplantae > Streptophyta > Magnoliopsida > Apiales > Araliaceae > Panax > Panax quinquefolius. Next base: position 31,093,106 of record CM035151.1, read on the forward strand.
TAAATGAATATTTCTCAAAAGATTTTTGAGCCACTCTGCTTCAGAACCTGCCTTCTCTAAGGCAATAAACTCAGACTCCATAGTAGAGCGAGCTATACAAGTATGTTTAGTAGACTTCCAAGTAATTGCTCCTCCTCCTAAGGTAAATATGTAGCCACTCATGGATTTGATTTCATCTGAATCAGAGATCCAGTTGGCATCACTATAGCCCTCATGAACTGTAGGATTACCACAATAATACAAACTAAATCCAATAGTACCTCGCAGATACTTGAGTATTCTACATAAAGTAGCCCAATGATCCTTATTAAGATTATGAGTGTATCTGCTGAATCTATTAGCTGCATATGATATATCAGGTCTTGTGCAATTAGTGAGATACATTAAGCAACCAATGATTTAGGCATACTCAAATTGATATACACTAGGCCCCTCATGTTTTTTTAAATGTAAACAAGAATCATACGGAATCCTAACCGGATTAACATTACCTTAGCAAGATACCCCCACACTTTAAGGTATTTTTAGACATATCACCTAAGTCTGAATGAATTAAACTAAGAGGTTCAGATTCTCTAACAAGTACTGGTTTACATGTCTTTTTAGTAGTTTTGGCTTCCACACACACTTGACATTTCTTGGTATTTGAAATTTTAACATCTTTTAAAATTCCTAAATTTTTCATCATTTTTATATAAGAGTACTTCACAAGGCCTAATCTAGCATGCCAAATATCATCACACTCAGTCAAGTAAGCGAAAGAAGTACTAGCATTATTATTCATGAGTTCAAGTACATTTAAATGAAATAAACCAGCATTAAGATACCATTTTCCCATAAACACCCCATTTTTGGTTAACATGACCTTATCAGATTCAAACATAACCTTAAGCCTTACTTTCCCAAGTACCCCAATAGATACGAGATTATAGCGAATCTCAGGAATATGAAGAATATCTTTAAGAGAAAGAATCTTCCCTGAAGTTAATTTTAAATTTACTTTCCCTTTACCCAACACTAGTATAGGCCTCGAATCACCCATGTACACATGTTCATCTTTTTCCTCAAGGGGAGTGTAAGAGATGAATGCACCACAATTCGAACAAATGTGTTTGGTAGCACCAGAATCCACTACCCATGCCTCTTTGTCAGTCACTATGTTCACCTCGAAGACAACCGCCATAATAGTATTGTACAACCGCCATAATAGTATTGTCTACCTCAGCTAAGTTAGCTCTGGAGGAACAGATGGTTGTTTCCTTTTTTGAACTTGCATTAGGCGGCAAAGATGATGACTGGCCTTCCACACACCTAAACAATCACCTTTAGGTTTTGAGGTTTGTGTTTGAAGCCGATTCGGCTTTTGCCTTGGATGAGGGGTTATACTTATGCCCGTATGTTTAGGATGTTTGTTGAGCGGGTGACGAGGTTTGCGATCATCAACCAAATTTTCTTTGGAAGACATCTCTTTGGCTTTGGCAGTTTTATCTAAATTTCTGTTCTTTTCCTCAATACGAATATGAACAATTAACTCCTCTAAGGTCATGTCTTTCTTTTTATGTTTCATAGTATTCTTATAATCTTTCCAAGAATCAGGCAATTTCTCTATAAGGGAGCCAACAACAAAAGGAACAGGTAAAGTCATGCCTTCATTATTAAGGTCGGCTAAGACAAGATGAAAAAAATGAATTTGGGAATAGATATCTTTTTCATCGATCATGTAAAAATTAAGAAAATTCCCAATTACATATTTTTTGACAACATCATCTTCCACAACATATTTCAAAACTAAAGCATCCCAAATTTCAGCAGCATGTTTATATAGACAATAGATATCAAAAAGCTCATTCGACAATGAGTTAAAAATGATAGCCTTGCAAATTTTATCAGTAGAAGACCAAGTACTAACAGAAGTTTCATATTCTTTCTTTTGTTCATCAGTAGCATCATAAGGGGGTTCAACTGGTTTTGGTTTGGTTAAAACATGGTCAACTTTAGCAATATCCATAATCAAAAGTAATTTAGTTTGCCATCGTTTAAAATTGGATCCATCAAAACGCTCAACTTTGGTCAAATCAGGGACAGATTTAGTTGCGGTAAGCATAGCAGAATCCATAATTTCTAATTAAGATTGTTGGAGAAATATGAATAAAATATATGATTCAACTATCAAATAAAAGAAGGGCAGAAATAGAACTTATCGATTAAGAGCGAATTATGTTGAGCAGAGGCGTACAGTGCACTGTCCTTAAGTAGAAATTTCGCCCCTCAGAGAACTTTTCTCGGTGCTAAGGTCACTAACGAAATCCTACTCAAGGATTCAACGGCTCTTCACCCAACTAATCAGCACTTGAAATAGTTGAATGATCTAGGAACAACTTCTAATTTTCTCTTACTCGAACTCAAAAAATAAACCATATATATACAATAAAAACATTTATACAACACCCAATATTTATATATATATATATATATATATATATATACTAGTGAATAAAGACGTATACATAATATATATATATATATATATATATATATATATATATATATATATATATATATATATACATGTTATCTAAGTCATCCATCGCTTTTCTTCATATTATATATATATATATAAACCACTTACTAACTTCAAATATATATATATATATATATATATAAAAGAAGACAACACCTTTTGAAGGTATATGAAGATAACAACTTTTTTTTCTTTCTTTTGTTTTCCGATGGGTTATATTACTAAGAAAGCTCAGCCTTATATATAGAGAAGGAAAGCAACGGTAACATCACCTAAACGGTAATAAAATTAAATCTCTTCAACGGTAATAAAAAAAATAATATCCCAATAATTAAGAAATTACTATATATTTAACAGTTACAAATCACTATAAATTAATATGTATATTTTATTTAACTTTGTAATATTTTATAAAATACAACAACTCCTACCTCTTAGTGGCTTTCTTTCTCTTAGTTATGAACTTCAGGTAGCTCTCCACCTTGGCTCCTTCGTCTTGGACATCACCAAATGAAAAAGCTCCCCTAAGTTTCTTCTTTTTCTCTCAATTTTCTCTAGTTCTCTTATCTTCTAACACTTAACAAATAAATTAGGGCAAACTTCTACCAAAAACTTTGGGGCTTCCTATTTATAGGCAATTTATTATCCAATTAACAACTAGGTTATTACACAAGGGTAAAAGTGAAGTTGGTGAAAAGGTTTCACCAACCCTTACCAAACCTTCTCCTTTATCGTGATTAGCCCACATGGACTTAATTTGTTAGCAAAAAGAAGAGTAAAAATTAGCATTTTGGCCAAAGGGGAGGAGAATTTCGGCGATGGGGGTAGCATTCCTCCTATGTTACATTTTTTATTCCACCTTTTGTACAATAAGCTAGCGTACTTGCTTCTTATATGGCAAAACAAAGGATTTAACCACTATAGTTGGCAGGTTTTATTTATTTCACAACTGAACTTTTAATTTTTTGAATTACCCCATTAAACTAATTAAAATTTTACAATTGGATCAGTCTGTTAACTGAAGCTTAGTTCTGTTAAATTGAACGTGAGTTTAATCCTATGTGGCTTTTTAACACAAAAGGAAAAATGACTCAGCTTTTGAACCAGACAAAACAGCTCAGCTTCTCTCTCATTATAAACTCACGCATTTGGTTTTTGCAAACAAGGGTTCTAGTTGAACACACCCAACTTGGAGATCAATTCGCCCAAAATCAACAGAGAGAAATTAGGATTATTACTATATTTCATCTCTTCAAAGCATTCGAACACCCAGAGGAACGTTAATGCCATCTTGTCTTAGTCGATCATCATCGATTGCTGAAAAAAGGGTTCTTCATTCGTTTAATACTGCAAACTAGGGTGATTCGACCAAAATCAAAGGGGAAAATTAGGACATAGGTCAGATCTAAATGATGTTTCTCTCTCTCATTTTTTTGCTCTGCCTTCTCTCTAGGTTTTCCATTTGTTTAGTTTTCTCTCCTTCCTAATCTGTTGTCTTGCCTCCATCTTTCCTTCCTCTTTCTTACTTTAGTTCTTCTCTTCGCTTCTTCAGCCTATCCCTTCCCATGGTAGATTACTCTCACCTTTCGTACGGTAACTCTGTCAGTAGCCAACCCCGTGATGGGTGTAAAATCTCAAATTTTACGAATAAAGATATAATTTCTCGAAATATTTTTTTCAAAGTTATGGTGTGGATTTGAGATAATGTTATAGTTGTGGGTAATATTTAAAAATATTGAAAAGTATGCAAGTTGTTGTATAATATTCGATTGGTCGGAGGATATTCTTTTTATCAGGGAATATCCGTACGACCAAGATAATCATTAGTGGACCCCATAATGTAATTATCATTCGGATTAAGAAAACGACAAAAATATTTTATGAAAATAACGGCGGAAGTTTTACCGTTAAACTGTTGAACTACCTGGTAGTAAAAGTATAGTAATACGCGTGGTTGCATAGTATCACACGGTATTGATTATTGATGCTTACGTGAGAAGTCACTCAGTTTTGTTCAATTATTGCTACAGTAATTGCTGCATAGTATCTCACGTTATTTGATTCAATTATTGTCGATATTTTATGTGACGTCCCCAAAATAGGAATACACGACCCATTCTGAGTCGTCAAATACATGTTACAGAATACAAACACAACTTAATTATATAACTGTCGTGCAGAGTACGACAACAGATAAGCTGTGAATTTTAATACAAATATATATAACTCTCGTGGTGCCTTGACCACAAGACCTTACAATGGTACCTCACATAAAGGTACAGTCAAAAACTATTTTAGAAATTAAAATCTTTGGGAAGTGCTCAAGGAAACCTTTGTACATGGGAGGCCATGCGTCTAGGTTATTATAGATATCATATGTCCACAGAATTATCCTTGGTTGACCCAAAAGTCCCTAAAGAAAAACAAGAAGATTACTATCATCTTCTTTCCAATGGTGAGTCTTCTCTAGACATATAATTATCTCCGTTGTCTCCAAGTGGAAATTATATTTCAAATAAACTCCAAGATCATATAGGTAGTGCCCGTAGATATACTCAGCAAGTGGATGTGCACAACCCTATCTTATGATAACACGAGGTTGTATGCCATTAGACATCTTGTGTGATAGTGGCAAAACACCCTTCCAAAGTTGGGTTCGCCTCACCCTATTTGATTCACCAAATATAACTGCTAAATGATGTATAGAATACAACACACTTTTCTATACAGCTAGAGACCAATCGTTTCTATTCCTCGTTATCCCTTTCGAATCTAAGAACACTCTTACAACAATACTCTTATTACCCGAAAGGAATTGTGAAGCGAAAGGGTGAGCAACAACTAGCCCAAAGAAAGAATATCATGACTAAAGATAATTAAATTATCAATAGCTTTCATCAATAATAAATCGTAGATTTAGAACATATGGTAGATGATAAAACTTTTCAACCATAGTTAATGGAACGAAGCAATCCATTAGAAGAGTCAAATAGACCATCGTGTCTATTATCTTCTCCATGTTAAAAGTCCACCAATAATGTTTTATCCCTGTAACATCAATCAACAATTCCTATCCACAATCATATGAATAACTCATAATCATAATTGTGATTCTAAATTCCCTTTCGCACCCAGGACGAAGATAATTTTCATCACATATCTTCACCTGAAACATCAAAAATCATGGTTATACCAAATCACAATTCATGCTCGTAATTATTAAATCATCTTTGCACTACGGCCAAAGATATTCATTATTATCACATCCATGAATTAATATTTCATTGCTGAGACTCAGCTCAATAAATAATCCACGTTATCGAATTATCCCTGCACTACAGGCCAAGGATATTCTTTAGCATCATGACCACGAATTATCCATGCATTACGGGCCAAAGATAATCTTGTTTTCATCAACGGTCTTGATCATGCCATAAAACAATTCATCTTTGCACCCTGGTCAAGAGAATCCATAGCCATAATCATACCAAAAGCGTCCATCAATGCACTACGCCAATGAGGACTTTTTCATTAGTATCACAACCACAAATTATCCATGCATTACGGGCCAAAGATAATTGTGTTTTTATCAACGGTCCTGAACATGCTATAAAATAATTCATCTTTGCTCCCTTGGCCGAAGAGAATCCATAGCCGTAATCATACCAAAAATTGTCCATCAATGCACTACGGGCCAATGAGAACTTTTTCCACATCATTTGCAATATTACGGTCATGATTATACCGAATAATCCCTGGTCATAATCATACCAAGTCCATCTATGCACTACAGGCCACATATGACTTTCAACATAATATAAATATGAGGATGATGACAATATTATAAGCATTAATCAAACTAAATCAAGGATAAATATTAAAGACTTTAAATTTATGCGGACATTATCAATCACTTAATAAAATCATAATCTAATCATCGTTAATACTATAACAATATTTTAATCACTTTTAAACTTATAAACAATTACATTTAATTGTTTACACTTTTCCAAATAATGCATTTAATCATTCAAAATGTCATACTCATAAGATTTCATCACCAATAATCAAATTACTCATCAAAAATCAGATATACCTTATATAGGATTTCTAAGCCCTAAAATCATATTTACTAATTTTTAACTTCACATAACATATTTAATTCATATGTTCAGTAATTAAATCATTTTCATGAAAATACCAAATCAGTCCCAAAAATTATTCTTTTAAGGATTAAGCAGAATATAGTCCCATATTGAACATATATTTTTCTCTAATTTTTAAAATTCATTTACTATTTTTCAAAAATCAATTTCTAATTAATTCCTTAAGAAATTAGCTACCTTAAGTTTAACTCCAGAAATTCCCAAATCTTAAAGGGATCTTACACATGTTAATGTGAGCTACCGATTTAAATTTCATGGTAATCTGAGTTATAGAACTCTCAGGTATATAGCATTTTTCGTCGGAAAAACCTAAATATTGAAATGGTCATAACTTGCTCATTTTAAGTCGGAATGAGCTCATTTTTGGACAGGAGGTACATTATACCATATAATTTCATGTCCCAAAAGGCCAGAATTTTCTCACAAATTAAGTGGTCAAAAAATATTTTTTAAAATTGTGGCGAAAGCCTTTTTCATATTTTACAGTTTTTCGTACTTTGCTAAAATCAGTACACACAAAAATCTACAACACCTTTTTCAGTGATTCCACTTGGATAAGTTACAAAATTCATACACCTAACTCTAGAACTTGACCACACTCAAAAATTTGAAATATAATAGGAGATATGGTCAATTGAATTTCTTTCACCAAAATCTAATTTTTCAACCCTTTGTGATTTCTCAGAAACTTTCATGTTTTCACATAATAACCAACATAACTCATCATAACACTTACTAATACCACATATACCCATGATTTTCATTAGTCCAATACTTTTATTATGACTTTCATCATAATCCACGTAAACAGATCATTTCCACAATTTAACAAGGAATAAAATACAAAGGATCATTCACCACGCACGTGGTAATCCACATGTACAAAAGTTATTCCCAATAGAATAATAAATACGGAACAGTCCCACAGAAACGCATGCCAATAATAAGTAAAAATGGAACGAATTCAGTCCCACAGAAAACGCATGCATGTGATATTCAAATGTAATAATAAAAATGGAATAATGAAGAATTTCACCAAGTATAGGGTAGGCAGCCAGATTCGTGTTTTTCCAATGAATAATAAAGAATGGAATAATGTAAGTTCTCTTCATGGATAAGAAAGAAATAATACTCTCTACCTTAGAAGAAACTGGATATAGAAGTAGTGAAGCAGCAGAATACTTTTCTTATTTCTCTCTATAATTTCTTTCTATAATAAATGCTCTATAGCTTTAGTGAATTGGTGAGAAATAAAGGAAGAATGAGCTTCTATTTATAGGAAAATATAGTTTTGATAATTGCACATTTTGGGGCTCGAAATATTACAGTATAATACCTTCCTCTTTTTCTTCATTTTTAATTTAGTCCTGCAAGTATTATCAAACTTGCACCACCTCCCCTAATAGTAAATAATGTGAATCAATAGTTCAATCATGTGAATAAATAGTATAATCATGTGAAAAAATTAATTACAGTATAGTACCTTCAACTATACCTCCATTTTTAACTTAGTCATGCAAGTATTATCAATCTTGCACCAACTCCCCTAATAGTACAAGAATGTGATTCAATAGTACACATGTGAACAAATAGTTATATAAGCATGTGAATTAGTAGCAATTAATTTCTCATTTATCCGATAAATTACCCGATATCAATATAACCCCCAGACATCAATTATCATCGGAATAGATGTCGATTTCCACTAACACTAATAATCTCAACATAATGGAACTATCAAATTCATCTTTAATCAACACAACTTATTCATCATTAATATTATAACTCACAATATTTAATAACAACTTGCATACTTTGTAAAATTTTCACATAACACCCTTAACTTTAAACTTTTATCAATTTAACCATTTACGAAATAAAATAATAATTATAAGAAAATTGAATACTTTCATTTCATAAAATTCAGGGTCTTACAATCTCCCCTCCTTATGAAATTTTGCCCTCGAAATTTACGTATGTACCTAGTATTCGAAGAGATGAGAATACCTTGTTTTCTTTTCGGATTGTACCTTCCCGGTTATCTCTTCTCTATCAGGATTTTCCCATTTCTCATCTCCTGTATTTCAGATATCATTCTAGAATATAGTTTCAAAATAAGGGTTAATTGACATGCCACATATTATCCCTATACTCTGACCAACCAATTAAATACCAAATAAACTTAGGTAGGTCATACTAGCGAAGAAATTCCTCGTCTCTCCCATCCTAGTTCTAGTCTCACACCTCAGCCAGGGATCATATCCCTAAGCTTTGATACCAACTGTGACGCCCCCAAAATAGGTATACACGACCCATTCTGAGTCGTCAAATACAAGGTACAGAATACAAATACAACTTAATTATACAACTGTCGTGCAGAGTACGACAACAGATAAGCTGTGAATTTTAATACAAATATATATAACTCTCGTGGTGCCTTGACCACAAGACCTTACAATGGTACCTCACATAAAGGTACAGTCAAAAATTATTTTAGAAATTAAAATCTTTGGGAAGTGCTCAAGGAAACCTTCGTACATGGGAGGCCATGCGTCTAGGTTATTATAGATATCATATGTCCACAGAATTATCCTTGGTTGACCCAAAAGTCCCCAAAGAAAAACAAGAAGATTACTATCATCTTCTTTCCAATGGTGAGTCTTCTTTAGACATATAATTATCTCCGTTGTCTCCAAGTGGAAATTATATTTCAAATAAACTCCAAGATCATATAGGTAGTGCCCGTAGATATACTCAGCAAGTGGATGCGCACAACCCTGTCTTATGATAACACGAGTTTGTATGCCATTAGACATCTTGTGTGATAGTGGCAAAACACCCTTCCAAAGTTGGGTTCGCCTCACCCTATTTGATTCACCAAATATAACTACTAAATGATGTATAGAATACAACACACTTTTCTATACTGTTTAGGGAGAACCTCCACAGATAGAGACCACTGTTCTATTCCCCTGTTATCCCCGCTCGACCCGGCAACACTCTTATTACCTGAAAGGAATTGTAAAGCAAAAAGGGTGAGCACAACTAGCCCAGTAAACAATATCATGACTAAAGATAATTAAATTATCAATAGCTTTCATCAATAATAAATCAGAGATTTAGAACATATGGTAGATGATAAAACTTTTCAACCATAGTTGCAGCGGAACGAGCAATCCATTAGAAGAGTCAAATAGACCATCATGTCAATTATCTTCTCCATGTTAAAAGTCCACCAATAATGTTTTATCCCTGTAACATCAATCAACAATTCATGTCCACAATCATATGAATAACTCATAATCATAATTGTGATTCTGAATTCCCTTTTGCACCCAGGACGAAGATAATTTTCATCACATATCTTCACCTGAAACATCAAAAATCATGGTTATACCAAATCACAATTCATGCTCGTAATTATTAAATCATCTTTGCACTTTGGCCAAAGATATTCATTATTATCACATCCATGAATTAATATTTCATTGCTGAGACTCAGCTCAATAAATAATCCACGTCATCGAATCATCCATGCACTATAGGCCAAGGATATTCTTTAGTATCACGACCACGAATTATCCATGCACTACGGGCCAAAGATAATCGTGTTTTCATCAACGATCCTGATCATGCCATGAAACAATTCATCTTTGCACCCTTGGCAGAAGAGAATCCATAGCCATAATCATACCAAAAACTGTCCATCAATGCACTACGGGCCAATGAGGACTTTTTATTAGTATCACAACCACAAATTATCCATGCACTACGGGCCAAAGATAATCGTGTTTTTATCAACGGTCCTGATCATGCTATAAAACAATTCATCTTTGCACCCTTGGCCGAAGAGAATCCATGTGACGCCCCCAAAATAGGTATACATCACCCATTCTGAGTCGCCAAATACATGGTACAGAAATAAATACAACTTCAGTAATACAATTGTCGTGCAAAATACGACAACACATATACTGTGAGTTTGAATACAAATATAGTCTAATAGAGAGTATACAAACTCAAAAGGAGTCCTCATTACAATTATTGATACTCTATTTTACAAAATAGTGAGGACTATTAATATATCTATCCTGAACCAATTCTCCATACCCCGGCTAGTTCCTGCTATGTTCTCACCTCCTGGGAAGAAAAATGGAACAAAAAGGAAAAGGGTGAGCTCAACTAGCCCAGTAAAGAATATTATAACTAAGATAATATACAAAAATTTATCATTAGTCTTCAACAGGAAAAAATCTGATAAAATATATTAGACAACAAGTTTTAGATCAACAACTGCAGCGGAAACAACAATCCAATAGAAGAGTCAAGTAGAGAAAGAATTCTACTATCTTCTAAGATTTAAAAGTCCATCAACAATATTTTATCCCTGTAACATCAATCAATATATATCTTGAATCAAATATTAATCTTTGCACTACAGGCCAAAGATATTCATTTGTATCACCAGTTGGTCATGTTCATCTCAACACCTGTTCATCTTTGCACTACGGGCCAAAGATATTTAGTAATATCATCATTTAGGACTGAGGATGATGAAAAATATTTTAAAGAACGAATCCAGTGAGACAGAAGGACAAATTTTAGGGATTCGTATTACAGTTTATCCAAGATCAATAATACGCCATAATAAACTATAGTGGAGTAAAATTGAGAATGAAGATCAAAACATGGATTAAATTTCAAGAATAAGGGTCACAACAGATAACTTGGAAGAAAAAAAAATAATTTTTTCTCCCTTTGTGAATAATCTACGGTGAACAAGAATGCAAGTGAAACAATACGTGAAGCGAATCGTGAAGCAAGACCGTGAATAAGACTACCAGTCATAAAAAGTTCCAAATTTTATAAAAAGTTTAGACCAATATTCCTATGAAATGATATTAGATGAAACAAAATTTTTAATCATTTCAGGAATTTTAGAAGCAATACTTACCATAGTTAGTTCAAATTTAGAGAATATGAAATGAAATAATATCCCTTCCATACTATGGAGTATGAAAGAAAATAATATTTCTTACGAGTATTGAAATAAAATAATATCCTTTACCTTTGTAGAAGCTGGATTTGAATGGAATATCAGATATTACTCTGAGAAAATCTTGCAGAAAAACTACGCTCAAAGTATTCTTATACTCAAGAAAATAATCACAATACTTTTAGAATAAGAATTTCTAAATTTTAAGGTGTGATTGAGGAAGGAGGGGTTACCCCCTATTTATAATAAAACCTCGGAGGAAAAACAAGCTTATGCGCCTAACTCATCAGTCTAACTTCTGCCTAATTTCATCATTTTCCAAAGTTTAGGGCCCACTCAATAAAAGCATTTTTTGCCAATTAAGTCTTTGCTGGAGCATATTTCAATGCCTAACATCACAATTAATATAGGTGAGGGTCCACAAAATTTAGGAAAACAAATGCTTTGCAGACAATTTTCTCCACCAACCACCTCCACCAATCAAATAGCTTTAACAATTTTGAAAAGATGCATGCAGAGAATTCAAAACCAATTATCTAACCTCCACCCATTAATTCACATCCTGCAATTAATGAATTACAATATTATTCCCACCAACCCCTGCATAATGTTAAGGCAAATTAGGCACCGAATTTGTTTGTCAAAAAGGTGGGTTATTCACAAAGTTATTTATATTATCACATTATACTATAATAATGTAATATTATAATAATATATTTAACTGAATATTTTATCAGAGAAATAATTGTAATTCCACAAAAATATGCCAACTTTCAACAATTATTTCATGCAAAAATTCCTTCATTTATATTCACATAAAATAAATATTTCCTTATCATATAAATCAATAAGTAATTATTCACAAATAATATTACAGAATCACAATTATGACAACCAGTAGTTCTCAGAAAGAGGGGCTTTCAATAAGGATTTCTCTCATCTTGCGCCGCAATTAGGTGACCAAACCTCTCCTCGATGTAACTTTCTAGACATTGCCAATAATGTTATCTAATAATATTATTCAAATAATATGAATTATTGATCCGATAATGGGAAATATCGTGCGCAAATGACAATTATTGAAACAACAATAATATAAAATATCAACGCAAAGAATTATTGAATCAATAAAATAAAATATTGAGCAGTAATTACTCGTAACAATTATTGAGTAGTACCTTCTTACGTAAGAATCAATAATTCAACAATATTGTGCAATACCTTGTGCTACTGTGCAACCACACATATTACTATATTATAATCACCAGGTAATCCAATAGTGTTAACGGTAACGATTACGCCGTTATTTATAAAAACTAAACTTGTCGTTTTCTTCATCCTACCGTTATTACATTATGGGGCCCCACAATTGATACGTGTCAGTGCATTTAATATTCCCGATAAAAAGAATATTCCACGACCAAACGAATATTCCCCAACAACAATGATTATTTCCCGACAATAATGATTATTTTATAACCACTTGCTTATTTTGTAAAATTTGCACATTTCACCCATAACCAGAGCATTATATCAAATTAATCCTTATTATTTCAAAATAATAAATAGAGAAAACTCAATTTTATTTATAATAAGTTGGGGTCTTATAACCTCCCCTCCTTATGAAATTTCGTCCTCGAAATTGGCGTCACGATACTGGTGTTTGAAAAGGTGAGGGTACTCGCTTTCATTTCCGATTCCAACTACCATGTCATTTCCTCAATTGCATGGTTTCTCCACAAAACCTTAACTTGTGGTATAACCTTGGTGCGTAGGACATGCTCTTTCCTATCCAAGATCTTAACAGGTAACTCTTCGTACATTAAATCTTCGGCTATCTCGTCTGGTTCTAACGCAATAATATGGTTCGGGTCTTTCACATATTTACGAAGCATGGATATGTGAAAAACATTATGAACACGAGACATGCTTGGAGGTAATGCGATTCTATAAGCCACATTTCCTATTCGGTCAAGAATCTCAAATGGACCAACAAATCGTGGGTTGAGCTTTCCTCTCTTCCCAAATCTTGTAACTCCTTTCCATGGAGCAATACGTAATAGTACATGATCTCCAATATTAAATTTCACGTCCTTTCGATGAAGATCAGCATAACTCTTTTGTCGATCTTGTGAGGTTTGAATACGTTGTCGAATCATTTGGATCTTTTCTGTAGTCATGCGTACTAATTCTGGTCCTAACAACGTTGCTTCTCCCACCTCGTCCCAACATACTGGAGAAAGAAACTTTCGTCCATACAACGCCTCGAATGGAGCCATGCCTATACTTGCTTGATAACTGTTGTTGTAGGAGAATTCCACCAGTGGCAAGTACTTATCCCAACTTCTTTTGAAATATAGGACACATAGTCTTAATAGATATTTAAGGGTTTGAATAGTCCTCTCTGATTGTCCGTCCGTTTGAGGATGGTATGCCGAACTGAATCGTAAATCCATGCCCATAGCTTTTTACAAGCTAACCCAAAATCATGAAGTGAATCTTGGGTCACGATCTGAAACTATGGATACCGGCATGCCATGCAATCTCACAATCTCATTCACGTACATACGAGCAAGGCGTTCAAGGGAATAAGTTTCACGTATCGGTAAGAAATGAGAAGACTTGGTTAATCTATCAACAATAACCCAAATCACATCTATACCTTGAGAAACTTTGGGAAGACCAGTAACGAAATCCATGGTAATGTGTTCCCACTTCCATTTCGGAATCTCAAGTGGTTGCAATGGACCTTTTGGCACTTGATGTTCCGCCTTTACTAGTTGACAAGTTAAACACCTCGAGATAAACTCCGCAATCTCTCTCTTCATATTGTTCCACCAAAATGTGTGTCGAATATCATGATACATTTTGGTACTCCCAAGATGGATTGCAAAGGGTGTGTTGTGTGCCTCCATCATGATTCTATGCTTCAAGTCAGAATCGTTAGGAACGCAAAGTCTGGAGTTGACTCGAAGTATTCCTTCTTCATCGATTCTTGCCTCTGGAATAACACCTTCTTGCACTTTCTTCTTCATACGCATCAGCCCCAGGTCCGTAGCTTGAGAAGCTTTAACTTTATCGATTAAAGTCGGTTCTACTCGTATATTCGCCATCATCATGTGGGTTCCTGGAGTCTTTAACTCAATCTTCATTCTTTGTAAATCGTACAAAATGGGTCTTTGTGTTAACAACATCGCACTCGTACCTGCATACGATCTTCTACTCAATGCGTCAGCTACTATATTTACTTTTCCAGGATGGTATTGAATGGTATGATCGTAATCTTTCAATAGCTCGAGCCAACGTCGTTGTCGCATGTTGAGTTCCTTTTGGGTGAAGAAGTATTTGAGGCTTTTATGATCCGTATAGATCTCCACTTTCTCCCCCATACAGGTAATGTCTCCAGATTTTCAATGCCAAAACGACTGCTGCCAACTCTAGATCATGAGTAGGATAATTCCTCTCATATTCTTTGAGTTGTCGTGAGGCATAGGCTATGACTTTCCATGTTGCATGAGAACACATCTTAACCCTTTGCTCAAGCATCACAGATATAACAAATCCATCCGATCCGGATGGTATTTCCGAGCAGCCCGAAATGAGTCTCCTCTTGAACTCTTGGAAACTCTTCTCGCATTCCTCGCTCCATACAAATTTTGTATCCTTCCGAGTCAATCGAGTTAGCTGAGTAGCGATTCGAGAAAATCCTTCCACGAATCTCTCGATAATAACCAAACTAAACCCGTAAAGCTACGCGACTTTGGTCCACCGAAACCGGTTGTTCCCAACTTTGTATTGCTTCAATCTTCGAAGTCAACAGATACTCTATGTTTTGACACCACGTGCCCAAGGAATATTTTTTTTTTCCTTTGTGAATAAAAGACTGTGAATGTAAAGAATCGTGAATAGTATCCGTGAGCGAAGAATAGTGAAAACGATGCAGTGAACAAGTACCCATGAATAGTACCCAGTCATGAAAAGTTTCAAATTTGATAAAAAGTTCAGACCAATATTCAATCATTTCAGGAATTTTAAAAGCAATACTTACCATAGTAGGTTCAAATTTAGAGAATATGAAATGAAATAATATCCCTTCCATACTATGGAGTATGAAAGAAAATAATATTTCTTATGAGTATTGAAATAAAATAATATCATTTACCTTTGTAGAAGCTGGATTTGAATGGAATATCAGATATTACTCTGAGAAAATCTTGCAGAAAAACTATGCTCAAAGTATTCTTATACTCAAGAAAATACTCACAATACTTTTAGAATAAGAATTTCTAAATTTTAAGGTGTGATTGAGGAAGGAGGGGTTACTCCCTATTTATAGTAAAACCTCGGAGGAAAAACAAGCTTATGCGCCTAACTCATCAGTCTAACTTCTGCCTAATTTCATCATTTTCCAAAGTTTAGGGCCCACTCAATGAAAGCATGTTTTGCCAATTAAGTCTTTGCTGGAGCATATTTCAATGCCTAACATCACAATTAATATAGGTGAGGGTCCACAAAATTTAGGAAAACAAATGCTTTGAAGACAATTTTCTCCACTAACCACCTCCACTGTGACGCCCCCAAAATAGGTCCATTCCATCCAACCCATTCTGAGTCGCCAAATACATGGTATGTAAATAACTACAACTTTATTAATACATTTTGTAGGTGCAAAATACGATAACATATATATCTGAAGTTTAAATACAATTATTGTCTTCTGACAATATACATACCCAAATAAATCCTCATCACAATTATTGATACATTATTTTATAAAATGGTGAGGACTACTAAACAACTCTCTCTATAACCATCATTCCATACCCGACTGCATACTTCGCTATTACATTCTCGCCTCCCGAGAAGAAAAATGGAACAAAAGGAAAAGGGTGAGCTCAACTAGCCCAAATAAAGAATATTATGACTAAGATAATATACAACAAATTATCGTTAGTCTCCAACAGAGAAAAATCTAATAGAATACAATAAATAGACAACCAGTTTTAAATCAATGCTGGAAACAACAATTCATTAGAAGAGTTAAGTAGAGAATGCAAACTACTATCTTCTATATATGAATTTAAAAGTTCATCGTCGATATTTTATCCTCAGTAACATCAATCAATATATATCCGAAATCAAATATTCATCTTTGCACTACGGGCCAAAGATATTCATCGATTAAGTCATGTTCATCTAAACACTGCTCATCTTCTACTCACGGCCAAAGATATTAATCATTGGTCATGTTCATCTCAACACTGCTCATCTTTGCTTTCACGGGCCAAAAGATATTCATCAAGAAATCATTCATCTTTGCACTACAAAGCCAAAGATATTCAAGAATATCATCATTTAGGATCGAGGTATGATGAAAAATATTTTAAAGGAAACGAATCCAAATTGAAACAAAAGAACAAATATTAAGGATTCATATTTTAAACAATCCAAGTTCAAAAATACTTCATAAGTAATCGAGTGGAGTAAAATTCAAGAATGATCAAAACATGATACAATCAAAGTTTTAGTATCCATAGTAGATATTTTGGACAAAAAGAAGAAATTTCATTTTTAGTGAATAGTCAGATTCGTGAATAGTGCATCAGATATCGTGAATAAGGTCGATATCGTGAATAAGTAATCCGATACCAAAAGATAGAAATTTCCCAAAAAACATCAACACGCTTCGTGAATAAGATTTCGTGAATAGTAACTCGTGAATAATAACTCGTGAATAGTAACTCATGAATAGTAACTTACATGAAAAGTTCCAAATTTGATAAAATTTCCAACCAATATTTCAAGCATAATGATATTGAAGAAATAATATCATTTTCGAATAAAATAACATCCCTTACCTCGAAAAGACAAGATTTTAGTTAAAACACAGGATATAAAGTATGACTTGAACTTGCACCGTATAGCAATACTCAAAGTATACTCAAAATACTCACAAGAATACACTCGATAATATAGAGAGAGAAAACTTCAGTTTCTGGTGTGATTTTCAATTCTAACCTAAGCACCCTATTTATAGGAAATTGCTTAGAACACCAAAGCAGAAAATTTAATATAATATATTATTAATAATAAATTTTCCTACGCCTCTTTGGAAATCAGCTCCTAACATTTCCCACATGCCAACCTTCTAGAAAAAGTAATAAAAAAACGTTTTTCCTATTTTAAATATTTTAAACTTCCAAAAATCAATTATTTCGGAGCTTCGGAACTTCAATAATTCATAATAAATAGCCCTTTTATCAAAAAATTCGAATCTCGCATTTTTTTTATAGGAAATTCAATTCTCTACAACTTTGCAGAAGAAAGTTTTTCCAAATTCCAAATAGAAATTGACCGAAATCCATAAACGGGCGATTTTACAAGCTATAATCAAATTTTGGTCAATAATTGTGTCACCCAACACAAAAAATATGTGTTAAACATTTAATGCCACAAAAATACTCTTCCTCTTCATATACTCATATATCCCACATTCATTATAAAAATATCACCGTTAATATATTATTAAAATAATATATTTAAATGAATTATTTTATCAGAAAAAGATAAAATATTAATTTTCAACAATTGTCACATTAAAAATTTTCTCCATCTATATCCACATAAAATCAATAATTTCCTCATCATATAAATCAATAATTAATTAAATCACAAGATCGGCAACTGTGCCGTAGTCCTCAGAAAAAGGTGGCTTTCAATAAGGATCTCTCACTTCTTGCCAAGCAATTAGGTGACCAAACCTCTCCTTATGCAGAACTTTCTAGACATTGCCAATAATGTTATCCAAAATATTATTCATATAATATGAATTATTGTCTGATAATGGAAAATATTGTGTAATGACAATTTATTAAAACAACAGTAATATAAAATATCAATGCAAAGAATTATTGAATCAATAAAATAAAATCTTGAATAGTAATTATTGTAATAATTATTGAGTAGTGGCTTTCACGTAAGAATCAATAATTGGTGCAATACCGTAATCTTCTTGTTCTCAACAACCAGATTAGTGTGTTTTAACCACCGGTATTCCAACAAGATAATTGTGAATAACCACGCCAATTATTTATAAACAACTTATATTTTGTCGTTTTCTTCATCCAATCGCTTTCCAGTTATGGGGCCCGGAAAAGACCTATGGCCGTCGCATTTAATATTCCCGACAAAGATAAATATTCCACGCACCAAACGAATATTCCCGACGATAATGAATATTTTATAACCACTGCTTATTGAAATATTTGCGTATTTTACCCATAACTATCCACATTAATCAAATCAACCCTTACTATTTCAAAATAATAAATAGAGGAAAATAAATTTCATTTATTAATAATTTGGGGTCTTACATCCACCAATCAAATAGCTTTAACAATTTTGAAAAGATGCATGCAGAGAATTCAAAACCAATTATCTAACCTCCACCCATTAATTCACATGCTGCAATTAATGAATTACAATATTATTCCCACCAACCCCTGCATAATGTTAAGGCAAATTAGGCACCGAATTTGTTTGTCAAAAAGGTGGGTTATTCACAAAGTTATTTATATTATCACATTATACTATAATAATGTAATATTATAATAATATATTTAACTGAATATTTTATCAGAGAAATAATTGTAATTCCACAAAATATGCCAACTTTCAACAATTATTTCATGTAAAAATTCCTTCATTTATATTCACATAAAATAAATATTTTCTTATCATATAAATCAATAATTAATTATTCACAAATAATATTACGTAATCATAATTATGATAACCAGTGTTCAGAAAGAGGGGCTTTCCAATAAGGATTTCTCACTTCTTTGTGCTTGATTAGGTGACCAAACCTCTCCTCGATGTAACTTTCTAGACATTGCCAATAATGTTATCTAATAATATTATTCAAATAATATGAATTATTGATCCGATAATGGGAAATGCATGCGGTGACAATTATTGAAACAACAATAATATAAAATATCAACGCAAACAATTATTGAATTAATAAAATAAAATATTGAGCAAGAATTATCGTAATAATTATTGAGTAGTGCTTCTTTTACGTAAGAATCAATAATTCAACAATATCAGGTAATACCTATAAGCATCGCGTACTACACGTATTACTATATTATAATCACGGTGTAATCCAACAATTGTTAATTCAGTAACGATTACGCCGTTATTTATAAAAACTAAACTTGTCGTTTTCTTCATCCGCCGTTATTCTGTTATGGGGCCCACAATTGACTGCGCTGTCGTACGAAAATTCTCGATAAAAAGAATATTCCACGACCAAATGAATATTCCCCGACAACAATGATTATTTCCCGACAACAATGATTATTTTATAACCACTTGCTTATTTTGTAAAATTTGCACATTTCACTCATAACCAGAGCATTATATCAAATTAATCCTTATTATTTCAAAATAATAAATAGAGAAAACTCAATTTTATTTATAATAAGTTGGGTCTTACAACCTCCCCTCCTTATGAAATATCGTCCTCGAAATTGACGTACATACCTGGTGTTTCGAAAAGGTGAGGGTACCTCGCTTTTATTTTTGATTCCAACTCCCATGTCATTTCCTCAATTGCATGGTTTCTCCACAAAACCTTAACTTGTGGTATAACCTTGGTGCGTAGGACATGCTCTTTCCTATCCAAGATCTTAACAGGTCGATTAATATTGTGAATTATAATAATGGTGATAAATGTTATTAAGATGATTTTTATAAAGTTTTGTTTTATTTGATTATAAATAGAATATATTATATTTTATTATGCATAGTGTTTGCATAGTAAAATTTTTTATATAAAATAGAATACTTTTTATAAAGTTTTGTTTTATTTGATTATAAATAGAATATATTATATTTTATTATGCATAGTATTTCAGATAGTAAAACTTTTTTATATAAAAGAATACTTTTTATAATAAGAACAAAATCGATACGGATAAGAAAGGAGTTTGCTTCCACTACAATAAGCCCGACATCGAAAGAAAAGCTAAGAAGCATCTTAGAGGCTAACCAAAGAAGCTTAGTGAAGTTTTGGTTACAAATACAAATTTGTTCATGATTTAAAATAATTTTTTTTAAGTCGAGGTTCTACTTAGGTATTGGATACCGACTTTGGTTATCATAAATATAGATTTATGAAGGGACCAAATGTAAGTAGAAAGTTAAACAAAGATAAGTAATCCTATGTGTGGAAAATGAAGCAAAGGTTTGCATTAGATATAGAAACTTATAGTTTAAGATCGCTACAGGCAAATCTATTAAGTCGATAAGTTGTTATTGTATTCCAATTCTTGTTAGAAACATTATTTCCATTTTATTGTTGGACAATAAAATTTTGGTATTATAATTAAGAACAATTGTTGTTCTATTTATAATAATAATGTTTTATATAGAATGAAATATTACTTAATGGATTTTGTATACTGATTTACGTGAAAAACATATTTTGCAAATTGAACAAACTAGTATAAGAAAATGAGATGATCATTCAAAGAGTTGAATGTGTGTATTTTCTGAATACAAGTATGAATTATTTGAAAGGTTCAAAAATTCGAATGAAATAAATTGATAAAGTATTAGAATTCTTTGATCGGATCAAGGAATAAATACTTGTGCAATAAGTTTCTAGATCATCTCAAATGGTTTCTCATAATGGACACATCCCGATACGCAATAATTGATTGATGTATCCGAATGGAAAATTCGTACCTTGTTGGACATGGTGTGGTCCATAATGATTTTACCGACATTCCAAAGATCCTTCTAAGTGTCACGTCCTAGAAATGGTTTGACATATCACGAAAATGGTAACCTCAAAATCCTAGCCCCAAGACTCCATAAAAGTTATGGACGGGAGGATTCCTAATCTTAAGTATGTTAAGACAAGGGGTTGTCCAACTTATGAGAAAAGGTTTCAAAGGATAAGCTTGGGACAAGATTTGACAAGTATAGATTTGTGGGACATCCTAAAGTAAGTTTAGGGTATATGTTCTATAATCCTACTTAGCAAAAGGTGTTTGTTACGAAACACGCTGCCTTCTAAGATAAAGGTGTTTATCATTAAAAGGGGCTAGTGGGAGGATAATAGATCTTGAAGAGTTCAAGAACCACAAAATACTATAAGTCAAATAAGAGAAACCTGTAGATAGACCTATTATACCACAACTAAATCGTAAATCTAGAATAATACCGAAGATACCTGGGAGGTATGGATTCATCATAGATGATGATGATGAGGTACACATCATAGAAGATGATGATCCAGTTACATACGACGAGGTAAGTGTTGTAGACACTCAGAGAAATGGATTGAAGAAAGTTTCTCAAATATGGAACATTCGTTTTGATGAGGCAATCAAAAGAGTTTGATTTTATCAAAAAATAAGAATGAACCTAGTGTGTACAAAAGGGTCAGTGGGAGCATCGTGACATTCCTAGTACTATATATTAGTATACTACGGATAAGGAATGACATACTAATGCTACAATCAGTAATGATAAAGTTGTCTAAACATTCCTCCATGAATGGTTTGGGAAGAGTATCTTAATTGGGGATAAAATCTATATAGATAGATACAAGAGGATGCTCGACTTAACCCAAGGAACGATATTCATTTGATGCTAAAGTCGTTTAGCATGGCAAACTCCAAAAGATGTCTCGTGTCGATGAGTTATGGAGTGTATCTCTTAATAGTCCCCTACAGACTCTCGAAAGAGAGAGGTCGCATGAAAGTGACAATCATGTATGCAATGAAATATACGAGACACGATGTTGATCGATCATATTATGGAGAAGTTCACTATGAGTCGCTGAAAAACATCTTAAAGTGCTTAACCCGGCACTAAGGATGTGATCATATTCATGGTGGGTCTAAATTAAAACTAGAGGGCTTATGGACTCAAGTTTTTCAGACGGACCAAGATGATGGAAAAATCCACTTTAAGGTAAAGCGTTATCCTGAACAGTGGTGCAGTGAATTGCAAAGATTCCAAACAGCAAAGAGTTGCTGATTTAGTGATAAAGACAAAGTATATAGCTATAAATGAAGCTGCAAGTTGATTGTTTGGATTAAAAGTTCATTACAGAACTAGGAATAGTTCCTAAGTCTCATCTTGGATCTAAACATGTGTTGTGGCACTTTCATTTGATTATAAGAATCATTGAAAGATGGGAAATCACTATAGAGATGGTAGACTCTCAAGAACAACATTACATATCCATAAACTAAAGCTTATCCAACAGCAGGATAATCGTCACTTAGAGAAGAAGAGTATAAGATACAATGGCGATTGGCTTTAGTGCAAGTGGGAGATTGAAAGTAATATGCACACAAGTCAATCATATTTGATGATAAAGCATATACTTTGTAACAATCTTATTCATTTATTAATAAAAAGTATTAATTTATTAAAGGCTTTTAATTATCTACATGATCTTTGTTTTTATAATACGTGATAAACCCATAGTTTTAAGCAATGCTTTTAGAATAATGATGATGATCATTCTAATGAGATCTAAATTCTTAGAAAGCTTAAAACTAAAATAGTTCCCAATCATTGGATTACTAAATTGGGGATTAGTGAATCCGGATAGATTGGTACATACGCTACTGGGCTTTCATTGGATGAGGATGATTGATCTCATGATCATTTGTGTGGAGACACTAAAGCAAGTATGTAGGTACTTATTAGAGAATAAGTTCATTGAGCGTGGCTCGCTAAGGAATACCTAATGGAGTTTTACTTTTTCATCAATAGAATTCTATAGTGATAGTAGTCTAGTGATCCTTGGACTTGAGATCATCATAAGTATCTTGTGTATGATGAGTTATACTTTGACTTATTCCTTAAGACCCTTAGGGTATATCAAAAGGTATGCTTGGGTATAATAAGTTGTATATGGAGATAATGTATGATCAATAAAGAATCTAACACTTTATTAAAAAGAGAAATGTCCTATGTGATTCGATAAATGACAACCCAGTGAGTCCTTGGTTAAGGCGTAATGAAATTAGAAAGGAGTTTCTAATTTGCATTATTTAGTGTTGTGCATTTAAGGGAATTAAATACATATAATTAAATAAAATAAGACTTGACAAGTAATTCCGTATGCCTTATATTTAATTGGGGACATCAGAGGGTGGAAGGATTGAATTGCATGCGGTAACTATTTACTCAAAGGTTCTTTTATGATTAATGTTGAAATCTATATTATCCGGAAAGTCGTTGATCGCTGGGGAGGCTTATCCCCTATTGTAGAATAAATATTATTTATTTAAATAAATTAATTGTTTAATTTATTTATTTAAATAAGATTAGAATTGTTCTAATTGATTTATTCACAACCTAGGTTTAATATGGAGAACCCAAAGGGTCACACCATAAAAGGAAGAATAATTATTTAAGAAGTTAATGGCATAATCATAATAATATGTTATGTATATTTAATTTAATCTATGGTGATAGAATAAATTAAATAGCTTAATATTTATTATTTAATATTTTAAAATATTAAATATAAATTAATAAGAGAGTCTTATTAATATTATTACAATTATTATTATTATTTTAATTTCTAAAAGAGTTTAGAAATTAATTTAATATAAGTACTCTCATTTATTCCTAATAGGATTAGGAGGGAAAATTAGTTAAAGGAGTTTAATTAATTATCCCTAATAAGATTAGGGAGCCCATTTAATTAAAAGAGTTTAATTAAATAATACCTTATTTTATTAAATAAGGTTACCTGATATCTTTATAAGAGAAGTCTTATATCAGATATCAAAGATATACGCAATTCCAAAAGTTGGAGAGTACGTTCTTTTCTATAGAGATAGAAAACTAGGGTTTAGCCAACTACCCATCTTCTTGAAATCTTCTTCTTCATTGGTGGATCACCTCTAGAGGTCAAACACTTGGGTGGCTAACGTTGATCAAAGGAAGGAACCAAACCTGGTGGATTCAAGTTGAACGCGAAAAGGATTGGAGGTGAACTTGTACCTGAGGAAGCTCGATCTTCAAGGGTATGATTCTTATTCGTTATCTTTTTCGTTTAATTAATAATTTTGCATAAAGGGTGATCCGGGTATATGGTTTGTAAAATTTTAAACTCTGATTTTTACAAGTTTCCGCTTATTTTTGCAATTTGATTGCGTTCTTGAATTTTTACAAACCTAACATGTAGTGCATAGATGAACTTGGTATGATTATGACCAGGGATTATTCGGTATAATCATGACCGTAATGTTACAAATGATATGGAAAAAGTCCTCATTGGCCCGTAGTGCATTGATGGACTGTTTTTGGTATGATTATGGCTATGGATTCTCTTCGGCCAAGGGTGCAAAGATGAATTGTTTTATGACATGATCAGAACCGTTGATGAAAACACGATTATCTTTGGCCCGTAGTGCATGGATAATACGTGGTCGTGATACTAAAGAATATCCTTGGCTTGTAGTGCAGGGATGATTTAATGATGTGGATTATTTATTAAGCTGAGTCTCAGCGATAAAGTTGATGAAAAACTTTTTAAATCATAGAAGATAGTAGATTTTATGTTCTACTTGACTCTTCTAATAGATTGCTTTATTCATTACCGCAGCTTTTTGATCTAAAACTTGTTGTCTTTTATATTCTATCGGTTGTTATATCTTTGTTGAAGGCTAAGGATAATTTATTTCGCATTATCTTAGTCATAATATTTTTCTTCGGGCTAGTTGAGCTCACCTTTTTCTTTCAATGTTCTCTTGAAATGAAATGATATATATTTGGGACTAATCGGGGAATGGATTTACTATCCAGATGGTTGCATTAGTAGTCCTCACTATTCTGTGAAATAGTGTGATAAATAAATGTATTGAGGACTTATTTTGAGTTTGAATACTGTCTATAAGACAATATTTGTATTAAAACTCACAACTCATATTGTATATTTAAGTTTGCATTTGTATTCTGTACCATGTATTTGGCGACTCAGAATGGGTGATGTATACCTATTTTTGGGGCGTCACAATGGGTTTTCTGATTTTGGGGCTTCTGTTCCTTCTTCCCCTTTGATTACTATTCTGTTGGAAGATATGGCAGATTCAAAAGCTCTTGGTTTTCCCATCCTAGTTGGTTCAGAGGACTCGGTTTTTGATAATGATGGTCTCCCCACTTTGCCTACTTTGGGTCCTCTGGCTAGTCATCAAGTCCATGATATCTTTCGTGCTGCTCAGCACCTAACTCAGTAAGATCGAATTGATGTTGTAGCCGAAAGGAAGAAAAACCAAAATCTTATGGATTTTATTTCTTCTAATGGTCTCTCAGTTAAGGATTTGAATGAGTTTGCCCTCTCTAGAAAAATCTCTAAGGTAGTGAATGCCCACAACTTGTTTGATTCTAATCTTCAGAGAACAGTTGGTCAGCTGAGCTGTTTTGACTGGTTCAAAAGTTGCGTCATTTTTCCTTTAGTGTTAAAAAGCCACGTAAGAAAAATCTCACGTTCAATTTAACATAACTGAGCTTCAATTAACAGATTGATCCAATTGTAAATTTTTAATTAGTTTAATGGGGTAATTCAAAAAATTAAAAGTTTAGTTGTGAAATAAATAAAACCTGCCAACTATAATGACTAAATCCTTAGTTTTGCCCTTCTTATTTATACACACACACACACACACATATATATATATATATATATATATATATATATATATATATATATTCACACACACACACACACACATATATATATATATATATTCATCGTATATATATACATATACATATATAATCATATGATTTATGTACATTGGGTTAGTCCAATAATATTTTGAATTGGGCTAGACACATTTACTTATACACATTGGGCTCAAACATTAATCTATCAAATTAATTACTTGGGCCAAAATCCTATTACTTGTAATATATTCCCCTTGGGCTTTGATATAACCCATAGTCCAGTATATTATTAAGGGTTCTTTACATAAGTATACAACAAATAAAAAATAATTACAAGAAAAGTGCATCAATCAAATAATTATAAAAAGAATGTAATTATGACTCATATTACAAAAAATAGTACAATTCATAATATTAAGAAAACCTAAAATCAAGGAGAAATAACTACCATAATTAATAATTCAAATTCAAATATCTTGGATCTAACAACAAATTCAAATTCAAAAAAATAATAATTAAAATTCAAATATTCAAAGTTTGGCAACGCTATCTTCCTCCTCCCATTCGCTTCATCATCTTCCTCCTCCCCTTCGTCGTCGCGCTTCAACACGCCGATCTCTCATCTATTCATTACTACCACAAATCGACATTGTGGATTTAAGGTTGATTTAGTCTAAAAATTAAAAGGAGAAAAAATAAATTTTAGTGCGGTTGGTATCCAAATATTTATACAAAGGTAACCATTTTAGTTTTGTGGGTAACAAGAGAAATTTCAAGACTGAGTTGGTAACCAAAACTTTCAAAGGTAACAATTTTAGTTTTTATTGGTTACATTTGTATTAAGGTTCGCTACCAATCGCACTATAAAAAAAATCTATAATATATTTTTATAATTAATTGGTAACCCAATAAAAGCGAATTGGTTACCTTTTGTATTAAGGTTTGGCTACTAATCAAGATTATAAAAAAAATCTATAAATAGATTTTTTAATTAATTGTAACCCAATAAAAGCTGAATTGGTTACATTTGTATAAAATGTTAGCTACCAATCAAGATTTATTAAATAAAAAAATCTATAATAGATTTTTTAAAAATAAATTAGAAACCTAATAACACTGAATTGGTTACCTTGGTATGAATGTTTGACTACCAACTGTACTATAAAAAAATCACAACAACTGTACTATGAAAAAATCGCAGGTGGAGGATGGCGTTAACAAGTTGGGGCTGTCTAGGTTAATGGTGGAGGAGGGCGGAGGAGAAGGGCGTTAATGGTGGAGGAGGGAGGAAGATGGCGTTAACCCGCCGCAATTAGATTATGCCAAATCTATCCGCCATCCCGCTATTGCCTCTAACCACCGCCTTCTTACTCGTCGGAACCCTAATTCTTCATATCCGTAATCTTGTTGTCTCTTGTTCTTCATGGACTTCTAGTGCTTTAGTTGCTTTCTGGAAGAACTCTTTAGTAAGACAGGGAGTAGTATTGAGGAAGAATCTTGTTGTTGCTAACTTGAATTTGATAGAAAAGACAGCGATTACATGCAGAGAGAAATACCAAGTGGTTGAGAAAACACAAGCCACTTTAGAGGAATACTGACCTTTGTTGCCCAAATATATATATATATATATATATATATATATATATATAGAAAGAATACGTTGAATGAAGAAGAAGAGTGATGACTAACTGCAATTGTTATAGATGAGGAGAGAGAGAAGAAGTAATGTGTATAACTAATCCCTAAATTAAGGAATTCTAATTGAATACTAATTCCCTAAATTAAGGAATCCTAATTGCACTAGTATTGTAAATAAATATGGAAGTGTATTAGTTGTGTAAAGATTTTTTGAGTACATTATTGTTGTAATTATTTTCAAAATGTAATAGAATATGTAATTTACCCTATTATTAAATCATGTCTTAATTAATCCAATTAAGAAATTAATTATGTCGCATAAGGCTTATTACTTGAACTTAATTAATTATAACCAAGCTTATCATTATCATCTCATACTCAATTCAAATCAAATGAATTATTAAGCTTCAAAACACATGTAAACATACTTGCACTCAATTAATTTCAATTATTTTTATTTTCATTATTAATATTATTTATAAAATTCACGGGTATTACATTCGACATTTTAAGGTTATGCACATATATTAAGAAATATAATTAATCGTTGTTGAGTATAAAATTTCAATATTAACCTTTTAAAAATTATAACAAAGATGAGTGAGAAATAAATTACTCCCCCCGTTCCATAATAGTAGGTTTTTTAGAAGAAAAAAATTGTTCTAATTTATTTGTCGTTCGTAAATTTTTAGGAGAATACTTTTTTTACTTTCTTATATCATCTCTAACTTCTCTCATTGTTCTAAGAAATTTTCTCTCTTGTATTAATAATTTTCAACTTCTCATATAAAGATAGTTAAAAGGTGTAAACGAATCAAACTGAATCAGAGAGCTACTTGAATTTAACTCGGATTCGAATTGTATTTGAAAAACTCTACCCAGATTCGACTCGATTCGAATATTCATTACTTAAATTCGATCTAACTCGGATCAAATTACATTCAAACTACTCGCGAGCTTCGAATTCAAGCTCGAATTCGAGTATCCACATAATAATTAGTTTTATAATAAATATAATTATAAATTGAATTTATTATTTTACGTAGAAATGAGAAAATATATTTACTTATTACACTTTACAAATATAAAATCTCAATTAAAATTAAAATTAAAAACAAAATAAAACAATAATAATTAATTATCCTAATTTGATTTAGCTTTATATATATTATAAGAGAATGTATCGAGTATCGATTATCGAATATGTATTGAATCATAATCGAGAATTCGAGTAGTTTGAATATTAAATGAGTCGAGTATAACCTTACTTAGATTATTCTCGTATTTTTATTTGAATTATTTTGTATGCTCAGATTTGGATCATATTATTAATGAAACCGGGTCTCGTATTTTTTCGAGTCGAACATGAGCTCAAACTGTTTGGTTCGATTTACGGTCTTAGGGGTATTGATAAATATTATTATGAAATGAAATAATAATAATTATTTATAAGAAATAATATAAAAAACTAAGTATTTAATTCTTCATTTAAATCTACAAACAACAAATAAAAATGAACAAAATTCTCCCTAAAATGACTGTAAAAAGGGACGAAGGGAATAGTAATTATTCAATCAGGTCATCAAAATGTTTGATTTGAGAAGGGGAAAAAAAGGGCATGAAGATACTCCAAATTGTAGAACCTGTAATTTATTTTTAAGCTTTAAATAAATAAAACCTTTGTTTTGTAAAGTCTTTTTGTCTTCTTGTTCTCTCTTTTATCTACTATCTGGCGCCAAAGAAGACGGTTGTTCCTCTAAAATCCCCAAATTTCGATCCTCCAAAACCCTAGAATTTTCCCAATCGAAATTCACCGGAAAAATGTCTTCGGTGCCATTATCGTCCGCTTCTTCATCTTCACAATTCACGTACTCGAACGACGGATCCTATTTTCCCATGCCATTTCACCTCCAACAACAACCACAACCTCAGCCGCAGCCCTACCCAACGATGCAATATACCCCGGCCCCGCCGGCCGTGAAAGTCGTTATTCCTCCTTCTGTATATCCTGCTCCGGCCGCCGTCCAAGGCGTTTACACGTTGCCGCAGTACCAGCAGGTAATTAAATTGATTTTTTTGACTAAATTGCAAATCTAACCCTTCTATTTGTCGTGTTAAACTTATTTTCTAGCACAAGTCTCCGTCATGCAAAACTGTTCCTCCGTCCTTTTCCGTTGATAATAAAACAATTAATGTTAATTGAATTTGACAAATAAATGTTAACTTGTTATTCTCTTGCATAAATTAAGATTATTATAGTGCTAATAGGCGTGTCATCCCCAAGGTGGCAATCGAATTATCCGCTCCATTTGCAACACTAATTTAAAACCTAAGGACTACTTGTAACTTTAATTTCACAAAATATGATTTGGTTGAGATGAATTTTAGCCCTAATTTAAACTCCATGGTTTGGTTAAAGATGAATTCGAACCCTAATTTGAGACCTCTTAGCTTACATTTGTCCCTTCTCAATAGTAAGTGCGAATTTTGTTGCTCTCAAATGTATCTCAAATAGGTCTAACTACCATAATGACTATAATAATCTTACTTTATGCATGAATAATATGTCAGCACTCTTTGTCAAATTTAATTTGGAGGAACAATTTTGCACAACTAATATATCTATGAGGGGAGACTTGTGCAAAGAAAAAAGTTTAAGGAACACTTTTGCAAAAATATAACAAATAGGAGGGTTAGATTTTCAATTTAGTTTGATTTTTCTTATTTCTATTTAGTTTCACTTTGTACAAGCAGTCATATGCATACACCTAAGTATGGTGTAGCAGTTGGTGAGTCTACATTCTTATTCAATTTGATTTTCTTTATCAATTGCATAACATTTCTGCTCTACACAAATATAAAATGTTTAATATTTATCGAAATGTACGTATATGCATTTAAATAATACTCGCCCCGTTTCGAAATAATAGGATCATGTTTGAATTTTAAATCCAACTCGAGATATATTCAAATTAAAAAATGAGGTGATTCATTTAACTTTTGAAAACAATAAATCTTCTAAATCTTGTAATTAGTAGTACTATTTAGATAGTTTACAATTTTTATAATTGTATTTTCTAAAACTAAATTGATTCATATCAAGTTTGAATTCAATATTATCCCAAATTGACTTCAACAAGTCAATGTTGCTCCTATATTTTGGAACGGAGGAAGTACACTATTAGATCTTCACATGTGAATTTCGCTTGTAAGCATATTATATATATATATATATATATAATATTCATAACTAATGTGAATTGGTATGTATAATTTGATAATATGTATGCCTCATTGTTTTGCACATCAGGTACACTAGGTTTTCAGAGATTCTGAGTATATTGGACTCCAAGATTTGAACTTAGCATTTTGTTAGCATCAATGTTCTAAAAGGCGCTAGGCGGGAGGCGGGCGGCCGAGGGAGGCCTAGCGCCCAGGGGGCCTAGGCGGGATTTTTTATTTCAAGGTAATTTTAATATTTTATTTTAATTTATCCAAACAAAATAATAATATAAAGCAAAACAATCTATAATAAAGATAATAAAGGCCTTTTCTTAAAGTTCAAACACATCCATATTGCTAATGTCAAAGTTCAAACACATATCCATATTGCTAATGTTAAAGTTCAAACACAAACATGCAATTGTTCAAAGTTTAAACAAATTTTTAACGTATTAGTTTTATTTATAAATAAGATTGCTATTAAATAATAAATTTTAAAATTTCAAGAATTTAATTCAATATTAAAACTTAAGAAACTAAACATAAATTTAAAAATTATAAAATTGAATTAAACTAAATATTACAAATGTATTCTCATTTATATAATTTGAAGTTGGTACAATTACAACTATTATAAAATTATCCATTTTGACTTGATATTGTTCACTTCTTGTTGTGATTTGATATGCTACAACCTGTATTATGAATATGGTAATCATTAGAAAAATAAATATATCAAGATTTGATTTGGGTAGTTATTAAAATAAAAAAATCTCTCCGCCTAGAACCCGCCTAATTTTCTAGAGGGATTTTTTTGTCGCCTTATGCCTAGGTGAGGTACCTGGGGGCTTAGAGGCGCCAAGTGGGGGCCTAGGTCCTAGACGGGGTGCCAAGAGGGGGCTTAGCGCCTAGGCGGGGCCTAGGCGGGGCCTAGGCGGGGATTTTTAGAACAGAGGTTAGCATCTTTGCATAGAAGGAGAAGCTAAGATTGATATACATATATTCTTTGTTAGTTTTTTGCTGCATATTTTCACTTGAGTTTTTCCTTATAAGTTTTAAAATCACTTAATGGAATTTATGTACACTCAATTCCAGACATTGTTTCCATCTATGCACAAGTGCAAGTTGTGTTGGGTGTTTTAGGTATGTTTCCTTTAGTGGTTTTAGTGGGTTCTATTTGTTTAAAAATTAAAACTGTACTTGCTAAAAGGTGTACTTTTGGCTTGTCCTGACTTTACTCGTATATGTAGGTACATATTTATATGTAGCAGTTTAATTCTTTATTCTCCTTTTCTGAAGATTTTTATAAGGGAACATAAACTTACACAGGGTCAATGATATACTAGTAGTGAAAAGTGAACATAAACTTCTGAAAAAATGTATATTTTTGGTTTGGGTGTATATGAATATCATGTTTATTCACTATTAATTCATATCTTGTATTAGCAGGCTCAGCAGCTATTTCAAAGGGATGCTCAGACAATCACTCCTGAAGCTCTGGAAAGTGTCAAAGCTGCACTTGCGAGCAGTGAAATCGAGCATAAAGCAGAGACTAAAAAGAAAGCTATACCTCGTAAAGCAGCCGGTCAAGCTTGGGAAGATTCGACTCTTGCAGAATGGCCAGAAAGTATGTTTCATTTACCTGCATCCTGTTTTTGCTTGATCCTTGATCCTTGATCATGTTAATCATTGTAGGTTGTCTTAAACTCGGTCTTGTTCTATATAATGTTTTAAACAATCGAATCTTGCAATTTAAGGAGAGTATCTCGCTTAAGGTAGCAGGTGGCTGTAGTTGTTACCTTATTAATTTATTTAGAAACACAACCATAAATTAGCACACAAATTAATGATGTCCTCCTTTACTCGATATCCTAAAATGCGTAGCAATAATAGGGGAATGAGACACTACAGGTATTAACTCATAAGTTATAAATCAACCATTCAGCATGACAGCATCCATGTAATTATACAGTGCACCGAAGATTGGTTTTCATATTTGTTTGTGGCGATTCTTCACTGATATAGGTCAAAATGCAGTGTCTCATTCATCATAGTTCCAACAATGTTTTCTTCTTTAGGACGGTTAGACCAATGCTTGCCCTTATCTTTTCAATATTCTTTTCTTTTTATTTGGGCTTATGGGTCCTTGTTTTGGTCTGTTTGTTTGTAGAGAGGAAATTGGCGGGGAGGGATGATAAATAGGAGGAAGGAAGTTGCAGTGTTCTAAAAATCCCTGCCTAGGCGCTAGGCCCCCCTGGCGCCTCACCTAGGCCCAATGCGGCAAAAAATCTTTTCAGGAAATTTGGCGGGGTCTAGGCGGAGAATATTTTTTTATATTTTGAATAACTACCCAAATCATATCTTGATTTATTTATTTTTCTAATGATTTACCATTCATAATGTAAGGTTGTAACATATCAAATCACAACAAGAAGTGAACAATATCAAGTCAAAATGGATAATTTTATTATAGTTGTAATTTTTTGAACTTGTACCAACTTCAAATTATATAAATAATGATACATTTGTAATATTTAGTTTAATTCAATATAATTCTTAAATTTATGTTTAGTTTCTTAAGTTTTAATATTGAATTGAATTCTTGAAATTTTAAATTTTATTATTTAATAGCAATCTTGTTTATGAATAAAACTGATACGTTAAAGATATGTTTGAATTTTGAACAATTGCATGTTTGTGTTTGAATTTTGACATTGACAATATGGATGTGTTTGAACTTTAAGCAAAGGCCTTTATTATCTCTTTATGTATTTTATTTTAGATTATTTTGTTTTTATATTGGCTTAAAATATTGTTTTGTTTGGATAAATGAAAGATAAAATATTTAAATGCAATCAAGACTTAAATATAAAAATCTGTCTCATTAGGCCTAGTAGGCGTTTAGCAATAGGCCTCCTATTTGGGCTTATGGGTCCTAGCATCTGTTTGTAGAGAACATTGGGAAGTTGGGAGAAAGTTATGGGAGAATATGGGTGACCTACTACTTCATTTTCCTGTGGTGATGAACCTCTCATCTGTTATTACTTATCTTCTCTCTTTGGGGTTTTTCGAGTTATTGCAGACCATTTGAGGTTATATTAGCTAGTTTGTGTGGCACTAGGGTGGGTAGCGGAGTAAGGAAGTGGTGAGATGCAGCTCGCCTTATGCATCATAATATAATATGGTCTTTGTTGAGGTGGTTGTGTCAAGAGAACTGAGTTGGAGGTCCCTAGGTGTGTTTTCGATGCTGAACCTTCTGGTTCCATGAGCCTTGTCTGGGCTCTATTGTACCTCTGGTGTATTTTTTGGGTGAGCTTGAGATTAGATAGAAGTAGGCATGCACAATAGGCTTTTTTGGGTGAGCTTGAGATTGGATAGAAGTAGGCATGCACAATAGGCCGACTTGGGCATAAAAAACGTGGTCTGTTTAGGCTTGCAGGCTAGGCCAAGGCTGGTCAAGTCGGGACGGTCTAGTCCTTTTTTTATATAAATTTTCATGTCAAATATTAAAAATAAAAACTAATAAAAATAAAAACTAATATAATTTTTTAATGAAGAACTTTTTTAAAGTAAGAACAAGAAACTAACTTATTATTAATGTTTAATAAACTAACTTTTAATGTTAAATATTACATAAACTAACTAGTTTTATTCATTGAAGATACAATCACCTATAGTGCAAGGGTTTCTATAGTGTGCCCATGGTTCTCTTGGAATTACTTGTTTTTCTTAAAATCCTAAGTGAATGAATGAATGAACAATGCAGATGTGATTTTACGTAATTAATGGAGTGCTTAAAATTTTAGTAAACACCTTATATTTGGGCATTACTTGAGTACATATATTAGTTATTTATTAATGTTAATGTGAAGATTTTAGATCCAAATAATATTACATAGGATGATACATTGATACTTCAATGATAATAATGATATTACGTGGTTCTGCTCGCATATTTTTTGAATGTAATTGATAGTTGCCAAGTGTTAAAAAAGAGTACTACCAGGTCAGAGCTTAGGCGTTGGACCAGGCCGGACCTAGGCCGCAGGCTGAACGGGCTTTTTGGCTAGGCGGGGCCAGGCTGGGCTTTTCCCTTCAAATAGCGGCCTCTTTAAAGCATCCAGGCCGGACTTTATGCCAGACCACGGGCTTTTTGTGCATCTCTAGATAGAAGTAATATTTTGTTGTTTGTGAACCTTTCCTAGGCAGGTAGTGTATAACTTTTTGGGTCTTTGAGTGCAACTTTTGTGCAAAAATTTATTATCTTTGTGACAAGGGTATAGAATTAGTGTTTTGGAGATCTGGTTTACCTTTTCTGGGGGAATAACTGATTTAATTCATTAGAGAAGTCTGGTTTTCCCTTTTTTATGTGTCTCAGCTGCTTTAATGGTTTTCTATTTAGGTTTTCCCTTTGGGTGAGTTTTCAATACATTTTTACTTTAAGAAAGAAATAAAATATTAAGCAGAAGGTAGTGGACGGTAGCACATCTGATTCATATCAGAAGGTTGTATCTTGATTAACTTGGGGTTCAATACCCATCAGATTTTTGTCGAGTTTCAAATTTTGTCATAAGAAAAAAACAAGAGTTGTTACGCTTTTCTCTTTACTATCATTCCAGTTAGAAACATTTTTGTCTTCTCTCCTCCGTTGCAATATCTGCATATGCCGAACAATCCGAATTACAAAACAGTCCCACCAAAACCAAACCTAAAACTAACCAAAACCCCAAGCTCCATGTACCCAGTGAGATCTTGATAGAACCCCACGGCGAACCAGCACCAGAACCATATGATGCAAATGATGATTCCAAGCACCCTGAGCCACATATGTGTTACATGCCATCAATTTATGACGTGTCAATTTCTATTGATCCAAATTGAGATAGATCAAGAAGATGATAAAACTATGAAAGAGCGATCACTGTAGTGTAAAAAAGTGCAAGAGTTCATGGTAATAATTTGTATTTATTCCCTTTTGATGTTATTTTGGTGTTTTTTCTTCGAGATTCCTCATATTAAGTCTTATGTTTGCGGCAATTTTTCTTGGCAGATGATTTTCGTCTATTTTGCGGCGATCTAGGAAATGAGGTGAATGATGATGTTCTTTCAAAAGCATTCTCACGATTTCCCTCGTTTAACATGGGAAGGGTAAGTTCCCATGTAATCATTGACATTATATTTTTGAACTGGTTAAGATATGTGTTGCTTGGTGTATATGAGCTGTTTGCATGTTATCTTCAGATGTTTTTTTAAAGCTTGTGTTTAGCTCTTTCATTCTACATTCTAAGATAGAAGTCTCTTTAAATCTACTTAGTGGTCTTACAGTTGATAAATGCTTATAGTTTGCAGGTAAGAGCCAAGATACTTTTGAATAAACACCTAACTAAATGCAATACTTTATAGAGAGTTTATTAGCCTACCGTGCATGACTATTGGGAGATTTTGTCTGTGGAAGAGGTTATACAAGGCATAAAGTTGGCTATGGAATAATTTTCATGGTCATTTTGTTAGTAGAAGCAGTGGTGTGGAGTGTTATTGGTGAAGCCTAGTCTAACTTTAATTTAGAGGTAATTGTAAAACTGTCCAAAAGGCAATTGAATTGATATAATAAAATTTAATTACTATCCATTGAATTATGTCTGAGAAACATTATATAATATCTAATAGTAATTGATATATTATCTTTGATCGAGAAAAAAAAGCGTCCTCCACATCCCTACCCTTGCAGAAAAAGCATGTATGAATTTGTTTCCTCAGTTCCTTAATCCATTGTGCGTAATTTCAAAATTTCTTGGATCTCTATGCAAATAAAAATATTTTGAAATCTATTATGGGTTCTGCTGACATGCTTTGACATGACCTTCAAGTTAGGTAGTTGGATATCGGATAACCCTAGTCCAGTGGTTTCAGTTTTTGGTTTGTTATGTATGTATTTGTTTACTCTACTTTTAATTTATGGGGAACTGCGATTCAAGTTGTATAAGGAGAGTGAGGTAGAAAAGTTCATTAATTACAAAATATATATATATTTGTTTTTTTGATTAACTTTTCTAATTTATATTATTATATTTGTAAATAATTAAACAAAATTCATTAGATATTAATTACAAAAATATTTAAATATATTTTTTTTATTTTCTTATTTTTGGCAAACTTTTCTAATTTATATTATTATTTATAAAGAATTAAGTAAAAATTCATTTAGTATAAATTTTTTCACGTGGGAATAAAAATTCATTTGAACTAGAATTTGTTGCAGGTTCCTTAATCCATTGTGCGTCAAACAATCTTGAATTTGATGCTCTATCTTAAGAAATCGGTCACTACTATAAAAAGTAGTTGGTCCACTTCTTGTTGTGATTTGATTATTACAGCAATTATGAATAGATCATTAGAAAAATAAATATATCATGAGAGAAGGGAGGGAGTAGCCTTAAGTTGATTGCAAAAGATGTAATAAGAGAGGAGGGAGGAAGTAGCCTTAAGTTGATTGAAAATGTAAATAGAAACAACTAGAATGACGAGATAAATTGCTAACTTCTAGAATTAGGTGTGAAGAACACTCTTATTCTCTTTTGGGTGAATCTATCTTTCTGTATTGAAAGTATGCCTCAACTGTCTGTTGTGATGCTTGAACTGTACTTTTAGACTTAAAGAACCTGATATCTAAGAACCTGGTAGGAAAATGGTTGTGGATTTTTTTTTAAGACCCAACTGTCTTTGACATAAGTGATCATAAAAAACATGTAGTCCAATAGAATGGGTGGTGCAAATCTATTTGTCTTTTTTGTTACTCATTCAAGTTTTTGGAAGTCCATTGCCCAAGGGTGAAACTTCTTTCATTTTTTTTATTTGACTTTATTGGGTAATTGTATGCACATGAATTTTTGGGAAGATACGAGTTAGGGAAGCTGTAGTCTCTTTATCTTTCCCTTGTTCTTCACCTCTTGTTTGAGCACAATTCTCCCATGCTAACAATCTATCTAATTTATTTGAAAGAGTGAAATTTTTGAAATTTTCACTCCCTTTGTAATGTAAATATGTCAGGGAGGTGGAGGAATACCCTTTATTATTCAGCTTCTTAATTTAGTCTATATTTTCAATCCATGGAAGATTCATGTGGACCCTTGATTCCTCAAGAACCTTTTCTTGCAAGTATTCTTCACCTTACTCGAGTATTGTCAGTTCATCATTTTTCTCCAACTTTTTATATTAGGAAGTCAAAGGTTCCTCAAAAAGTGCAAGTGTTTTGTGTGGTCTTTTTTTACCATTAGTCAGCTTAAATAGTTACGACATGCATTAGGGCATATGCATTATATATCTTTATCTCTTGATGTGTGTTATGTTTTATTCAAGAAAGCAA
This sequence comes from Panax quinquefolius, assembly GCA_020205615.1. Classification (NCBI taxonomy): domain Eukaryota; kingdom Viridiplantae; phylum Streptophyta; class Magnoliopsida; order Apiales; family Araliaceae; genus Panax; species Panax quinquefolius. The sequence goes on from CM035151.1 coordinate 31,131,721, forward strand.
GACAAATTCTCATTTTTTCACTATCCATTGGCTTGACGTTTGTGGTGTTTTAATAAGATGTGTTGAGTGAGTGTTGGATTGTGGAAGATATTCTAGGGTTTTGGTGGACGGAAGAATAGGACGATTTGTTGGAGTTGTTTGTTTTGCCATTTTGGGATTTGAACTTAATAGGAATGCTAGGATATTTTATGACGAGGTATGAACGTGATTTACTTTGGGATAGTATGTCTGAATTTTACATCTTTATGGGTGCACACAATGGAAACTTTTCGAGAAGTTCCTTTGTCAAATCTAATATGAAATTTAACAGTAAGTGCACAATATTTATTGATGGATTCTGGCCAGTATATAATTCGATCCCAAGAAACCTATATATATATATATATATTTAATATCCTTTGTTTTTAATTCAGTCGTAATGCTATTTAAAGGCGAGAATGCTCTCTTGATCCTGTGTGTGTATATATATATATATATATATATATATATATATATATATATATATCAATTGAGGCAAATTTTGAAATAAAGGTTGCTAAGTTGATTAACTTGACTAATGAAAGATAGAAGAAGAATCAAAGCATGAAAATTAATTACAAGAAGATAATATAGCAACCCAAATCCTGTAAGAAACAATCATAACTATTAACAATTAACAAGTAACCCAAACAATGCCACTGGCTAGATGTACAACGTTAGAAAACAAATCTATTTAAGCTCTAATAAATTTTCTTCGAATTTGAGCTCCATTCTCTTTTAAATAATGATTTCTATATTTAACTAGCCTATGCATAAACTATGAAAAATTCAAAGATTAACAATAATCTATCTTACACAGGGATTGGCAGTTGATGCTTCACCATTGCCAGGATGATGTTTCCACTTGTTTTCTTTAATTTGGGAGGACTTCTTGTCCTTCACTTGCATTGTTATTCATTTCTCTCATCTTTAATAAAAATGCGTTTCTTCTATGTAAAAAATAATCCGTGTATTTAGTGGTCGCAGTTTTATTTACTTGTGTGAATGTGCATACTTGTGCTGTCTATTGTGTTTATATTCTGTATTTGGATTTGGTCGCTCTGTCTTCATAATTTGCTGTTCTATTGTTTCCTAGTTATATCCTTGTAGGTCATTAATTGATAATGTTTCTTGCTTTTTTGGTCTCAGGTTGTTAGAGATAAGCGTACTGGCAAAACCAAGGGCTATGGATTTGTTAGTTTTGCCAATCCTTCAGATCTCGCTGGTGCACTTAAAGAAATGAATGGTAATTAAAATTATTACTTATAGGCTCTCTTGCAAGATCCTTTTAATTGCACACTTTTGGTACACCATGCACAATTTGTATGTAACACAATATATGCCTGTTTAACAGAAAATATGACTTACACTTGGGTAATAAGTTTTCTCCTTCAGTTTTGTAACCTATAGACATAGTTCGGGACTAATAACTAGTTTTGTTATAATGTTGTTTGTCTTTCTTAAATGGTCATTCTCCGGATTGACACAAAAATAAAAGTTTGTCAAACGAATTTTGTATTTTAAACTATTGTGCCACATAGACTAGTTTCTATGAGTAACACATACATTTTAATTGAATGTGACAGTTTATTCCTCGAGTGATATACTCCAAATTTAGATGTGTCCCCATTTGGATTTCACACACTTTTTAAGATGTCGACTCCCAAGAATAACTTCGACCCGTATTTTCATTTTCTTGAAACCCCTATTAAATGGTAATATTAAGTACAACTTAGAAACTAAGGAGACAGTTTTGGGACATCAAAAACAGGAAAAAGGGATCTCTATATCAAGACAGGAGTAATATCTGAAATAGTGGGAAAACTAGTTTCTGTTCTTGTGTGATAAAAAAGAAGGTTTATCAGAAAACAATTGAAAATTTTCCTTTGAAACTTGGTTTCAGGTAAATATGTTGGAAATCGACCAATCAAACTACGTAAGAGCAATTGGAGAGAAAGAACTGATACCGAAGCCTTGGAAAGGCAAAAGGTGCATTTATTTCTGCACTACGTGGCTTTTAAATTTAATTATTGGTCGTTTGTATATCCGCTGACTATGGTTTTGGTTTTTGGTCCTTTTGGCAGAATCACAATCACAGAAAATCAAAGCTTTCAAAGAAGAGCGTGTTGCACAAATGAGCATCAAAGCTAAATGATTGTACCCCTGGTAAGTGTATATTGATAGATCTTTGAGAGCTTTCACATTGTTCTTTTTGTTATTTTTCTGCATGTTTCTAATTCCTTCATGCAGAAAGCAGGCAAAATTCTATTTGAAGTTTAACATGGAACCGTAAGAGTTAGTTAGCTCAATAAATTCCTACAAAAAAAAATCTTGAGGTCGCTAGTTTGAGTCATATTGAAGCCAGACCTCGAGTATTAACTCTTGAATTCTCTATACCGGCATGGAAAGTCTTGCCTTTGACTAAACTGTTGAGCAAGGACAAAGTCCCATAATAGAAAAATTGAAAAAGACAGAAAATTAATATGGTGGAACATATTATACAAATCTTGAATTTTGATATTATATTGAAAACTTTGAGCTATAATTAGAGAAAATAAATAGAATGGTGAACACGTCAAGAACTCAAGCATAGAACTAAATGTTTAGGCAAATAACATGAAACAAGGGGATCATAAGAAACATGCCTAGACGAGTCAAAGTCTTTACAATGTTGAGGCCTAGTTTAATAATGTAGGATCTTTAGAAAAGTAAACGACTCTGTGCCACTGTACCATACATGTCACCGCATATGACTACCCCATGATATTCTTGGTTTCACAGTTTCTTCTTTAGATTTGTTTCTTAAACTAACACTCCTGCACCTATTCCCAAAAATTAGCAACAAAACCACATTGACCTATGGGCAGAAAGATGAGATCTCCCTTTTTTTTTTAACTAATGCATTGACTCTCAAAAAGCAAGGCCAATAATCTGTTAATATTTCAAAGACAATTGAGTTGGTAACAATCACCGTTTGCCACAAAGAGACGATAGTTATTCTCTTGGAAGAACCAGCAAAGAGAGGTTTGGTGGTGGAAGTCCCAAAGTTGTTTGTTGGGTTTATTATGCAGTGAGTCGGTGACGGTTCGCTAGTTGAGAGAGTGGTTGGTGGTGAGGGGAAGAGCCGATGATAACACAGCCAACAGAGCATTGTTAGTAGCTGGATGGAGGTGGGAAAAACTGTTCGAGGTGGCGACAATGACGTCGACGTTCATGATATCAATGGTAATTCAAACAAGGTGCTGAGTGAGTACTAGTAGTGGTCATAACAAAAGGGATATAACTATTAATAAAGTGGCTCCATGAGCTGCTGATGTCAGCGTTGGTGTAGTTGGGTCACAATTTATTTCTCCTTTTACCCCTGCAAGTTTAGTGATGTTATTATTTTGTCCTTTTAAATTTTGTGACTGTTGTTTGTCTTATATTTTTAGTTTTTTTATGATATTGTTCTGTTCTACCTAATTTGCTGAACATTTCTGCAGGCTCCGACTTTAATTTGTCGAACCTTATTGGTTGATATGCAGGATTGGACGGCCATAGAATTTAGCATCTAAATTCTGCTCTGATTAGCGTCTACCTTTCAGATAATTTTCAAACATTCTAGAACTCCGTACTCCATGAGTTTTATATACAGTATTGTGTGAATTAGCAGACTAGTATAAATTTGGAAGAAGTTGAAGATTAAATGAAACTTTTCTCACATTCCCTCTCCTCAAGATACTCAAATCCATGCAGTCAAAAACTTGAGGTATGCTTTAATTGGTGTCACTATATTTGCAATCTCCAGTTGCGTTTATAAAGGGTGGTCCAGGACTACTGTTTAAACAAGAACCGAGTGTGTATATTGTTTCTTACGACTGTATTATATACATTTGATGCTGGAATCAGAATAACATGTTCTTTCCTTCTGAAAATGAATATGCATATTCACATCCTTGTTTTCATTGCAGCATTATGAAGGATTGCGATCGGTCTATAAACCTGGTTTAATGAACTTAGGTTACATTTATTTGCAAAAATACTGGATGAGATGAGACAAGTCCGTTATTAATCCGTGGTCTATTTATTATCATTTTTAAGGTTATTTGATATATCACATTAGAATTATAATCCATTATCAAGTGGCCTTTGAAATGTAAAAAAAATGTACTCCATAAGATTAAATAATGAACTAAAATAGTCTGTTATGGTAATATATTAATAATAATGAACTAATTCAAACATGTGATAAAAGTTTTATCAAATGAAAATCTTCTATGCATGGTTTCTTTTTTTGTTTTGTTTTGTTTTGTTACAACATTTACGGGTGTGGAAGAGGAGTTTTGTTTCTTAATATTCAATGTGTTTGTTCGTGTGTTTTTAAATATTCAACGTGTTTGTATGTTTAATGTTTTTAAATATTTAATGCGTTGCGGATGACGTATTTGCCTAATTATCAAGATTTATCAAGATTGAGGTAGTGTAATTTTTATGTTTAGTTAGATTCTTATTTAAGTGAGTTTATTTCTTCAGTTATGGGAAGTTTGTATCCTTTTTATGTGAGTTTTGTTTGGTTGTGAGTTTATTTCTTAATTATAAAATTATATTGTATTTTTCAAAAGGTGGCGCTCCCAAAAAAAAATTCAATGCGTTTGCACGTGTGTTTTCGAATGCAAATACAATTATATTCGTGTTCAAAATTAAAATTTGATATTTGTATTTGTATTCGATTAATGAATACATAGAATATTCATATTTGAATTTGACGGATAACATTTGAATATAGATATTATCCGTATTCATTTTGTTCAACATAATATGGATAACTATATTAAATATTTAATGTATTTGCATCTGTTCAAAATTTTTCTTTAAAGTTTCAATTTATTTTTTCTTTATTTCTTTCACAATAATGAATTGAAAACCATAAAAAGTTTACTTAATAAAAAAAATTAGAAATGATGTCCAATTAATCAAATAAAATAATAAAAAATTATATATATAATCATATGTAATTTTTCTTATATTGTATATCATAAAATTGTAATAAAAATACCTTATTCCGTCGAGATTAATAGGAATTTTTTTTAATAAAATTTTTAAAATTGCATTTTTCAGGTTTAAAACCCTATTTTTGTACCTGTAACCTGCTTTATCTCAATTACATATACAATAATATATTTCACATCCAACATAACTATAAAAACCTGTTTTATTTCATCATATCAAACGTAAACTAAGTAATTAATGTTAATATAAGTAATGGCGATCAACAATAACAATTATACATACATCAATGTTCCATAAATTATACAATATGATTTACAAAACTCATACAGACTCAACTGAACAAAACTATAAATGATCTACACTACGATGAATAAATTTGTAGAAATAATCTACAATTTAACGAATAAATCTAGATCACCCGTTAGGAGGATCATCAGTGAGAGTGGGAGTGACGGTCTACTACGGTGTATGAAAATCGATTAATCGTCAAATTACGCCGCCATCGCCACCATCACCATGCTTTGCATCACCACCTTATCAATTGATAGGATTAAAAATATAAATCATTAGTCTGATCCGTATATATGCGAGAATTAAAAAGATTGCTTAATAAAAATAAAATAACATGCAGAATACATGAAAATTAATTCGTATTTATTTTTTTTGATTTATTTGATTTGATTTGATTATCTCTTATATTATATTATATTATATTAATTAATTAATTTTTTTAAATATATTTATTTATTTATATTATATTTAATTTAATTTAAATTTATTTTGTATTATTTTATTTTATATTATATTACTTTATTTAGTTTAATTTAATTTATTTAAATTATATTATATTAAATTTAATAAATTTATTTTATATTTTTGTATATATATTAAATTAATTAAAGCACTACCAAATTAATTTATTTTATTTATTAAATTTATTTTATTTATTAAAATAAAATAATTTAATTTATTCTAATTTATTATTAATTTAATTTAATTTATTTATTAGATATGATTTAAGTTAATTCATGTAACTTTATTTTATTTGTATTACATTATAATATATAATTTATTTTTATTAAATTACATTATTTTATTTTATTTTTATTAAATTATTTTATATCAATTAATTTATTTTAGTATTAAGAAACTAAGTAAGTAATGGTATACTTAGTTTATTTTAATATTGGGAAACATAAGAAATATATAAACATATGCAAGGTCTCTCCAAATTTTGAAATTGAATAATTCAAATAGAAATTTTGTCGAGAATTCCGTCAAAAATAGCAAATATACCTACATCATCATCAAAACTGAACATGTTGAGCTATACCTAAACATAATCCAAATTTTATTAAACCCCAATTATAGCATATCAAACCCAAATTGCAATATAAATATCAAAACCAAATTGCAGTAAATATGAAACCCATATTGCAACATATCAAACCCAATATAACAGTATAAATATCAAACCCAAATTGCAACTTATCAAACCAAATTGCAGCATATCAAACCCAATTTGAACAATATTAATCAACCTCAACATCTTAACAATTAATAACAAATTAAACCCTAAATTATATATCAAACCCAAATTGAACTACAATTCAACCAAGTTCATCAGTTTCATATATAACAAAATAAATTAAACACTACATTAAACCCAAAATTAGTTGCTTAATTAATATATTGACATATAAACCCTAACCCTAACATTACTGAGTTTAAGTTAGAAATTTACCTCACTTGATCGAAATGCTAAAGACAGAAGATAAGAGATACCCACGACGTTGCTGCCGATTCCCACCATCGCCGAAAATTCAAAGTCCACCGGGTTTCAGTTGTGATCCGTTCGACTATGAGAGAGAGAGAGAGGGGGGGAGGATATGTAGGGGCGAGGGAGTGAAGGATGGAGTAGGGAAGAGGGAGGAGTTGATGGGTCGGAGAGAGTGAAGGAGAGAGAGAGAGAGAGAGAGAGAGAGAGAGAGAGAGAATGGAGAGTAGTGAAAGAAATGATCGAGAGAGCAAGTCTAATCCTTAATTAAAATAGATTATTTTCAACGGAATGTCTGTCGATAATAGTTCCGTCGATATTACTCTATTTTCGACGGATTATTCGTCGACCATAAGTGATATTCCATCGAAATTATAATTACCGGTGGTGCAAGATGTTGGCGCCCTTGGGCCAGCCTTATCTCGACTGAATTCCGTCGAATTTACAATACCTTTGACTGAATTATTTTAATTTATTTTTTTCTTTAATTCTTGTACAATGTGAATTAACAACCAAAAAAAGTTTACTTAATAAAATAAAAATTAGAAATGATGTACAATCAACCAAATACAATAATAAAAATATATAATATTCATATGTAATTTTTCTTATATTGTATATCATAAAATTGCGGTAAAAGATGTATAATCAATTGATGTTAATATTTTGTTATATTGTGTCTACCAATATTAAATGATATTTATATATAATTAGTAATTAGGCAAGAATCTCTTCATAGGATTTATATGATATAAATAATTTTAATTATCTTATTTATTTTGACCAATTTTTTTTATCTTAATTGAATTAATATTTTCTTAACCTTGATAATTTATGGCTTAAATATGAATTAGTACCCTAAACTATAGGCCATATTCCACTTCGGTGATCCACCTTTCAATTTTGTCAATTAGATGATTAAACTATTAATTTTTTCCAATTGCAACAAATTGAACATGTCACGTCAGAAATTACTGACGTGGCTAATTGTGTGGGGCCTTAAGAAGCTGATGTGGTAAAAAAATAATTTTTTAATCATAAAATAAACAAATCTGATTTAATAAGGGACAAAATGGTCAAACTACAAATTAACATTAACAAATTAACATAAAATATATCTAAACCTAAAATATATCAGTACCCTTAGTCCCTTACATCTAAACCTAAAATACGGAAGTCCACATAGACATAAGATGGATTATTGTTATGTAATGTGACCCCCAATGAGTATCTCATGGCCGTCTTAAACTTATTTCTTGATTTTTTTTCCTTTACCACTAACCATCTCTCCCTTTTCCAAACACTCCACAATCCTATCATGTTCAAGCTGTCTAAGTTTATCTTTCCTTTTACATGATGCTCCAGCCACATTCACAATCATAATAACATATTGAAAAAATCACTCACAATTGGATACGACATTATTTACAGAAAAATAAAATTTTCTCTTCTTTGTCTAAGATGTCTATTATGGTTATTATCTTTGATTGTATCCATGTTTTGATCCATTCTTAAAATTTACTCCACTATGGTTTATTTTGGAGTATTTTTGAACTTGGATAAACTAAAGTACGAATCCCTAATCTTTGATCTTTTATCTCACTGAATTCGTTTCTTTAAAAAAAAAATTATCATCCTCAGTCCTAAATGATGATTTAACTGAATATCTTTGGACTGTAATGCAAAGATGAATGGTTACATGATGAATATCTTTGGCCTGTAGTACAAATTTAAACAGGTGTTGAGATGAACATGACCAACTGGTGATACAAATGAATATCTTTGGCCCGTAGTGCAAAGATGAATATGTGGTTCAAGATGTATATTGATTGATGTTACAGGAATAAAATATTGATGATAGACTTTTAAATTCATAGATGATAGTAGATTTCATTCTCTACTTAACTCTTCTAATGAATTGTTATTTCCGCTGAAAATATTGGTCTAAAACTGGTTGTCCATTATATTTTATCTCATTTGTTGAAGGCTAACAATAATTTGTTGTTCATTATCTTAGTCATAATATTCTTTACTGGGCTAGTTGAGCTCACCCTTTTCCTTTTTTGTTCCATGTTTCTTCTCAGGAGGCGATAATATAGCAGAGAATAGTCGGGGTGTGGAGTGATGATTCTAAAAAGTTGTTTTAGCAGTCCTCATTATTTTTGTAAAATAGTGTATCAATAATTGTAATGAGGACTTATTTGAGTGTGGATATTATCTAGAAGACAATATTTATATTTAAACTCACAGTATATGTGTTGTCGTATTTTTCACGACAATTATAATAATGAAGTTGTAGTTATTTTTGTACCATGTATTTGGCGACCCATGCAAGATGGGTGATATATACCTATTTTGGGGGCGTCAGAGTAGTACTTAGTAAAGCATTGAGTAGATATTTACTCCTAACCATTCCTATGATGAGACAGTGCACATTTGCCGCGAGAATCAGGATAAGTTACGCTTTTAATGACTATTATATTTTGAAATATGTTCAAGTTGGGTATTGCAAGATACTCTTGATAGAAGTTACCTACGTGAGTGTGAGAATTTTGAAGGCTGAATTCTCTAATATACTCATGGAACCAAGAGGTGTTTCAAGGCCAAAATGAACACAAACGTGAGAACCAACTATGTCTGAAAAGATATTTTGTGAATTCTATTGTCTTGGTTTACACAAAAAGCTGACAGTTCAAAGATATTAAGTCTACTGATTAGCTAACTGTCACAAGTTTTTCCCGTTCTGTGTTTGCAGTTCTTCCGTCCCGTTCTGCGTTTGCAGTATAAGTTTTTCCATTCCCAAAATAAAAAAAATAAAAAAAATAGATTTTTGCTGTTTTGCAGAATTCCCAAAAACCTGTACTTGTTTTGTACCTGCTTTATCCCAACACACAATCACAACAATATAAACAGCATTCACAACAATATAAACATCATTCATTGTCCACCAACATACACCAAACTAGTATTTAAACCTTTAGAACCCAATATGAATTGAATAAATATAATAATATTTCAAAACTTGTTTAAGTAACATACAAACATCCAAATAATGAATATACAAGTACAAGATTATACTAAAACTACAAAACTGATCTAAAGCAGGTACGTCAAGCATCATCGCCTCCTTGATCACCCTGTAATTAACAAAATAATAAAACAAGTTACAAATATAGTAACTATGTTGATACTGATATATATTACGACAATATATACAACAGATTGATTTTATACCTCGTCGCCATCCCCATGTCCGTTCTCCTGCTTCATTGCCGTCATTATTGTTTCAAATTAACTCCTCGGGATCAAGAGCCCCGGATGCCCTACCAAAGATATCTCAAAAGATTTCGATCTCGACATATAGCTCTCTCACACGGTCGGTAGGGGTGTGAACAAATTGGATGATTTCGATGATTTGTGAAGACTGGTATCGAAGTGCTACTGAGCCACTCGACATATACTCTTAATGGCCTTCAAGAGCGACTCAAAACACTCATGGCTCATGTTGTGATCAGCCTTGATGTTAAGTAATGTCGCCACTACTGAATAATGTAGTATGTTTGAGTGCAACCATGCCACTGATGGCTTCTTTACCCTCGTCTAACAATTTAAAGAAGTCTTTGGCATCAGAATTCATAGGTTGCTCTCTGCCTTGTTCCCAATCAAAATCTAGCCCTGCAATATCATGAACCATTTCATTCATACGATGAGTACTACTGCCCGAATTGTGTACTTCTGTGATGCCACCACCTCTTCTCTGCCCATGTGCCCACCAACATTCTTCGTAATTTCTTATGAACCCAGAAACAAGTAAATGATAGTTTATCACGTCTCTGTCCATATAATTTACATTCTTACACTTTAAACATGGACATCGTATCTGCAACTTACCATTCATACATTTCGGGTGACTATACGCATAATCCAAAAATACTTGGCAACCAACTCTAAATTCAGCTGTAGCACCTATCTGGGCACTTGACTTTCGTCGTGCCATCCAACTACGGTTTGAATAGAGGTCCATGATGTAAGACCCCGAATTTTATGAAATAAAAGTATTCAATTTTTCTTATAATTACTATTCAGTAAATGGTTAAATTGATAAAAGTTAAAGTTAAGGGTGATATATGAATTTTTTCAAAATACAAGTGGTTATAAAATATTCATTGTTGTGGGGAATATTCGTTTGGTCGTGGAATATTCTTTCCGTAGGGAATATTAAATTTAAATGACACAGTTGACCATTGTGGGCCCCATAATGAGAATAAGCGTCGGATGAAGAAAAGCGACAAAATTAAGTTTTTATAAATAACGGCGTAATCGTTCACAGATTAACAACTTTGTTGGAATGCAGATGGTTAAAATACTGATAATATGCGTGTTTGCACGCAGAGCGCTGCGCTTTTTTACAGTATTTTGAATTATTGATCCTTACATAAGATGGCACTACTCAATAATTTTCATAGTAATTCTTTATTCAATATTTTATTTTATTGATTCAATAATTGTTGCGTTGATATTTTATATTATTGTTGTTTGATAATTGTCAACGCATGATATTTCCCATTATCGGATCAATAATTCATATTATTTGAATAATATTATTAGATAACATTATTGGCAATGTCTAGAAAGTTTTGTCTAAGGAGAGGTTTGGTCACCTAATTCTTGCGCCAAGAATGAGAGAGATCCTTATTGGAAAGCCCCCTCTTTCTGAGGAGCGGCACTGGTTGTCATAATTGTGATTCTGTAATATTATTTGTGAATAATTAATTATTGATTCATATGATAAAGAAATATTTATTTTATGTGGATATAAATGATGGATTTATTTATGTGGTTATAAGTGAAGGAATTAATAATGAGGTGTTTTATCAGTATTTGTCGAAATGGAGAACAAAATATGGGATTTTCGGTAAAATTAGTTTATTACTTGATTTTGTAAAATCCATAACTCTTTTGTGTATAATGAGTTAAGAGATGAGCCTTATATCAAAAGAAAGCCCTAGAAGTAAGCTAACTTGTAGAAATTTGAATCACCCAAAAATTCTTTGTAGATATTTCGTGGTGAAATTTTGAATGAAATCGGTCCAAAGGACTAATAGTCCAAAAATCATCGTTGTTCTTGACTATATTGCGTGAGTTATAAATTTTGATCCGACCGTTGGATCGTTGTAATTTTGGATATGTTATACATATATAAGTTGAGTATATGTCCACAAATTTTGAACCGTTAAAATGAACGTATGATTTGTTATGAATTTTAAGAGGTGGCGATTCGAAAATTAGGTTTTGGTGGAAAATTCTAGAATTGAGTGGGCCCCACTCTTGGTTGTTGGGGAAGATGGCTGATTTTTGGTGGATGGAATAGTAGTAGCGGTAAAGCCATCAAAGTTGCGGAGTTAAGTGCGCTTGCGTGCTAACATTTTCCTATAAATAGAGGGCTAAGTTAGAATTGAAAATCACACCAGAAACAAGTTTTCTCTCTTTTTCTCTCTAGATTATCGAGTGTATTTTGTGAGTATTTAGATACTTGGTGAGTTGCTGTTCAGTACAAGTTTCATTCAGCATCACTTCCGACCTTTCCTTCCGAAGTACTGATTCTTTGAGGTAAGGGATAGTAAGGGATGTTATTTTATTCTCAAATGATATTATTTCTTCAATATCATTATGCTGAAATATTGGTTGGAACTTTTTATCAAATTTGGAACTTTTTCATGTCGGGGTTACTATTCATGAGTTACTATTCACGAGTTACTATTCACGAGTTACTATTCACGAGTACTATTCATGAAGCGTGAAGATGTTTTTTTTGTGGAATTTCTATCTTTTGGTGTCGGAGTTACTATTCACGTATACTAAGACTTATTCACGATATCTGTGACTATTCACGAATACGGCACTATTCACCGAAAAATGAAAATTTTTCTTTTCGTCTAAAATATCTATTTTGGATACTAGCTTTGATTGTATCCATGTTTTGATCATTCTTGAATTTTACACCACTATGATTATTTTTGAGGTATTTTTGGACGTGGATAAAATCAATGCAAAGATGAATGATTTCTGAAGAATATCTTTGGCCTGTAGTGCAAAGATGAACAGGTGTTTAAATGAACATGACCAACTGATGAATATCTTTAGCCAGTAGTGCAAAGATGAATTATTGATGAATATCTTTTGCTCGTAATGCAAAGATGACCTGTTGTTGAATATCTTTAGCCAGTAGTGTAAAGATGAATTATTGATGAATATCTTTTGCTCGTAATGCAAAGATGACCTATTGTTGAATATCTTTAGCCGGTAGTGCAAAGATGAATTATTGATGAATATCTTTTGCTCGAAATGCAAAGATGACCTGTTGTTGAATATCTTTAGCCTGTAGTGCAAAGATGAATTATTGATGAATATCTTTGGCTTGTAATGCAAAGATGACCCGTTGTTGAATATCTTTAGCCTGTAGTGTAAAGATGAACTGTTGATGAATATCTTTGGCCCGTGGTGCAAAGATGAATTTATTAGTATGATTATGAGCAGGAGGCGTGATTTGGTATAACCATGATCTTTGATGTTGAGGTAAAAGACAAGTGATGAAAATTATCTTTGTCTTGGATGAGGAAAAGAATTTAGAACTACAATTACGATTATGAGTTATACACGTGATTGTGATGTGGAATTGTTGATTGATGTTACGAGGATAAAACATTGTTGGTGGATTTTTAACATGGAGAAGACAATAGACTTTATAGTCTATTTGACTCTTCTAATGGATCGCTTTCATTCATTAACTATGGTTGAAAAGTTTTATCATCTACCATATGTTCTAAATCTACGATTTATTCTTGATGAAGACTATTGATAATTTATTTATCTTTAGTCATAATATTCTTTCTTGAGCTAGTTGCTCACCCTTTTGTTTCACAATTCCTTTCGGGTAATAAAAGTGTAAATTTGGGTCGGCGGGGGATAGCGAGGAATAGAGTGGTGGTCTATAGATGTTGAGGTGAGGTGAATTTAACTTGGAAGGGTGTTTTGTCACTATCATACAAGATGTCTAATGACATACAACCTCGTGTTATCATAAGACGTGGTTGTGCTCATCCACTTCTTTGAGTATATTTACAAGCACTACTGTATAATCTTGGTGTTTGTTTGGAGTATAATACCCAATTAGAGACAAGTGGAGATAATGATATGTCAAGAGAAGACTCACCATTGGGAAGAATATGATAGTAATCTTCTCGTTTTTCTTTGGGGTTTATTGGGTCAACCGAGGATAATTGCGTGGCCATATGATATCTACCATAACCTAAAAGCATGGCCTCCCATGTATGAAGGTTTCCTTGAGCACTTCCCAAAGATTCTAATTTCTAAAAGCAGCTTTTTGACTATACCTTTATGTAAGGTGTCATTGTGACGTACACAGTTGGTATATATTTGTATCCAAACTCACAAACATATGTGTTGTTGTATTTTGCACGACAATTGTTGTAATAAAGTTTAAGTTGTTTTTTACGTACCATGTATTGACAACTCGAGAATGGGTGATGTATACCTATTTTGGGGCGTCACGGTTAAGTATCGAGCTTTAGGATATGATCTCTGGCGGAGATCGGGGAATAGAACTAGGAGGGGAGAGATGAGTAAATCCTTCGCTAGTGTGTGTCCTACCTAAGCTTATTTGTTGTTGGTCGGTCATAATATCGAGATATTATGTGATATGTTAATTTGCTCAATTAACCTCATTTTGAAGTCATATTCTAGAATGATATCCGAAATCTGAGGAGATAAGCAATGGAGAAATCATGATGACAGGGGAGATAGAATCTGAAATGAAAACAAGGTATTCTCAACTCTTGAAATACCAGGTACGTAAATTTCGGGGACGAAATTTCATAAGGAGGGGAGATTGTAAGACCCCGAATTTTATGAAATAAAAGTATTCAATTTTTCTTATAATTACTATTAAGTAAATGGTTAAATTGATAAAAGTTAAAGTTAAGGGTGATATATGAATTTTTTCAAAATACAGTGGTTATAAAATATTCATTGTTGTGGGGAATATTCGTTTTGGTCGTGGAATATTCTTTACGTGTGGGAATATTAAATACGGCGGTAGCGCTGACCATTTGTGGGCCCCATAATGAGAATAAGCGTCGGATGAAGAAAAGCGACAAAATTAAGTTTTTATAAATAACGGCGTAATCGTTACAGATTTATTTGTTGGAATACCCAGATGGTTAAAATACGATAATATGCGTGTTTGCGATAGCTTTACCTGTTTTTTACGGTATTTTTGAATTATTGATCCTTACATAAGATGGCACTACTCAATAATTTTCACGTGAATTCTTGTTCAATATTTTATTTTATTGATTCGATAATTTATGCGTTGATATTTTATATTATTGTTGTTCAATAATTGTCAACGCATGATATTTCCCATTATCGGATCAATAATTCATATTATTTGAATAATATTATTAGATAACATTATTGGCAATATCTAGAAAGTTTTGTCTAAGGAGAGGTTTGGTCACCTAATCATGGCGCCGAGAAGGAGAGATCCTTATTGGAAAGCCCCTCTTTCTGAGGAGCGGCTTTGGTTGTCATAATTGTGATTCTGTAATATTATTTGTGAATAATTAATTATTGATTCATATGATAAAGAAATATTTATTTTATGTGGATATAAATGATGGATTTATTTATGTGGTTATAAGTGAAGGAATTAATAATGAGGTGTTTTATCAGTATTTGTCGAAATGGAGAACAAAATATGGGATTTTCAGAAAAATTAGTTTATTACTTGATTTTGTAAAATCCATAACTCTTTGTGTATAATGAGTTAAGAGATGAGCCTTATATCAAAAGAAAGCCCTAGAAGTAAGCTAACTGTAGAAATTTGAATCACCCAAAAATTCTTTGTAGATATTTCGTGGTGAAATTTTGAATGAAACTGGTCCAAAGGACTAATAGTCCGAAAAATCAGTGTTCTTCAGCTATATTGCGTGAGTTATAAATTTTGATCCGACCGTTGGATCGTTGTAATTTTTGGATATGTTATACATATATAAGTTGAGTATATGTCCACAAATTTTGAACCGTTAAAAATGAACGTATGATTTGTTATGAATTTTAAGAGGTGGCTGATTGAAAATTAGGTTTTGGTGGAAAATTCTAGAATTGAGTGGGCCCCACTCTTGGTTGTTGGGGAAGATGGCTGATTTTTGGTGGGTGGAATAGTAGCAGTGTAAAGCCATCGGGTTGCGGAGTTAAGTCTGCTTGGCGTCTTAACATTTTCCTATAAATAGAAGGCTAAGTTAGAATTGAAAATCATATGTAGAAACAAGTTTTTCTCTTTTCTCTCTAGATTATCGAGTGTATTTTATGAGTATTTAGATACTTGGTGAGTTCTTTATTAAAGATAAGTTTCATTCAAAGATCACTTGACCTTTCCTTAGAAATCTTGATTCTTTGAGGTAAGGGATAGTAAGGGATGTTATTTTATTCTCAAATGATATTATTTCTTGATATCATTATCTTTGAAATATTAGTTGGAACTTTTTATCAAATTTGGAACTTTTTCATGTCGGGTTACTATTCATGAGTTACTTATTCACGAGTTACTATTCACGAAGTTCTTATTCAAAAGTACTATTCATGAAGCGTGAAGATGTTTTTTGTGGAATTTCTATCTTTTGGTGTGAGTTACTTATTCACGATATCTAAGACTATTCACGATATCTGACTATTCACTTAAATCTAAGACTTTATTCATAGAAAAATGAAAATTTTTCTTTTCGTCTAAAATATCTATTTTGGATACTAGCTTTGATTGTATCCATGTTTTGATCATTCTTGAATTTTACACCACTATGATTATTTTTGAGGTATTTTTGGACGTGGATAAAATCAATGCAAAGATGAATGATTTCGAAGAATATCTTTTGGCTGTAGTGCAAAGATGAGCAGTGTTTAAATGAACATGACTAAGTGATGAATATCTTTAGCGAGAGGCAAAGATGAATTATTGATGAATATCTTTTGCTCGTAATGCAAAGATGACTTTGTTGTTGAATATCTTTAGCCGATGAGTGTAAAGATGAATTATTGATGAATATCTTTTGCTCTCGTAATGCAAAGATGACCTATTGTTGAATATCTTTAGCCGGTAGTGCAAAGATGAATTATTGATGAATATCTTTTTGCTCGAAATGCAAAGATGACTGTTGTTGAATATCTTTGCTTTGTAGTGCAAAGATGAATTATTGATGAATATCTTTGGCTTGTAATGCAAAATGACCCGTTGTTGAATATCTTTAGCTTTGTAGTGTAAAGATGAGCTGTTGATGAATATCTTTGGCCCGTGGTGCAAAGATGAATTTATTAGTATGATTATGAGCAGAGGCGTGATTTGGTATAACCATGATCTTTGATGTTTTGAGGTAAAGACAAGTGATGAAAATTATCTTTGTCTTGGATGAGGAAAGGAATTTAGAACTACAATTACGATTATGAGTTATACACGTGATTGTGGGCGAGGAATTGTTGATTGATGTTACGAGGATAAAACATTGTTGGTGGATTTTTAACATGGAGAAGACAATAGACTTTATAGTCTATTTGACTCTTCTAATGGATCGCTCATTCATTTCTGCAACTATGGTTGAAAAGTTTTATCATCTACCATATGTTCTAAATCTACGATTTATTCTTGATGAAGACTATTGATAATTTATTTATCTTTAGTCATAATATTCTTTCTCGAGTTAGTTGTGCTCACCCTTTTGTTTCACAATTCCTTTCGTGTAATAAAAGTGTATTTGGGTCGAAGGGGGATAGCGAGGGAATAGAGTGGTGGTCTATAGATGTTGAGGGTGAGGTGAATTTAACTTGGAAGGGTGTTTTGTCACTATCATACAAGATGTCTAATGACATCTGACCTCGTGTTATCATAAGACATGGTTGTGCTCATCCACTTCTTTGAGTATATTTACAAGCACTACTGTATAATCTTGGTGTTTGTTTGGAGTATAATACCCAATTAGAGGCAGTGGAGATAATGATATGTCAAGAGAAGACTCACCATTGGGAAGAATATGATAGTAATCTTCTCGTTTTTTTCTTTGGGGTTTATTAGATTGACCAAGGATAATTACGTGGCCATATGATATCTACCATAACCTAAAAGCATGGCCTCCCATGTATGAAGGTTTCTTGAGCACTTCCCAAAGATTCTAATTTCTAAAAGCGATTTTTGACTATACCTTTATGTAGGTGTCATTGTGACGTCTCTACTGGTTGGTATATATTTGTATCCAAACTCACAAAGCATATGTGTTGTTGTATTTTGCACGACAATTGTTGTAATAAAGTTGTAGTTGTTTTTCTGTACCATGTATTGACAACTCAGAATGGGTGATGTATACCTATTTTGGGGGCGTCACACATGATACCACGGTACCTACTACAGACAACATTATAAATGTTAACATATGACTTAAGCATACTTGTAAGCATGTATATAATTAACATTTAAGCATACTTGTAACCATATGACTTGAGCATACAACTTTTGAGTATCTTGGAGATTCATTCATATTAACTAGTGTGCTAAGGCGGCTAACATGTTTTAAGATTATACCCCTCACGGTCCCTTTCTATAATCTTTTATGTTTTGGGATAGTCACAACTTGGTTGAGCAATTTATAGCTTCTATAACATTTTGTAACTTTATTCTTGTATACATAAGTGTTAAATACCCTTGTTTTTTCTGTTATAGCTAAAATAGTCTCTTTATTGACCAAGTGTGTCTAGTTACCTTCTCTGTTGCCTTAATGGGTTCCTATGCTCAAGATTGCCTATTTTGGCTTAATAGCCCCCAATAGCTTATGCGGTTAACAAGCTTGGCTTGGCCCGTCGTGAGGCTTGACATATGGACTAGAGCATATGTGAAGCAAACTAGCTAGTAAGCATATGACTTGAGCATACTAGTAAACACATAAAGAGCTCGTTAATATTATAAATGTTCACAACTACCCGACCAATAAATTTTTTTTGACAGAGTCTCCCCTATAATATGGACTAGCCACATGCACGACGACATGTATATAAGGTCATTTCTAGGCACCCAAGACACAAATCAAGAGAAATATACAAATTTCCAATATAATAAGACCAAAATAATAATGAAAACGCCATTACTGGCCAACACTAGTACCAAACCTATAGTTATACGTACAAGGGTAACTGGGTAATTAATACTTGTTTACACGTTGACGTGGATCATATTCGTCTTTAATTTATGCTAGAATAATTAAATATCAGTTTTCTCTTTAATTGCTGCGAGGTTAAATTTGTATGTATTTATTAAGTTATTTATTATTGGTTAAAGTTGATTAAGTTATTTCAACTTTTATTGGTTATATTTATAATCCTTTCGTCTCATATAAAATATTTAAATTATAAAATAAATTTATAACTCAAAAACACCTCATAGAAAGATTATTTTCTTGTCAAAGTACTTAAACATAATAAAAGCTATTTATACATTTACGCTAATAAGAGTGATTAGAAACAAATGAACTCAATATTTACTTTCCTAAAGCTGCAACAAAATTTACGATCATGTGGAACAATAAAAGGCGAGAGAAAAAAAAACTTAAAAAAGCCCCAAATAGTGAGCTTTGCATACCCTCCGCCGATTAAGCTAAGTCGGCAAAAACATACACAATTTCTACATAATCAAATCAAGGATCTTGCACATATTCTATTGTCCATATCAATTTAGTAGCAAAGAAATACATAACCTATTATTGTGCTTCTAAGTGTAATAACAACATTTTACAGATGAAACACCCAATAAATGGATCAATATTGCATAAACAAACAATAGGGTAAATTTACTGGTAAGTGGTGATGAGGTCGGCGGCGATGGCGATGGCGTGATGGTAATGGCGATGGCGACATCCTCTTCTCCCCCTTCTCCCTCTTTTCTTTATTACGCCCTCTCTTTTTTTTCCTTCAATCTGTTGTGTCGAGCGAATGACTGAAACTGTTAATATTCATTTGATCAGCGACTGCCATTAGCGACCGCGTCGACGCGTCGATCATGTTGATTTTAATGACATGGACTTATCGGTTGACCACTGCGGTCGGCGATATTAAATGGTCGCCACAAAAACGGGCGCCATGACATTTTTGCCAATTTTACGAGATAAATTTGTGTTAGCGACCACTCAATGACCGCGTCGCGTCAGCAGATAATAATAAATGACTAGATTAAATGATGGTCGCCAATGATGTCGGTTTACTAGTACTATTATCAAATGAATTGGGATATCCGATCATTGATAGTATTGGTCGCTGATAGGCATTTTTCTTGTAGTGTATTATTATTATTATTATTATTGTTGTTGTTGTTGTTGTTGTTGTTGTTGTTGTTGTTGTTGTTATTTACTATTACTATTATTATTATCATTATTATTATTATTAGTAGTAGTAGTAGCATAATAATAATAATTATTATTATATTATAATTATTATTATTTTGAATTAAAATTAGAATGAATCTCAGGCAAACGCATCTTGTGCTTTTCTACCAAATCGATTAGAATGAATCTGAATCTTTATTATATAGATTACTATTACTATTACTATTATTATAATAATAATTATTATTACTATAATTATTATTATTATTACTATTACTATTAATATTATAATAATAATAATTATTATTATTAGTAGTAGTATTATTATAATCATAATAATAATAATAATAATTATTATTACTATTATTATTATTATTATTATTATTATTATTATTAGTACTATTATAATAATAATTATTACAGTATTATAATAATAATTATTATTACTATAATAATTATTATTATTACTATTACTATTACTATTATTATTATTTGTTTTTGTGTGTGAAGAAGAGAGGAGAGAGAGATTTTGTGTGTGAACATGAGAGAGAGTAGGGTGTAAGGGTGAATTTGATTTGGGCGGGAAGAAATATGAGCCTTTAGATTAAGTTGAAAAAATTAAGTTAGAATAAATCTGAACCGTCATTGTGCTTTGTCAAATGAAAGATTCAAAATGGGTTCTGTTTTATTATATAATAATATTACTATCTTATACAGAATAACAATAATTTTTAACGAACTATCTCAATTATTAGTTTGAAAATATCTCAAGTTAATTTTTAAAAATTAATAATAATCTTATAATTTGAAACAAATGTGGTATATGGTTTATTAAACTTAATAAAGATTTTATATAAACTATTAAAGTAATAAAAGTATAACAATTTAAATGAAATAATTGCAACTGTATCAAGCATATCAGATCGACATAAATGTGTTAGAAAAATATCTAGAAATTCAAAAAAAAAAAAGAATTGCTTTGTTTTTCCTACTCCTTATTAAACATTGTAATAATATATATAAATATATATTCCTTAAATTTCAAAGTCCAGGAAAATCCAAAATTCAATAAACTTGCACGAGCTAGAGAAGACTTGGACTCACTTGAAAGAATACACAAAAATTGGAAAAAATAATACCGTGTGGAGCACCCTATCAACGTTCACGTCATAAGAAGACTTGGACTAACTTGAAAGTACTCCCTCTGTCCTAAATTAATTGTTCAGTTTTGACTTTTTAAAATTTAATTGACCATTTTTAAAACTAATCTTTTACTATTTTTGCTAAAGTATAGGTAAAGAGATTATAACCAAAAGAAAGTATATACAATTTATTACTAATCCTAATTTTTATAATTTTAAAAATATATTTATATATGCTTAATTATTAATTCTAAAAATAGTCAATTTGACTTAAAAAAGTCAAAATTGAGCAGTTAATTTGGGACGGAGGAAGTATTTATGTACATTTTCATTTCTATTTTTTTATTTTATTTATTAAAATTTAAAAAATAAATTTCAACGTAAAAAAACAACTACAATAAAACATCAAAAGACAATATGAAAGAAAGTAGGGGCTTCAACCCACTCTTTCTTAAAAGAATATCATAGTGAAAAAACAATGATTCATGTTTTGAGGGGCTAATAGATATATATATATATCTCCAACAAACTCTTCTACTTTTACTTTGAGATACTTAAATAGGTGAGTTACATCACAAAAATATTTTTCAACGGCCTATTCAACTTTAGCCATCAAAGTTGCAACGTCCTTCTCACTCCTCAAATCTGCAACATCCTTCTCACTCTTCAAATCTATAATTGAAGGCCAAAAATATTTATTACGCTTCAATTTGAAGAGTTTTTTTTGCAACTACTCTTGGAGATGCTCTAACCCTGTATTCTTACTTAATAATAATAATAATAATAATAATAATAATAATATATTAGTGTTATATTAAATTAATTACTAGATTTAGGTTAATAACTTTTAAATGAGTTGACTAACGTTAGTTTAGTGGCTAAACTTTAGATTCAATAATTTTAAATATAAACATTTAAATGGATACTCTCCGTTTCAAATTGTTCAAATTAAAATGGAAAAGAGGATCCGGATCCCAGGGACACGGGGTGTTGTTTTTTCCAATATTGATTATTCCTTGAAAACAATTGGAAAAGATATAGCCATGGCCTGTGGGTGCAGATTTTTCCACAAGTGTATACTTTTCAATTTTAATTATTCCTTGAAAACAATGCATGGGAAAAGAGGTACATACACTATTTTCCAATTTCCAATTTCCAATTTTGCAATTATAAAAACCCCTGTTCCATACACTTAAAAGTACTCCCTCATTCCTTCAGCAACCAATTTTAATTTACCTTCATAATATCACTTGTAGCAACATAAATTAGCAATGAAACACCTAAACTATGACCAGTTTTTTTCTTTCTTACCCTTACCCTTGATGTTTTTCGTACTCATGATTCTACCCATTTCTTCTTCAGCGACATTAAAAGAAGACGAAGCAGCAGCTCTTTTGACGTGGAAAACAAGCCTTGACAACCGAAGCCAATCATTGTTGTCGTCATGGGCTGGAAGCAGCCCTTGCAGTAATTGGACCGGAATTAGTTGCGACAAAGCTAGCCATGTATCCAATATAATCCTCCAAAGTTGCGGTTTAAAAGGTATGCTTCGCGATCTTAATTTCTCATCTTTCCCTCATCTCCATACCCTTGACCTTTCTGACAACGCACTCCGTGGGAATATCCCCTACCAAGTTGGTAGCCTTTCCAAGCTCAAAAACCTTGATATTTCTGCCAATCGTCTTTCCGGAGAGATTCCATCAGAAATAGGCTTGCTCAAAAACCTTGAAATTTTTTCCGCTTTTCGAAATCAATTCAGTGGCTCAATTCCACAAGAGATGGGGATGCTCACCTCTCTTAGAAAATTGTCTCTCTCGACAAACTACCTGACCGGTTCTATCCCATCTAGTATAGGAAACTTGCTCAACCTAACCATCCTACACCTCTACAAAAATCAACTTTCAGGGTCTATCCCACAAGAGATAGGAATGTTGAGGTCTCTCGTCGATCTTGAACTCTCGAGAAACAGCCTGACCGGTTTGATCCCATCTAGTATTGGAAACTTGCTCAACCTAACCATCTTATACCTCCACAGAAATCAAATTTCAGGGTCTATCCCACAAGAGATAGGAATGTTGAGGTCTCTAGTCGATCTTGAACTCTCGACAAACAACCTGACCGGTTTGATCCCATCTAGTATTGGAAACTTGCTCAACCTAACCATCTTATACCTCTACGAAAATCAACTTTCAGGGTCTATTCCACAAGAGATAGGAATGTTGAGGTCTCTCGTCGATCTTCAACTCTCGACAACAACCTGACCGGTTTGATCCCATCTAGTATTGGAAACTTGCTCAACGTAACCATCTTATACCTCTACGAAAATCAACTTTCAGGGTCTATCCCACAAGAGATAGGAATGTTGAGGTCTCTAGTCGATCTTGAACTCTCGACAAACAGCCTGACCGGTTTGATCCCTTCTAGTATTGGAAACTTGCTCAACCTAACCATCTTACACCTCTACGAAAATCAACTTTCAGGGTCTATCCCACAAGAGATAGGACTGTTGAGGTCTCTCGTCAATGTTGAACTGTCGACAAACCATCTCACTGGGTCAATCCCGAGTACTATAGGGAACCTGGGTAATCTAGAAAAGCTTTTACTCTATATGAATAAACACACGGGACCAATCCCTCAAGAAGTTGGCATGCTCAGGTCACTTAGGGAACTGATTTTGAGTGCCAACAATCTCACCGGGTCAATCCCGAGTACTATAGGGAACCTGAGTAGATTAATCGACCTCAGACTTTTTGATAATGAACTCACAGGACCCATCCCTTCCGAACTGAATAATCTTACACATTTGAAAGCTTTGGGTTTAACTCACAACAGTCTCACCGGTCGTTTACCCAATGATATATGCGTTGGTAGATCACTTATAAAACTTGCTGCAGCCCACAATTATTTCGATGGTTCAATCCCCAAAAGTTTGAAAAATTGTTCTAGTTTATATGACGTTAGACTTCAAGAAAATCAAATTACAAGCAATATATCAGAAGATTTTGGCATTTATCCCAACTTGTCCTATGTTGATTTGAGCCATAACAAGTTCTATGGTGAGTTGTCTCCAAATTGGGGACTCTGCCATAAACTGACAAGCTTAAACATCTCCAACAATGATCTGACTGGAAAGCTACCATCTGAGCTAAGCAAGGCAATTCAGCTACAAAGACTTGATCCTTCATCAAATCACATCGTTGGTGAAATTCCTAAAAGTTTTGGAGATCTAAGCTTATTATTTGACCTATTTCTCGAAAATAATAAGCTTTCTGGTTTTGTTCCACCAGAAATTAGTAAGTTGTTCGATTTACAAAGACTTGACTTGGGAAATAATAATCTTAGTGGTCCAGTTCCAGAACAACTAGGTGACTGCATGAAGTTACAGAGTATGAGTTTGAGCATGAACATATTTACCCAAGATATTCCATTTCAAATTGGTAATTTACGGTATCTTCAATATCTTGATTTTAGTCAAAACTTGCTTGTGGGCATGTTACCTCAACAACTTGCAAAGCTAAAGAGTTTAGAGATGCTTAATCTTTCTCACAATGACCTATCTGGTTTCATTCAATCAGTCTTTGATGGAATGGTGAGTCTGACATCTGTTGATATATCCTACAACCAGTTTGAAGGTCCTCTCCCCAACATCAAAAATTTTCAAGGTGATTTGGAAGCGGCATTCAAAAACAACAAAGGTTTGTGTGGCAATCTAACTGGTTTGATCCCTTGCTTACGTGGAATAATTTACGCGAGAAAGAGCAAAAGCATTGTGATCTTGATCACACTTCCACTTTTGGGCTTTTTGTTCCTTTTATTTTCCATTGTTGGGATAACTTGTTATTGTCATAGAAGAGTGAAGAGCAATGTAAAGGACGACACAAGCGAAGTTAAAAGTCAAAATTTGTTTGCCTTATGGAGTTATGATGGAAAGAGTGTATGAAAGCATCATTGAAGCTACGGAGAACTTTAACTCCACATATTGCATTGGGGAGGGAGGATATGGAATGGTGTATAAAGCTGAGTTGACAAGTGGTCAAGTTGTTGCTGTCAAGAAGTTTCATACGTCACAAGATGGTGAGCTTGGGAATGTAAAAAGTTTTACGAGTGAGATCCGTGTTTTAACCAAAATACGTCATCGTAATATCGTAAGGCTTTTTGGATTTTGTTCGCATCCACTACACTCTTTGTTGGTATATGAGTTTTTGGAAGGGGGAAGCTTGGCAAAAATATTGGGTAACAACGATGAAGCAATGAAGTTAGATTGGAGAAAGAGGCTAAATATTGTTACTGGTGTGGCGAATGCTTTATCATATATGCACCACGATTGCTCGCCACAGATAGTTCATCGAGATATTTCGAGCAAGAATATACTGTTGAATTCAGAATTTGAAGCCCACGTGTCTGATTTTGGTATTGCAAAGTTTTGTAAGCCAGACTCATCTAACTGGACCTCATTTGCTGGAACTTTTGGATACGCAGCTCCAGGTAAATACTTTCCTGTGGCTTTAAGCTTTATTAATTCATATTTATAGATATATTTAATTAATGCATTATCAAAAGCAAAGCTATGGAAATTAAACTTGTTTTGCTAAAATTCAACATCAAAACATGATTTTATGTCTCTTATGTCTCTTAGTAATCATATATTTCTCTTTCATTTTCTTTTTATATGTGAAACTCAGACATGTAAAATCACCTAACATTCACCCTTCCAAAATCAACTATCCTAACATTCACCCTTCCAAAATAAACTCACCTAGACTCCAACCTTCAGGGTTCCCTAACATAAGCTCATCTTAGTTACACTTTTACAATACAATTAGTATTTGTAATGTTATTCTTACTAGCACATTTGTAGCACTGGAAGTATATTTGATCTTTAGTACAAGCATACTAGAGACCAATGCAAAATATTATGGACAACTTCAAAAAGAACAAATGTTTCTGAAATAAGTTCACGAACATATATTATTTATGAAATGAATTTTACAAAATATATACTAGATAAAGGTAAAGATTCATATATATATATATATATATATATATATATATATATATATTTATATATACACACACACACACACATACATATAAAAATAAATTTTAGGAAATCAAATAGATACAAGAGTACTACATGTTTAATTCACTCTTTTCACTTCAATGTTTCTTTTCCTTTCGTTTCTTTTTGTTTATGAACTTGTATTGCAGAACTTGCTTACACAATGGAAGTGAATGAGAAGTGTGACGTTTATAGCTTTGGAGTGCTTTTACTGGAAGTGATTATGGGGAGGCATCCAGGTGATCTCATCTTATCTCTCTCGTCGCCACCAACATTGGCAGTTGCATATGGTGTACTATTAAAGGACTTGTTGGACCAACGCCTCTCACCTCCGTTGGATCAAGTGGCTGAAGAAGTAATCATTGTCGCGAAACTTGCTTTTTCTTGTCTACATCTAAATCCACAGTCTAGACCCAGCATGAAACAAGTTTCCGTCAGATTAACAAAGCAAATGCCTCCACTTCAAAACTCGCTAAATGTTATTACAGTTGGTCAATTGTTTGATCCTTAGTGTTCGACATCTTGAAGATCTTTGGTGCCCCTCTTTATGTTCTGTTAATGTCATATTATAAAGTTCACTTCATATTTTCCAAACATATATATAGATTAAATGTTTTACTATTTTCTACTTTAATTTGTCTAATAAAAAATTTTTGTGCTATCTAATAAGATTTTAATGCAAGTTTTCCCATAAGATGTTTGTGTAGGCAACAATTTACGTATAGTTAGCGCTTAGCGAAATGATTTTAAAAGTTATTCAATTGATAATTTGTAGTTTATGACAAACACGGGGTTAAGTCTCAAAAAATAGTTAACATATTCGTGCTTGTACGTAAACTATATATATTCATAATATTTATGATGATGTACAAAATATTTCTATTAGTTTTAAAATTAAATTTTATGGTGGATATAATCTGATAAACACAATGTCAAATTGAAGAACTGACAAGTAAATGTCGAACTCACAGAGACTAGATTAATTTTAATACATCCTTAATATGTATTTCAAGCAAAATTAAAAATAAAGATGGAGAATTGATTAACTACAATTAAACTAAATAGAATATGAAAACTAATAATAATGAAGCAATCTAGGAATCCGAATCCATTAAAATAAACATAATAAATAATTCAAATCTCTTCTATTTTTATAAATTAACTATAATTTTGATCTCCCTTTACTTTAATTTAGTAATTTTATAATTAACATGGGCAATCATAAACTATAAAAATATAAGGATTAACTATAACACATCAAAACTTCTTAGAGCAAGCATAGATTATGAAAAATTCATATACTAACAATAATATATTGAAACCTCTTAATTAATTTAAAATATCATAAGAACTATAAAACGAAAGTATTTCAATAATGAAACATGAAGAGGAAATCAATCAAACATTAAAGCATAAATAATAGAAGACAAGGAGAATATTAGCATGAATAATTATTTAATTTTATCTTCATCCTAGATTAAAGAAATTAACTAGACATAATAACTAAATAAATTAACTAAGATAAAGAAGAAGAAGTAGAAGATTAAAAATAAAATAAGAAAACTTTATTGTGACAACCTGAGAATTTGAATATTTATAAAATCTTAAAATATTGAATTAAGGTTAAATAATAAACCTAGACAGAAAATAAGTGAATGGATTTGAGATTTCCAAAAAGGAATTTTATGGATTTAAAAATCTTTTGGTGAATTATTCAGGATTAAGTATATAAGTGATTATGTTATGTATTATGTGTGTACAGTATGTGGTTAAGGGTCAAGGGTTGACCAGATAAACTATATATGTGACAAACCCTAAGTATATATGAAGAACGTCAACGTTCGGTTAGAAAACCCTAGCGATTGATAAGAAATCCTAACGATAGGACCGGAAACCCTAATTTCAGTTCTGGAAATTTGAAACCCTAATTCAGAATATTAAAATTCTAATTTGGGAATTTAAATGCAATGTATAAGGCTTTTGTGTATTAATTACAATCTAATTAGGGATAACCCTAATGATTAATTAGAAACCCTAATTATTATAAACCTTAATTTGCAAATTAGAAACCCTAATTTGTATATTTGAAACCCTAATTGGTAATTAGGTAATTTTAATTTTTAATTAGAATATATTAATCCTAATTAGCAGGATTGAATTATAATTAGGAAATTTTAATATAATTAGAAAACCCTAATTATAATTTAGAAATATTAATTTTCGATTTAGAAAACCTAATTTTGAAATCCTAAAAATAAATTTTTAGGAACCTTAGGTTTTAACCCTAAGGGTTGTAGCAAAAGACAAGAATGCCATTAAATTTAAAAGTCTAATGACTAAATTACCCTTGTTGCATTATTGGATGTTGCTTGTAGATCTTGCCATATATTGGCAAGTCAACCACCCTATATCAGCCACATGCTAAAAATCTCAGCAATCTCAGCCCCTTACATCATATAGATACATTGTATCAAAATATAAATAATTCAAGAGAGAGAAAATTCATTATCTAGCTTCATTTTACGACAAACTCTCAACCCTCACTTTCTCTCTCTAGACCCGCGAAAATATGAAGTATATCAGTTCCTAGAATGATCACAAGTAAGCTAAGAACAGATCATGATGATCAAATTCAAGATCATAGCATCAAAGTGGTAAAAACCCTAATCTTAAAAATCTTATGATCTGATGTTTGATGTTGTTATTTGTTGGTTAGATATGTGTTAGAGGGTGTCTTTTAATGATCTGGGTTGTTGGATCATGGATCCTTAACATCTAGATGCTCGAATTTAAAGATTTCAAAAATCTAGAAAAGTTGAAAAAGATGGTCTGACAGCCATATGTCAAGGCCCATAGATCTTTACCTGTTAGTTGTTTGTTGTGTTTTATGTTATAAATTTATTCTCTGCCATGTGGTCTTTGTTCTGGAACTCGAAGCATGGCCAGATCATGTTTATAACTCAAGTTATTAGTGGTCAAAGGTCGTTGACCGACCATGACTGAACGAATCTGGGTAACCCAAATTACCCAGAAAAGTCTGACAATCATTTTTGAAGGCGCTGATCTTGCACGTGTTTAGTTGTTTGGATCTTGTAGCCTGACATAAGGACTACACAATCATGCTATTAGATCACCCAGTTATGACATATAATCAAATCTGTGAGCGGTCAAATCGGCGTTGACCAACTCGCTGGAAGGAGATTCTGGGTACTAACCCAGATCTTCAAAGGGCGTTTTCTGACTAGCACTATGACCGGACTAGATCTATTACTTGTGATGTTGTTGTTAGGATCTGATGACATATAACTGTGATCACGGACATTTCTACTACCTATTTGAACCACTAGATCACACAAAGCAGAATTAGAGCTCACGATCTAAGGATCTAGATATAGCACCATGCGTTGTTCTTCATTTTCTAGAAAACCCAGAAATGAAGAACAACCTTGTCAGACTTATTGATTGCTTATAACTCTATGATATGTTGATTTATGACCCTAAAATTTGTTTAGAGTTGTAGTACTACATTATTACTACCATAGCAACACGTTATATCTGCCTCAGAGACCAACCAAAGACGTAATCTATAAAATGGTCAAACTATTTAACCCCAGAATCGCCTACATGAGTTTACGGGTTTCACTCTGAGAAACGAAGAACACCTATAGCGATAGTTCTGTCGCTATAGGCACCCTTTAGCGACAGTTTAATTAGAAAAATAATTATTTTATTTATTAAATAGATAAAAATGGTTTTTAATTATTAAAAATACAAAATAAATTCCTAAAAATTATTTTAAAGTCTGAAAATTAGTTTTTAATTATTCTGAATATATTTCATAAATATTTAATATTTTTGAAATAATAATAGTATTTAATTTATTTAATTATAATATTAAATAAATTATTTAAAAATGATTTTGATACATAAAAATCATGAAAAATTATATTATGGTATAAGAAAATATTTTAAGTTATTTATGATGACTTTTAATATTTTGTGATGAATTTCATTAATTAATTAATATTAATGCTAATTAATTTATTTACTAAATGTATTAAATAAATTATGGAAAAATAGAGTTTCTTGATTTATAAATCATATAAAAATGATTTAAGTGTTATAAAATATTTTAAGTTATAAGATATAACTTTTGATATTTTGTCATGAAAATATTAATATTTTAATATTAAAAGCAATTATTGGATAATGAATCTAATTGTTTAAAATTCATATAAATGTGATTTTAAGGTATTAAAAATACTTTAATATATTATAAATATATTATAATATTATGTTATGATTTTCATTAATATTTAGTATTAAATAGATATTAATGATAAAGGAATTATGTGATATTTAATTCATATAAATACGATTTTAATGATTGAAAAATCATGATAAATGATAATAATTATATAAAAATTATTATAAGCTTATGAAAAATATTTTGACTGGTAATAAAATTATCTAAGATAATTGTTAAGTGTTAGGCAGAGTTTAATTGAACTTAAACTCGATATTTGTCCGACTAAACCGTTGGGATATCAGAATTGTACCGAACTCGACTCAGACTGTAAAAATTTGACTTGAGGTTAAGTTTTATGTGTTTTATAGACTGATAGGATTATGTGATAATGTGTTTAGGTTATTTTAAATATTGTGATGATATTATTCTAACTTAAAAAATAAATATTATTAATATTAGGTTTTCAGACAAAGCTTATTAAATTGCATAGCGGTAATCAACGGTTAAGGAAAGTTTTTCTTAACTCGACCTCGAGTCGTATTATTCAATTATACTTGTGGTTAATCATTTCTGATTGCCATGTCTAAGAATTATTAAATCGCACTTTGTGCATACTGCATGTATTCATCAGGTATGAAAGGATGATCACCTTCATTACCATTCGATCTAGATATATATATGTTCATGTTCAATGTTCGTTCAGCTATGAAAAATTTGTTCATGCTAGTTCGCAATTATATTGTTGAACTTTAGCCAGCTTAGTGTTCAATTCTTTCTATCATGATATATCTTTAATTTATTGCACTTAAACTTGCTGGGCAAACCTATTGCTCACCCTTGCTATATCATGATTTAACATTGCAGATTAAGACGAATACAGGAAAGGACAAAGCAAAGTTCAGCTTGGGATAACATGTGCAGCTAAATTGTAATAGTATAGTATAATAATAATGTTATATGTTAGACAGGTTATGAATTGTGTATAAGTTAAGGTTACTCGACCTTGGAGAATAGTGTGTAAATGTATTGTATAAATAATTTATGTTTATATCTTCCGCAATAGTTGTAGAATGATTGTACCAGATCCGCGGTGATTCGGGGCTCTCACAGTTAGTATCAAAGTTGTAGGTTATAAACCTTAGGTAGAGTTACCTGAGACTAATAACCGCAGTGATTAGGATAAGTACTAACTCAAATAGAGTTAGTCAGTCGGTAAGATTCAAAGATGAATCTCGGCGGGTTATAAAAGACCCGGAGTTCCCTAACTCTGATAATAAAGGTGAATAGTAGTGATGAATAAATAGAGTCTAAAAGACTAAAAGTTCAAAGATAGGAGATCATAAAACAAAACGATTAAGACATAGAAATAAATCATAATATATACGATAAGATCACCCTGTGATCTGATAAGGTTATAGTATGAAGAGGAATTACGCGAATGATTGAAAAGTTTATGACAAAGAATATTGTGTGTCAGTTGTATTATGAATTGGTACGAATTCAGGAAAGGATTATGAATACGGATTAAATGAAATTCGTATTGAGAAGGGAGTTAAGATTAGGCGGGGATTTCAATTAAGGACTCATGTCAGCAGCTATGTTGTATGATTCTTCGTATGGGAGCTGAATTGTACTTGGTGTAATAACCACTTAGTTTCTGACACTGATAATCATTGAAATGTTTGTGTCGCGCTGTTTGCTATATATGTGTTGAGAAGGTGATTATTTTCTCATGTGTATAACATATATATAGGTTATAGGTAGAGAATATCAAGTTAAGTGCGAGTTCTTAAAACTCATACTTATGGTACGTTCGTGACTCATGATTGTATGAAATATTTATGAACCCCTCAGCGAATGGACGCCAAAGGTCTGACTAGGACAAGTTCTTAAACTCATATGATTGTGGAAAGTTCCTGAACTCTTGAGTGTGATTTGACGAATTGGGAATAGTTATGTGTATTAAGGAAAATAGTAATAGATAGATTACTAAGAAATCAATTATTAGTGGAGACTTAAGTTTTCCAAATCTTCTAGCTATGCTAGACTCGCAATTTTTGACATCAAGTTAAATACGCACTATGTTCGTTTGAAAATAAAATTTTATTCTCCACTTCGGGTGACCATTGTATATGAGTGGACTTCGGGCCACCGACACATCGTTACCTATTGAGGTAATAAAACTTATTTGTAATGATTTTTGAACGGTTTAAAGTATAGTCTATGCTACTTATTTCAGCTAGATGATAATGATTTGAAATATCAAAATATATTTTTATTTATCACTTATGTACCATGTAACCTGGTGCAGAGATGATAAAAAGTTGATGGAGTTGTAAATGCAGGAATACTTAGTGTTGAATTTGATCTAAAATCGTTGTTTCACTATTGTATGATGTGTTATGACAAAGTCACTCAATGACGGCATATCCTCAAACGGGCTGTTAATACAGTACGACATCATGACGTCATTTACAAACAATTTTTAAAATTTTAATTTGCCAACGGGGTTTTGGCTACACACATTCGTAATTCGATTGAAGTTGATTATTGATATGAGTCTAAGCTATTTGATTCGGCTAGACCAACGATTTATGAAAATTCTAAGTGTTCTTTAAAATTTTCCCGAACCAATTTATTTTGGTGCGGAATCCAATAAGACTGAGGTAAAAATTTTGTGCCTATGGCAGAGACGAGAAACAGATCAAACCAGTATTACTGGGCCAGTACTGGGCATACCGGGCTAATCACCCTCTGTGTTTTCAGGATATGACGGTTTGCGGATGAATTTCTATAAAACATTTGCAAAAACGACAGACAATAGTCTATATAACTCCTCAGCACAATTTCAAAATTTTTACTCTTGTGAGGAATGTATTGGGTAGCAGGTGATGTTGTGTATGAATGGTGTATGGTGCATGGTATAAGGTGTAAGGTAAATTTCGGGGACGAAATTTTTAGAAGAAGGGGTAAATGTGACAACCGAGAATTTGGATATTTATAAAATCTTAAAATATTGAATTAAGGTTAAATAATAAACCTAGACAGAAAATAAGTGAATGGATTTGAGATTTTTGAGAAGGAATTCTATGGATTTAAAAATCTTTTGGTGAATTATTCAGGATTAAGTATATAACTGAATATGTTATGTATTATATGTGTACAATATTGATGAGTGCATATTATTCATGTATTTTGATTCCATTATATTTAGTTTTATTGCATGTTTCATGTGTATATGAGCTTATTAAGGTGTTTATTGATTTCAGGAGGAATTGGAGCTGAAATGAGAAAAAAGGAAAATTACAGGGTTTTTGGCATTAAGTTGGATGCATGGTCTTGGCTTGGGACTTGGATTTTATTGTAGAGCTCTTCCTTAGCTTTCCGGAACATCTTGAATCGTCCCAATCGGAGTACGTATGAAGAAGTTATGATCTTTTTACCAAACAGACGTTGAACCTCAAAGTTTGGAAGTTACAATTTACACAGCAGTCGGTTGGAGCCTCATTTCGACCTTGATGCATCCCGAATCTGTCAATTCTAAAAGCATAAAAGTTGTAGATCTCGTCGATATCTTCGTTTTGATAGGTAGCAGGTCCCGTAAGTCCTCCCAAATCAAAAGTTATACTCGTTTTACTAAAGGACGTCGCAGTAGGAAATGGAAATTCGCCTCAGTGAATTTAAGCGGGAAAATTGGAAAATCTTGGATTTTTGGAAAGTTTCTAAAAGCATATTTTGACAGATTTCTACATGGAATTGGATTGATATTTCTATTAGAATTAGAATATCTTTAGACTAAGATTTATTTCCAAATTGGATTCTATTTCTTTATGGAAACTAGTTATGATTTGTAATTCCTTTTAGGATTTGGATTTCTATTTCCTATAGGATTTAGGACTTTCTCTAGCACTATAAATAGAGAATGAGAGTTAGGGTTTTATGGATTCAATCATCTACTACATTCTCTCATCTACAATATTGGATGATTGAAGACATGAGCTAAGTTCTTTTTATTCAGTTCTAAGGGATGTTGAACCTTATTTATAATTAATGGTTAATTGAGTATTCATTATTTATTAATTCTCACATGAAATTCATTCTTGATAATCGATTTAATTTCGAATGCTATTTGGCTTAAGCGATTTGATTTCGCAGGATTGAGTTGGTTAACAAATATCATATGCTAGATCGATGAATAATATTACGTCTAATTGATATTGTTTCTAATCACAAGTAGTAATTAGTAATATCGATTGTGGACAAGCTTTTGAGTATTGCTATGATTATCGGAAGACAAGTTAAACAATCCGAGCTTATGTGTTTGTTGCTTGAAAATTTTGATTTCATGATTCTATCTGGCTATGTGTTAAAAGATTAAAGTCAAAGATTGAAAATTAATGCTACATTTCAAAATCTATTTAATGCTTAGTTGGTTAATGAATGATGAAGACTAAGCCATGATCCATAGTAACTGATTTGAATTGAATTTGTGATACATGAGTACTTGAATATGAGAAGCATGTTTATTTGGCTAAGATATTTGTGGAGTTGTCTATGTGCACTGATTTCATGACTTAGAACTGTTTAACTTGCTTATGTTGTTGCAGAACCATGTGAAAAAATGATGAATGAAAAAAAAAAGAGAAGGAAAAAAATAAAAATTGAATATCTGCTTCAATGTCCATTGTACAAAATAACTGGGTATCCAAGCCTCGGGAAGCATCGATATTCACGCTGAAAAGTGTGATGGATAAAAGCAGCTTGACTAGTCGACTTTTGTGGCCTTTGTTACTTGAATAAGTAAGCCTTAGGGGTGTCTCTACACCTAGCGCCCTAAGATCATCTGGTTTGGGAGTCGTTGGTGGAAAGTTCCCTAATGGGTAACTCTGAAAAGCCTAAGAAAAGGAGACATTGCACATGTCAAGAAAAGAAAAATATACGAAAAAAAAGAAGCATGAAAATAAATTCATCTGTGCTAAAAAGAAGGTTCTATGAAAAAACTTA
Source organism: Panax quinquefolius (assembly GCA_020205615.1). Taxonomy (NCBI): domain Eukaryota; kingdom Viridiplantae; phylum Streptophyta; class Magnoliopsida; order Apiales; family Araliaceae; genus Panax; species Panax quinquefolius. The sequence continues at coordinate 31,167,395 of CM035151.1, forward strand.
AAAAGTAAAAAAAATTTGTTCCTGGTTGTGAGTCAGTGTGCACGGTTTTTGCTCCATGGTAACTAAGTTACGTAAGTATGATGATTTTGGGAAAGTTACTTATGTGGTTATAGTTTGATTTAATGAAATTCATTGGTGAAATGGTAAGGTTGGTAATTGTGAGTTGACTGATAAGGCGTTGATTAGATTTTTGCAAATTTAGTGTTGATAGTCATGATTTGTATTTTGAAATCTTTTGACATAATGGTTGAATAGAATTTTTCTAGAAATCAAACTTTTGGTTTACACGAGGACGTGTAAAAGGCCAAGTGTGGGGGAATTTGATGAGTGCATATTATTCATGTATTTTGATTCCATTATATTGAGTTTTATTGCATGTTTCATGTGTATATGAGCTTATTAAGGTGTTTAATGATTTCAGGAGGAATTGGAGCTGAAATGAGAAAAAAAGGAAACTTACAGGGTTTTTAGCATTAAGTTGGATGCATGGTCTTGGCTTGGGACTTGGATTTTAATGTAGAGCTCTTCCTTAACTTTCCAGAACATCTTGAATCGTCCCAATCGGAGTACGTATGAAGAAGTTATAATCTTTTTACCAAACAGACGTTGAACCTCAAAGTTTGGAAGGTGCAATTTACACAGAAGTCGGTTGGAGCCTCATTTCGACCTTGATACATCCCGAATCTGTCAATTCTCAAAGCATAAAAGTTGTAGGTCTCGTCGATATCTTCGTTTTGACAGGTAGCAGGCCTCGTAAGTCCTCCCAGATCAAAAGTTATGCTAATTTTACTAAAGGACATCGCAGCAGAAAATGGAAATTCGCCCCAGCGAATTTGAGCGGAAAAATTGGAAAATCTTGGATTTTTGGAAAGTTTCTAAAAGCATATTTTGACAGATTTCTACATAGATTTGGATTGATATTTCTATTAGAATTAGAATATCTTTAGACTAAGATTTATTTCCAAATTGGATTCTATTTCTTTATGGAAACTAGTTATGATTTGTAATTCCTTTTAGGATTTGGATTTCTACTTCTTATAGGATTTATGACTTTCTCTAGCACTATAAATAGAGGATGAGAGTCAGGGTTTTATGGATTCAATCATCTACTACATTCTCTCATCTACAACATTGGAGGATTGAAGACATGAGCTAAGTTCTTTTTATTCAGTTCTAAGGGATGTTGAACCTTATTTATAATTAATGGTTAATTGAGTATTCATTATTTATTCCTTCTCACATGAAATTCATTCTTGATAATCTGATTTAATTTCTGAATGCTATTTGGCTTAACTGATTTGATTTCTGCAGGATTGAGTTGGTTAACAAATATCATATGCTAGATCAATGAATAATATTACGTGTAATTGATATTGTTTCTAATCACAAGTAGTAATTAGTAATATCTGATTGTGGACAAGCTTTTGAGTATTGCTATGATTATAATTAAATCAGATTATCATTTTAATAATCTGATTTAATTTCTGAATGCTATTTGGCTTAACTGATTTGATTTCTGCAGGATTGAGTTGGTTAACAAATATCATATGCTAGATCAATGAATAATATTACGTGTAATTGATATTGTTTCTAATCACAAGTAGTAATTAGTAATATCTGATTGTGGACAAGCTTTTGAGTATTGCTATGATTATCAGAAGACAAGTTAAACAATCCAAGCTTATGTGTTTGTTGCTTGAAAATTTTGATTTCATGATTCTATCTGGCTATGTGTTAAAAGATTAAAGTCAAAGATTGAAAATTAATGCTACATTTCAAAATCTATTTAATGCTTAGTTGGTTAATGAATGATGAAGACTAAGCCATGATCCATAGTAACTGATTTGAATTGAATTTGTGATACATGAGTACTTGAATATGAGAAGCATGTTTATTTGGCTAAGATATTTGTGGAGTTGTCTATGTGCACTGATTTCATGACTTAGAACTGTTTAACTTGCTTATGTTGTTGCAGAACCATGTGAAAAAATGATGAATGAAAAAAAAAAGAGAAGGAAAAAAATAAAAATTGAATATCTGCTTCAATGTCCATTGTACAAAATAACTGGGTATCCAAGCCTCGGGAAGCATCGATATTCACGCTGAAAAGTGTGATGGATAAAAGCAGCTTGACTAGTCGACTTTTGTGGCCTTTGTTACTTGAATAAGTAAGCCTTAGGGGTGTCTCTACACCTAGCGCCCTAAGATCATACGGTTTTGGGAGTCGTTGGTGGAAAGTTAAGCTAATGGGTAACTCTGAAAAGCCTAAGAAAAGGAGACATTGCACATGTCAAGAAAAAAAAAATATACGAAAAAAAAGAAGCATGAAAATAAATTCATCTGTGCTAAAAAGAAGGTTCTATGAAAAAACTTAAAAAGCAAAAAAAATTTGTTCCTGGTTGTGAGTCAGTGTGCACGGTTTTTGCTCCATGGTAACTAAGTTACGTAAGTATGATGATTTTGGGAAAGTTACTTATGTGGTTATAGTTTGATTTAATGAAATTCATTGGTGAAATGGTAAGGTTGGTAATTGTGAGTTGATTGATAAGGCGTTGATTAGATTTTTGCAAATTTAGTGTTGATAGTCATGATTTGTATCTTGAAATCTTTTGACATAATGGTTGAATAGAATTTTTCTAGAAATCAAACTTTTAGTTTACACGAGGACGTGTAAAAGGCCAAGTGTGGGGGAATTTGATGAGTGCATATTATTCATGTATTTTGATTCCATTATATTGAGTTTTATTGCATGTTTCATGTGTATATGAGCTTATTAAGGTGTTTAATGATTTCAGGAGGAATTGGAGCTGAAATGAGAAAAAAAGGAAAATTACAGGGTTTTTAGCATTAAGTTGGATGCATGGTCTTGGCTTGGGACTTGGATTTTAATGTAGAGCTCTTCCTTAACTTTCCAGAACATCTTGAATCGTCCCAATCGGAGTACGTATGAAGAAGTTATAATCTTTTTACCAAACAGACGTTGAACCTCAAAGTTTGGAAGGTGCAATTTACATAGAAGTCGGTTGGAGCCTCATTTCGACCTTGATACATCCCGAATCTGTCAATTCTCAAAGCATAAAAGTTGTAGATCTCGTCGATATCTTCGTTTTGACAGGTAGCAGGCCTCGTAAGTCCTCCCAGATCAAAAGTTATACTAATTTTACTAAAGGACATCGCAGCAGAAAATGGAAATTCGCCCCAGCGAATTTGAGCGGAAAAATTTGAAAATCTTGGATTTTTGGAAAGTTTCTAAAAGCATATTTTGACAGATTTCTACATAGATTTGGATTGATATTTCTATTAGAATTAGAATATCTTTAGACTAAGATTTATTTCCAAATTGGATTCTATTTCTTTATGGAAACTAGTTATGATTTGTAATTCCTTTTAGGATTTGGATTTCTACTTCTTATAGGATTTAGGACTTTCTCTAGCACTATAAATAGAGGATGAGAGTCAGGGTTTTATGGATTCAATCATCTACTACATTCTCTCATCTACAACATTGGAGGATTGAAGACATGAGCTAAGTTCTTTTTATTCAGTTCTAAGGGATGTTGAACCTTATTTATAATTAATGGTTAATTGAGTATTCATTATTTATTCTTTCTCACATGAATTCATTCTTGATAATCTGATTTAATTTCTGAATGCTATTTGGCTTAACTGATTTGATTTCTGTAGGATTGAGTTGGTTAACAAATATCATATGCTAGATCAAGGAATAATATTACGTGTAATTGATATTGTTTCTAATCACAAGTAGTAATTAGTAATATCTCGATTGTGGACAAGCTTTTGAGTATTGCTATGATTATCGGAAGACAAGTTAAACAATCCGAGCTTATGTGTTTGTTGCTTGGAATAGTCTAATTTCCTAGTTCTTAATCTCGCTATTATATTAAATCTAGAGAGCTTATTCTAGGTTATATAATTGTTAGAATCTTGTGAAGAGCTTGTTTCATTGAAAGTGACAATCTAAGGGAGTTCGAATAGCAGAGCTTGTTGTTACCTAGGGCTATTAGTTTCATTGAAGGGTAAATAATGTTACACTTGATTAATCTATTATTGTAAAAAGGTGATCTTGGAATCAAGAATCAAGCTTTTTATTCATTGTTTATTCTTATTAGTTTATTCTTGTTAATTTAATTAATTAATTCAAAATTCCCTTTTTATTAGAAATCATAAGATCAATATAAAACAAATCACTCTCCGTGGGATCGATCCTTGCTTACTACTGTGCTAATTGTTTAAATTTGTAAAGTGAAAATGAGGTTAATTTAGGAGTGTAAACGACAGCTCCCAAATTTTGGCGCCGTTGCTGGGGAGTGTTATTTGTTTTGTTTATTCTTTGTTTTCATTTATTTTTGTAATTTATTATTTAGTTTTTGTTTTTATTTTATAACTTAATCCTCTCACTCTATTGACTTAAATTTTGTTCAAGAGATAGAGAAAACTGCAGACATAGAAGAAACTCTTGTTCCATCACTTAAAGAGAAAAAGATGGTGGTGCCAAACGAAAATAGGACTTTAAAAGAACTGCATACTCTCGATCTTGATCAATCATCATTTTGTATTGAGTATCCTACTTTAGATGTTGCTTTTGAACTTAACTCTAGACTAATTCATCTTTTGCCTACTTTTCGTGGTCTTACAGGTGAAAATTCATATAAGCATCTAAAGGAGTTCCATGTGGTGTGTTCCACGATGAAAGCACAAGGAGTGGCAGAGGAGCAGATCAAGCTTAGACTTTTTCCATACTCATTAGCAGATTTGGCTAAAATGGTTATACTATCTACCTTACGGATCAATACGATCATGGTGATATGCAAAGGTTATTACGGGAGAGGTATTTTCCCGCATCAAGAGTTACCGATATAAGAAAAGGAGATATGTGGAATCGAGGAGTTCAATGGAGAGAATCTCTATGAGTATTGGGAAAGTTTCAAGAAGTTGTGTTCGGCCAGTCCACCTCATGGAATTGATGAACATTACTTGATCCAAGATTTCTATGAGGGGTTGCTACCAATGGAAAGAAGCATGATTGATGCAAAGAAGTGGAGGAGCACCTGGTAGACAAGACTCGAAGCGTGAAAGAACTTAATTGCAAACATGGCAAACTAACTCACAAAGGTATGGAACTAAAATGGATCACACACCACAAAGGATAAATGGGGTAAGCACAAGAGACTTGAGCAATGATTTTTGAATTAACGGTATACTATAGTTCGACAAATGGCTACAAGGAAGACTTGAGGTTTTCAAAGAAGCTCAACCTCAGTACCACATAGAAAACCAAGAAGTACCTATCAATTCTGTGACATCTATTGAGGATATGTTTAAGGCATTCATGAACCAAACACAACAGTTCATGTGTCAGACACAACAATTCCAAAGGAGAGACAAGAACTTTTGTTCAAGATCCGAGGACCAAGTTGGTCAACTTGCAACCACAGTTGGAAGGTCACTTTCTCAAACTGTTGAAAATGTAAGTGCCATAACATTGAGATGTGGTGCAGAGGATCAACAGCAAGAAAAGTCAATACAAAGCAAGTTCGATAATAGTGAAATAGGCAGCAGTGATGTACTCAAGCACAAATTTCCACCTCTTTCAATTTATGAACCAAAACTACCTTTTCCCCAAGTTCTAACAAGGAATTGGAAAGTTGGAAAGAATGCAACGTGGTATACAGAGTCTAATGAAAAATTCCTTGAAGAAATGGCGAATAGGGAACAAGAACTTAAACATGATAAGGAGTTCACTAGTGGAAACCATTCGGATGTGCTCGAGACTACTGCTAAATTTGAAGAAATCAGGTATTCAAAGTCTGAAAAGGATGAACAAGAGGCAGAGATGGAAGAATTAATAATTCCTACAGATTTCTATAAGGATGACATAGATGATGATACTTTTCATGTAAAGAACAACACACAATGATAAACACCATGGGACCTTTACATGGAATTGGACGACATACGTGTCGATTCAACATATATAAAGTTAAGGGTATCTTGGTAATGTTAATTCTATTTTTTTCTATTGATGTTGTTGACTTATAGTGCGAGAATCTCTTGAGCAAATATATAAGGAGGATTTAAGGGTGGAATGGAGAAAAATCAGGATCGAAAGATGCTCTAATGAAGAATTGAAATTGTTACCAAATCCACTCAAGTACACAAGTCCAATTACATAGGATGAGAAGGATGATGTCAAGCCAATGACAATAAACAAAGGCAGCTGCTTGGGAGGCAACCCAAGATTCCAGATTTGATTTTTCTATCCCTTTACTTTTTAGGTTTTTTATTGCATGTAAGCTAGTAGTATTTTCTTCTTTACATGATTTTCTTACATTGGGGACAATGTAAGGTTTGAGTGTGGGGGGAAGATTTAGGTTTTATTTTATTTAGGAATATTGATCCGATTTTGATGGGGATTTTAAAAAAATTAATGCTTTTGAAAATTTTGATTTCATGATTCTATCTGGCTATGTGTTAAAAGATTAAAATCAAAGATTGAAAATTAATGCTACATTTCAAAATCTATTTAATGCTTAGTTGGTTAATGAATGATGAAGACTAAGCCATGATCCATAGTAACTGATTTGAATTGAATTTGTGATACATGAGTACTTGAATATGAGAAGCATGTTTATTTGGCTAAGTTATTTGTGGAGTTGTCTATGCACATGATTTCATGACTTAGAACTTTTTAACTTGGTTATGTTGTTTTGAGAACCATGTGAAAAAATGATGAATGAAAAAAAAAGAGAAGGAAAAAAATGAAAATTGAAAATCTGCTTCAATGTCCATTGTACAAAATAACTGGGTATCCAAGCCTCGGGAAGCATGATATTCACGCTGAAAAGTGTGATGGATAAAAGCAGCTTGACTAGTCGACTTTTGTGGCCTTTGTTACTTGAATAAGTAAGTCTTAGGGGTGTCTCTACACCTAGCGCCCTAAGATCATCTGGTTTGGGAGTCGTTGGTGGAAAGTTCGCTAATGGGTAACTCTGAAAAGCCTAAGAAAAGGAGACATTGCACATGTCAAGAAAAAAAAAATATACGAAAAAAAAGAAGCATGAAAATACATTCATCTGTGCTAAAAAGAAGGTTCTATGAAAAAACTTAAAAAGCATAAAAAAATTATTCCTGGTTGTGAGTCAGTGTGCACGGTTTTTGCTCCATGGTAACTAAGTTACGTAAGTATGATGATTTTGGGAAAGTTACTTATGTGGTTATAGTTTGATTTAATGAAATTCATTGGTGAAATGGTAAGGTTGGTAATTGTGAGTTGATTGATAAGACGTTTATTAGATTTTTGCAAATTTAGTGTTGATAGTCATGATTTGTATCTTGAAATCTTTTGACATAATGGTTGAATAGAATTTTTCTAGAAATCAAACTTTTGGTTTACACGAGGACGTGTAAAAGGCCAAGTGTGGGGGAATTTGATGAGTGCATATTATTCATGTATTTTGATTCCATTATATTTAGTTTTATTGCATGTTTCATGTGTATATGAGCTTATTAAGGTGTTTAATGATTTCAGGAGGAATTGGAGCTGAAATGAGAAAAAAAGGAAAATTACAGGGTTTTTAGCATTAAGTTGGATGCAAGGTCTTGGCTTGGGACTTGGATTTTATTGTAGAGCTCTTCCTTAACTTTCCAGAACATCTTGAATTGTCCCAATCAGATGCATTATGAAGAAGTTATGATCTTTTTACCAAACAGACGTTGAACCTCAAAGTTTGGAAGGTGCAATTTACACAGCAGTCGGTTGGAGCCTCATTTCGACCTTGATGCATCCCGAATCTGTCAATTCTCAAAGCATAAAAGTTGTAGATCTCGTCGATATCTTCGCTTTGATAGGTAGCAGGCCTCGTAAGTCCTCCCAGATCAAAAGTTATGCTAATTTTACTAAAGGACATCGCATTAGAAAATGGAAATTCGCCCCAGCGAATTTGAGCGGGAAAATTGGAAAATCTTGGATTTTTGGAAAGTTTCTAAAAGCATATTTTGATAGATTTCTACATGGAATTGGATTGATATTTCTATTAGAATTAGAATATCTTTAGACTAAGATTTATTTCCAAATTGGATTCTATTTCTTTATGGAAACTAGTTATGATTTGTAATTCCTTTTAGGATTTGGATTTCTACTTCCTATAGATTTAGGACTTTCTAAGACTATAAATAGAGGATGAGAGTCAGGGTTTTATGGATTCAATCATCTACTACATTCTCTCATCTACAACATTGGAGGATTGAAGACATGAGCTAAGTTCTTTTTATTCAGTTCTAAGGGATGTTGAACCTTATTTATAATTAATGGTTAATTGAGTATTCATTATTTATTCCTTCTCACATGAAATTCATTCTTGATAATCTGATTTAATTTCTGAATGCTATTTGGCCTAACTGATTTGATTTCTGTAGGATTGAGTTGGTTAACAAATATCATATGCTTGATCAAGGAATAATATTACGTGTAATTGATATTGTTTCTAATCACAAGTAGTAATTAGTAATATCTGATTGTGGACAAGCTTTTGAGTATTGCTATGATTATCGAAGACAAGTTAAACAATCAGGAGCTTATGTGTTTGTTGCTTGGAATAGTCTAATTTCCTAGTTCTTAATGTCCGCTATTATATTAAATCTAGAGAGCTTATTCTAGGTTATATAATTGTTAGAATCTTGTGAAGAGCTTGTTTCATTGAAAGTGACAATCTAAGGGGAGTTTAAGATGCAGAGCTTGTTGTTACCTAGGGCTATTAGTTTCATTGAAGGATAAATAATGTTACACTTGATTAATCTATTATTGTAAAAAGGTGATACTGAACTGAAGAACTAAAGCTTTTTATTCATTGTTTATTCTTATTAGTTTATTCTTGTTAATTTAATTAATTAATTCAAAAATTCCTTTTATTAGAAATCATAAGATAAATATAAAACAAATCACTCTCCGTGGGATCGATCCTCGCTACTACTTGTCTTTAATTGTTTAAATTTGTAAAGTGAAAATGAGGTTAATTTAGGAGTGTAAACGACAGCTCCCAAATTTTGACGCCGTTTCCGGGGAGTGTGTGAGACCCCAGATTTTATCAATAAAGATTTAAAATTTTGTCGAAATAATTTTTAATATTATGGTGTGAATTTGAGATAATATTATAGTTGTGGGTAGTATTTATAAATTTTGCAAAGTATGCAAGTGGTTATATTATATTCGATTGGTAGGGAATATTCGGTTTAGCGGAGAATATTCGTATAACTACTCAATCATTGGTGGACCCCCTTAAATGTAATTATTGTCGGATTGAGAAAACGAAAAAATATTTTATTGAAATAACTTGGCGGAAGTTTTACCGTTGATCTTGTTGAACTACTCGGTAGTAAAAGCACATGAGAATACATGTGGTTGCATAAGAAGACGGTATTGATTGATTATCGATGCTTATGTGAGAAGTCACTCGGTTTGATTCCATTATTGTCGATTAATAATATGAATTATTATAGCGATAATGACGTTTTGTTTTATTCAGTATTATTAACGTAATAAAAGCGAAACATCTTTTATATAAAATGAATACTTTATTAAAGTTATTCTATAAATAAAATATATTATATTTTATTATGCATAGTGTTGCATAGTATTTTGCATAGTGTTTTGCATAGTGTTGCATAGTGTTTGCATAGTAAAAATTTTTATATAAATAGAATATATTATATTTTATTTAAAAGATTTTGCTTTAAATATGGACCGTCAGATTAAAGTAAATCAACTGGACCGTTCATGGATTAATTACTATGCATTCTATTTTCCTATAAATAGAAGCTCATTCCTTCATTATTTTCTTACGAATTCATTTGAAACTACAGAGAGAGAAATTATTGAGAGAAGTTTATAGAGAGAAAATCTATAGAGAGAAAAGAAGAAGAGTATTCGGTACTTCACTACTTTGATATCCAAAGTGTCTTTTACGGTAAGGGATATTATTTGTTGTAACCGTAAGGGGTGTTATTCTTTCTTATTCATGAGAGAGAACTTCATTATTCCATTCTTTATTATTACATTGGAATAACTCACATGTCGCTGTGACATACCCTATACTTGGTGAAATCCTCGTTATTCCATTCTTTATTATTCATTGGAATAACTTTGTATACGCAGATACCCTATACATAATCAGATCGTGGTTTACCCTATACTTGGTGACATTCTTCTATTATTATTCATTGGAACATCCACATGCATGTGTTTTACACCGGAATTCGGTTAAAATCTTTATTATTATTCTATTGGAACATCCCATTTACGTGTTTTACAGGACCGGTTCCGTCTTTATCATTCTGTTGGAATATCCTATCTGTGTTTTTTACACGGATCCGGTTCCATCTTTATTATTCGTTGGAACATCCTGTCGGTGTGAATTTCACGACGACGGTTCCGTTATTATTATTCATTTGAATAACACGTCATCACAATCGCATGCGTGGTGATTTCCTTTGTTATTCCATTCTTTATTATACCCGGTTGGTTAAAACTTTGACTTCTATACTCCATGAAATTAGTAGAATATCCTTGATATTTGCGTTTCATTCGAAGATCTTTTCATGAAAATATTTTTACGATCATTCTTGAATTTTACTCTACAAAGCAAATTATCTTGTTGACAATTTGGACGTTACTTAATTCTCGGATAAAATAATTCTTGAACTTGTTTTATTGAATTATTATGTCATTGTCATCATCCTCATGTTATATTATGTTATCTTTGGCTTACGTGCATAGATGAACTTAGTATGATTATGACCGAGGATCATTCGGTATAATCATGGCTTGTTATAAATGATGTGATAAAAGTCCCTCATGGCACTGTAATGCGATGATGGATAGTTTTGGTATGATTATGACCGGGGTGATTCGGTATAATCATGACCATTGATAATTTGATGAAAATCCTTGACCGTGGTACAGGGATGATTAGATATTGTGGTTTATTCATTAAACTGAGTCTTAGTGATAAAAATTTATGAAAACCTTTTAAAACCTAAAAGATAGTAGACTTTATTTTCTACTTGACTCTTTTAATGGATTGCATGTTCACCATAGATTAAACCTGGTTGTTCTATTGTATTTTATCGGTTTAACTTTGTTGAAGGATAATGATAATTTATTACGCATTATCTTAGTCATAATATTTCTTCTTTGGGCTAGTTGAGCTCACCCTTTTCTCTTTCATTCTCTTCGGAAATGAGAACATATATTTGGGGACGAGTCGGGAACAGAGTAATGGTCCGGAGGATAGCATTAGTAGTCCTCACTATTCTGTGAAATAGTGTGATAATAGTTGTAATGAGGACTCCTTTTGAGTTTGTATAATATCTAGTAAACAATATTTGTATTCAAACTCACAGTTTATGTCGTATTGTACACGACAGTTATATTAGTAAGTTGTATTTGAATTTATGTACCATGTAAGTGGCGACCCAAGATGGGTGACGTATACCTAATTTTGGGGGCGTTACAGAGTGTTATTTGTTTTGTTTATTCTTTGTTTTCATTTATTTTTATTATTTATTATTTTGTTTTTGTTTTTATTTTATAACTTAATCCTCTCACTCTATTGACTTAAATTTTGTTCAAGAGATAGAGAAAACTGCAGACATAGAAGAAACTCTTGTTCCATCACTTAAAGAGAAAAAGATGGTGGTGCCAAACGAAAATAGGACTTTAAAAGAACTGCATACTCTCGATCTTGATCAATCATCATTTTGTATTGAGTATCCTACTTTAGATGTTGCTTTTGAACTTAACTCTAGACTAATTCATCTTTTGCCTACTTTTTCGTGGTCTTACGGTGAAAATTCATATAAGCATCTAAAGGAGTTCCATGTGGTGTGTTCCACGATGAAAGCACAAGGGTGTGGCGGAGAGCAGATCAAGCTTAGACTTTTTCCATACTCATTAGCAGATTTGGCTAAAGACCGGTTATACTATCTACCTTACGGATCAATACGATCATGGTGATATGCAAAGGTTATTCTAGGAGAGGTATTTTCCTGCATCAAGAGTTACCGATATAAGAAAGGAGATATGTGGAATCAGGCAGTTCAATGGAGAGAATCTCTATGAGTATTGGGAAAGTTTCAAGAAGTTGTGTTCCAGCAGTCCACCTCATGGAATTGATGAACATTACTTGATCCAGTACTTCTATGAGGGGTTGCTACCAATGGAAAGAAGCATGATTGATGCAGCAAGTGGAGGAGCACTGGTAGACAAGACTCCAGAAGCGGCAAAGAACTTAATTGCAAACATGGCAGCTAACTCACAGCAGTATGGAACTAAAATGGATCACACACCACAAAGGATAAATGGGGTAAGCACAAGAGACTTGGAGCAACAGATTTTTGAATTAACAGCTATAGTTCGACAAATGGCTACAAGGAAGACGCAAGGTTTTCAGCAAGCTCAACCTCAGTACCACATAGAAAACCAAGAAGTACCTATCAATTCTGTGACATCTATTGAGGATATGTTTAAGGCATTCATGAACCAAACACAACAGTTCATGTGTCAGACACAACAATTCCAGCAGGAGACAAGAACTTTTGTTCAAGATCTGAGGGACCAAGTTGGTCAACTTGCAACCACAGTTGGAAGGTCACTTTCTCAAACTGTTGAAAATGTAAGTGCCATAACATTGAGATGTAGTGTGAGAGAGGATCAACAAAGAAGAAAAGTCAATACAAAGCAAGTTCGATAATAGTGAAATAATAAAGAAGATGATGTACTCAAGCACAAATTTCCACCTCTTTCAATTTATGAACCAAAACTACCTTTTCCCCAAGTTCTAACAAGGAATTGGAAAGTTGGAAAGAATGCAACGTGGTATACAGAGTCTAATGAAAATTCCTTGAAGAAATGGCGAATAGGAACAAGAACTTAAACATGATAAGGAGTTCACTAGTGGAAACCATTCGGATGTGCTCGAGACTACTGCTAAATTTGAAGAAATCAGGTATTCAAAGTCTGAAAAGGATGAACAAGAGGAGAGATGGAAGAATTAATAATTCCCTCTGATTTCTATAAGGATGACATAGATGATGATACTTTCCTTGTATCAAAGAACAACACACAATGATAAACACCATGGGACCTTACATGGAATTGGACGCTATACATGTCCGATTCAACATATATAAAGTTAAGGGGTATCTTGGTAATGTTAATTCTATTTTTTCTATTGATGTTGTTGACTCTATAGTGCAGGAATCTCTTGAGCAAATATATAAGGAGGATTTAAGGGCTGGAATGGAGAAAAATCAGGATCTGAAAGATGCTCCTAATGAAGAATTGAAATTGTTACCAGTCCACTTGAAGTACACAAGTCCAATTACATAGGATGAGAAGGATGATGTCAAGCCAATGACAATAAACAAAGGCAGCTGCTTGGGAGGCAACCCAAGATTCCAGATTTGATTTTTCTATCCCTTTACTTTTTAGGTTTTTTATTGCATGTAAGCTAGTAGTATTTTCTTCTTTACATGATTTTCTTACATTGGGGACAATGTAAGGTTTGAGTGTGGGGGGAAGATTTAGGTTTTTATTTTATTTAGGAATATTGATCCGATTTTGATGGGGATTTTAAAAAAAATTAATGCTTTTGAAAATTTTGATTTCATGATTCTATCTGGCTATGTGTTAAAAGATTAAAATCAAAGATTGAAAATTAATGCTACATTTCAAAATCTATTTAATGCTTAGTTGGTTAATGAATGATGAAGACTAAGCCATGATCCATAGTAACTGATTTGAATTGAATTTGTGATACATGAGTACTTGAATATGAGAAGCATGTTTATTTGGCTAAGTTATTTGTGGAGTTGTCTATGTGCACTGATTTCATGACTTAGAACTGTTTAACTTGCTTATGTTGTTGCAGAACCATGTGAAAAAATGATGAATGAAAAAAAAAGAGAAGGAAAAAAATGAAAATTGAAAATCTGCTTCAATGTCCATTGTACAAAATAACTGGGTATCCAAGCCTCGGGAAGCATGATATTCACGCTGAAAAGTGTGATGGATAAAAGCAGCTTGACTAGTCGACTTTTGTGGCCTTTGTTACTTGAATAAGTAAGTCTTAGGGGTGTCTCTACACCAAAGCGCCCTAAGATCATCTCCGGTTTGGGAGTCGTTGGTGGAAAGTTCGCTAATGGGTAACTCGAAAAGCCTAAAGAAAAGGAGACATTGCACATGTCAAGAAAAAAAATATATCTGAAAAAAAAGCATGAAAATACATTCATCTGTGCTAAAAAGAAGGTTCTATGAAAAACTTAAAAAGCATAAAAAATTATTCACGTTTGTGAGTCGGTGTACGCGGTTTTTGCTCACGTGGTAACTAAGTTACGTAAGTATGATGATTTTGGGAAAGTTACTTATGTGGTTATAGTTTGATTTAATGAAATTCATTGGTGAAATGGTAAGGTTGGTAATTGTGAGTTGATTGATAAGACGTTTATTAGATTTTTGCAAATTTAGTGTTGATAGTCATGATTTGTATCTTGAAATCTTTTGACATAATGGTTGAATAGAATTTTTCTAGAAATCAAACTTTTGGTTTACACGAGGACGTGTAAAAGGCCAAGTGTGGGGGAATTTGATGAGTGCATATTATTCATGTATTTTGATTCCATTATATTTAGTTTTATTGCATGTTTCATGTGTATATGAGCTTATTAAGGTGTTTAATGATTTCAGGAGGAATTGGAGCTGAAATGAGAAAAAAAGGAAAATTACAGGGTTTTTAGCATTAAGTTGGATGCAAGGTCTTGGCTTGGGACTTGGATTTTATTGTAGAGCTCTTCCTTAACTTTCCAGAACATCTTGAATTGTCCCAATCGGAGTACGTATGAAGAAGTTATGATCTTTTTACCAAACAGACGTTGAACCTCAAAGTTTGGAATGTGCAATTTACACAGCAGTCGGTTGGAGTCTCATTTCGACCTTGATGCAGAATCTGTCAATTCTCAAAGTATAACAGTTTTAGATCTCGTCGATATATTCGTTTTGATAGGTAGCAGGCCCCGTAAGTCCTCCCAGATCAAAAGATATGCTCATTTTACTAAAGGACATCGCAGTAGGAAATGGAAATTCGCCGCAGCGAATTTGAGCGGGAAAATTGGAAAATCTTGGATTTTTGGAAAGTTTCTAAAAGCATATTTTGAATTAACGGCTATAGTTCGACAAATGGCTACAAGGAAGACGCAAGGTTTTCAGCAAGGTCAACCTCAGTACCACATAGAAAACCAAGAAGTACCTATCAATTCTGTGACATCTATTGAGGATATGTTTAAGGCATTCATGAACCAAACACAACAGTTCATGTGTCAGACACAACAATTCCAGCAGGAGACAAGAACTTTTGTTCAAGATCTGAGGGACCAAGTTGGTCAACTTGCAACCACAGTTGGAAGGTCACTTTCTCAAACTGTTGAAAATGTAAGTGCCATAACATTGAGATGTGGTGCAGAGGATTAACAACAAGAAAAGTCAATACAAAGCAAGTTCGACAATAGTGAAATAGGCAGCAGTGATGTACTCAAGCACAAATTTCCACCTCTTTCAATTTATGAACCGAAACTACCTTTTCCCCAAGTTCTAACAAGGAATTGGAAAGTTGGAAAGAGTGCAACGTGGTATACAGAGTCTAATGAAAAATTCCTTGAAGAAATGGCGAATAGGGAACAAGAACTTAAAGATGATAAGGAGTTCACTAGTGGAAACCATTCGGATGTACGTGCTCGAGACTACTGCTAAATTTGAAGAAATCAAGTATTCAAAGTCTGAAAAGGATGAACAAGAGGCAGAGATGGAAGAATTAATAATTCCTGCAGATTTCTATAAGGAGGACATAGATGATGATACTTTCCTTGTACCAGCAACAACACACAATGATAAACACCATGGGACCTTACACATGGAATTGGATGACGCACATGTCCAGTTCAACATATATAAAGTTAAGGGGTATCTTAGTAATGTTAATTCTATTTTTTCTATTGATGTTGTTGACTCTATAGTGCAGGAATCTCTTGAGCAAATATATAAGGAGGATTTAAGGGCTGGAATGGAGCAAAATCAGGATCTGAAAGATGCTCCTAATGAAGAATTGAAATTGTTACCAGTCCAATTGAAGTACACAAGTCCAATTACATAGGATGAGAAGGATGAAGTCAAGCCAATGACAATAAACAAGGGCAGCTGCTTGGGAGGCAACCCAGGATTCCAGATTTGATTTTTCTATCCCTTTACTTTTTAATTTTTTTATTGCATGTTAGCTAGTAGTATTTTCTTCTTTACATGATTTTCTTACATTGGGGATAATGTAATGTTTGAGTGTGGGGGGAAGATTTAGGTTTTTATTTTATTTAGGAATATTGATCCGATTTTGATGAGGAATTTAAAAAAAATTAATGCTTTTGAAAATTTTGATTTCATGATTCTATCTGGCTATGTGTTAAAAGATTAAAGTCAAAGATTGAAAATTAATGCTACATTTCAAAATCAATTTAATGCTTAGTTGGTTAATGAATGATGAAGACTAAGCCATGATCCATAGTAACTGATTTGAATTGAATTTGTGATACATGAGTACTTGAATATGAGAAACATGTTTATTTGGCTAAGTTATTTGTGGAGTTGTCTATGTGCACTGATTTCATGACTTAGAACTGTTTAACTTGTTTATGTTGTTGCAGAACCATGTGAGAAAAATGATGAATGAAAAAAAAAAGAGAAGGAAAAAAATGAAAATTGAAAATCTGCTTCAATGTCCATTGTACAAAATAACTTGGTATCCAAGCCTCGGGAAGCATCGATATTCACACTGAAAAGTGTGATGGATAAAAGCAGCTTGACTAGTCGACTTTTGTGGCCTTTGTTACTTGTATAAGTAAGCCTTAGGGGTGTCTCTACACCTAATACCTAAGATCATCTGGGTTTGGGAGTCGTTGGTGGAAAGTTCGCTAATGGGTAACTCTGAAAAGCCTAAGAAAAGGAGACATTGCACATGTCAAGAAAAAAAAATATACGAAAAAAAGAAGTATGAAAATACATTCATCTGTGCTAAAAAGAAGGTTCTATGAAAAAACTTAAAAAGCAAAAAAAATTTGTTCTTGGTTGTGAGTCAGTGTGCACGGTTTTTGCTCCATGGTAACTAAATTACGTAAGTATGATGATTTTGGAAAAGTTACTTATGTGGTTATAGTTTGATTTAATGAAATTCATTGGTGAAATGGCAAGGTTGGTAATTGTGAGTTGATTGATAAGGCGTTGATTAGATTTTTGCAAATTTAGTGTTGATAGTCATGATTTGTATCTTGAAATCTTTTGACATAATGGTTGAATAGAATTTTTCTAGAAATCAAACTTTTGGTTTACACGAGGACGTGTAAAAGGCCAAGTGTGGGGAAATTTGATGAGTACATATTATTCATATATTTTGATTCCATTATATTTAGTTTTATTGCATGTTTCATGTATATATGAGCTTATTAAGGTGTTTAATGATTTCAGGAGGAATTGGAGCTGAAATGAGAAAAAAAGGAAAATTACAGGGTTTTTAGCATTAAGTTGGATGCATGGTCTTAGCTTGGGACTTGGATTTTATTGTAGAGCTCTTCCTTAGCTTTCCAGAACATCTTGAACCGTCCCAATCGGAGTACGTATGAAGAAATTTAGATCTTTTTACCAAACATACGTTGAACCTCAAAGTTTGGAAGGTGCAATTTACACAGCAGTCGGTTGGAGTCTCATTTCGACCTTGATGCATCCCGAATCTGTCAATTCTCAAAGTATAACAGTTTTAGATCTCGTCGATATATTCGTTTTGATAGGTAGCAGGCCCCGTAAGTCCTCCCAGATCAAAAGTTATGCTCATTTTACTAAAGGACATCGCAGTAGGAAATGGAAATTCGCCGCAGCGAATTTGAGCGGGAAAATTGGAAAATCTTGGATTTTTGGAAAGTTTCTAAAAGCATATTTTGACAGATTTCTACATGGAATTGGATTGATATTTCTATTAGAATTAGAATATCTTTAGACTAAGATTTATTTCCAAATTGGATTCTATTTCTTTATGGAAACTAGTTATGATTTGTAATTCCTTTTAGGATTTGGATTTCTACTTCCTATAGGATTTAGGACTTTCTCTAGCACTATAAATAGAGGATGAGAGTCAGGGTTTTATGAATTCAATCATCTACTATATTCTCTCATCTACAACATTGGAGGATTGAAGACATGAGCTAAGTTCTTTTTATTCAGTTCTAAGGGATGTTGAACCTTATTTATAATTAATGGTTAATTGAGTATTCATTATTTATTCCTTCTCACATGAAATTCATTCTTGATAATTTGATTTAATTTCTGAATGCTATTTGGCTTAACTGATTTGATTTCTGTAGGATTGAGTTGGTTAACAAATATCATATGCTAGATCAAGGAATAATATTACGTGTAATTGATATTATTTCTAATCACAAGTAGTAATTAGTAATATCTGATTGTGGACAAGCTTTTGAGTATTGCTATGATTATCAGAAGACAAGTTAAACAATCCGAGCTTATGTGTTTGTTGCTTGGAATAGTCTAATTTCCTAGTTCGTAATGCTGCTATTATATTAAATCTAGAGAGCTTATTCTAGGTTATATAATTGTTAGAATCTTGTGAAGAGCTTGTTTCATCGAAAGTGACAATCTAAGGGAGTTTTTGCAGCAGAGCTTGTTGTTACCTAGGGCTATTAGTTTCATTCAAGGGTAAATAATGTTACACTTGATTAATCTATTATTGTAAAAAGGTGATCCGAATCAAGAATCAAGCTTTTTATTCATTGTTTATTCTTATTAGTTTATTCTTGTTAATTTAATTAATTAATTCAAAATTCCCTTTTCATTAGAAATCATAAGATAAATATAAAACAAATCACTCTCCGTGGGATCGATCCTTGCTTACTACTGTGCTAATTGTTTAAATTTGTAAAGTGAAAATGAGGTTAATTTAGGAGTGTAAACGATAACTCCCAAGTATGTGGTTAAGGGTCAACGGTTTACTAGATAAACTATATCTGTGACAAATCCTAAGTATATATTTAGAATGTCAACGTTCGGTTAGAAAACCCTAGCGATTGATAAGAAACCCTAACGATAGGACCAAAAACCCTAATTTCAGTTCCGGGAATTTTAAACCCTAATTCGGAATATTAAAATCCTAATTTGGGAATTTAAATGCAATGTATAAGGCTTTTGTTTATTAATTAGAATCTAATTAAGGATAACCCTAATGATTAATTAGAAACGGGCTTTGCTTTATTTGCAAGTTCAGTCTTTTTTTGTTTTTGTTCAAACCTTTCTTATGGTTGGCTATAAACCTATCAAGTTCCCAGAGGGTCTCGGTATCGAAACTATCGATGTCCACTTCTATCTCATCATCATGTTGACAAAGAGATGAATTCCACTTCTTTTACGATCAGACGACATACTCGACTTTTCAAATTTGACAAACTTTGCAAGTTTGTGTTAAGTTTTAGTTTTCAATTTGGGTAGCACGTGTGTTTGGGCGATGAGCTCTTGACTTTTTGTCGCCATGGGGCCCACAGGTGTTTCCGAATTTCAAATTGCTGACGTACATATTTAATTGGTTGCCACTCGTGGGCTGCTCAATGTGGGCTCATTCCGGATGTTGGGCCCATATGTTGGCTAATCTGTAATGGGCTCACTTGTTTTTGATGTAATTTTATGGTGTTTTCATTTGCCTAGTCTTGGGGTGTACAGTATTATGTAATTAGACTAGACAATTATAATTGTGCAAAATGAATTTAAAAGAAGCACTCCAAGCGTTAATAAATAATTTTTTTATTGATGTATTTTGACCCCCCATATAAAATTGTTCTGGTTCCGCCAGTGTAATTACTTAATACTTTATCACGTGTTGAAGACTTAAAAGTCTAAGACCATGAGATTTAGAGTAAAACATATAGTAATAATTAGTAATTACCCTTATGTCACTATTATTAGGGCAAAGGTGCAAAAATGCCCCCGATGTTTACACGGATGTCCCACTTCCACCCTAAACTATTTTTTTTTCCAAAAGTACCCTTAACGTTGTAAAGAGCAGGCCACCCGTGCCCCTGCTTTCAACAGACCAGCCATCTGGACTAACTCTGTTTACACGTGTATATTTATTGCTGATTTGGCACTTCACGGTCAAAAGAACAAAAAAGCCCTAATCAGTTCTTCAAAGAGAGACGAAATCGAGGAGAAGAAGACGCGAGACTTCAAGAAGGTGAACTTGAAGTCCAGTTCGACAAGAAGAAGAAACGACATGGCTTACTATTCGTCATCATCTTCATCATCTGCAGGTCTCTAGAAACTCTAAAAGCCACACCGCCATATTCTTGAACAGCGAGAGAGCTTACAGAGAAATCTTTTGGGTTAATATCAAGTAAGTTCATCCCCCGCTCTCTCTTTTTCTAACAATCACCAATCGCCTAAACCCGGAAAACCAACATAACTAATTCGCTCTAATTTTCATCAATTTCAATTTAAAAAATGAGTGTGAATGAAACAAATAGTGAAAAAAAGATACCCAGATTCTAAGGTCGAGATTCAAGCCATAGGAGATGGCCATTGAGTCAAGGTCGAAACCATCCAAGTTCTTCCAGAACTCAAACCCAAACTAATTTGAGAATGGGTGACTTCCATTAATTCGTAAGGAGTTGTAATTTTATCCGATTTTTGAAGCTACTGAAGCCATTCCCTCTGTTTTTTTCTCTATTCTCTTTGTTTCTCTCTCTTAAATATGTAGTGGAGTAATATTATGCTCGAAGTTGATGGAGTTTAACAATAGATGATACTAATGATCTTTACTGAGTTGCCTTCTCAAGAAAATAAAAGGACAAATTTTCCGAGAGAGAGAAATGATACGCCAGATCCTTTGGTTCTTTAGAGAGAGAAGGTGAATAAATTTCGAGAGAGAAATGAAAGGAGGAGAAAGAAGACCAAATTTGCAGTAGCAATAGTTCGTGTAATCGGCAAGAACGGAGAGAGAACAGAGAGAGAGAAAAAGGGAGAAGAAAGGAAGAGGAAGAAGAAAGAACGGAGAGAGAAAAAGGGAAAAGAAAGGAAGAGGAAAGAGAAAGAAGAAAGAGAAAAAAAAATTATTTTTTGCTCCAATCGGCAAATTTTGTCTACGATGTTCGCTTCGTTTGCCCCGGTGGCAAGTCCATTAAAGGGAGGGGCATAATTGAAATTTGAATTTTGTAACGTTAAGGGTACTTTTGGAAAAAAAAAAATAGTTTAGGTGGAAGTGGGACATCCGTAAACATCGTGATTATTTTGCACCTTGCGCTTTATTATTATGTTAAATGAGAAGTACCGTGGAGCATCATATCCGAAATTTAAAGATACTCAAATTTGGGGGCATCACAAATTGGACCGGAATAATTAGTTGCCACAAAGCTAGAAGCCATGTATCCTCCAAAGTTACGGTTTAAAAATAATAAAGAACAACTTGTAATAAAGTTACGGTTGGAGAATTATTATTTCCACAAGTAAAATATGATATTTTTACAAAATCTCTTTTATACAAATGTGAAACCTATTTATTATTCATGTTAGAGAGACATTATGAAACTATTACTTTTACTTGTGAAAATATCAATTCTCTAAGAAATTTACATCAGTTTTGAATCTTAGTGTATCACAAATTGTCCCTGAAAAGAATTAAATGAGAATTTTTTTAGAACAGAGTTTTAGCTTTCGTAGTTAAAGTTCTTGTCCTTGAAACTAATATTTCCCTATGTTTTTTGGGAATATTTGTTTAGGTGTTTTTAAATCTTACAAAATAAATCAGAGTTAGTACTTACTCCTTACTACTGTCTCTTAAAAACTCAGATGAGACAAAATCAAGGAAATAGCTATTTTCTTACTTTAAAAAAAAAGTAAAATCTAGAAATTAAAACAAAATTATTTTATTTTTGATTTGCTTTTCCAACTGAGACTCCTTATATATTAAACATTACAATTAACCAATTTAAAAAACATTGTAACAAATATCTTTTGATCTCCTTTATTTTTGAAGCATGAAAATCCAAAATTGGAAAAACTTGCACAAAGAGCTGTCAACATAAATGTGAGTGAGATCTTATAAAAATATTATTTTTTTCCTTGTAAAAAATAGTAATACCCAAAAAAAAACATAGTGTGGAATAAACTAAGCCCTTGCTTCACGTTGATAAAAAGTAAAATGAAACAATGTCTGAGCACTCCAACATAATATCTAAGATTACATGCATGTAACCCATATAATCCTCGAAAGTTACAGTTTAAAATATGAAATTATTATTAATTTTTAAAATTAATTAAAGATATTTTAATTTAAACTTAAAATTTCTATAGATTATTTTAATTTTAATTTATACAATAATGAATATTGTAAACTATTTAAGAAGTATTATTCATTGTTTATAATTTTTAACGAACTATCTCAATTATTAGTTTGAAAATATCTCAAATTAACTTTTAAAATTAATAATGATCTTATAATTTGAAAACGGATGTGGTATAGGGTTTATTAAACTTAATAAAGATTTTATATAAACTACAAAAGTAATAAAAGTAACAATTTAAATGAAAAATTACAACTGTATCAAGAATTGCTTCTTTTTCTACTCCTTATTAAACATTGTAATATAATATATATATATATATATATATATATATATATATATATATATATATATATATAGTATATGACCGTGCCTAAAAGGCACGACATAAAAAAATTAAATTAAAATTTGAAAAATATTACATTATCTAAAGACACATACCACCACAATTCACCATACTACCATAACAATTAATACATACTCAATCATCAAAACATGTCCAACTACCAAAACATCAAGCTAGTTGGTACTAATTTCCAAAAAAATCGGTAGAATTTCCTTTAAAAATAGATATCTAAAAAATTCTAAACCTGTCTACAAAACTTACAATCATCAATACATATCCAAACCACCAAAAAAACTATTATTCCATACTAAAAAATCATCATAACCATGTATAATCAGTTAACTTTACAAAAGACGTAACACACAAAATACACACAATCATCAACACATATCTAACAACCAAAATATCAAGCTAGTCGCTACTAATTTCAAGAAATTTCGACAAAGTTTCCTTTAAAAATAGATATCCAGAAAAATTTAAACCTGTTTATGTGACGCCCCCAAAATTAGGTATACATCACCCATCTTGGGTCGCCACTTACATGGTACAGAATTTAAATACAACTTACTAACATAACTCTGTGCAGGTATACAATACGACATAAAGCGTGAGTTTAAATACAAATATAAATCTACTAGATATTATACAAACTCAAAAAAGGAGTCCTCATTAATTATTATCACACTATTTCGCGTAATAGTGAGGACTACTAATGCTATCTTGTGACCATCACTCGCTTCCCCGACTCGTCCCAAACTATATTCTCATTTCCGAATAGAATGTTGAAAGAAAGGTAAGCTCAACTAGCCCAAGAAGAAATATTATGACTAAGATAATGCAGAATAAATTATCAATAGTCTTCAACAATGTTAAACCGATAAAATACA
The DNA here is from genome assembly GCA_020205615.1 of Panax quinquefolius. Lineage (NCBI taxonomy): Eukaryota > Viridiplantae > Streptophyta > Magnoliopsida > Apiales > Araliaceae > Panax > Panax quinquefolius. The sequence goes on from CM035151.1 coordinate 31,191,077, forward strand.
ATAGACAACCGGTTTAATCTGCAATGAATATCAATCTATTAAAAGAGTCAAGTAGAAAATAAAGTCTACTATCTTTAGATTTTAAAAGGTTTTTCATCATGTTATAGTTGAGACTCACTTTAATAAATATTCCACATCATCGAATCACCCCCGCACTACTACCAAGGATATTCTTTAGTATCACGACCACAATTATTCATGCACTACGGCCAAGAATATTTGTGTATTCATTAATGGTCATGATCATGCCAACAATCGTCCATCAATGCACTACTACCACCGAGGATTTTTACCACATCATTTGTAACATTACTACCGTGATTATACCGAATAGTCTCTCGGTCATAATCATATCAAGTCCATCTATGCACTCTGTGCCATGATGACTTTTAAAAAATATAAACATGAGGATGATGACAATGATATAAGAATTCAATAAAACAAGTTCAAGAATTATTTTATCCAGGAATTATTAACGCCCAAATTATCAACATGATCATCGCTTTTGTAGAGTAAAATTCAAGAATGATCGGAAGAATATTTTCATGAAAAGATCTTTGGATGAAACGCAAATATCAAGGATATTCCACTAATTTTATGGAGTATAGAAGTCAAAGTTTTAACTAATTGGGTATAATAAAGAATGGAATAACAAAAGAAATCACCATGCATGCGATAGATCCATGCAGACGAGTTATTCCAGCAGAATAATAAAGAAACGGAACCAGTGTCGTGGTGAAATTCACACCAAGCGGGATGTTCCAATGTAATAATAAAGATGGAACTAGATCCGGTGTAAAACACATGATGGGATATTCCAACAGAATAATAAAGAGCGGAACCGGTCGGGTGTAAAACACACAGCACGAGGATGTTCCAACAGAATAATAAAGACGGAACCGGTCAGGTGTAAAACACACGCATGTGATGTTCCAAATGTAATAATAATAAAGGCGGAACCAGTCCGGTGTAAAACACATGCATGTGATGTTCCAACGAGAATAATAGAAGAATGTCACCAAGTATAGGTAAACCACATTATACTGAGGTTATTCCAATGTAATAATAAACAATGGAATAACAACAGTTCTCTTCATGAATAAGAAAGAATAACACCCCTTACATTTGGTAGGAGATTGAATCTCGCTGCTGACAGTGTAGTAACAAAATACTCTTCTTCTTTCTCTCTTATTCTCTCTATACTTCTCTCTCTCTATAGCTTGAATGAATTCGTGAAAAATAATGAAGCCTCAGGCCTCTATTTATAGAAGATTTCTAGCTTAGCACCGCCTTAAATGTGAAAAGGCAAGTGGCTCGACGAATTTGGTTCGACCTTTGTAATGTGAAACGACAAGTGGTTCGGCGCTGTAATGTGAAACGACAAGTGGTTCGACGTCGGTAAAGGTAATTACTATTAACGAAGGTAAATACTATTGACGAAGGTAAATACTATTCACAAGGGTAATTACTATTAACGAAGGTAATTACTATTGACGAAGGTAAATACTATTCACAAGGGTAATTACTATCGACGAAGGTAATTACTATCGACGAAGGTAAATACTATTCACAAGGGGTAATTACTATTGACGAAGAGACTCTTAGATGATGACATATAGGCCCCCATAAAATAATCAAACTTACCACAAATCATTTTATTTTTCATCAACACATATTTAATCTTTCAACAATTATTAATCATTTATAACTTGTCGTCTCAATTATTGATTTTATACTATAACATATTATATGAGATGATCTTGTGACAATAATTGAATCAATAATATAATAGATATGATGCAAAGAATTATTGTAGCAATAATTGAGCATAGGTGAGTGACTTCTCACGTAAGCATCAATAATCAATCGTGTGCTACTACGCAACTACGGCAGTATTCATTGTACTTTTACCATAGGGTAGTTCAACAGCTTTTAACGGTAACACCTCCGCCGTATTTTTATAAAATATTTTTGTCGCTTTCTCAATCCGACAATAATTACATTATGGGGTCCACCAATGATTGAGCCATTGTATTTAATATTCCTAACAAAAAGAATATTCCCTGACCAAACGAATATTTTATAACAACTTGCATACTTTGCAAAATTTATAAATATTACCCACAACTATAACATTATATCAAATTTATTCCATAATATTCAAAAATAATATTTATAGAAAAATTCATCTTTATTTATAAAAGCTGGGGTCTTACAGTTTACAAAACTTACAATCATTCATACATTTCCAAACCACCAAAAAAACCATCATTCCATACCCAAAATCATCATAACCAAGTATAATTAGCTAACTTTACAAAAGGCAGAACACAAAAAATACATACATGCAGACAATAGAGAAACAACATGTTGAGCATAAGACCCTTTACTTTACAGCTTACACCAAGTATATTCTTTACAGCTTACATCATGTATCATTCAATATATACCTAAAAATATTTGAATTTTAAAAGTTATCGAAATATATGAGTTAAAATAAAACAATTATAAAAAAAGTAAGAACACGATAAAAAAAATAATATTAATTGAGACAAACCAAAAACATGTTGACAAATCAAACGTTGTACATTATAATGTACTTAAATTTTTTTAAAATTCAATAACATCCAAAATCATTGTCAAAACAGAGAGAAAAGAATAGGATTAAAAGTGATACCAGTTAGCACTCTTTATATTTTGTTCCTTGGCTAGAAAAGGTTGATTTTTTTTTCTCCTTCAATTTGGCATTCTCCAAAGTATCATACCTTTTTTTCCTCCGTCTGGTAAGAAAACGCTACTTAAAAGAAAAAAAAAAGAGCAGAAAAAATGAATGAGAAATAGGTGTAAGGATACACTACCTCACGTATACGGAGACAATTTAGTTCATACTCATTGCGAATTACAACTCCTACATTATTCTGACGAAGTATTCGAAACTCAGAGGCAAAAAATGTTGAATAGTAAATAAGTTGGTAAAAAGATAAGATAAAAAGTAAAAAAATGATGAGTAAGAAAAAAATATCATACAGTATTTTCGAGGTCGTCATCCATCTGTCACGACATTAATGAAAATAAATTAAAATAAATAAGTTATTAAAAAAATCAATAAAATTTATTTAGAGAGAGTTAATCAGATAATAAACTTACACCACCAAATATAACAACATCATCCATTGGTCGATGATTGTGCAGTTGAAACGGTTGTAGCTACACAGTAAATTTCAATTACATAATATACATACACAAAAGTACATACACATTCAATTTCCAGAACCAAAATTAAGGAAAAAGACAACCTAAATTACCCTACAAATTTCACAAAATGAACACTCAATAATAACCAACTCAACATCTAATCCATCCTAACATTCAGAATAAAAAAAACATATTTCATCATAACTATAAACCTATTTTAACCTAACATTCGTGTGCTACTGGTGTGAAAGAGAGACACAGAGAGATAGAGAGAACACAAATTAAACACCCATTGTAAAAAAAATTGTTGCGTCTGCAACTTTTAGTTTTATTTTGATGATAACAATAATTAGTAAATAAATTAATTAAAAGGGTAGAATCCTCTCCATAGGATTTATATTATAATTGTTTTAATTATCTTATTTAGTTTGACCAAAAATATTTTCTAAATCTTATTTAATTGATTTTATTGATCTTGATGTTTTAATATATTAAATCAATTGGGTCATGCATTATGGGACAAAACTCATATGTTGATTATCAAATGCTTGTTTGACCGAATTTGAAAAGAAGATGGAAATGTTGATTAAATCATTTTTGACATATGGGCATTTATATTTATTCTCAAACTAATTTTATTATTTAAATATCTCAAAAATTATTTTATTTCAAAATTGTCCAAAATTACTTATTATATTTATATATAAAATATATTATATATATATATATATATATATATTATAAGTTTTATATTATTATATATTTAAAAACCGTATATATATATATATATGTCATATAATGTGCAGTATGTTTTATATATATAAGATGTTTCCTATATCATTTATATATATATATATATATATATATATATATATTAGTTACCGTTAGTTTATAAGTACTAAACTATATATATATACTAACTATATTATATATATATATATATATATATATATATATAAACCATGCATCATAAACATTATACATATTATATATATCCGTATATTATATTATAGATAACCATGCATGCATGCCCCTATATTATTATATATATATATATATATACATATACTAAGTATGCATAGTACTGGCAATTTTTTTGTAAAACCGTGTGACTTCTATTTTGGGACATGACTTGTTTTTTTTTCATTCAACCACTTTGACCGGAATTAATACATTGAACAAATAATGCATGCATATGCATAATAAATATATACATATTAAATGTGTAAATGCATGCTTGCTAAAATCGTGTATATGTGCTTTATATATATAACATGCATGACATGCATTCCTTTCAAAATATGCTGGCAAATTAATTGCTCTTAAGAACATGTGGTCAATGAAGAATAAATGCAATGTAGTTTGATTTTGGCCTAGGCGGAAATTTATAGGCGGACTATTTGGCAATCCATGATTCATCTTTTCATCCAAACCGTTCATTTCAAAATTGATCATCTCAACCATTAATTTTAAATCAGATTTCAAAAATTACCATTTTACCCATGACTTCAAAAATCTATAAATAGGAGAGCATTTCTTTCCTTTTCATTTTACCAATTCACTTTCAAGAAAAGATTTCTCTTCTACATACTCTATCTCTAAGAAGCTTTTTTTTTCTCTACTTATCAAAGTTCTAATCATTTGAGAAGAGAAAAATTGGCCTAAGCAAATTGAGATAAGTGGTTTGATTTATTTATTTGAATTATCTCTTGCTTATTTATATTTATAGATATACGAATATAAATTGTTCTACACAATTCTATATATCTATATTTCATCTATTTATCAAATAAAAGGATACTTGGGCGCCCATGAAAATACGGAATAAACTCTCTACGGAGAGGAATCAACCGCACGATTCCTTATAGTCTTGATAACCTTTTATTGATATTATTTATATAAATATCATAAAATAGATACGACCTTGATAGCTCAAAACAACACCGAGATCTTGCTCCAAAAGAGTAGTCATCCGAACCGGATTTGAGAATCGTAGTGATCTATTGAAAATATTTATATAAATATCAATTGTGAAAATTATAAATTTCGTTATACTTGATGCATAAAGGCTCACGGAGATAAATCTCTACGGAGAGGAATCAACAAATCACGATTCCTTATAGTTCCAAGTGACATTATTTATAAAAGTTCACATAATAGATAAAATATTGTTATATATTATCCGAAAGTTAAACAAATAATATTTGTTATATCAAGTATTGCTTAAGCGATTTATTTATTATACTTGATATTTGTCATCACAAGTATTTGTTCATAAATTCATTTATTCATAAAATACTTGTTGCATATTATAAAAGTTATTTAAACTTTTATTTCACAAACTTAAGTGAATATATCTGCTTAAATAGAAGCATATTTGATTCAAGGTTTAAAATAACTTATTTGCTTACTCAGAAGCATTCTCACTCTAAAAGTTATTTAAACTTAAAGTGACTTTTTCTTTACTCCATAAAGAATTAATACTTCTTTATAAATTTACATTAAATTATATATCTGCTTAAACAGTAGCATTTTTGAGTAAAAGCTGAAATTGACTTATTTGCTTATTCAAGAAGCATCTTTTCACACAAAATATAAAAGTTATTTAAACTTTTATAAGATTGCATAATTTACATATTTGCTTATATAGAAGCACTATTGATCAAAGCACAAATTATTATCTGCTTACTAAGAAGCATATTTTCTCAAGTATAAAAGTCTTTGAACTTTTATAAATACATTTGCTCTTTAATTATTATCTGCTTATTTGAGAAGCATCAATTTGTACTAAATTCTTATCTGCTTATTTGAGAAGCATATTGTTGTAATATCATTTGTAAAAAGGAGAAAAGGTCAGAGTTAGTTTATTTTATATACCTACGAGAAAGACGAGTAATTCTTCGACCAATACCAGAGTCTTAGAGAGATCAGCGGGAAGTTGGGTCTCTAGTGTACTTGTGAGGTGAGGAAGAGGCTGTTGTTTCAAGACCAGATGATCATAGAATAGAACTGAACTCAAAAGAAGTACAACTAAGCTTGAGGAGGGAGCGGGGAGCTTGATGTCCAATATAGATTAGTTGGGAACAGTTGGAAGTTTGACTATAAAATTTTGTAAAGGCTTCTCCGCCTGTTGAAGGAGTTTTTATTACTGATAGTTATAGGATCTCAAGTCCTGGAGAGGAGCTTGAGACTGGACGTAGCAGCATACCCGGGATGTATGTTGTGAACCAGACAAATCTCTGTGCATTGTGAGATTGAATTTTTACTGTCTTGCATATTAATTCCTAACACTGCAAATTAATTATACAAAAAATCAAAAAAGGCCTAAGATAATTTTTAATCTGTAATAATCTATTCAACCCCCCCCCCCCCCTTCTAGATTATTATTGGACTTTCAAAAATAAATTTAAAAACCCAAAGTTAAACTAAAGCTGTCGGAAATAGATAAGAAGACTTATGATGAACCGTTCTGAATTTTTAACTGAAGCTATTAGAAAACTTAAGTTAAAGATTTCAAGGTATAACTGATACTAATGGTTGATTCACTTGATAAAAATTTCATGGTAAAAACAATTTTAATTTACACCACAACTCAGTTGATTCGTACATATAAAAAAGAAAAATTAGACCCAATACATGGTAAGAGGTTTTTACAGTTTAAAAATATGAAATTATTATTAATTTTTTAAAATTAATTAAAGACATTTTAATTTAAACTTAAAATTTCTATAGATTATTTTAATTTTAATTTATACAATAATGAATATTGTAAACTATTTAAGAAGTATTATTCATTGTTTATAATTTTTAACGAACTATCTCAATTATTAGTTTGAAAATATCTCAAGTTAATTTTAAAAATTAATAATGATCTTATAATTTAAACGGATGTGGTATAGGGTTTATTAAACTTAATAAAGATTTTATATAAACTACAAAAGTAATAAAAGTAACAATTTAAATGAAATAATTGCAACTGTATCAAGAATTGCTTCTTTTTTCCTACTCCTTATTAAACATTGTAATAATATATATATATATATATATATATATATATATATATATATATTCCTTAAATTTCAAAGTCCAGGAAAATCCAAAATTCAAAAAACTTGCACGACCCGCCGTCAACATTATAGAGAAGACTTGGAGTCACTTGAAAGAATACAAAAAAATTGGAAAAAATAATACCGTGTGGAGCACCCTATCAACGTTCACGTCATAAGAAGACTTGGTGTCAATAACATATTTATGTACATTTTCATTTCTATTTTTTTAATTTATTTATTAAAATTAAAAAAATAAATTTCAACGTTAAAAACAACTACAATAAAACATCAAAGACAATATGAAAGAAAGTAGGGGCTTCAACCCACTCTTTATTAAAAGAATATCATAATGAAAAAACATTGATTCATGTTTTGAGGGGCTAATAGTATACTCTTTTTGTGCCTTAATATAAGATTTTTTAGAATTGTGCACGAGTATTAAAAAAATGATTGTATAATATTAAATATAATATTAAATGTCTATATATACATCAGTGTGGCCGGTACCGAAGTTTTTCAGGCCTCAATGAAAAAAAAAATAGGTCTTTTACTTAATTCTTTATTAACATAGGTATAAAAAAAACTAAGAACTTTTCATGAACAAAAGAGCATTAATACGAAAGAATATCAAATATAATAACCGACTATTTCAATATTTTTTTTTCATTTTCTTTTTTCAGATCCAGACATACTTTTTATGAGCCATGATGAATTAAAATTTAAAAATCTGCAAAATTCCAGCATAATCTCGTGATTATCTATAAATTAATTATCAAATAGGGCCTCCTTTATAATTATTAAGAGTCAAACACTACTCCCAAACAATTAAAAAAACTCAAAAGAGATTAAAATTTTCACTTGATTCATAATAGCATAAACAAATCTACTCAATTAGTCATCAAACCCAGTTAAATTAAACAATGCTTCTAAATCTCATAAACAAAACAATTAATTTCAAAACCCTAAAAAATAGAATTAATACATGAAATTAGCTTGAAATTTATGAGAAGGAATACTGGAATAACATTTAACACTTGAGCCTTCTTTTAAGTATTCTATTTAAGTAATGAAATGAAGAGAATATTTAAGGGGGGCCCTAAAAGTTTCAGGGCTAAAAGCCGGGCACTGGGCTTTAGCCTGGTAAATCTTGAGCCTCATGGGCCCAAGTGCTAATTAGGGTTCACATGACCTAATTGAATTAAATGCACAATTAGGGTTCCATGATCTCATTAAATGTGCAAAGTAGGATTCACATAACCTAATCGAATGAAGACGAAAAAGTCAGAAATAAATGTGCTAGACCCGAGAGAAGCCTCCACGTGTCCCGAGGCAGAAGACTCGTGGAGGCGGCTCGTTTTGGGAATTGATTGAGGGATTGGATTGGTGGCTAGAAGGACATGGCAATATGGACATTATTTTAATGACTAAAGAGTATTTCTGGAATTTCTCTGAAAATATATGCCTAACATGTGACTACTTAATTCCAGGAAACTCTATAAATACCCCTTCCATTCTAGGAAGGGGAAGGACTCTTTTGGTGACCTAAGGCTTGGATATTCCACCTAAAAGCACTAAAGGGTTTGGACCTCTCTTCAGACACAGGACTTGGACTCTTGGAAGATCAAAGGACCTGGACATTCTCTCTCAACACTCAGGAAGACTCTTGGAATCCCAATAACCCTAACAAGGTTTCCGAATTCTAGGAGTGGAAGGACTCAAGAAGAATGCTCTTGGGATCCCAATAACCCTAACACAGTTTTTGGATTATAGGAGTTCTGCCACACGTCATTGGAGTAATCACCCACATGTCATTCTCCCCTCTTCAATCAATCAATCAATTCTGGGCTTTTCATGAATTTCTCTCCTCCTCAGCCAACACGAAACCCTAACTGGCAAGGCACGATTTCCTTGCCCACAAGCCCTTATATTGGGAAAAAAAATATTATTTATTGGGCAAAAAATAGTGAGAGAACCAAAGTAATATTTAATACTTGGGGTAATATTGGAAACTAAGTTGTGACACCCCCAAAATAGGTATACATCACCCATCTTGAGCCGCCAAATACATGGTACAGAATTTAAATACAAACTTCTTTGATACATTACGACAAAACGTAACTAAGAGTTTCAACACGGAAAATGTCTCGTAGAGAGTATACAAACTCAAATAAAGTTCTCATTATAATTATTATTACACTATTTCACATAATAGTGAGGACTACTATAGCCACCTATCTGGACCGTCACTCCGTTCCCCGACTAGTCCCAGCTATATTCTCATTTCCTAAAGAGAACAATGAAAGCAAAAGGGTGAGCTCAACTAGCCCAGTAAAAAATATTATGACTAAGATAATGCAGAATAAATTATCGTTAGCCTTCAACAGTGTTAAACTGATAAAATACAATAAACATCAAGTTTAACTGCAGCGGAACAAGCAATCCATTAGAAGAGTCAAGTAGAGCATGATATCTACTATCTTCTATGATTTAAAATTTTATCATCAATTTTATTGCTGGGACTCAGCTAAATAAATAATCCACATCATTGAACTATCCATGCACTACGGGCCAAGGATATTCATTTTTATCACCAATGGTCATGATTATACCAACAACTGTCCATCAATGCACTACGGGCCAATGATGACTTTAACCATATCATTTGTAATATTTTGGGTCATGATTATACCGAATGATCCCTGGTCATAATCATACCAATCAATAGTCCATCTATGCACTACGGCCAAAGATGACTTTCATCATAATATAAGCATGAGAATGATGACAATGATATAAGAATTCAATTAAATGAGAGCAAGGATAAATTTTAAAGATTTTTAATTCAATTTATCCAGAATTTAATAATGTCCAAATTGTCAACATGATACTGTTTTGTGGAGTAAAATTCAAGAATAATATTGTATCAAAAATGATTTGGACCGAAAAAAAATTAATTTTTGTTATGAATAGTACTCCGGGTGAATAGTAACTGGGTGAATAATATCCCATGAATAGTAATTCGGGAATAGTACCCCGTGAATAGTAATCTGACATAAAAAGGTTAAAACTTATCAAGAATGCTCAGAATAATATTTCCATGAAAAGATACTGGATGAAGCGTAAATATCAAGGATATTCTACTAATTTCATGGACTATAAAAGCAATACTTAACAACATGAGTGTAGAATTCAGAATCTGAAACGAAATAATATTACTTACATACTACAGAGTATGGAAGAAAATATTATTTCATACGAATATTGAACAAAAATAATATTCCTATATGAATACGAAAGAAATAATACCCCTTACCTTAGTAGGAATTTGGCTACTGAAATAGTGTAGTAACAGAATACTCTTCTTCTTTCTCTCTGATTCTCTCTCTATAGAATTCTCTTGTGAGTCGTAGTGAATTGGTGAGAATGAAAGAAAAATTAAGCTTCTATTTATAGAAGATTTCTAGCTTAGCCCTTGTAATGTGAAAAGGCAAGTGGCTTGACGACTGGTGATATGAAAAGAAAAGTGATTTGACGCTTGTAATGTGAAATAACAAGTGGTTTGACGCCTGTAATGTGAAACGACAATTGGTTCGACGCCTGTAATGTGAAACGACAATTGGGTCGACGCTTGTAATGTGAAACGACAATTGGTTCTACGCCTGTAATGTGAAACGACAATTGGTTCGATGCCTGTAATATGAAATGGCAAGTGGTTTGACGTCTGGTAAAGGCAATTACTATTGGCGAAAAGGACTCTTAGATGATGACTTTTGGGCCCACATAGAATAAACCAAACTTATCACAAACGTCTCATAACAGACTTCTTATTTATATCAAAGATTGAATAAATATTACCACAAATCATTTTATCTTCAATCAACACATTTTTAATCATACAACAATTATTCATCATTAATATTATAACTCACAATATTTAACAACCAGATCATTCCTGTGAAAGAGGGGCTTTCGATAAAGATTTTCTCCTATTGGTGCCGCAATTAGGTGACCAAACATCTCCTCGACAGAACTTTCTAGACATCGTCAATATTATAAATAATAATATGAATAACTTTGTCATCTCAATTATTAATTTAATAATATAAAATATTATGCAGATAATACTGTGATAATAATTGAATCAATAATATGAGATACTATGCAGCAATTACTGTAACAATAATTGAGTGGCTTCTTACGTAAGCATCAATAATCAATACTATGTGCTACTATGCAACCACGCGTATTACTTTACTTTTACCATCGGGTATTTCAATAGTTAACGGTAAAACTTTCGCCATTATTTTTATAAAAAGATATTTTTGTCGTTTTCTAACTCCGACAATAATTCTGTTGTGGGGTCCACCAATGATTGTGTCATCGTACGAATATTCCCCAACAAAAAGAATATTTTCCGACCAAACGAATATTTTATAACAACTTGCTTACTTTGAAAAATTTATAAATATTACCCATAACTATAACATTATATCAAATCCACACCATAATATTCAAAATGATATTTAGAAAAAATTATTCTTTATTCATAAAAGTTGGGGTCTTACATAAGCAATTAATACTTACTTGAAATTCTAAAACGTCATATATTAAGGGACAAAAAAACTTTTTTAAAAGTCTTATATTAAAGGACGGAGGGAGTATCTAAGAGCATCTCCAACAGCCTCTTCAACTACTATGAGATACTCAAATAGGTGAGTAACATCAGAAAAATCCTCTCCAACAGCATTTTCAACTTTAGCCATCAAAATTGCAACCTCCTTCTCACTCGATCTTCAAATCTGCAACCTCATTCTCGCTCTTCAATCTTCAAATCTACAATTAAAGGCTAAAAACATTTATTACGTTTCATGGGTTTGATGTACAACTCATTGAATTGAAGAGACTGATGAGGCACAAAATATGAAAATAGAAATAATGCTCCTCAAATTGGCACATAGGTGATGCAGGATGGTCCGAGACCGAAGACACCGAATTATCGGATAATATGTTGATGGCCTTGGAATATCATGAATGAGATGATCGTCACAAACGAAGATGCCAATAAACACCTTCGACATTAATACCTTTAGCTTCGGGAGATGAGATCTTTCAGCTTTGGGAAATGAGATCTTTCAGCTTCGACTTCGGGTAATGGAACACCTTCAGCTTCGGAAGTTGGGATGACACTTTCACCTTCGACTTCGGGAGACGGAATAGCGTCTTGACTTCAGAGTTCGACAGACTAATAGTTTAATTGCTTTCTTTTTCTATTTAGTTCTTTAATTAGTAATATTTTATTATTTGCAAGTTTGTTATTTTTTTCCCATAAAAGTCAAAAGTTTGTTAGAATCCTTTTCATATACCTAGGAGGATTTTATTTCCATATCTTTAAGAATATTCTAGAGTGACTTGGGGAAAAAATTTCGCTAAGCTATATAAACCCGGCTTTGTGGGTTGGAATAGGGGACTTGAATTTTTGATAAATATATTATACACATTAGAGAGATTTCTGTGTATTTTTCGGTGAAACTCTTTCTTTTTTCTGTGAATTCATTTGTTTACCTAGCCCGCAGGATAATCGCTATCCCGCCTGGCGTCAGTTGGTATCAAAGCTCAAGCTTCTTTCTGGGAATAAACTCATCAGTTTTAATGGCTGGTGGTCGTGGTTGAGGTCGTTTAGGGCAGATTCCGGCTGAGGAAGTCCCGCACTGTGATCGTAGCATCCAGGACGTGATGATTGATGATTTACAGAGACAGGTTACAGAGCTAACCCAGCGCCTAGTAGCGCAAGATCTGGGTCGTCGTGGATAGGTTTAGGAGGAGGAAGTCCCGCACCTAGGCCGCAGTGGACAGGTTCCAAAGGAGTAAGTCCCATATCTTGAACACGGTAAAGAATCCTATGATTCTGAATCGAGTTATGATAACCCTTACCACCGTAGGAGAAAGCTATGGGAACGGCGTGACCGTGAGGACCGTCGTAGTGATCTGGGTTTTCAGAATGGAGCTATCAAAATTTTCGGGTACGCTACAAGTAGAAGGATTCATCGATTGGATAAACGAGGTAGAGCGCATCTTTGAGTATAAGGAAGTATTAGATAATGCTAAGGTAAAATTGGTTGGCATCAAACTGAAGGGTCGAGCATCTGCTTGGTGGGAACAGATGAAGCATTCAGGAAAGAGATAAGAAAATTCTAAAATACCAAGTGGGAGAAGATGAAGAAGAAGATACAGAATCACTTTCTTCCTTTCGGATACACTCAATCTCTATTTAAGAGATTTCATCTGTTAAGAAAGGGTACTCGATCTGTGGATGATTATACTGAAGATTTTTACCAGTTGATAACAAGGAATGATCTATCAAAAATTAAAGAACAACTGGTGGCACGATATTTAGGAGGATTAAAATAGCCATTACAGAACGCCATTAGCCTCCATTCACTTTGGACTATTTCTGAAGCATGTCAGCGAGCTCATGAGGCAGAGAAACAACAAAACAGTAGACCGATGCCAAGGAACAATCCCCCCCCCCCCCAACAAGCCAAATCTATCCCCATAATTTTGTACTACACTACAATAACCTCAAGGTAATTTTTATTCTAGCATCAAGTGCTTTAGATGTGGAGAACCAGGTTATAAAGCAACAGAGTGCCGAAAGCCTACTAACCAGAAGGGTAAGAACCTTTTTATTGAAGAAGGAATGACCGATGAAGCAAAGGAGTTCGGAGAGCCTATATATGATGAATACGTACGATGACGAGGATGTGTTATATGAGATGGACAGGAAACCCTAGTCGTTCGTAAGAGTCTACTGACTCCTAAAGAAGAATCTGAAAAGGATTGGTTGAGGACCAATATCTTTCACACTACTTGTACAGTGCAGAAAAGGACTGTAAAGTGATTATTGATAGTGGCAGCTGTGAAAATGAAATATCCGAAGAAGCTGTTCGAAAGTTAAACTTGAAAACAGATCGGCATCCAAAGCCATATAAGTTATCTTTGTTGAATAAAGGTAGTGAAGTAACCGTTGACAAAAAATGTTTAGTATCATTTTCAATCGGAAACAAATACTTTGATAACGCTTGGTGCGATGTGGTCAAAATGGATGTTTGTCATATGTTATTGGGAAGACCGTGGCAATATGACCGAAGTGTCGTCCATAATGGTCAGAGGAATACTTATTCCCTCAACATAAAAGGGAAGATGGCTGTGTTAGCACCTCGACGAGAAGAAGACAGTTCGGCTAGAGCAGTTGAGAATCCGAACCTATTGTCTATGATGAGATTCCTAACAGAAGTGGAGCATGAAGGAGTTATGTATGCATTGCTTCCTTGTGAAAAAAGTTCGGCAAATGGAAATGTAGAAGTATAGGCTGATGTGCATAAGTTGCTAATAGAGTTCGTTGACTTAATGCTCAAAGAACTTCCATTGGGATTACCACCATTAAGAGATATTCAACATGAAATAGATCTTATCCCAGGATCGAGTCTACCGAATAGGCCATCCTACAGACTCAACCCCAAGGAGTCAGAAGAGCTACAAAGGCAGGTAATGGACTTAATGGAGGAGGGATACATTTGTGAAAGCATAAGCCCATGTGCAGTTCCAGCTCTATTAGTGTCGAAGAAGGACGACTCATGGAGAATATACATCGACAGTAGAGCAATCAATAAGATCACAGTGAAGTATCATTTTTTGATACCTCGTCTGGATGATATGTTAGATCAGTTGTCCGGTGCAAAAAATTCCTCAAAAATCGACCTAAAGAGTGGATACCATCAAGTTCGGGTGATACCTGGAGATAAATAGAAGACATCCTTCAAAACACAACAAGGCTTGTATGAATGGATGATTACACCCTTTGGACTTTCCAACGCGCCCAGTACCTCCATGAGGTTTATACATCAAGTACTTACGACCTTACATGGGAAAATTTGTGGTTGTTTACTTTGATGACATTCTTATCTACAGTAAGACATCAGAATTACATCATGAGCACCTCTGAACGGTATTAGAACGTTGAGGAAAGAACAATTGTTTATAAACTATAAGAAGAGTTCCTATTTCACGACTTCAGTAACCTTCCTTGGTTTTGTTGTTTCTACCGAAGGCGTTCACGCAGATCCGACCAAAATCAAGGCAGTCTCAGCATGACCTACACTAAAGACTATACATGACGTCAGAAGCTTTCATGGATTAACATCTTTTTACAAACGGTTCATCTGAGACTTCAGCACGTTGGTCGCGCCTATCACCGAATGTCTTAAAGGGAAATCATTTCAATGGTTCTAGAAGGCCGAAGATAGTTTTTAGTTGATCAAAAAGAAGATGACCGAAGCACACGTACGTACTGGCACTTTCTGACTTCGAGAAGGTCTTCGAAGTAAACTGTGATGTATCGGGAGTTGGTATTGGTGGTGTTCTCAGTCAAGAAGGTCACCCAGTTGTTTTCTTCAATGAAAAATTATCAGGGTCAAGAAAGAATTATTCTACTTATGATCTGGAATTTTATGCCCTAGTTCAGACTGAAGCATTGGCGTCATTATTTAATACATAAGGAATTCAGTCTTTTTATTGATCATGAGGCCTTAAAGTATATTAATGGTCAACATAAGCTCAGCTGAAGACATGCTAAATGGGTAGCGAACTTGTAAAACTTCACTTTCACTCTTCGACATCAAGCAGGAAGTATGAATTGTGTTACTGATGCGCTAAGCTGAAGAGCATTACTCCTTAGTACTATTTGAAACAAGATTGTAGGGTTTGAAGTCTTCACTGAGATGTATGAAGGAGATCCTTCCTTCGATAAGATAGTTCAAGACATATGAGAAGGTCGACAATCTGATTTTATCTTACATGAGGGATATTTGTTTCGAGGGCTCCAGTTGTGTATTCCTAATTATTCACTTCAATAATAAATAATTAGTAAAATTCACAAAGAAGTACACTTCAGACGAGATAAGACGTTGACTAGAATAACAACTGACTATTACTGGCCAAAGATCTCGAGCTATGTGAATCGCTATGTAAAAGGGTGTAAGACTCAAATTTTATGAAATAAAAGTATTCAATTTTTCTTATAATTACTATTCAGTAAATGGTTAAATTGATAAAAAGTTAAAGTTAAGGGTGATATATGAATTTTTTTTTTTCAAAATACGCAAGTGGTTATAAAATATTCATTGTTGTCTGGAAATATTCGTTTAGTCGTGGAATATTCTTTACGTAGGGAATATTCGTAAATGCGCCGTTAAACCATTTGTGGGCCCCATAATGTAATAAGCGTCGGAAGAAGAAAATGACAAAATTGAGTTTTTATAAATAACGGCGTAGTTATTACAATTAACCTTTGTTGGAATACCGGTGGTTAAAATACGATGTACGCGTGGTTGTCGCATAAAGAAGACACGATTTTGCATAATAATTTTAAATTATTAATTCTTACGTAAGAAGGCACTTACTCAATAATTATTACAGTAATTATTGTTCAATATTTTATTTTATTGATTCAATAATTGCTACGTTGATATTTTATATTATTGTTGTTCAATATTTGTCCTTTGTGACAAAGATCTCTATTATCAAATCAATAATTCATATTATTTGAATAATATTATTAGATAGCATTATTGGCAATGTCTAGAAAGTTCATCAAGGAGAGGTTTGGTCACCTAATTCTTGTGACGAGTGAAGAAATTCTTATTGAAAGCCCCTCTTTCCGGAACGGCTTTGGTCATCATAATTGTGATTCGTAATATTATTTGTGAATAATTAATTATTGATTTATATGATAAGAAAATATTTATTTGATGCAGATATAAATGATGGATTTATTTATGTGGTTATAAATGAAGGAATTAATGTTGAGGTATTTTATCAGTATTTTGTCGGATTGGAGGTATTAAAAGATCAAATCAGTGTTCTTACAACTTTATTGTGTGAGTTATAATTTTTAATCTGACCGTTGGATCGTTGTGATTTTTGGATATGTTATACATATATAAGTTGAGTATATATCCACAAATTTTGAACCGTTAAAAATTAACGTATGATTTGTTATTAATTTTAAGAGGTGACTGATTCGGAAATTAGGTTTATAAATAATTTTGGTGGAAAATTCTGGAAATGGGTGGGTCCCACTTTTGGTTGTTGGGGAAGATGGCTGATTTTTGGTGGGTAAAATAGTAACAGGTAAAGCCATCAGGTAAAGCAGTCAAGTGCGCTTTCTCAAGTGCTAACATTTTCCTATAAATAGAGGGCTAAGTTAGAATTAAAAATCACACCAGAATTCCTAAATTTTCTCTCTAGATTATCGAGTGTATTTTGTGAGTATTTAGATACTTGGTGAGTTGATATTCATCAGTGCAAGTTTCCTTCACGTCAATATATCGATATCCAATGTAAATAACGCTCTTTGAGGTACGGGATAGTAAAGGATATTAAGGGATGATATATTCTTCATAATGATGTTATTCTTTCAATATCATTATACTGAAATATTGGTATGGATTTTATTGTGGAATTTCTACCTTTTTGAGTCGGAGTTACTATTCACGTATACGGCACTATTCACGTATACGGCACTATTCATGCATATGGCACTCTTTACATATATGACATTATTTACGTATACGGCACTATGTACGAATACGAAGTACTATTCACGAGTTACTATTCATGAGTTACTATTCTTGAGTTACTATTCATGGGTACTATTCGTGACAAAGTTGGTTTTTTTTCTGACCAAATTATCGTTGATTTATGAATCTTACTCTTGAAATTAAATCCGTGTTTTGATCATATTATTTTTATTATCATAGATAACATTTTTATAATCATGGTGATGAAATTTCTCTTTGACTTGAGTGTAAAGATGGGTAGATTATTAGTATGATCATGACTATGGGTTCTCTTTGGCCAGTAGTGCAAAGTTGAATCGTTGACTGGTATGATCATGACCATTGAATTTACAATTGAATATTTTTAGCTTAAGTGCAAAGGTGAATTGATCAACATGGTTATAATTATTGTTTATATAGATTTTGAAATGATTATATATTTCTTTGAGATATTAATATATTTGGCATGTAGTGCAAATATGAACTGTTGATGAATATCTTTGGCCTGTAGTGCAAAGATGATCTGTTGTTGAATATCTTTGGCCTGTAGTGCAAAGATGATCTGTTGTTGAATATCTTTGGCCTGTAGTGCAAAGATGAACTGTTGTTGAATATCTTTGGCCTGTAGTACAAAGATGAACTGTTGATGAATATCTTTGGCCGTAGTGCAAAAATGAATTTATTAGTATGATTATGAACATAAACTGTGATTTGGTATAACCATGATCTTTGATGTTTCAGGTAAAGACAAGTGATAAAAATTATCTTTGTCCTGGGTGCGAAGAGGAATTTAGAATCACAATTATGATTATGAGTTATTCATATGATTGTGGAAAGGAACTATTGAGTGATGTTACAGGAATAAAACATTGTTGGTGAATTTTTAACATGGAGAAGATAATAGACTTTATGGTCTATTTGACTCTTCTAATGGATTGCTCGTTCCGCTGCAACTATGGTTGAAAATTTTTATCATCTACCATATGTTCTAAATCTCTGATTTATTATTGATGAAGGCTATTGATAATTTAATTATTTTTAGTCATGATATTCTTTCTTGAAGCTAGTTGTGCTCACCCTTTTGCTTCACAATTCCTTTCGGTGTAATAAGAGTGTAGTCATTTGGGTCGAGCGGGGAGTAATGAGGAAATAAACGGTGGTCATCATTTAGTAGTTATATTTGGTGAATCAAATAGGGTGAGGCGAACCCAACGTTGGAAGGGTGTTTTGCCACTATCATACAAGATGTCTCAAAGACATACAACCTCGTGTCATCATAAGGCGAGGGTTGTGCACATCCACTTCTTTGAGTATATCTACGAGCACTACTTATATAATCTTGGTGTTTGTTTGAAGTATAATTCTCAATTAGAGACAGTGGAGATAATGATATGTCAAGAGAAGACTCACCATTGAAAAGAATATGATAGTAATCTTCTCGTTTTTCTTTGGGGTCTATTTGAAAGTAGTATGCACACAAGCCAATCATGTTTGATGATAAAGCATATACTTTGTATTAATCTTATTCATTTATTAATAAAAAGTATTAATTTATTAAAGGCTTTTAATTATCTACATGATCTTTGTTTTATAATATGTGATAAACCCATAGTTTTAAGCAATGCTTTTAGAATAATGATGATGATCATTCTAATGAGATCTAAATTCTTAGAAAGCTTAAAACTAAAATAGTTCTCAATCGTTGGATTACTAAATTGGGGATTAGTGAATGGGATAGATTGGTACATCGTTGCTTACTCATTGGATGAGGATGATTGATCTCATGATCATTTGTGTGGAGACACTAAAGCAAGTATGTAGGTGCTTATTAGAGAATAAGTTCCTTTGAGCGTGGCTCGCTAAGGAATACCTAATGGAGTTTTACTTGCTTTTGTCAATAGGAATTCTGTAGTGATAGTAAGATCAAGTGATCCTTGGACTTGAGATCATCATAGTATCTTGTGTATGATGAGTTATACTTTGACTTATTCCTTAAGACCCTTAGGGTATATCAAAGGTATGCTTGGGTATAATAAGTTGTACGTGGAGATAATGTATGATCGATAAAGAATCTACCACTTCTAATAAAAGAAGAGAAATGTCTATGTGATTCGATAAATGACAACCCAAGTAGTCCTTGGGCGGCAGAATGAAATTAGAAATGAGTTTCTAATTTGCATTATTTGGAGTTGTGCATTTAAGGATCGAAATACATATAATTAAATAAAATAAGACTTGACAAAGTAATTCCATGTCTTATATTTAATTGGGACATCAGTATGGTGGAAGGATTGAATTGTCATAAGTAACTATTTACTCAAAGGTTCTTTAATGATTAATGTTGAAATCTATATTATCCGGAAAGTCGTTGATCATTTAGGAGGCTTATCCCTATTGTAGAATAAATATTATTTATTTAAATAAATTAATTGTTTAATTTATTTATTTAAATTAGATTAGAATTGTTCTAATTGATTTATTCACAACCTGGGTTTAATATGGAGAACCTAAAAGGGTCACACCATAAAAGGAAGAATAATTATTTAAGAAGTTAATGGCATAATCGTAATAATATGTTAAGTATATTTAATTTAATCTATGGTGATAGAATAAATTAAATAGCTTAATATTTATTATTTAATATTTTAGAAATATTAAATATAAATTAATAAGAGGAGTCTTATTAATATTATTACAATTATTATTATTTTAATTTCTAAAAGAGTTTAGGAATTAATTTAATATAAGTACTCTCATTTATTCCTAATAGGATTAGGAGGAAAATTAATTAAAGGAGTTTAATTAATTATCCCTAATAAGATTAAGGAGCCCATTTAATTAAAAAAAGGGTTTAATTAATACCTTATTTTTAATAGGGTTACTTGATATCTTTATAAGAGGAGTCTTATATCAGATATCAGATATACGCAATAATTCCAATTTGTTGGAGAGTACGCCCTTTTTCTATAGAGATAGGAAAAACTAGGGTTGAGCCAATATCCCTTCTTCTTGAATCATTATTATTCCTTGGTGGATCACCTCTAGAGGCCATACACTTGGGTGGCTTACATTGATCAAAGGAAGGAACCAAACCCGGTGGATTCAAAGAGATCGCGGAGAAGTAGGAGGTGAACTCGTACCTGAGGAAGCTCGTTTCTACAAGGGTATGATTTCATAATTTCTTATTCTTCGTTTAATTAATAATTGTGCATAAAGGGTGATCCGGGTATATGGTTTGTAAAATTTTTAAACTCTGATTTTACACGTTTACTTTTTTTATGCAATTTGATCACATGCATATGAATATTACAAACCTAATGGTGGCATCGAGCCAAACCTTTATGCTAATTATTAATTGTTTTAATTTAATATATATGTTGATATGTGTTTAGAACAATTTATTTGGGCATAATTTTATTGTATAAAATTTATTAAAAAAAAAAAAAAAAAGCGACTTTTCGCTTTTTTTTCTCCTGCTTGTCACGGACTTCAAGGCTTCAAGGCTTCAAGGCTATTTCGGTTTTCAAAGCAACAAGTGTATCTCGTTATATACATATATATATATATAATAATAAAGTTACTATATATATATATTAAACCGTAAATATTATTTTGGTAACATGTTCTCGAATCGTAAAGGATTTCGTGGCACATGAAATAATGGATTTTCGTGGATTCATTTATATATATATATATATATATATATATATATATATATATATATATATATATAGTATATATATATATATATATATATATATAATATATATATTTTAATAATTTTATTATTAAAATAAAAAGTTTATTTTAATTTTAAAATTAAATTTCATGCTAACTAATTAGAGTTGGAATTGGATTCCATGATAACTAATTGGA
The DNA here is from genome assembly GCA_020205615.1 of Panax quinquefolius. Taxonomy (NCBI): domain Eukaryota; kingdom Viridiplantae; phylum Streptophyta; class Magnoliopsida; order Apiales; family Araliaceae; genus Panax; species Panax quinquefolius. The sequence continues at coordinate 31,212,813 of CM035151.1, forward strand.
GTTGAAATTGGATTTTATTTTTCTAAAATAAAGGATTTTATTTGTGAATAGGAAAGTAAATTCATCTTTCCTTAAATAAAGGAGTTTGTTTAGTTATGAAATAAGATTTCATATTATTCAAAATAAAAGAGTTTATTTGTGAATAGGAAAGAGAATCCTAATTTCCTTAAATAAAAGAGTTTATTTAAATATGAAAAAAGATTTCATATTATTCAAAATAAGGGAGTTTATTTGTGAATAGGAAAGAATATCCGTGTTTCCTTTAATAAAAGATTTTTTTTACATGGAATTGGATTCCATAATTAATTAAAATAAAAGAGTTTATTTTAATTAAAGATTTTTTTTTATACATGGAATTAGATTCCATAATTAATTAAAATAAAGGAGTTTATTTTGATTAAAGATTTTGATTAAAATAAAATAGTTTATTTTATTCAAAATTGGATAAATTAAAATAAAATAGGTTTATTTTGATTTAAATTTGGATTAAAATAAAGGAGTTTATTTTGATTCAAAATTAGATTTTATACTAACTAAATTTGCCCATTAAATGATATCAATATATATATTAAATGTTTATTATTCATAAGATGAATGTTATTTATTGATACATATAGTGATGTGTATGATAATAAATGGGATTGATTATGGACTATTGACGATATGATTGGATTTTATTTTAGTTGGATGCGTGAATGTATGGGTTTTATTAAATGGAATTCTGCGTACCTCGTCTTCTCTAATTTTTCCGAATGTAAATTTTATCTCCTCCTATGTACTTCCCTTATTTGTTGATCGAGGCTTCTATTTATTTTAAATAGTTATGTAATAGGAATAGTTAGAATTAATTTTGAAAAATGGAGATCAAGGAAAAAGAAAGGCTCTTGAAGACCCGTTTGTAATGGAGCCCTTGATTTAAATGTAATAGTTATATTTAAATATTATTTCTTGCACCCCAAGGGTTTGACCTTTTGGTTCACTTGGTGGCTCTAGTGAACCAAACTAGAATAAAAGTCCATAATCAATTCGGGTATAATATAGTATTCTATATGTGCATGCTTATACTATATATATTATATATTATGCAAACATGCTTCGTATGTTAATTAATATAATGGCGTATTTTATATATATATATAAATGTATGCGCTAAACAAGATGAGACAAATTAATAACAAAACCCTCAATTTTTTATATATTAAGTCCTAAGCGTTCAAAGATATTACGAATATCGAACGCCGCATTTCTATTAGTATGATAAAATTAATAGAGTATTAAATATTTAATATGAGTTTGTTGTGTCACCACAAGGCAAGTATTAAGTATTTAAGATGTTAATTTATCACATTTGATGCTTATAAAGAAAATTGAACAATATTGTTTTGTTGTGTCACCACAAGGATGATATTTTTCTTTTTGAATATATGGAGTGCTAGGTCGGACTTAACTTGGATAATTTTGATTGGATGTGCCACCACTTGATCAAAATAATCTAAGAGGCAAAATAAAAGGAGTTGCATAGTTGATGTAATTGACAAAAGTTGTCTACCTATTTATTTATATATAGTTTGTTGTGTCACCACAAGGCTATATACATTTGAAATGGGATCCTTATTCTCACTTAGCAAATCTTTAATTAGATTTTGCTTAGAACTAAATAAGTGAGGTAATATAGTTTGAAGAAAATAATGGGAGATACCAATTTAAAACAAGACCTAATTTATTTTGGTAATTAATAAAAGAATGTATGTTAAAATGTTGTTAATTATAAATTCATTTACGTAATTTTACAATGTCTAAATTACTATCATCTGCAGTAGCATATTAGATGCTAAATTAACCGTAATCAATTAAGCGGATTGGTTAAGGAATTTGAGAATAGTTCTCATGGTGAAAAGCTATCTTATGTCCTTAATATGCCTATCCTCGCAATGGTTGCGAATAATGCCTCTCGAGGAAGAGATTGCTACTTTTAGAAAGTGGCAAGATGATGTGATTGGCTCGATGCATCATGCTCGCATCCATGAGTAACGAGCTTCACGTCAAGATGAAACTATGGATGCTCCTACTATATTTACGCACATTAAGTAGTTGATGGTGAGGAAAGTAGGGGTGATAGATATCAGATATCTAAGGAGCTCTTAGATCTAGAATGGCTAATGGCACTATAAATGCAGATAAAAGTTCTTAACATAATCAATTTGATTGATCAATTAGGACAACTAATTTTTTGTCATGGATGGAGAGTTGAGCCAAGATTTGATCTTGCACTCACTCCCGGACTCCTTTCACAATTGTTTGTGAATTTTTATATGAACAAGCTAGATATCGGCCTCATCGATTTGCTTAACATATTGAAAAATGTTGAGAGTCACTTTCAATCAAGAAAGATCAAGTCTTCTTGGTAGGGGCCAAAGGATCTTCCAAAAGAAGAGCGATTCAAAGAAGGTAAATAGAAAGGCAAAAACAAAGGATAATAAGAACAAAAGCGATACAAATAGCAAAGGAGTTTGCTTCCACTACAATAAGCACGGACCTTTGGAAAGAAAGCTGAGAAGCATCTTGCAGAGGCTAACCAAAGAAGCTTAGTGAAGTTTGGTTATAATCTGATTTTTGTTCATGATTGAAATAAATTTTTCTTTAAGTCGAGGTTCTACTTGGGTATTGGATACCGACTTTGGTTATCATAAATATAGATTTATGAAAGGACCAAGCAGTAGAAAGCTAAACAAATATAAGTAATCCTATGTAATGGAAATGTAGCAAAGGTTGTCATATTAGCCATAGAAACTTATAGTTTAGCAATGCCTCTGAAGCAAATCTATTAAGTCGATAAGTTGTTATTGTATTCCAGTTCTTGTTAAAAATATTATTTTCATTTTATTGTTGGACAATAAAATTTTGGTATTATAATTAAGAACAATTGTTGTTCTATTTATAATAATAATGTTTTGTATAGAAGCTGGAATATTACTTAATGGATTTTGTATACTTGACTTACGTGAAAAATATATTTTGCAAATTGAACAAACTAGTATAAGAAAAGGAGATGATCATTCAAAGAGTTGAATGTGTGTATTTCTTTGAAATACAAGTGTGAATTATTTGAAAGGTTCAAAGAATTCAAAAGTGAAACAAATTGGCAAAGTATTAGGATTCTTTGATCGGATCAAGGAAGGAATACTTGTGTAATAAGTTTCTAGATCATCTCAAATGGTTTTCTCATAATGGACGCCTCTCGATACATAATAATTGATTGATGTATACGAAAGGAAAAATTGTACCTATTGTTGACCGTAGTGCGATCCATAATGATTTTACCGACATTACAGTATCCTTCTAGGGTCATGTCCTAGAAATGGCTGCATACCTACGAAAAGGTAACCTCAAAATCCCACCCCAAGACTCCATAAAAGTTATGGACGGGGAGGATTCCTAATCTTAAGTATGTTAAGATAAAGGGTTGTCAACTTATGTGAAAAGGTTTCAAAGGATAAGCTTGGGACAAGATTTTATAAGTGTCGATTTGTGGGACATCCTAAAGTAAGTTTAGGGTATATGTTCTATAATTCTACTTAGCAAAAGGTGTTTGTTACGAAAACACGCCTTCTAAGATAAAGGTGTTTATCATTGAAAGGCTAGTAGGGAGGATAATAGATCTTGAAAAGTTCAAGAACCACAAAATACTATAAGTCGAATAAGAGGAACACCGTAGATAGACTATTATACCACAAGATGAATCGTAAATGCGGAATAGTACAGAAGATACCTGGAGGTATGGATTCATCATGGATGATGATGATGAGGTACGCATCATAGAAGATGATGATCCAGTTACATATGATAAGGTAAGTGTTGTAGACACTCAGAAAAATGGATTGAAGCAAGTTTCTCAAATATGGAACATTCGTTTTGATGAGGCAATCAAAAGAGTTTGATTTTATCAAAAAATAAGAATGAACCTAATGTGTACAAAAGGGTCAGTGGGATCATCGTGACATTCCTAGTACTATATGTTGATATACTACGGATAAGGAATGACATACTAATGCTACAATCAGTAACGATAAAGTTGTCTAAACATTCCTCCATGAATGGTTTGGGAAGAGTATCTTAATTGGGGATAAAATCTATATTGATAGATACAAGAGGATGCTCGACTTAACCCAAAGAACGTATATTCATTTGATGCTAAAGTCGTTTAGCATGGCAAACTCCAAGAGATATCTCATGTCGATGAGCTATGGAGTGTATCTCTCTTAATAGTCCCCACAGACTCACGAAAAGGTCACATGGTGACAATCATGTATGCAATGAAATGTACGAGACACGATGTTGATCGGTCATATTATGGAGAAGTTCACTATGAGTCGGTGAAAAATATCTTAAAGTGCTTAACTTAAGCACTAAGGATGTGATCATATTCATGGTGGGTCTAAATTAAAACTAGAGGGGGCTCGATGACTCAAGTTTTTCGAACGACAGACCAAGACTGACGAGAAAAATCCACTTTAAGGTAAAGGGTTACCTTGAGCGGTGGTGCGATGAATTGGAAAGGTTCCAAACAAAGATGAGTTGTTGGTTTAAGTGATAAAGACAAAGTATATAGCTATAAATGAAAGTCTGCAAGTTGATTGTTTGGATTAAAAGTTCATTCTGAGTAACTAGGAATAGTTCTAAGTCTCATCTTGGATCTAAACATGTGTTGTGGCACTTTCATTTGATTATTAGAATCATTGAAAGATGGGAAATCACTATAGAGATAGTGGACTCTCAAGAACAACATTACATATCCATTAACTAAAGCTTATCCAACAGCAGGATAATCGTCACTTAGAGAAGAAAAGTATAAGATACAATGGCGATTGGCTTTAGTACAAGTGGGAGATTGAAAGTAGTATGCACACAAGCCAATCATGTTTGATGATAAAGCATATACTTTGTAACAATCTTATTCATTTATTAATAAAAGTATTAATTTATTAAAGGCTTTTAATTATCTACATGATCTTTGTTTTATAATATGTGATAAACCCATAGTTTTAAGCAATGCTTTTAGAATAATGATGATAATCATTCTAATGAGATCTAAATTCTTAGAAAGCTTAAAACTAAAATAGTTCCCAATCGTTGGATTACTAAATTGGGGATTAGTGAATCCGGATAGATTGGTACATACGTTGCTTGCTCATTGGATGAGGATGATTGATCTCATGATCATTTGTGTGGAGACACTAAAGCAAGTATGTAGGTGCTTATTAGAGAATAAGTTCCTCGAACGCGTGGCTCGCTAAGGAATACCTAATGGAGTTTTACTTGCTGTCGATAGGAATTCTGTAGTGATAGTAAGACAAGTGATCCTTGGACTTGAGATCATCATAGTATCTTGTGTATGATGAGTTATACTTTGACTTATTCCTTAAGACCCTTAGGGTATATCAAAGGGTATGCTTGGGTATAATAAGTTGTACATGGAGATAATGTATGATCGATAAAGAATCTACCACTTCTAATAAAAGAAGAGAAATGTCCTATGTGATTCGATAAATGACAACCAGATGAGTCCTTGGCGAGGTAGAATGAAATTAGAAAGGAGTTTCTAATTTGCATTATTTGGAGTTGTGCATTTAAGGATCGAAATACATATAATTAAATAAAATAAGACTTGTGAGTAATTCCATGTCTTATATTTAATTGGGACATTGTATGGTGGAAGGATTGAATTGTACAGTAACTATTTACTCAAAGGTTCTTTAATGATTAATGTTGAAATCTATATTATCGGAAAGTCGTTGATTGCTGGGGAGGCTTATCCTATTGTAGAATAAATATTATTTATTTAAATAAATTAATTGTTTAATTTATTTATTTAAATAAGATTAGAATTATTCTAATTGATTTATTCACAACCGATTTAATATGGAGAACCTAAAAGGGTCACACCATAAAAGGAAGAATAATTATTTAAGAAGTTAATGGCATAATCGTAATAATATGTTAAGTATATTTAATTTAATCTATGGTGATAGAATAAATTAAATAGCTTAATATTTATTATTTAATATTTTAGAAATATTAAATATAAATTAATAAGAGGAGTCTTATTAATATTATTACAATTATTATTATTTTAATTTCTAAAAGAGTTTAGGAATTAATTTAATATAAGTACTCTCATTTATTCCTAATAGGATTAGAAGGAAAATTAATTAAAGGAGTTTAATTAATTATCCCTAATAAGATTAGGGAGCCCATTTAATTAAAAAAGGGTTTAATTAATACCTTATTTTTAATAGGGTTACTTGATATCTTTATAAGAGGAGTCTTATATCAGATATCAGATATACGCAATAATTCCAATTTGTTGGAGAGTACGCCCTTTTTCTATAGAGATAGGAAAAACTAGGGTTGAGCCAATATCCCTTCTTCTTGAATCATTATTATTCCTTGGTGGATCACCTCTAGAGGCCATACACTTGGGTGGCTTACATTGATCAAAGGAAGGAACCAAACCCGGTGGATTCAAAGAGATCGCGGAGAAGTAGGAGGTGAACTCGTACCTGAGGAAGCTCGTTTCTACAAGGGTATGATTTCATAATTTCTTATTCTTCGTTTAATTAATAATTGTGCATAAAGGGTGATCCGGGTATATGGTTTGTAAAATTTTTAAACTCTGATTTTACACGTTTCCGCACTTTTTATGCAATTTGATTGCGCACATGAATATTACAAACCTAACACTATTGGGTCAACCAAGGATAATTCTGTGGACATATGATATCTATCATAACCTGGAAGCATGGCCTCCCATGTACGAAGGTTTTCTTGAGCACTTCCCAAAGATTCTAATTTCTAAAACAGTTTTTGACTATACCTTTATGTAAGGTGTCATTGTGACGTGCTATCCAAGGTTGGGATGAGAGTCACAGTTGGTATATATTTGTAACCAAACTCACAGCATATGTGTTGTTGTATTTTGCACGATAATTGTTGTAATAAAGTTTTGAGACCCCAGATTTTATGAATAAAGATTTTATTTTCTCGAAATATTTTTTTTGAATATTATGGTGTGAATTTGATATAATGTTATAGTTGTGGGTAGTATTTATAAATTTTGCAAAGTATGCAAGTTGTCATATTATATTCAATTGGTCAGGGGATATTTATTTTATCAGGGAATATTCGTGCAATGATACAATCATTGGTGGACCCCGCAACGGAATTATTGTCGGAATGAGAAAACGACAAAAATATTTTATGAAAATAACGATGGAAGTTTCTGGATTATCTTTGTTGAACTACTCGGTAGTTAAAAAATCATGATGTCTGGCGTTGTTGCACAAGTAGCACACAGTATTGATTATTGATGCTTACGTGATAAGTCACCAATTTTATTTTATTGGTATTATTAATGTAATAAAGCGTAATACTTTTATAAAGTTATTCTATAAATAGAATATATTATATTTTATTATGTATAGTGTTGCATAGTGTTTGCATAGTAAAATCTTTTATAAAGTTATTCGTTTTATTAGATTATAAATAGAATATATTATATTTTATTTAAAAGATTTTGCTTTAAATATGGACCATCAGATTAAAGTAAATCATTCTAGACCGATTCATGAGTTAGTTCTTTATGCAGTCCATTTTCTATAAATGAAGCTCATTCCTTCATTATTTCTTACTTAATTCACTTTGAAACTCTGTAGAGAGAAACTATAGAGAGAAAAGAAGAAAAGTGTTTCTGCTACTTCACTACTTTTATATATGATACTCTTCTTTCTAAGGTAGGAAATATTATTTGTTGTACTTCGTAAGGGTGCTATTCTTTTGTATTCATGAAGAGAACTTATGTTATTCCATTCTTTATTATTACATTGGAATAACCAAAGATTATATCTGCTACCCCTATACTTGGTGAAATTCTTACGTTATTCCATTCTTTATTATTATGTTGGAATAACACATGTCATGCGTTTTATAAGGACTGGTTCCGTCTTTATTATTATTACGTTGGAATATCATATCATGCGTTTTACGTCGGACTGATTACATCCTTATTAGTATTCTATTGGAATAACTCGTCTACATGCAAGTACCGCGCGTACATGATAATTTCGTTGTTATTCCATTCTATATTATTACATTGGAACATCACATCGGTGTTGGAATAACTTTGTCTATCACAAGTACCGCATGCATGGTGATTTCTTTTGTTATTCTACTCTTTATTATACTCGGTTGGTTAAAGTTTTGACTTCTATACTCCATGAAATTAGTGGAATATCCTTGATAATTGCGCTTCATCCAAAGATCTTTTCATTAAAATATTCTTACGAGCATTCTTGAATTTTACTCTACAAAGCGAAGATCATGTTGACAATTTGGACGTTATCGGTTCTAGATAAATTAATTCTTGAACTTGTTTTATTGAATTCTTATATCATTGTCATCATCCTCATGTTTATTTTTTTTGAAAGTCATCGTGGCTTTCTGTAGTGTATGTAGATGGACTTGGTATGATTATGACCAGGGATTATTCGGTGTAATCATGACCGTAATGTTACAAATGAAGTGGTAAAAGTCCTCATTAGCTCGTAGTGCATTGATGGACAATTGTTGGCATGATCATGACCATTAATGAATACACAAATATTCTTGGCCCGTAGTGCATAGATAATTGTGATCGTGATACTAAAGAATATCCTTGTCCGTACGTAATGCAGGGGTGATTCGATGATTTGGATTATTTATTAAGCTGAGTCCCAGCGATAAAAGTGATGAAAAACCTTTTAAATCATAGAAGATAGTAGATTTTATTCCCTACGTGACTCTTCTAATGGATTGCTTGTTCCGCTGCAGTTACACTTGATAGTTATTATATTTTATCAGTTTAACACTGTTGAAGGCTAACGATAAATTATTCTGCATTATCTTAGTCATAATATTTCTTACTGGGCTAGTTGAGCTCACCCTTTCTTTCACTGTTCTCTTCAGGAAATGAGAACGTAGCAAGGACTAGTCGGGGAATAGAGTGATGGTCCTAGATGGTGCATTAGTAGTCCTCACTATTCTGTGAAACAATGTGATAATAATTGTAATGAGGACTCTTTTTGAGTTTGTATACTCTCTAGTAGACAATATTTGTATTCAAACTCACAATTTATGTTTTGTCGTATTGTACACGACAATTGTATTATTAAGTTGTATTTGAATTCTGTACCATGTATCTGGCGACTCAAGATGGGTGATGTATACCTAATTTTGGGGCGCCACGGTTAGTATCAAAGCTTAGGATATGATCCCCGGCTAAGATGTGAGACTAGAACTAGGAGGGAGAGACGAGGAATTCCTTCGCTAGTATGACCTACCTAAGTTTATTTGGTATTTTATTGGTCGGTCAAAGTATAGGGATAATATGTTATATGTTAATTAACCTTTGTTTTGTGGCGGTATATGAAAATGACATCCGAGAATGTTGAGAATATCAATGAAGCACATGAGACCGTTGAGACACCTTTAATCACTAACTAGGTTAATGTGATGTCAGACGAAAAAGAAATTAGAGATATCTACGTGGTGCGTGAAGAACTAATAGTTGCACCCGAGCTAGTTGCAGAGGTAGCATCTGAGAGTGAGGAAGAAGAGGAACCTGAGGAGAATTTATTAGAAGAATTTTATGATCAAAATTTAGTATTACAAAATCGTATTCATGAATTAGAAGAAGCGGTCAAGAAATCCAGCGGAGGCATTGGGAGCAAAGAGATGTAACCATTCAAAATTGTGTTACCCGATGTGCGATGCTTGAACAGAAGCACTCTTTGGCAGAGTATAAAATATTAGAGCTGGAATCTAAGAATGCTATGATCAAAGTTTTGATGAAAGCAGAAACAACTGAACGAAGGAGAATAGATGATGCGTGGGTAAAAGCCGCACGACGCGTTGATATTGTCGAAAAAGACGTCCAATCCAATAAAGCCAAAATAGATGAAATGGATTTTTCTTTTTGGACAACAATTGGGAGAATCCAACATCGAATTCGGAATTACCATGTGCATAGCGATCAACCCCAATTCGATATGGATCGGAGAATAATTATTCAAATCATGGATCAGGAATGGGACAAAGCACTTAAGGGTGGAATGTACCCTATAGCAAAGTCAAATCCAGTAGTTTAAGTGAGAGCGTTTGTCGAAGAACCCGAATGAAGTTATTACGGGTAAGTTAATGATAAACTCTTGCGAAGTTTATACCTTATTAGATACCAGTTCTACTTACTCTTTTATTTTACCTAGTTGTGTTCAATATTTGAAGTTAACTCCGGAGAAGTTAGACTTTGATATATCAGTTGAGAGAAACATTCGTTACCTCCACTATTTTTAAATCTTATTCAAATCAACACTTTCACGTTACGTGTCGATCTTGTCTCTTTGAAAATATTTACTTTTGATGCGATTTAAGGAATTGATTGGTTAACTACTCATCATGCTTTTCGTAAGGTTGTTAGCTTTCATATTCCTAACCAACCTGTTATGCGAATTCAAGCAACTAAACCACTAAATTCAATCATTGTCATAACAAGTCATAAGTAAAGAGCCCCGGTCCTTTCGTTGTTGACTTCCTTGAGTGGAATGCACCGAAGCCAGACTTTCTGTAGGCGACGTCGTGAATGACGATGGCAAGTTGATAGGTATCAATGTGACGTACTATCCAAGTCTTTGATGAGGGTCACAGCTTTGAATGATATTTCTATTGTTAATAAATTTTCTGACGTATTCTTGAAGTCTTCTTAGCCTACCCCTAGAGCGTGAAATTGAATTTTGTATTAACCCCAGTACAAAACCCATTTCTAAAACCCTCAAATATTTTTTAAACTAAAACGAACGTATAACGTGCCAAAGATGTTGACTCGAGCTGTTGAAGATTAAGATCGTACTATTCAATACCATTGTGGGAAAACGAATGTGGTGGCTAACGTGTTGAGTAGAAGATCGGATGCGTTTACGAGTGCGATGTTGTTAACACAAAGGCCCATTTCGTACGACTTACAAATGATGAAGATAGAGTTAAAGACTCTAGGAACCCAAGTGAAGTTAACGAATATACGAGTAGAATCGACTTTAATCGATAAATTTAAAGTCGCTCAAGCTACACACCCGGAGCTGATGAATGTGAAGAAGAAGGTTCAAGAGGGGGTTATTCTAGAAGCAGGAATCGACGAAGAGAGGAAATCTCAACCCTCGATTTAATTGGCCCATTTGCAATCCTCGATGAAGTAAGAACTGTGGCCTATAGACTCGTTTTACCGCCAAGTATGTTGCATGTTCAGAACGTTTTTAACGTATCAATGTTATGTAAATATATGGACGACCCAAACCACATTATTAAAATAGAACTAAACGATATAGCAGAAGATTTAACGTATGAAGAGATACGTGTTAAAATCTTGGATAAGAAGGATCGTATTCAACACTCAAAGGTTATACATCAAGAATTAGAATCTGAAATGAAGTCAAGGTATCTTCACCTCTTCGGCATACCAGGTACGTACATAAATTTCGAAGGCGAAATTTTATAAGGATGGGAGATTGTGAGACCCCAGATTTTATGAATAAAGATTTTATTTTCTCGAAATATTTTTTTTTGAATATTATGGTGTGGATTTGATATAATGTTATAGTTGTGGGTAGTATTTATAAATTTTGTAAAGTATGCAAGTTTTCATATTATATTCGATTGGTCGGGGAATATTTGTTTTATCGGGGAATATTAGCAATGACAAGACAATCATTGGTGAACCCAGAACGGAATTATCATCGGAATGAGAAAGCGACAAAAATATTTTATGAAAATAACTGGCGGAAGTTTTACCATTAATCTTGTTGAACTACTCGGTAGTTAAAAAAATAAGATGTCGTGTGGTTGCATAGCGACATTACCCAGTATTGATTATTGATGCTTACGTGATAAGTCACCCGTTTTTTGTTTTATTGGTACTATTAATGTAATAAAAGCAGAATACTTTTATAAAGTTATTCTATAAATAGAATATATTATATTTTATTATGCATAGTGTTGCATAGTGTTTGCATAGTAAAATCTTTTATAAAGTTATTCGTTTTATTAGATTATAAATAGAATATATTATATTTTATTTAAAAGATTTTGCTTTAAATATGGACCGTCAGATTAAAGTAAATCAATCTGGACCGTTCATGAGTTAGTTACTATGTAGTCCATTTTTCTATTAATAGAAGTTCATTCCTTCATTATTTCTTACGAATTCACTGAAACTCTAAAGAGAAAGAAGAAAAGTGTTCTGCTACATTGCTACTTTTATATCCAGTACTCTTCTTTCTAAGATAGGAAATATTATTTGTTGTACTCGTAAGGGGTGTTATTCTTTTGTATTCATGAAGAGAACTTATGTTATTCCATTCTTTAATGTTCTGTTGGAATAACCTGTATACGCGGGCTACCCTATACTTGGTGAAATTCTTCCGTTATTCCATTCTTTATTATTATGTTGAATAACTCGTCATATGCAATCTTCGCATACATGGTGAAATTCTTCTAATATTCCATTCTTTATTATTCCGTTGAATATCCTGTTTTTGCGCGCTTTTACTTGGGACGGTTCCATCTTTTTTATTATTATTCATTTGGAATATCCTCGCTCGTGTGTTTTTGTGGGATTGATTCCAATCCTTATTAGTATTCCATTGGAATAACTCTGCCTATCATACGGGCACCGCATGCATGGTGATTTCTGTTGTTATTCCATTCTATATTATTCATTGGAACATCCTGTCTGGTCGTAATTTAGCTTTGACCGGTTCCGTTATTTAGTATTCGTTGAATAACTTGTCTATCGCCAAGCACCGCATGCATGGTGATTTCTTTTGTTATTCTACTCTTTATTATACTCAGTTGGTTAAAGTTTTGACTTCTATACTCCATGAAATTAGTGGAATATCCTTGATAATTGCGCTTCATCCAGTATCTTTTCATTAAAATATTCTTCTGAGCATTCTTGAATTTTACTCTACAAAGCAAAGATATCATGTTGACAATTTGGACGTTATCGGTTCCTAGATAAATTAATTCTTGAACTTGTTTTATCAATTCTTATATCATTGTCATCATCCTCATGTTTATTTTTTTTGAAAGTCATCCGTAAGTCAGAAGTGAGTGCATAGATGGACTTGGTATGATTATGACCAGGATTATTGATTGTAATCATGTCCGTAATGTTACAAATGAAGTGGTAAAAGTCCTCATTGGTCCGTAGTAGTACATTGATGGATAGTTGTTGGCATGATCATGACCATTAATGAATACACAAATATTCTTGGCCCGTAGTGCATGGATAATTGTGGTCGTGATACTAAAGAATATCCTTGGCCGTAGTGCAGGGGTGATTCGATGATGTGGATTATTTATTGTCGAGTCTCAAATGATAAAAGTGATGAAAAACGTTTTAAATCATAGAAGATAGTATATTTTATTCCCTACTTGACTCTTCTAATGAATTGCTTGTTCCGCTGCAATTAAACTTGATAGTTATTATATTTTATCAGTTTAACACTGTTGAAGGCTAACGATAAATTATTCTGGCATTATCTTAGTCATAATATTTCTTATGGGCTAGATGAGCTCACCCTTTCTTTCTTTGTTCTCTTGAGAAATGAGAACGTATTTGGGACTAATCGGGGAGGCGAGTGATGGTCCTAGATGGTGCATTAGTAGTCCTCACTAATCTGTGAAATAGTGTGATAATAATTGTAATGAGGACTCTTTTTGAGTTTGTATACTCTCTAGTAGACAATATTTGTATTCAAACTCACAATTTATGTTTTGTCGTATTGTATACCTACGCGTTGTATTATTAAGTGTATTTGAATTACGTATCACGTATCTCTGGCGACTCAAGATGGGTGATGTATACCTAATTTTGGGGGCATCACAAAAGTTGTTGTTGTTTTCTGTACCATGTATTTGGCGACTCAGAATGGGTTGGATAGAATGGACCTATTTTGGGGGGGCGTCACAGTTGGTATCAGAGCTTAGGTATATGGTCTCTGGCGGAGATCGGGGAATAGAACTAGGAGGGGAGAGATAAGTAAATCCTTCGCTAGTGTGTCATTCCTAAGTTTATTTGTTGGTCAGTCATAATATCGGGATATTATGTGATATGTTAATTTATTCAATTAACCCTTGTTTTGAAGCTATATTCTAGAATGATATCTGAAATACAGGAGATGAGCAATAGAGAAATCATGAGGACAGGGAAGATGGAATCTGAAATGAAAGCAAGGTACTCAACTCTTTGAAATATAAGGTATGTAAATTTCGGGGACGAAATTTCATAAGGAGAGGAGATTGTAAGACCCCGAATTTTATGAAATAAAAGTATTCAATTTTTCTTATAATTACTATTCAGTAAATGGTTAAATTGATAAAAAGTTAAAGTTAAGGGTGATATATGAATTTTTTTTTTCAAAATACGCAAGTGGTTATAAAATATTCATTGTTGTCGGGAAATATTCGTTTAGTCGTGGAATATTCTTTCTGTCGGGAATATTTTGCGACGACGCAAGCAACCATTCAATGGGCCCCATAATGTAATAATCGTCGGAAGAAGAAAATGACAAAATTGAGTTTTTATAAATAATCTACAGTAGTTGTTACATCAATTAACACCGTTGGAATACCCGGTGGTTAAAATACGAATGTCGGCGTGGTTAAAGAGAAGACACGATTTTGCATAATAATTTTAAATTATTAATTCTTACGTAAGAAGGCACTACTCAATAATTGTTACAGTAATTATTGTTCAATATTTTATTTTATTGATTCAATAATTGCTACGTTGATATTTTATATTATTGTTGTTCAATATTTGTCATTTTGACAAGACATCTCCATTATCAAATCAATAATTCATATTATTTGAATAATATTATTAGATAAAGCATTATTGGCAATGTCTAGAAAGTTCATCAAGGAGAGGTTTGGTCACCTAATTGCTGATGACAAGAAGAAGAAATTCTTATTGGAAAGCCCCTCTTTCTGGAAACTACCGTCATCATAATTGTGATTACGTAATATTATTTGTGAATAATTAATTATTGATTTATATGATAAGGAAATATTTATTTGATGCAGATATAAATGATGGATTTATTTATGTGGTTATAAATGAAGGAATTAATGTTGAGGTATTTTATCAGTATTTTGTCGGATTGGAGGTATTAAAAGATCAAATCAGTGTTCTAACAGCTTTATTGTGTGAGTTATAATTTTTAATCTGACCGTTGGATCGTTGTGATTTTTGGATATGTTATACATATATAAGTTGAGTATATATCCACAAATTTTGAACCGTTAAAAATTAACGTATGATTTGTTATTAATTTTAAGAGGTGACTGATTCAAAAATTAGGTTTATAAATGATTTTGGTGAAAAATTCTAGAAATGGGTGGGTCCCACTTTTGGTTGTTGGGGAAGATGGCTGATTTTTGGTGGGTGAAATAGTAATGAGTAAAGCCATCGGTGTAGTCAGTCAAGTCCGCCTTTGCGTCTTAACATTTTCTTATAAATAGAGGGCTAAGTTAGAATTAAAAATCACACCAAAATTCATAAATTTTCTCTCTAGATTATCGAGTGTATTTTGTGAGTATTTAGATACTTGGTGAGTTGCTATTCATCAGTGCAAGTTTCCTTCAGCGTCATATCCGATATCCAAATGTAAAAATGCGCTCTTTGAGGTACGGAATAGTAAAGGATATTAAGGGATGATATATTATTTTCATAATGATGTTATTCTTTCAATATCATTATAATTGAAATATTGGTATGGATTTTATTGTGGAATTTCTACCTTTTGAGTTGAGTTACTATTCACGATATCAAGACTATTCACGATACTCGAGACTATTCATGCATATGGCACTCTTTACGATATGACATTATTTGCGTGATCTGATACAGTACTATGTACGAATACGAAGTACTATTCACGAGTTACTATTCACGAGTTACTATTCACGGGTACTATTAATGACAAAGTTGGTTTTTTTTTCGACCAAATTATCGTTGATTTATGAATCTTACTCTTGAAATTAAATCCGTGTTTTGATCATATTATTTTTATTATCATATATAACATTTTTATAATCATGGTGATGAAATTTCTCTTTGACTTGAGTGTAAAGATTGGTAGATTATTGGTATGATCATGACTATGGGTTCTCTTTAGCCAGTAGTGCAAAGTTGAATCGTTGACTGGTATGATCATGACCATTGAATTTATAATTGAATATTTTTAGCTTAAGTGCAAAGGTGAATTGATCAACATAGTTATAATTATGGTTTATATAGATTTTGAAATGATTATATATTTCTTTGAGATATTAATATATTTGGCCTGTAGTGCAAATATGAAGCTGTTGATGAATATCTTTGGCCCGTAGTGCAAAGATGATGCGTTGTTGAATATCTTCGTCCAGTAGTGCAAAGATGAATCTGTTATGAATATCTTTGGCACAGTAGTGCAAAGATGAACTGTTGTTGAATATCTTTGGCCCAGAGTGTAAAGATGAATCTGTTGATGAATATCTTTGGTAGTAGTAAACAAAAAGATGAATTTATTAAGTATGATTATGAACAGAACTGTGATTTGGTATAACCATGATCTTTGATGTTTCAAGTAAAGACAAGTGATGAAAATTATCTTTGTCTCCGGGTGCGAAGAGAATTTAGAATCACAATTATGATTATGAGTTATTCATATGATTGTGGAAAGGAACTGCTGAGTGATGTTACAGAATAAAACATTGTTGGTGGATTTTAACATGGAGAAGATAATAGACTTTATGGTCTATTTGACTCTTCTAATGGATTGTTGGATTCTCTAAGAATGGTTTGAAAAATTTTATCATCTACCATATGTTCTAAATCTCGGTTTATTATTGATGAAGGCTATTGATAATTTAATTATTTTTAGTCATGATATTCTTTATCGAAGTTAGTTGTGCTCACCCTTTTGCTTCACAATTCCTTTCGTGTAATAAGAGTGTATATGGGTCGAATTAATGAAGGGGTATGAGGGAATAGATCGGTGGTCATCATTTAGTATTTATATTTGGTGAATCAAATAGGGTGAGGCGAACCCAACGTTGGAAGGGTGTTTTGCCACTATCATCAAGATGTCTAAAGACATACAACCTCGTGTCATCATAAGACAGGGTCAGGCACATCCACTTCTTGAGTATATCTACGAGCACTACCTATATAATCTTGGTGTTTGTTTGAAGTATAATTCTCAATTAGAGACAGTGGAGATAATGATATGTCAAGAGAAGACTCACCATTGGAAAGAATATGATAGTAATCTTCTCATTTTTCTTTGGGGTCTATTGGGTCAACCAAGGATAATTCTGTGGACATATGATATCTATCATAACCTAGAAGCATGGCCTCCCATGTACGAAGGTTTCCTTGAGCACTTCCCAAAGATTCTAATTTCTAAAACAGTTTTTTACTATACCTTTATGTAAGGTGTCATTGTGACGTGTTATCCAAGGTTGGGATGAGAGTCACAGTTGGTATATATTTGTAACCAAACTCACATCATATGTGTTGTTGTATTTTGCACAACAATTGTTGTAATAAAGTTGTAGTTATTTTCTTTACCATATATTTGGCGACTCAGAATGGGTTGGATGGAATGGACCTATTTTGGGGGCCGTCACAAAGGGTGTTCTACTTGTCAGAAGTCAAAATGAGTTCTTACCGATGCGGAATTATACACTCTCTTACCTGTTCCTAAAAGGCCTTAGTGTGATGTTAGTATGGACTTTGTCTTAGGCTTGCCCCGAACTCAAAGAGCTTCAGATTCTATTATGGTTGTCGTCGACCGATTCTCTAAAATGGCCCATTTTATCAC
Source organism: Panax quinquefolius (assembly GCA_020205615.1). NCBI lineage: Eukaryota > Viridiplantae > Streptophyta > Magnoliopsida > Apiales > Araliaceae > Panax > Panax quinquefolius. Next base: position 31,230,767 of record CM035151.1, read on the forward strand.
TTGTCAGAAAACCGTGGATGCTGTTCGGATCGCCCATATCTACTTTCGGGAGATTGTACGCTTACATGGAGTTCCACAATCTATTACATCTGACCGGGATACTAAATTTATGAGTAATTTCTAGAAGAGTCTATGGGAAAAGCTCGGAACGCAATTGAACTTCAGCAGTGCTTACCATCCTTAGACCGATGGTCAAACCGAAGTTGTAGATCAAAGTTTGGGAAATATTCTGAGGTGATTGGCCGGAGATAAACAGAAGCAATGTGATCTGGCACTTTCTCAAGCAGAATTTGCTTATAGCCGTTCGAAGAATTTGACCACTAACATGAGCCCTAATTTTGAGATAGTTTGTGATCAGAACCCTTATGGAGTCTTAGATTTAGTTCCTATTCCTCGGATTGGTCGAATACATCCCAAAGCGGAAGAAATGACAGATCATCTTCGGGTTATCCATGATCAAGTGTACAAGTCCATCTTGGAAAACAATGTTAAATACAAGGATCGGACTGACAGTCATCGTCGTCGGGTTATTTTTTTAAAGCTGGAGATCTTGTTTGGGCTATACTTACCCGTGATCGTTTCCCTTTTGGCGATTATAATAAACTTAAGGATTGAAAAATTGGCCCTTGTGAAATTCTGCATTGAATCAAAAATAATGCTTATCGGTTACGCATTCCGAGTTATCTGCGAACTTCGGATGTTTTCAACGTTAAACATCTGAGCCCCTGTTTTGAGCAGTCTGCTGAACGAACTAAGAACTCGAGGAAGAGTTCTTCCCAACCTGGGGTGACTGATGCGGGATGGTCCGAGACCGAAGACACCGAATTATTGGATAGTATGTTAATGGCCTTGGAATATCATGAATGGGATGATCGTCACAAACGAAGAGGCCAATAAACACCTTCGACATTAATAACTTCAGCTTGGGGAAATGAGATCTTTCAACTTTGACTTCGGGTAATGGAACACCTTCAGCTTCGGGAGTTGGGATGACACTTTCACCTTCGACTTCGGAAGACGGAATGGCGTCTTGATTTCGGAGTTCGATAGACTAATAGTTTAATTGCTTTCTCTTTCTATTTAGTTCTTTAATTAATAATATTTTATTATTTGCAAGTTTGTTATTTTGTTCCCATAAAAATAGAAAGTTTGTTAGAATTCTTTTCATATCCCTAGGAGGATTTTATTTTCATATCTCTAGTAATATTCTAGAGTGACTTGGGGATAAAGTCTTGCTAAGCTATATAAACTCAGTTTGTGGGTTGGAATAGGGGACTTGAATTTTTTATAAATATATTATACACATTAGAGAGATTTCTCTATGTTTTTCAGTGAAACTCTTTCTTCTTCATGTGAATTCATTTGTTTACTTAACCCGCGGGATAATCGTTATCTTGTTCGGCGTCAGTAGGTCAACAAACTTCAATTTTAACAGTTTTTTTTGCTACTACTCTTGGAGATGCTTTAACCCTGTATTCTTACTTCAAAAAATAAATAATAATAATAATAATAATAATATATTAGTGTTATATTAGGTTAATGACTAGAGTTAGGTTAGTGACCTTTAAATATGATAGCAACTTCTAAACCTTAGATCCAATCATTTTAAATCTGAATCTTTAAATAGATACTCTTTATTTCAAATTGTTCAAATTAAAATGGAGATGATCCGGATTCAGGGACACGGGGTGTGGTTTTTTTCCAATATTGGTTATTCCATGAAAACAATTGGAAAAGATATAGCCATGGCCTATGGTTGCAGATTTTTCCACAAGTATACTTTTCAATTTTAATTATTCCTTGAAAACAATGCATGGGAAAAGATGTGGCTATGCATGCATGCAGATTTTCCACTCATACATACACTATTTTCCAATTTTAATAAATGCATACCCAATTTCCAATTTCCAATTTTGCAATAAAAACCCCTGTTCCATACACTTAAAAGTACTCCCTCATTCCTTCAGCAACCAATTTTAATTTGCCTTCATAATATCACTTGTAGCAACATAAATTAGCAATGAAACACCTAAACTATGACCAGTTTTTTTTCATAGTCATGATTCTACCCATTTCTTCTTCAGCAACATTAAAAGAAGACGAAGCAGCAGCTCTTTTGACGTGGAAAGCAAGCCTTGACAACCGAAGCCAATCATTGTTGTCGTCATGGGCTGGAAACAGCCCTTGCAGTAATTGGACCGGAATTAGTTGCCACAATGCTAGCCATGTATCCAATATAACCCTCCAAAGTTACGGTTTAAAAGGTATGCTTCGCGATCTTAATTTCTCTTCTTTCCCCCATCTCCATACCCTTGAGCTTTCTGACAACGCACTCCATGGGAATATCCCCTCCCAAGTTGGTAGCCTTTCCAAGCTCAAGAGCCTTGATATTTCTGCCAATCGTCTTTCCGGAGAGATTCCATCAGAAATAGGCTTGCTCAAAAACCTTGAATTTTTTTACGCTTTTAGAAATCAATTTAGTGGCACAATTCCACAAGAGATAGGGATGCTCATCTCTCTTCGAGAATTGGCTCTCTCGACAAACAACCTGACCGGTTCTATCCCATCTAGTATAGGAAACTTGCTCAACCTAACCATCCTATATCTCTTCAAAAATCAACTTTTAGGGTCTATCCCACAAGAGATAGGAATGTTGAGGTCTCTCGTCGATGTTGCACTCTCGACAAACCATCTCACTGGGTCAATCCCGAGTACTATAGGGAACCTGAGTAATCTAAAATCTCTCCATCTCTTTGAGAATAAACTCACAGGACCAATCCCTCAAGAAGTTGGCATGCTCACCTCACTTATAGAATTGGATTTGTCTACAAACGAGCTCACGGGATCAATCCCGACTACTATAGGGAACCTAAGTAAAGTAACCTACCTCAGTCTCTTTGAACTTAATCTCATAGGACCCATCCCTTTGGAACTGAATAATCTTACACATTTGAAAGTTTTATTTTTATCTGACAACAATCTCACTGGTAGTTTACCTGATAATATATGCCTTGGTGGATCACTTAAAATAATTGGTTCAGCCCGCAATCATTTCACTGGCCCACTCCCCAAAAGCTTGAAAAATTGTTCTAGTTTATATGAGGTTACACTTGAAGAAAATCAAATTTTAGGGAATATATCAGAAGATTTTGGCATTTATCCCAACTTGTCCTATCTTGATTTGAGCCATAACATGTTCTATGGTGAGTTATCTCCAAATTTGGGACTCTGCCATAAACTGACAAACTTAAACATCTCCAACAATGATCTGACTGGAAAGCTACCATCTGAGCTAAGCAAGGCAATTCAGCTACAAAGACTTGATCTTTCATCAAATCACATCATTGGTGAAATTCCTAAAAGTTTTGGAGATCTAAGCTTATTATTTGACCTATTTCTCGAAAATAATAAGCTTTCTGGTTTTGTTCCACCAGAAATTGGCAAGTTGTCCAATTTACAAAGACTTAACTTGGCAAATAATAATCTTAGTGGTCCAATTCCAGAACAACTAGGTGACTGCATGAAGTTACAGAGTATGAGTTTGAGCATGAACAGATTTACCCAAGATATTCCATTTCAAATTGGTAATTTACAGTATCTTCAATATCTTGAATTTAGTCAAAACTTGCTTGTGGGCATGTTACCTCAACAACTTGCAAAGCTAAAGAGTTTAGAGATGCTTAATCTTTCTCACAATGACCTATCTGGTTTCATTCAATCAGTCATTGATGGAATGGTGAGTCTGACATCTGTTGATATATCCTACAACCAGTTTGAAGGTCCTCTCCCCAACATCAGAAATTTTCAAGGTGATCTGGAAGCGGCATTCAAAAACAACAAAGGTTTGTGTGGCAATCTAACTGGTTTGATCCCTTGCTCACGTGGAATAATTTACGCGAGAAAGAGCAAAAGCATTGTGATCTCGATCACACTTCCACTTTTGGGCTTTTTGTTCCTTTTATTTTCCATTGTTGGGATAACTTGTTATTTTCATAGAAGAGTGAAGAGCAATGTAAAGGACGACACAAGCGAAGTTAAAAGTCAAAATTTGTTTGCCATATGGAGTTATGATGGAAAGATGGTGTATGAAAGCATCATTGAAGCTACGGAGAACTTTAACTCCACATATTGCATTGGGGAGGGAGGATATGGAAAGGTGTATAAAGCTGAGTTGACAAGTGGTCAAGTTGTTGCTGTGAAGAAGTTTCATGCGTCACAAGATGGTGAACTTAGGAATGTAAAAAGTTTTATTTGTGAGATCTGTGTTTTAACCGAAATACGTCATCGTAATATCGTAAAGCTTTTTGGTTTTTGTTTGCATCCACTACACTCTTTGTTGGTATATGAGTTTTTGGAAGGGGGAAGCTTGGCAAAAATATTGGGTAACAACGATGAAGCAATGAAGTTAGATTGGAGAAAGAGGTTAAATATTGTTACTGGTGTGGCGAATGCTTTATCATATATGCATCACGATTGCTCGCCACAGATAGTTCATCGAGATATTTCGAGCAAGAATATACTGTTGAATTCAGAATTTGAGGCCCACGTGTCTGATTTTGGTATTGCAAAGTTTTGTAAGCCAGACTCATCTAACTGGACCTCATTCGCTAGAACTTTTGGATACGCAGTTCCAGGTAAATACTCGGTGGCTTTAAGCTTTATTAATTCATATTTATAGATATATTTAATTAATGCATTATCAAAAGCAAAGCTATGGAAATTAAACTTGCTTTGTTAAGATACAACATCAAAACATGCATGATTTTATATCTTTAAGTTTATCGAATATTGCTGTTTCATTTTCTTTTTACATGTGAAACTCAGACATGTAAAATCACCTAATATTCACCCTTCCAAAATAAATTCATCTAACATTCACCCTTCCAAAATAAACTCATGATCTACACTCCATCGCTCAGGGTTCCCTAACAATAGTATTTGTAATGTTATTCTTATTACTAGCACATTTGTAGCACTGGAAGTATATTTGATCTTTAGTACAAGCATACTAGTGACCAATGCAAAATATTATGGACAACTTCAAAAGAAAAACAAATGTTTCTGAATATATATATATATATATATATATATATATATATATATATATATATATACATACATATAAAAATAAATTTTAGGAAATCAAATAGATACAAGAGTACTACATGTTTAATTCACTCTTTTCACTGCAATGTTTCTTTTCCTTTCGTTTCTTTTTGTTTATGTACTTGTATTGCAGAACTTGCTTACACAATGGAAGTGAATAAGAAGTGTGACGTTTATAGCTTTGGAGTGCTTTTACTGGAAGTGATTATGGGGAGGCATCCAGGTGATCTCATCTTATCTCTCTCGTCGCCACCAACATTGGCAGTTGCATATGGTGTACTCTTAAAGGACTTGTTGGACCAACGCCTCTCACCTCCGTTGGATCAAGTGGCTGAAGAAGTAATCATTGTCGCGAAGCTTGCTTTTTCTTGTCTACATCTAAATCCACAGTCTAGACCCAGCATGAAACAAGTTTCCGTTAGATTAACAAAGCAAATGCCTCCACTTCAAAACGAGCTAAATGTTATTACAGTTGGTCAATTGTTTGATCCTTAGTGCCCCAATAATATAAAGTTAACTTGATAGTTTCCAGACACATCCGCTTTATGTTCTGTTAATGTTGTTGAATTTACATTTAAATGTGAAGAAGTTGATTATGTTTTGGCATGTCCTGTGGTTTTAGTACATTTTTTAAATCATATACTCCCTTCATTCTAAATTATAATATTATTATTGATTTTTAAAGGTTAATTTAAAACATTTTTAAATTGAAATAATTCATTAAAAATTATAAAACAATAAATAATATTTCCTCCGTCCCAGGATAAAAGTCTTTATTACTATTTTAGGTAGTCTCATGTTAAATGTCCACTTTCCTTTAATAACCAAACTTTTACATAATTTTTTCTATTATACCCTTAGCATTAAATATCTCATATTTTTCTTATTCTAATTCTCTCTCCATATTCAATAAGTATAATTAGTTATGTGTTGAAAATATTTTGAATTAAAAAGCTAGAAAGTCACTCTCTCACCTGCATTAGAAATGATTAATGACATATTATTATGGGCAGTTTTGTCATTTCATTCCTCTCTTAATATACGTAAAAAATTTACCATGGCTTTTATCTTGAAACGGAGGGAGTACTATTAAGTACTCCTTCCGTCCCAAATTAATTGCTTAGTTTTGACTTTTTAAAGTAAAATTGACCATTTTTAAAACTAATGTTTTTACTATTTTTGCTAAAATATAGGTGAAGAGATTATAACCAAAAGAAAGTATATACAATTTATTACTAACCCCAATTTTTATAATTTTAGAAATATATTTATATATGCTTAATTATTAATTCTAAAAATATTCAATTTGACTTAAAAAGTCAAAACTGAGCAATTAATTTGGAACGAAGGGAGAGATTTATAATATTCAGAATTAAAAGAATAGACGTCAATTCTAAGTTTAAAATTGTTTAAATTAACTTCAAAAAATCAATAAAATCTTATACTCCCTCCGTTCCTAAAAGATTGTCGTTTTAGAAGAAAAAATTTGTTCCAAAAAAATTATCGTTTACAACTTTCAGGGAGAATAAATTATTTATTTTCCTATATTACCCCTACCTTTTCTCATTGTCCTAATAAATTCTCCCCCTTATATTAATAGTTTTCAATTTCCCATAAAGGGGTAGTGATGGAATTTCAAACAAATTTTACTTGGTAAATGACATTTTCTTAATCCATGTGCCAAAACCTTAAACGACAATCTTTTAGGAACGGATGGAATATTTTGAAATGGAAGAATCACATTTTTTTAAAATGTATTTAAAAAAAAAATCACAACACATTGTCATTTCCCTTTGCACTTGTGAAATAATCTCACTCAGTAATTATCAAGAAAACAACATCTCAATTAGTTTATACTTGCCAAAACAATGGGATAGATAAATGATATGGTAACTAAATCTACATTGATCGCATCATTTTTTCTTCAGTTTAGAATACAACAGAAAGTCTAAACTTTAACTGTGGTTCTCGGTTATCAAACTATGTCCATTACTTTTCCTTTCCAACTAAATTTAGGCCAAATTCTATTTACTATGACAAGGAGTAGTATGTTACAATCATAATATGGAGGGATTTTAATTTAGAATTAGGAAGTAGCTTGCTGCCTCATCCATTTTGTAGCTGACCACTTTTCTCCGCCCAGTACCTCGCATCCTCCATGTATGCTATTTGGATCCGATTGTCCATCTAGTCCCTGAAAGAAACAACACAAGTTACTTGGTCATTCCACAAGCCAACTTGAGGACATCTGAATATTTTTAGGAAATATACAGAATCCCAGGTTAGGAAACTGTCTGAGAACATATCCTGATTTTCGTCAACTAATATAAACTCAAGAGAGCTACGTTATACGTTAATTAATTACTAATAATATGTTCAAGTCAGTTAATTAAGTAGTATGTGAAGGAAACAGACCATGCTCCAGAAAAGCACTGCATCTCCTTTAATAGGTTTCACACACATCCCTTTAACCATTTTCCCGCCGCAGCTGCACTCTCCTGAACCAGCCTGGCATCATTGATAGATTGCTAAGTCCAAATATACCAAACAATCAAGAAAATGATGTATGAATAATATGTAGATTAAGATATTTTAAGCTATGAAGTCCACGGAAATAGAGATTAAAGAACCATATGAATAAATTCAGCTTTTTAACATCTATGCGAGAATCTCATATAATCAAGTCAACCCAACTTATGCCTTTACTCCCAAAGTAGTTTGTGGTAGGCTATCTCATATCGTCAAGTACAATTTTAAATTTTAGTGGTCAACCAAAAGACCATCATGCGAGTATCTCATATGATCAAGTCAACCCAACATGCCTTTACTCCCAACTAGTTTGTGGTAGGCTATCTCATATTGTCAAATACAGTTTTAAATTTTATTGGTCTACCAAAAGATCTGCTGATTAATCATGTGATTTAGAGGGCATCAAAGCCTAATTTTCGGCCCATCCTATGTCCCTTGTAGCCTAAGGACAAGGGCGGTAGGCGTGAGGCACATGTCATTTTGAATGAGGCGCATAATGTATGAAATACAATAAATTATTATAAGGTCGAGTTGTAAAAGTGTCTCTCCAAGTTGCCAACCAATTTCACTTTGGCCCTTTAATTAAGTGGCAAAAATCTCATTTAAGTGGTCAATTTGATTCAATTGAGTCCATCGTGGCAAAGATCTCAATTGAGTCGAAGTCGTAGTGAGAAGTCAATTAAACCAAATTGGCCACTTGAAGGTCCCAACTGAGATTTTTTCCATATAAAGATCCAATTTAAAATTTGGTGGCAACTTGGAGGGACATTTTTGCAATTCGGCCTTACCATAATTCAAGACATTCAATATTTTCTTTGACATTTAAGTATCAAAACTAGCACGAAACAATTTCTTTTACCCATATAACTACATCAACTACTATCATGCTCAAACAATTTATAAGAAATTCATCAAATAAAAGCATATATAAAAACTAAAAACACAAGTCCAGAAAAGATCCATTAATATAGATAATCGTTTAATTCACCAAAAGTAAGAGAAAGTAAAAGGATAAATAAATTCCAGATTCAGTTCAAAAATCTGTCACCCTAAAACATCGAAGAAGACGACTTTTTGTCATGATCACGTAGACAAACTGTTTGTTGTATTTTTTGTTTTGGACTTTAGATTTTCTAATTACATTTATAGATTTCTTGATTGGTTTCTTTTTTCTTTTATTTGCATGTTTGGGTTTTTCTTGTCTTTTTAAATTAAGTTAGGTTGATCCCTAGGCGCACCTCACTTAGCAATTCACCTTGAGCGAAGCGCAAAAGTCACGCATTGCCTTACCTCGAGCCTAGGCACGCCTTTGACAACTATGGTTTGCAGGATAATGACTATGGATCATTCCTTCCACCCACACATGTACCTAAATATATATATATATATATGGGAAATGATCATTGAGACACGTTAGCCAGGAGGATTTATTTAACTAACGCCATCCAAATTGTAGTCAAAAATTAGAGTGAATGGTCGAAATGAGAGTCCAAAATGCCTACTCCTCTCTGGCGGCCAACCAAATTTTTTTGTTGGTAGCTAGAGAGAGTAGTGATCAACAAAAAAAATTGGCTTAATTACATTATCCTGATTATCCTCATATTAATCAATAAAATAAAATAGTAAAAAATTATAAGGATAATTATAAAGATAATCCGTAATTATCTTTATACTTATCCTTATACTTATTAATGATTATCTTTATACATATTACTTATTTATTAATAAAATAAAATAATAAAAAATTATAAGGATAATTATAAAATAATCAATGAATTATCTTTATACTTATTCTTATACTTATTAACAAAATATGTATAAGAATAATTATCGATTATCGTCTAATGATTTTAATTATAAATAGGAAATAGTGATTGAGTTTTATATATTTGAGTAGGAATATAATATAAATTCAATCACTATTTCTATTTATAATTAAAAATCATAAGACGATAATTATTAATTATCCTTATACATACTTATTTTATTAATAAGTATAAGGATAATTACTCATTATACTTATAATTTTATTATTTTATTTTATATGTATGAGGATAATCAAGATAATGTAATTAAACCAATTTTTTTTGTTGTACATTTTTTCTATGACCCAATCAAAACACTGGTCATTTTGACCGGGCCGCTAGAGGAATAATGGCCAACAAAAAAATTTAATTTGGCCATTAGAGGAGTAAATTGGGCCCTCATCTCACTATTCACTCTAATTTTGGACTTTGGATAAGCGTTAGTTGAAACAATTCATCCGGCTAACGATTCTCGTGGATCATTTCCCTATATATATATATATATATATATATATATATATATGGGGTTTCATCCATAAAGAAGGTTCTTGCGTGGAGCAACCCCTTTTTTGGTTTGTTATAATTATTATTTTTTTTTTGCTCCAGCCGCTACAACAACAAGCCAAAAAAGGGTTGCTCCACAGCAACCGGTTGTTGTTGATGGAACCCTTATATATATATCCTTCCTCAGTTTAATTGATACTTTAATACATAAAACCAAGTCTATATAGCAGGTCATATACATGTCCAGGTCGAATTAAAAAAACTAATACACTAGTAGCAACTAGTGGAAAATGCATTTATTTTTTTGTAAAGTTGTGCAAGAATACTTGGTTTTTAACATCAATGAGTACTTTAAACTTTTAAATTCAAAGAGCACCAAAGTTTGAAATGCAATTACCACAGGAAAGAATGTTTCTCCCCCTTCAACATTATCACTTAAATACATGAGCATTGTTGCTACTCTTTGACCTCCACGCTTCAAGTTAAACTGCAATTAAAAGCACTTTCATGAGAAAAGACAGAGATAAAATGATACAGGCAAAAGTTATGTCATCGATATCATAGATTACGCAATAACAAAGATGTATGTAAGGTGTAAAAAACTTACTGTATCAGAGAAATAGTCATGATGGGGTCTGTAAAATTGGTTTTTTTCGTACCTGTGCTTCTGCAGATGTTAGCCTTGATACTAAAACATATTAGTATTCCCATTCATATGAAGCATTTGACAAACAAGTCAGTCAGAAACCCACCGTAACACTTGGATGAGTTCTCCATTTTCAATTGGTACTTGAGAATAGATGGATATTCGTTTTTCAATTGCCTGACCATGCAAAAATAAAATTTGATAGCATCAAGTCTAAAGGTTTCCTAATTTTGTAATGACATTAAGAGATATGCAGTGGTTACTATGGGGAATTCCTTTTACTTTCAGATGGCGAAAACGTGTATAGGGAACTAGAAATAGTAAATATATAAAAAGAATGCATAGGCCTCTTGTGCAGACACATGTATACAAACATAATGTCTTACATTACATCCAGAAGCCTGATTAGGAAAGATAGAAGGAAAACTTGAAATATACCAACCTGTACCATTGGATATTTTCTCTCCTGAGGGTTCAAAAACATACCGGAGCTCGTCCTAACGTCACTCTTAATTCCCTAGAAATTGATACACATTGAGATCAATCAGATACAAATTTTGGGACACTTAATGCATACACAGATCTAATCTAGAAATAAAATCATACTTTATGAGCATATACGAAAATATGAAGATGATCAAGCAGCTAAGTTGTCCCGACCTGAAGTAAACACAAATCAGTAGATGTATATTTTATGAAATCAGTACAGCATATATTTTATGAAATCAGTACAGCATACAGTTTTCTATCCTATTTTCAAGGCAGAGTGTCTTTGCGCATCCTAAAACCAATTACTTTTGAACCACTAATTAACTAGTTGGTGCAATCATGGCTAGAGAACGCCAAGTACAAACCCTTTGGAAATCAGAAAAGAACTTACTCACTTAACATGTGGTAATGCATTAAGGAAACAATTCGGAAAATTCTTGCAATCGGCTAAGTGGTAGTTCATTTCTATATTGCTTCCCTAGATTACATAAAGGAATGAAGACAAATAAAGGACAAAAGAAATATAACATATTTGTAGTTTTATATAGTGAAAGACCAACCATTATGAACTTCTCTTATTTTTTCTGATACGTACAGACGATTATGAACTATAAATCCCATGGTTTTCTAACAAACCCTATTAGTAGTTCGGAAATATATAAGTAACTATTCTAAGATGACCTACTTGATCATGACTTACCAAGGAAACAGACAGAAACTAACAACTGATAAAGGTACTTTGGCTCAATTACTTGTAACATTACAAAAACATCAACTCTAGTCAGATGCAGGACAAAGAAATGATGGAAATAATTGCTTACGACAAACTACCAAAACTTTTTGGCATGTAGCAACGAACAAATATGATTCTTTGGATGTATAATATAATCGGATAGAATCTTAAAGAAAGTTTGTGATAAACTGAATTGTGAGAATTCAACTAATGAAATGGGAGGATTAGGACAAGCCATTAACTAATGAAATGATGAGATTGAATTGCATTTTGGACTCACCTTTCCAGTTTTTGTGTCCACAACAGTGGAAACCTGAAGTCGGGGCATTGCAAGTGCTCTAAGGTAATCACATTCCTATAAAGGAAACAGAACAAACTTTCAGACTTCATTGCCATTAGTAATATTCTTCATTCAACATCAAACCGAAGGAGCGTGAAAGTGTATCAGATGTGATAGAATTATTGTACACTAAAGAATTTGTGCAATATCCATAAACAAGACAAATACCATCCAATACAAAAGTTATCAATTATCTCAAGCTAGAAATAGTCTGTAAACGTAGATATACCAAAACACTGTATATGACGCATGATCCGGATGGCAATTGATATATATATATATATATATATATATATATATATATATATATATATATATTGGTGCAAAATTTCGTGTCAAAAAATGTAATGCTACTTTGAAATGACCAGTGAGTCTAGACTCTAGACTGCATACTAGCTAATTGGTGTTTCTTTATTATCGTCATTGTAACATTTTTCTAAGTGTATTTTAGTTCAATTTTACTTCTTTAAAAATGCAAGCCTAATTGATTTTTGCTTTATAGTTGGAAGAGGTCTTGGTGTACAAGGATGGAAGTCATTTGGTTCATGGATTATCATCCTCTAAAATCTTAGGGCTTCTCAATTTTGATAGTGTATTTTTCTAAGTTTTTTATAAACTTTTTTGTCATTTCTTGCCCTGTATTTAGTGTGTGTTTGTGTATATGAAACAACGTTTCTAAATGATTTAATCTATTTCCAATTGGAGCCGAAGGTGCCATTTGTTTCATTTAGTGACAAGTCTTGAATCTGAATAGCATATCTAAATGAGCTGAATTTAATAAGAGGTAATGTCTGAATCTGAGTATTAAGCTATCTGCATGGTTAATTTGTTGTTTGACTGATGATATGTTCAAAATATCTGAGTTAGTGTATTCTCCTATTTTAACCCTCTAAACAGCCAAAGTTACAACCATGAAACAAGAAGTGTACACGTTTATCAAATGAAGTAAATCTACTGGCTACAGAGCTTCGAGCTTAGCTTGCATGTAGCTAAATCCAAAAATGGCTCTACAAAGTCAATTTCCAGCTTGAAGTCTACTCCTAAGAGCCATATATCTAATGAGCCCAAAAATGGATGAGTAGCAGAATTTATTTATATAAATTTACATGCCTGTATCATAATTAAGTGTTTCTTTGTAGTTGCACATCTCTTTGGTATGGAAAGTATTACACCCTTCCGCTCATACATATAACATCAAATATAGCAGAGTTCTTGATTCAACCATGAACTCAGGCTTTAAACCACATCTACAACAAAATCATGAATCAATGAATTCATGATCTTATTAAATTCTAATTAAACAGACTCAAATCCAGATATATACTTCCATATACAGAATTATCACTCCACTAACAAAATATCATATTTAAACAATGAGTTCAGCAAAATAATATCAACCAAGAATCTGCAATTAAAAAAGAATGATAACTAACAAATCTTTTCATACCTCCATACTCAAAAAATTATGAAATATTATAATTCGTGGTGACCAGCTAATTATTTCTGGTTTAACCTGCATAAACAAATCACAGAAAATTCAGGTACAAGCAGCACATATCATCACCCCACCCCCATCCCCACCCTCCAACCCTAGGAAAATTTTATTTAAGAAATGTAAACTTGAACAATATTCTTGATAGTGTATGGTAGAATGATCTTCTAAAACAAATTCATTGAGAGAAAAGATGAGAAAAAACAAGTGTGTACAAATGTACGTAGTGATTACTTGCATGCAGAAAAGTTTTTCAACTGAGATTTTCTTTGTTGGTTGAGGCTGCATGAAAGAGAATTTTCAAAAAGGATTCTAATTATCGGAAAGAGCAACTGCTTTATTAATGTTTCCCATATTTATTCAATTCCAAAATAAAACCAAAAAACAAATGAGATGTATATATATATATATATATATATACATTAATAACTGCAATGAGGTTTTGTAATTTGTTCAACAAGGTCTCTCAAAGCCTTTCAACCGACCATCTCCCAGGAGTGGCTTGACTAAAGAATGTTACATATGCTACAAACTTAACCAACACGGCATTCTTGGAAAGAAAATTATCATGTTCAAGACCAACATAAAGGGCATATAATCCTTTCAATTAGAAATTTTCAGATTGTGAGATGGAGACGGAATGCTTTTGGATTGGATGAAGGATAGTTCTGTTATGATTATCATGGCCAAGAAAAGGTTAGCACAAAGCAAGAAGACATATAAAGTAGAAGACCTATTCTTACTTTCTGTTCACATTGACCATCGACATTTTAATTGGAGAACCATAAGCACATTACATTATCATGGTCTCTTATCTTCAAAACCTGAAAAAGAAATTCTCCCTCCATCTCAATTTAAATGTCAAGTCTTTTTATTTCGTGATATTGCAAATGAAGTGCCAGTCATTTTGTAACTGCCAATCTTTCTACAAGTGGTCCATCCCGCTCTTACCATGAAAGAGAACAAAAGTAGGAGATGTACTTAAAAGAAAGTCTGAAGAAAAAAAAAGTCTGAAGCTTATTTTCGGACACCCCGCCACAAAAAGTTGACATTTATATTGAGATAGTAATTATAATTTGACCAACATGTTGCTGGGTAAACTGTAGAGTGGCATGCATTAAATCGTTTGCCTACTGAAAGCTTACTGTACTATAAACTCAAAATACTCATTATATTTGACAGATAATAGCACCCTTAGTTAAAGCAGTGATAATCTGTCACCCAGATCTAAGACAAAATGACCCCCACCTCAAAACAAAACAAACAAAAAAAGTGGGCATTTGGTATAACTGGGTATGCCCACAATTAAGCCAAAATGACAATTTTATTGGTTCTCCTCTGAAGCCATATAAAATGAAAAAGTATTGTATCGCCTGTGACATATCTTTTCTAATCTTAATCTTGTACACTGATGAATCCAAGGTTGTAGACTAAGCTTTTTTCTTTTTTTCTTTTTTCTGTAGGTTGTTGAAGGCCTAACTTGCTAAAAGTAGTATACTAGTTTCCCTAGTATGAATAAAAAACTTGACCAAATCACTATCCTATATGAAGTAATTAAGGTTGTAAATCAAACCAAACAAACAGTTCGGGCTCGATTCAAAAAAATGTGAGCGAGACTCGGATTCGTTAATAATATGATCAAAATCTACGCACAAAAAATAGCTCAAATAAGAATACAAGTAGAATATGAGCAAGGTTATACTCAGCTCTATTAGGATTCAAACTATTCGAATTCTTGATCATAATTCGATACATATTCGAATAGATACTGGATACATTACCTTATTATAATATATGCACAATTTAATAAAATTAGAATAAATTATTATTATTTTTTAATTTTAATTGTATTTTTTTATTTGTAAAGTGTCATTGGAAATATATTTTCTAATTTTTAAGTAAAATAATAAGTTCAATTGGTAATTATATGTATTATAAATCTACTTACTATGTGGAGACTCGAATTCAATCTTGAATTCGAAGTTCGCGAGTAGTTTGAATACAATTCGATCCGTCAAGTAATAAATTCGAGCCGAGTCGAATATGAGTAGAATTTTTTAAATACAATTCGAATCCAAGTTGAATACGAGTAAATAATTTACTTTCTGAGTCGAATACGAGTAACTCTCTGTTCGCTTCTGTTCTACTCATTTACACCCCAAGAAGTAATACATGTAGTTGTCTACCAAGTGACTAACACTCATTAGGATCACATTTGTGAATGAATGGGTGTAAAGATGAAAATCAGTCACCAACACAAGCAAAGCACAAAGAAGCAATAAGTCAAGATCATGCATGTACAGATGTTGACATGAAGGTAGAATAATTTGTCTCAATGGAGTCGAATAATAATCACATTTCTGATTCCTAATAAATTGAAGTCTATTTTTTTCAAGGTAACATAATTTAATTGTATTTTACCATTCATGGTTTGAAAGTAGGTAATATGCATGAAAGACCAGCATTTGATTATAAAAATTTGAACCAAGACTGAGAACATACATATCCAACACGTAAAGTTACTGCATCTTTGTCATTCGCCCAATGAGAGAAACCTGAAACCAGGGATGAATAAAACAATTAAAGAACATACAAACCAAATATGAACAGACATCTACTTAACACTCCCTCCTTTTGGAATCCTACTTTCTTCCGACCTTAAAGGTTTGTTCAATATTAAATAAGAAAAATATCCAAAATAATTATACACAACTTGATATTCGAGAAAATAAAAAATTCAAGAAAAAAGTACCGACTTTTTTTCAAACAGAGGAGTATAAAAACAAGAATATAATGATCCACCAAATAATGACCCCCCCACCCTACCCAATGCACATGGAGGGGATCACCCCCCCTATCCTTTTTCAGAAAAAGCATTTTCAACTACATAGAAATTATGACACTAGGCGAATATGCTGATGTTTCTTGCTATTATTTTTTACTCAACAACAGCAAGACAATACACAATGTAATTAAACTTTAAGCAAATAAACATGCAGTAAATTTATTCAGGCAACCAGAGAAATCTAACATAAAAACAAGTCACTATACATCTACATTGTTCTCCAAATATAATATATATATACACATATACATATATATATATCCATTTTAGATGAGGCCAACTTGCTATACCAAAATATTGAGAAAAAAAATACAAACTTAATAAGTTACTTATCATTAAAAAATTTACAAAAGCTCAACTATGAGGATAATGCTGTGATTTTTGTATAAAGAAACAGAAGTAGCATGAACAAACCAACCTCGTGGCAACTGTAGATTTCTGAAATTGTCATTTTCATACTTTCTTCTGAATGAAGGAAACTTGGACCCTGTGATGATATAATTTTTAGCATTTCGTTAAAAAAGTAAAATACTGATTTAGTGGTACAACGAAATGAGTTATAAATCCCTCAGCAGAGAGCTAGAAAAAGTTATACCTGGTTCTGAGAGATTTTTATTGGTCTTTATATGCGATTTATTTTATTTTTTTCAAAACTTTGTTTGGCTAGATTTTAAAATTAAAAGAAAAGGAACAGGAAGAGACTAAAGCATGCAGGGACTGTTCTAAAGTATAGTTTGAAATAGCAGTTGTTCATACTTGTAAAAATAAACAAATTAAGATATTAATTTGTACAATTTTTGTTATAGGTACTACTGCCTCAAGTATGGGGATTGGAACTGTCAGCCTTGAGGCTACTCCACAAGGTCTCTGCCATTTCTCCGAAGTCTTAGGGTTAAGAATATTTATTTGTATAATTATAAGCCGACCATAAGCATATAAAAGCCACACAAACCAAAAACAGCAGTTATTCACATGGAAAATAGTGATTGAGAAAGTATACCAGAGGAATCTTCCAACCTTCGGATAAATGCCAATTGAAACAAAGCTCCTACATACTCCATTATGAAATGCCAATGTTATTACCATTTAGTAAGGCCATTGCGGAAAAAACAACAGAAATCTCTGTTTATTGTAAAATAAGCTTTCAATGAAGAAATATTTGCAGCAAACCAACCATAAATCAAACTTAAAAATTCCATACCAAAGAATCATATGTTACTGATATGTAAACTTTCTAGTTTTGCACATACAATTTACAAGGGCCAAAAAAATGTCAACTTCCAACAAAATCTACTTTCTGTTTATTAGTTATTATAGTTCAAAGCGTAGAAGGATCAGCAAGGTTTTTAAAACATAATAAATTCTAACATGAGTGCAACAACTAAATTTTGGCTGTAATAATAGTTTCTGGGGGGGGGGGGGAACGTGACATATATACTCCTTTAGTCCCAATGCAGTTATCCACATTTGACTTTCACAAATATGAAGAAAAGTAATGACATTGATGTCTAAAAATTGCGCAAACTCTAAAATTACCCTTTACTGGACCCTGTTCCAATAAAATTCAACTCCTATAGAATCGAATCAATGGATTAACACATTTTACATAAATTATGAAATTAAGCCGTATCATATACCCAAATAAAAGTAATGACATACAATCTGTTTACCGTGGTGACAACTTTATGAGTTTATTAACAATTTATGAAAGATGAAAAAGATATTGTACAATTCTAACCTTTAAAAATATATCTAAATTATTTTAATTCGTACATAATTGATCATATTATTACAAATTAGCCACTGAATAATAGATTATCAGCTAAGAGATAGCAGCATCTAGCTGAATCAATTATATAACTATTTTCTTTTATTCCTATTTTCTTACATACCAATGTAATATAAGAGCATATACATATATGGCAAGCAAATTTTATAAAAATTAGCAAGAACCAAAAAGTTATAATGAAAATTAAACAAACAATTAAATACATATATGTGGACACAAATATCTATAATTTGTGTGATTTAGAGAAAAATAGAGATAATTGATGAGAGATAAATACCGATGATCATTCCGACAGTTACAAGTGTAAGCAATCCGAAGACAATTTTCATGGCAGGAGGTGCCATTTTGTGAATTGTAATAGAGAGAATAGATCAAAGGGGAGATTTTGGACAAATGGTATCCGAAAGGAATGGCGAATCTGGAACTGATCTGAGCTGAAGTGAAATGAAAAATCCACTTTATACGCCCACTGTCTTTGCATTTCCCTCTTTCATTACTTTAATCCCTTTTTCCAGATGGTTTGCCTTAATTTTGACCAAACACTGCGCCAAGACTGCGGGATGGACTTGTTCATGTCTAAAGTCTTGGGGGTGTTTTCTGGAAAAAAAAAAAGTCTTGGGATGTTTTCTATTAATTAATTCGTTGAAGGATAAAATTTAAAAAAAATAATATTTTTACATGACTTTTTGATATTTTCATATTAAAAATATGTATAGCAACAGTAAAAACCATCGCACTTCACTAAATTATGAAGAAATAAAATTATAAACTTACAAACAAGAGCTCGAAATTATGTTAAGTTTGATATATTGGAGTTACTAAATATTTAAAAATTATGATAGTATTGTATTTTCATTGATTAGTCGTAATTTTATCTTTAAAATATATAAAACAAAAAAGGTCAAGTTTATAAAGCTTGATTAATTTATTTATCACACTTAAATAATCGGTGGCTGTTACATATTGAATATAACATGAAATTGAAAGCTAAATTAACATTACGATTACAATTAGTATATCATTAGTATTAAACATGCACAAATCATGAAATAAAATGGGTGTAATTATTACATTTAAATAATAGATGGTTATTGAAATTTAACATAAATTAAAAATCAAATGAAACAAATATCATATGCACAAAACAAACATATTAAATTGGATGTTTTTTTTATAAAGTAAGAGACCTTACAAATCACCATTACCCTCTTTTAACCTATTAATATATTAGTATAGACGGGAAGGATCAGGGCATACCCTTGATCCTACATACCTTGCATATCCCTTACAAATTATCTCTCTTAAAACTCTTTATCCCCGACTAAATATTACTTCATTCGTCCCTTAATTTTCGTCGTTTTAGTAGAGTTGTGCATAAGAATTAAGGAAATAATTGTATAGTGTCAAGTATAATATCAATTATATATAATACCCTTAAATTCTCATAATTATCATACTTATCTTATACTCTCTCTTATTCGCAACATTTTCTAATGAGGGGTAATTTTGAAAAAATTATAATTAATTTTCCTAGATTATACTAAACCACAAATAATTAGAGAAAAATAAAATAATTTAAAATGATATATATTAAGGGACGGAGGGAGTAACTATTTTCATGTCTTCTTATTCTTTTTCATTCCTATTTTAAACTACAAGCAATGACCAAGAGTTCGAAACTGGTAAGTACCATCTTTAAGTAATATTGAGATTATTGAATTGTTTCAATTGTTGTGTGTTTGTTATTCTTTTTGGGCTCATTTTGTAATTTGGTATTTTTAATATTTCATTAATTCTTTTTTAGGAACTATTGTGTGCTTTTGTATGGATGATTTCATGGAGACTTTTACTCTTAATATGTACTATTTTTAATTTTTCGAGTATATGATACTCCCTACATTCCACATAAGTATTTCATTTGTTAAAAAAAATGAATTTATATTTATATTATTTTCTTTTATAAAACCTTAATATATGCGCAGGATATTATTTTTTTATCAGGCTAAATAAATGTCATAGGAACAATGTGAGGGAGGAGAATATAATGTAGGAAATAGATTTATTTCTTATCACCCTTTAATTCCAATTAATAAAACAATGTCTTTTTGAATAATATGAATTTCAAACATTTATAATTTGGATGAGAATGAGTCTCATTTTAAGGTACACATTTGCTTATTTTGCTTAAATAATATGAGATATTTGTAGTGTTTAAATGCCTTTATTTTAAACTAGGTGATAGCATGTGCAATGCACGGGTTAGTTTGAAAAATAGATTGAATAATTTGTCAAATATGCGATAGAATGATAATTTTTTTTAATATAGACTTTTCAATAACTAAAGAGAGGAAGAGCAATTGAATATAATTAAGGAGAAGATGAAATCGAAAAAAAATAATACATAAGATGAGTGATTGTTATAAGCCTAATCAAGAAAGAGAAAAAAAAGATTGGATTAATTGAGAAGATGGAAGAGCGGGGAAGGAGAAGAACCGATGTATTAATTGAATGAGTTATCATCTGTGGCAACTCGGTGAGTTTTTCAATTGAAAGTTGAGTTTTCCAATTGAAAACTGAGACTAACCTAAACCTGAACTTACATGTAAGGTTCTGCGTATATAAAGTATTAACAACAATTAAACCATTAAAGAAGAAACAAAAAAAAAATGCAAAATTTGGGTGTAAATATTGATTGAAATATAGAGCATAAACACAACAAAAGAAAACATATATAGAATACAGATAGAATTGAACTGTGAAAATTATCTTGATGAGAATTTACAATTACCATGACCTAAGATCGGAAAGTAAAATAAGAAAGCCAAAAACAATTCTTGGCATAGAGGTATGCCTTTACAGAAATCATATAGTTAAGCGTACGTAAATATTATAGGTTCTGCAACTCCTAATATCAATAAAGCTTGTCCACCAAAAATTGAATGTATGATCCCACATATAACAGTTGAAGCCAGAGTTTCCAATGCGTTTAAACTTTCATCTATATACAAAAAGTGACTTGTCAAAGCCCTCCATCACATCCGCATACTCAAATAACTTGTAAATTGTATTACTATCTTGACCAAAGAAATATAATAAGAATAAATACATGACTAACTCGTATCTCTACTAAATTGCTCTCCAAACGCAATGACTAGAAGAGCAGAGACAAATAATATATAGGTTGTTGGAGCCAAAATACTGCTTAGAGGAAGACAAGATCAGATTCCAATAAAATTTCATTTCTATCAAAGGTTAAAGAAGAAACAAAATCTGCCCGTTGAGCGAAATGCGTTAATCCAATCTTGTTTGTAGCAAGCTTTTCTTTCTCTAAAGTCATTAATAATTCCCCGGAATGGTGTTTGAAAATTTCCATTGCCGAAGGCATGGAAGTGTAAAATCAAATAGCATTCAGAGAATAGGAAAACCAATAAGAATGATAAGTCTCCACGTAGAGTACATTAATTTATGTCAATGTTCCCTGACAAACAGGGTGGGCTATTTCCAGAAATTGCAAGAACCAAATTTGTAATTGTAGTTTAACGGTGATATGGAGAATGAGTTATGAAATCTCCTTGATATCTAAAAAGAACAGAAAGATAAAGAGGAAGTAATTAATATTAATACATATATCACAGAGTTTCTTGGATTTCACT
The DNA here is from genome assembly GCA_020205615.1 of Panax quinquefolius. Classification (NCBI taxonomy): domain Eukaryota; kingdom Viridiplantae; phylum Streptophyta; class Magnoliopsida; order Apiales; family Araliaceae; genus Panax; species Panax quinquefolius. The sequence continues at coordinate 31,252,698 of CM035151.1, forward strand.
TGATGCCCCAAAATAGTGATACATCATCCATCTTGAAACCGCCAAAAATACTAAGATGTAATTTAAATACAAACTTCTTTATATACGATGCATTTAAAAAACATACCGAGAGTTTCAACACGGATAATGTCTCGTAGAGAGTATCCAAACTCAAATAAAATCCTCATTACAATTATTATCACATTATTTCATTTGAATAGTGAGGACTACTAATGCAAACATCCGGATCATTCACTCTGTTCCGACTAGTCCAAATTTATATTCTCATTTTTCAAGGGAACAATGAAAAAAACAAAGGTGAAGCTCAACTAGCCCAAAGAAGAAATATTATGACTAAGATAATGCAGAATAAATTATCGTTAGCCTTCAACAGTGTTAAACTGATAAAATATAATAAACATCAAGTTTAACTGCAGCAGAACTAGCAATCCATTAGAAGAGTCAAGTAGAGCATGATATCTACTATCTTCTATAATTTAAAAAGTTTATCATAAATTTTATCAATGAGACTCAGCTTAATAAATAAACCACATCATCGAATCATCCCTGCACTACGGGCCAAGGATATTCATGTAACAATCAATGGTCATGATTATACCGAATAATTCATGGTCATAATCATACCAACAACTGTCCATCAATGCACTACATGCCAATGAGGATTTTTACCACATCATTTGTAACATTACGGTCATGATTATTCCGAATAATCCATGGTCATAATCATACAAATCAATAGTACATCTATGCACGTAAGCCACATATGACTTTTATCACAATATAAACATGATGATGATGACAATGATATAAGAATTCATTTAAAAGAAAGCAAAGGATAAATTTTTAAAGATTTATAACTTAATTTATCTAGAATTCAATAATGTCCAAATCATTAATATGACATCTTTTGTGGAATAAAATTCAACAATAATATCAGATCAAAAATGATTTGGACAACAAAGAAATTAATTTTGTCATGAATAATTCCCGAGTGAATAGTGGCCCCGTGAATAAGATTTCTTGAGAATAGTACCCATGAATAGTACTTTTGTGAATAGTACTCGTGAATAGTACTTTGTGAATAGTACTCGTTAATACTTTTTATGAATAATAAAATTGAATAGTACTTTGTGAAATAGTATCCCATGAATAGTACTTTTGTGAATAGTCTACCGTAAAATGAATACTACTAATGGACAAGAATCAAGCATGAAAAGCTTAAAATTTAACAAGAATGTATAGAAAATGTCCTTGTGAAACGATACTAGATGAAGCACAAATTTCAAGGATATTCTACTCGGAGTATAGAAACAATACTTTAACAAAATGAGGGTATAATCAGAATACGAGATTTAAATAATATTACTCACATACTACGAGTATGGATAAAAATATTATTCCTATGAATCTTGAACAAAATAATATTCCTTACCCTCTAAAGAAGACCTGGATCTTTGGAATAAGGTAGTAATGTACTTTCTTCTTTCTCTCTCTATAGCTTCTCTCTCTATAATTGCTTTTGTGCGTCTTAGTTAATTGGTGAGAATGAAAGAAGAATGGGCTTCTATTTATAGGAAAACATAGTTTCGATAATTGCACATTTTGGGGCTCAAATATTATAATATAATACCTTCATCTTTTCCTTCATTTTAATTTAGTCCCGCAAATATTATCAAACTTGCACCACCTCCCCTAATAGTACATCTTGTGAATCAATAGTACAATCATATGAAAAAAATAATTACAGTATAGTACCTTCATCTATACCTATATTTTTAATTTAGTCATGCAAGTATTATCAATCTTGCACCACCTCCCCTAATAGTACATGCATGTGAATCAATAGTACATACATGTGAACAAATAGTTACAAGCATGTGAATTAATAGCAATTAATTGCTCATTTATCTGATTAATTATCCGATTGGTCAATATAACCTCCAGACATCCATTATTATCGAAATAGATGTCGATTTCCACTAACACTAATAATCCCAACATAATGGAAATATCAATTTCATCTTTAATCAACACGAACTTATTCATCATTAACATTATAACTCACAATATTTAACAACCAGATCATTCCCGGAGGAAGGGGCTTTCGATAAGAATTTCTCCCTATCATGCCAAGCAATTAGGTGACCGAACAAACCTCTTTGACAAAACTTTCTAGACATTGTCAATATTGTAAATAATAATATGAATAACTTTGTCGTCTCAATTATTGATTTAATAATATAAAATATTATGCAGATGATCTTTGTGACAATAATTGAATCAATAATATTAAAGATATTACGCGAAGAATTATCGTGAGTAATAATTGAGTATAACGAGTGACTTCTCACGTAAGCATCAATAATCAATATCGGTGCTACTACGCAACCACGCCAGACATCTTGTACTTTTACCACCGGATAGATCAACGGTTTAACGGTAAAACTTTCACCGTTATTTTTTATAAAAGATAATTCATCATTTTCTAACTACGAAAATACTTCCGTTGTGGGGTCCACTAATAATTGTGTCGTCGCATTTAATATTCCCTCGTTAAAAGCGAATATTCCCCACCAATCAATATTATATAACCACTTGCTTACTTTTGCAAAATTTGTAAATAATACCTACAACTATAACATTACATCAAATCCACACCATAATATTCAAAAATATATTTCGAGAAAAATTAATCTTTATTCATAAAAGTTGGGGTCTTACGGTTTATGTCTATAAAACTTTGTAAAGGCTTCTTCGCGTGAAGGAGTATTTATTATCGATAGTAATAGGATCTCAAGTTCTAAATAAGAACTTGAGATCGACGTAGCAACATACCCAGGGGTGTATGTTGTGAACTAGATAAATCTCTGTGCATTGTGTGATTGAATTTTTTTTTACTGTCTTGCATACTAATTTCTATCACTGCAAATTAATTATTACAAATTAATTTTTAACCTGTAATAATCTATTCAACCCCCCCTTCTAGATTATTATTGGACTTTGAATTGGTATCAAAGTAGTGCTATTTAGCTTGTTTGCTGAGTAAATTCATGCATACCTAAGAATAGATCCATGGCATACAATGCTACTGGTTGTGGAGAAGGACTATCAATGTCCAGACCTCTACTAATTGATGGGACCAACTTTGCCACCTGGAAAAACATATTCAAAATGTATGCCAAATCATAAGGAATCAAAATTTGGTGTGTTATAAAACGAGGTGTAAAAGTTCCAACAAAAATTCAAGGAGAAAGGACTGTCGAGAAAGATATCTATGAATTCACTACTGAAGAAGAAGAGACTATGAATATAGCATCCCGAGTTGAACAAGTGTTAACAAGTGCGTTGATTGAAAAAGAATACAACAGAGTTAGCAACTGCAAAAATGCAAAAGAAATTTGGGAAAAATTGATTGTAACCTATGAAGGTACCAATCATATCAAAGAAACTAAAAAGATGCCCTAATCTAAGAATATGAAAGCTTCAAGCTTGAAGAATGAGAAAAGATCATTGATATGGAAACAAATTTTTTCAGAATCATTGATGAGCTAGAGCAATTGGGAAAGGCATACATTACAAATGAGAAAAATAGAAGAATTCTCAAAGCCCTTCCATCCTTCTGGAAAATGAAGGTTACAGCAATCAAGGAAATGCAAGATCTAACCACATATCCTATGGATAATCTCATTGGAAAACTTCGTGCCCATGAAGTCGACATGCTAGTTGAAAAAGCAGGATCAGACAAAGACCTCAAAAAGAAAGGAATTGCTTTCAAAGCCCTTTTGGTAGACCAAGAAAGCGACGATGAAGAACTAAATGAAGAACTCCTAAGTCTAGACAACAATGAAGTTGCTCAACTATCCAGACAACTCAGAAGAGTGATTCAAAACAAAGCAAGAAAATATGGCAAAGGCTTTATGAAGACAAACAACAACTTTAAGAACAAACAAATATTTAAGCCAAAGACACGAGGAGGGAATTTCAAAGAAAATAACAACAAATTCAGAAATACCAACTCAAATGAAAATTCAAACACATGCTTTGAATGCAAACAACATGGACACTTCAAAAAGGATTGTCCAAAACTAGTCAACAATAAAGTTCTAGTAGCTGAGGAAGGATAAGATCTAAGTGACGAGGAAGAAACTGTTGAACAAATTGAAGAAATTATAAATCTCTGTTTGATGGCAGACAATGACTCATCACCAAGATCTGAGGTAAATTCTGAACACCAATTGCCTAACACCTCATTTTCTGCATATACTTTAGAAAATACAAATGAAGATCATTATGAATTACAAGAGGCTTACAGTTACTTATATGAAAATAATGAATTAATAAAAGAAGAATTAGAAAAATTAAGAAAAAAAACAAAAGCCTTGAAATTGAAAATGCTAACTTAATTATCACCAATGAAAGTTTAAATGAAGTAAACTTAAAAAATGAATCATTAAAAGAAGAATTAGAACAATTTAAAAGAATAAATAAAAATCTTGAAATAGAAAACTCAACACTTATCATCTCAGTTGAATATCTTGAAATTAAAAATTCAACACTTGATGTAATCAATGAAGATACTCAAGTACAAGATCAAGCGGTAACTGAAGAAATTAGAAATCTCAAAAGTGAGAATTCACATTTAAAATTAGAATTAGAAAAACATAATTCGTTAATTGAAAATTTAACTAAAGAACGTGAAGATCTAAATACTATAATTTATAAATTTACAAAAAGAAAAGAAAATCTTGATGTCATGTTAAATCAACAAAAATGTAGTTTTAATAAAGAAAGTTTAGGATATACTGGAGAAACGAGTAAATCAAAAGATAAATGACTATATCATGTTAAAATTAAAGAAAAATAAAGTCATATATCCCTTTCACCAAATGTTCTTATTGTAATAGAAATGGTCGTTCCTTTTTATATGTGCAATGCTAGAAATAGAAACTATAAAGGAAATACTAAAGGGACATACATCGCACTAACTATCACAAGAAAAGAATTTCATAGTATGTGATTATCATACTTCTCATAATCCATTTATTCATAGAATGTTTATTTCTACTAAAACTGATTATCCTATGCCACGTTTTGTAAAGAAAAATTCAAATATTCCTTATACAAAATGGAAAACTCACCCAAATGACCCTTCTTATTAAAGGGTACCAATTTTTAAAATTAGTACATATATTGTAGGTATGTCTTGCGGCTGATCTGAATAAAAGAAAATGGTATCTTGATAGCGGTTGTTCAAGACATATGACTAGTGACAAATCAAAATTGAAAAACCTGCAAGCTACAGACTTTGGTGAAATAACTTTCGCAGATAACAATAAAGGTAAAATAATTAGATTTGGAAGTGTTGGTAATAACCACATAACCATCTCTAACGTTCAGTTAGTCACTGGACTCAGGTATAATCTTCTATCTATCAGTCAACTATATGATAGTGGTTTTAAAATATCCTTTAATACACATAATTGCTCTATATTTGATCAAACTGGTAAATTAATTTTAGTGTGTCCTAGATATCAAAATGTGTATACTTGTGATTTAGATGCATATTCTTATCTAGATAACATTTGTCTTATATCTATAAATGAGGATCTTTGGTTGTTGCATCGTAGACTAGAACACATCAACATGAAACTTATAAATAACATTTCTTCAAAAGAACACATTCATAGTCTCCCAAAATTGAAATTCTTAAAAGATCACATCGTGAAGCTTGTGAATCTGGGAAAACAAATTCATGCATCACATAAACCTAAACTTACCATGTCAACTTCTAGACCCTTAGAATCGCTACATATGGACCTTGTAGGAATAATCCCTAAACATAGCATGGGTGGTGTTGTATACATTTTAGTTTCAGTTGATGATTATTCACGAATTACATGGGTTGATTTTCTTCAATTTAATATGAGGCTATTAACTCCTTTTCGCTTTGTGTAAAAAGATTCGAGAATCAACAAGGAAGTTCCATTGTCTATATTCGATCCGATCACGTAAAAGAATTTGACAATTTCGATTTTATTTTGTTTTGTGATGAGAAGCAGATAAGTCATAACTTCTCCGCTTCTCTATACACCACATTCAAATGGTGTAGTTGAAAGAAAAATTGATCTTTGCAAGATATGGCTAATACCATGTTAAATGAATATCGTCTTCCAAAATATTTTTGGTCAAGCAATGGCAACATCATATTACATTTTAAAACGAGTTTTATTAAGACTATTTTGCTTCAAAACTCCCTATGAGCTTTATTATAAAAGAACTCCAAAATAAATTATTTTCAGTATTTTTGGGAGCAAATGTTTTATTCTAAATACTAAAGGTCATTTATTGAAATTTGATGTGAGACCCCAGATTTTATGAATAAAGATTTAATTTTCTCGAAATAATTTTTTTAATATTATGGTGATGATTTGATATAATGTTATAGTTGTGGATAGTATTTATAAATTTTGAAAAGTATGCAAGTTGTTGTATAATATTCGATTGGTTTGGGAATATTCTTTTTGTCGAGAAAATATCCGCATGCGATGGTACAATCATTGGTGGACCCTCAGAACGGAATTATCATCGGATGGAGAAAACGACAAAAATATTTTTATGAGAATAACTACAAAAGTTTTACCGTTAAAAGCGTTGAACTACTCTTGTAGTAAAGTAAAAACGATGTCTGGCGTGATCGCATATAGTATGTGCGCAGTATTGATTATTGATGTTTACGTGATAAGTCACTCGGTTTTATTTTATTAGTATTATTAATGTAATAAAACGTAAAAGCTTTTTATATAAAATAGAATACTTTTATAAAGTTATTCTATAAATGAATATATTATATTCTATTATGCATAGTAGTGTTGCATAAAGGTACTGCGTAGTATTTTGCATAGTAAACTCTTTTTATATAAAATGTAATACTTTTATAAAGTTATTCTATAAATAGAATATATTATATTCTATTATGCATAGTATTGCATAGTTGTCTCAGTATAGTGTTGTTTTGCATAGTAAAATCTTTTATATAAAAATGTAATACTTTTATAAAATTATCTATTTTATTAGACAATAATTAGAATATATTATATTTTATTATGCATAGTGTTTGCATAGTAAAATCTTTTATAAAGTTATTCGTTTTATTATATTATAAATATTATATATTATGTTTTATTTAAAAGATTTTTCTTTAAATATGGACCGTCGATTAAAAGTAAATCAACTGGACCGTTCATGGATTAGTTACTATGCATTCCATTTTCCTATAAATAGAAGCTCATTCCTTCATTATTTTCTTACGAATTCACTGAACTCTAGAGAGAGAAACTATAGAGAGAGACTATAGAGAGATAGAAGAAAAGTTTTCTGCTACTTCACTACTCTTATATCAAGTATTATTTTATGGTAAGGAATATTATTTCTTTTGTATTCATGAAGAGAACTTCTGTTATTCCATTCTTTATTATTCTGCTGGAATAACCAGTATACGCGGACTACCCTATACTTGGTGACATTCTTCTATTATTCTGTCTTTATTATTCTGTCGGAATATCCTGTCTGTGCTATACGCCGGACCTGGTTCCATTTTTATTATTCCGTCTTTATTATTCTGTCGGAATATCATGTTTGTGCTATACGTCGGACCTGGTTCCATCATTTATTATTCCGCATTTATTATTCTGTTGGAACATCCTGTCGGTGTGAATTTCACCTGACCTGGTTCCGTTATTATTATTCTGTTGGAATAACCATCTACAAGCACTGCATGCACGGTGATATCTTTTGTTATTCCATTCATTATTATACTCGGTTGATTAAAATTTTGACTTTATACTCCATGAAATTAGTGGAATATCCTTGATATTTTGCGCTTCATCCAAAGATTTTCATGGAAATATTCTTCTGAGCATTCTTGAATTTTATTCTACAAAGAAGTATCATATTGACAATTTGGACGTTATTGGTTCCTGGACAAATTAATTCTTGAACTTGTTTAATTGAATTCTTATATCATTGTCATCATCCTCATGTTTATGTTATGATGAAAGTCATTTTTGTGGCGTAATAATGCATAGATGGACTTGGTATGATTATGACTGAGGATTATTCGGTATAATCATGGCCAGTAATGTTACAAATGATGTGAAAATTAAAAGTCCTCATCGTCCGTGAGTGGTGCATTGATGGACAGTTTTGGTATGATTATGGCTATGGATTCTCTTGCCAAGGAGCAAAGATGAATTGTTTTATGGCATGATCGGGACTGGTTGATGAAAACACGATTATCTTTGGCACAAAGTGCATGGATAATTCGTGGTCGAGATACTAAAGAATATCTTTGGCACAGTAGTGCGGGGATGATTTAATGATGTGGATTATTTATCGAAATGAGTCTCGCCGATAAAAGTGATGAAAAACTTTTTAAATCATAAAAGATAGTAGATTCTATTCTCTACTTGACTCTTTTAATGGATTGCTTGTTCATACCGCAGTTAAACTTGATGTCTATTGTATTTTATCGGTTTAACATTGTTGGAGGCTAATGATAATTTATTACGCATTATCTTAGTCATAATATTTCTTCTTTGGGCTAGTTGAGCTCACCTTTTCTTCACCGTTCTCTCTGTGAAATGAGAATATATTTGGGACGTAGTCTGGGGAGCGGAGTGATGGTCCAGAGGATAGCATTAATAGTCCTCACTATTACGTGAAATCTTGTGATAATAATTGTAATGAGGACTCCTTTTGAGTTTGTATAATCTCTAGTAGATAATATTTGTATTCAAACTCACAGCGGTTTATGTTTTGTCGATTGCATACCTACAACCCGTATTAGTAAGTCAGTATTTCAATTACATCTACATGTATCTGGCGACCCAAGATGGGTGATGTATACCTAATTTTGGGGGCGTCACATTTGATCCCAAATCTGATGAAGGAATATTTCTTGGATATTCTCTTAATAGTAAAGCATACAGAGTTTTCAATAAAAGAAGTCTAGTTGTGAAAGAATCAATGAATGTGACTTTTGATGAAACTCAGCCTCCTCCAACATATAAAGAGCTTGTAGACCGTGATGTTTTCATTGAAGATATTCTCAAAAATATGGAAGAACCAAAACTAGATAATGTACCTCCACCTATTGATGGGAATCCCCTTGAAAACCCAAACCCTCAGTTAAATGATCTGCCCAAGGAGTCTCACATTATTAAAAATCATCCTATAGAAAATGTGATTGGTAATATTGATAAAGGGGTTATCACTAGATCACAAACACATAATCTTGCCGGTCACTTGTCTTTCTTGTCTCAAATTGAACCTAAAAGTGTAAAAGATGCCTTACTTAATGAAGACTGGATAATGATTATGCAAGATGAACTTGAACAAAACACTAGAAACAAAGTATGGGAATTAGTTCCACAACCTGAGAATGTTTTAATTATTAGAACTCGATGGGTGTTTCGTAATAAACTTGATGAAAGTGGAATTGTTGTACGTAATAAGGCAAGATTAGTTGCACAAGGATATATTCAATTGGAAGGTATTGACTATGATGAAACATATGCTCCTGTTGCTAAAATTAAATCTATTCATATGTTTTTTAGCATTTTTGATGTTATAAAATTTTAAGTCGTTTTCAAATGGATGTCAAATCTGCTTTCTTGATTAGTGTGATAGAAGAGAAAGTTTATGTTAAACAACCTCCTGGGTTTGAAGATTTTAGTCATCCTAAATATGTCAATAAATTACATAAAGTTTTATATGGTTTAAAACAGGCCCCAAAGCATGGTATGAACGACTAAGTAAATTTTTGCTAAGTAATGGTTTTAAAAGGGGTACTGTTGATACTACTTTATTTACTAAAAATAAGGATGATGATATTCTTGTAATTTAAATATATGTTGATGATATTATTTTTTGTTCTACTGACATTACTATGTGTAATGATTTCTCTGAAAGTATGAATAAAAAATTTGAAATGAGTATGATGGGAGAATTAAACTTCTTCCTCGGATTGCAGATCAAACAGGGAGAAAAAGGTATTCATATATCTCAATCTAAATATTGTAAAGAAATGATCAAAAAATTTGGCTTAGAATATGCAAAACCTCTTAATACTCCTATGTTAACTATTGATAAATTAACTACTGATGAAAATGGAAAAATTGTTGAGTCAAAGAAATATAGAGGAATAATTGGAAGTTTAATATACATAACTACCAGTAGACCTGACATTATGTTTAGAGTTTGTAAATGTGCCAGATTTTAAGCAAATCCTAAAGAATCTCACCTGATAGCAGTGAAAAGGATTTTTCGGTATCTTAAAGGAACAAATGATTTGGGCTTATGGTATCTTAAAGATCAACCATTTAATCTTGTGTGTTTTCAGACTCTCACACTACGCAGTCATTATGTCGATCGAAAAATTACCAGCGGTACTTGTCAGTTTCTTGGAAGATGTTTAATTGTTTGGTTTTCTAAGAAACAAAATTCGGTATCTATTTCAACTACTAAAGCTGAATATATTGCTGCTGCATGTTGCTGTGCATAAATACTGTGGATGAAAAAAACTCTTGTTGACTATAACTTGAAATTTGATGTGTGTCAATTCTATGTAATAATACAAGCACTATCAATCTTAGTAAAAATATAGTTCTGCACGCTAGGTCGAAGCATATAGACATTAGGCATCATTTTTTACGTGATCATGTTAATAACACATTTATTAAACTAGAACACATTGACACTGAATCAAATATCGCTGATATATCCACTAAACCACTGAGTTAGGATAAATTTTATAAATTACGAATTGAATTAGGTATGTTAGATATTTCCTCTTAATCTTTTATTACTTTTAACTCATTTTTTGTTTATTATCTTTTAATTATACAATATATATATATATATCATATTTCTATGTATTTATATTACAATTATGTTTATAAATCCTACTCACAAAACATTAGTATATTTTTATCTATAAAAAAATTTAATATCATTTATTACTAATTGTGTTTTTAAGTTAATTATTAGTAAATAATGTTTAACAATGTTTTTATGCATATATCAAGGGTTAATCTAGACCATTTATACAAGTACAAATCCAATGATTATCTGCTTCAATATGTGCCTTACCAAATTCACCAATCAGATTCAACCATTGAGAGACACACGGATCACCATCTTGCATTGCTCGATCAAACCTGGGACTCAATCTCAGCCATTGAATCAGTTTTAATTAACGAAACACAATTGTTCAGATTCTAGATCAAATCACATCCATTGATCTCAATCCAGGAAAGCTCTCCACTGTTGGATCAATCAGGTTTGTCAAACTATAAATATAAAATTATAATTTTTTATTTCATTTCTCTATTTTCTTTCTCTCTCCTTGCGTCTCTCGTCACCGATTCTCTCTCTTCATTCTTGTGTTCTATCTCACCTTCAACTCTCTCTCTCTCGTCTGTAATTCTCTCTATCTTCTCTGAGATACTAATATTTGATGAAAATCGTTTCTTTCTCTCGAATAAATTACAAGTTTTTTTGTTGTTGATGATTTCATTTTAAAAAAAAAAGCCCTAACATCGTGACAGTTCATGTTTTAAATTTTTTTTCCTGATAAATTACTTTTGATCTTCGAAAAACCTTCATTTTTTCTGCTGGTTTGTTTTTAAAACAAAACCCTAAATTTCTCTTTTCAAAATTTGTTAAATTCGTTCAAATTTTGGTTTAAATCTCAAACCTTTTTATATTCAAATGTCTTTCGATCTACTATCTGTATACTTTTTGTTCTATGTTAGCCAGATCTGTTCGTTCTTCCTCTGTATTTGATAAATCGATTCGCATTTTTTGGGTTTAGGGTTTCGATCGAAAATTAATCTCTATCTCTCATAGATTTAACAAGATCATTTTTTTTAACTAAAAGCAGTTTCCTTTTCACATTTTCACGGTCGGTCCCATATATCTTAAAATTCTCCAGATCGAAAAAATTTGGATCAAAAATCATTTTTTTGTTTTTAACAAAACTCTTGATCTCGTTATATTCCTAATTTTCTCTTTAGATCTTTTCTTCAAATTTCATCCATATACTTATATTTAGGGTTGAGCAACTAACCAAATTGGAACCAAAATCACACCAAAAACCGCATTTAACCGCTTTCAATTAAAATCGCACCAACTGCTCCGGCAAGATGTGGCGCTTTTAGGTGGGTTGAATAACCAAAATTCTAGTTCGGTTTGGTTACTTAGCCAAAATCGCACGCGATAAAATCTAAACCGCACTACATGTGTGTGCATGTATGTATTATCTTTAGTAAATTATAAAGTTATTTTTCACTCGAACACGCCAGAGAAAAACCAAGTCTTGCATGTTCATTTTTTCACCAATTGAAAAAAGATGTTAGAGGTTATAGAGTCAAAAATTAAGCAATTAGGTTTTAGAATTTTTGTGACGCCCCCAAAATTAGGTATACATCACCCATCTTGAGTCGTCAGATACATGGTACAGAATTCAAATACAACTTAATTATACAACAGTCGTGTACAATACGACAAAACATAGGCTGTGAGTTTGAATACAAATATTGTCCTCTAGAGAGTATACAAACTCAAAAGAAGTCCTCATTACAATTATTATCACACTATTTCACAGAATAGTGAGGACTATTAATGCAAACATCTAGGACCATCACCGTTCCCCGACTAGTCCCAACTACGTTCTCATTTCACAAGAGAAAAATGAAAGAAAGGTGAGCTCAACTAGCCCAAGAAGAAATATTATGACTAAGATAATGCGAATAAATTATCATTAGCCTTCAAAAGTGTTAAACCGATAAAATATAACAAACATTAAGTTTAAGCAATAAACAAGCAATCCATTAGAAGAGTCAAGTAGAGAATAAAATCTACTATCTTTTATGATTTAAAAGGTTTTTCATCACTTTTATCATTTGGGACTCGATTTTAATAAATAATCCACATCATCGAATCACCCCGCACTACTGCCGAGGATATTCTTTAGTAATACGACCATGAATTATCCATGCACTCTGACTAAAGATAATCATGTTTTCATCAACTGGCCCCGATCATGCCATAAAATAATTCATCTTCAGACCACGGCCAAAGAGAATCCATAGCCATATTCATACCAAAAAGCGCCCATCAATGCACCACGGGCCAACGAGGACTTTTTCCACATCATTTGTAACATTACTATGCGTGATTATACCAAATAATCCTCGGTCATAATCATACCAAGTCCATCTATGCACCAAAAGCCATGATGACTTTCAACATAATATAAACATGAGGATGATGACAATGACATAATAATTCAATAAAACAAGTTCATGAATTAATTTATCCAGAACCAATAACGCCCAAATTGTCAACATGATACTTCTTTGTGAGAGTAAAATTCAAGAATTCTCAGAAGAATATTTCCATGAAAAGATTTGGATGAAGCGCAAATATCAAGGATATTCCACTAATTTCATGGAGTATAGAAGTCAAAACTTTAACCAACCGAGTATAATAAAGAATGGAATGACAAAATAAATCACCATGCATGCGGTGCCAGCAGACAAAGTTATTCCAACAGAATAATAATAACGGATCCGTGTCAAAGTAAATTCGCGACCGGAGAGGATGTTCCAGCAGAATAATAAAAATGGAATAACAATGAAATCACCATGCATGCAGTGCTTGACAGAGCAAAGTTATTCTAATGAATACTAAATAACGGAACTGGTCAAGCGTAATACATGACCGGCGGGATATTCCAATGAATAATAAATAATTAAACCAGTCCCGTGAAAACGCATGCACAAGATATTCCAACAGAATAATAAAGAATTGAATATTAGAAGAATTTCACCATGTATGCAGTACTTTGCATAAACAGGTTATTCCAACATAATAATAAAGAATGGAATAACAGAATAATTTCACCAAGTATAGGGTAGCCCGCGTATACAGGTTATTCCAACAGAATAATAAAGAATTGAATAACATAAGTTCTCTTCATGAATACAAAAGAATAACACCCCTTACGAGTACAACAAATAATATTCCCTACCTTAGAAAGAAGAGTACTGGATATAAAAGTAGTCAAGTAGCAGAACACTTTTTTTCTTTCTCTCTATAGTTTATCTCTCTAGAGTTTCAGTGAATTCTTAAGAAATAATGAATGAATGAGCTTCTATTTATAGAAAAATGGACTGCATAGTAACTAACTCATGAGCGGTCTAGATTGATTTACTTTAATCTGACTCATCCATAGTTAAAGCAAAATCTTTTAAATAAAATATAATATATTTTATTTATAATCTAATAAAACGAATAACTTTATAAAAGATTTTACTATCGCAAACACTATGCAGATACTTATGCAAACACTATGCATAATAAAATATAATATATTCTAATTATTGTCTAATAAAATAAATAACTTTATAAAAGTATTTTGTTTTATATAAAAAGATTTTACTATGCAAACACTATACAACACTATGCATAATAAAATATAATATATTCTATTTATAGAATAACTTTATAAAAGTATTACATTTTATATAAAAAGATTTTACTATGCAAAACACTATGCAGACACTATGCATAATAGAATATAATATATTCTATTTATAGAATAACTTTATAAAAGTATTTTGTTTTATTACATTAATAATACCAATAAAACAAAACTGAGTGACTTATCACATAAGCATCAATAATCAATATCGTGTGCTACTATGCAACCACACGTATCATCGTATTTTTACTACCGAGTAGTTCAACATTATTAACCAGAAACTTCCGCCATTATTTTTAATAAAATATTTTTGTCATTTTTCAATCAAATAATAATTTCATTGTGGGGTCCACTAATGATTGTGTCGTTACATCGAATATTCCCACGATAAAACAAATATTCAGACCAATCGAATATAATATGACAACTTGTATACTTTGAAAAATTTATAAATACTACCCACAACTATAACATTATATCAAATCCACACCATA
The DNA here is from genome assembly GCA_020205615.1 of Panax quinquefolius. Classification (NCBI taxonomy): domain Eukaryota; kingdom Viridiplantae; phylum Streptophyta; class Magnoliopsida; order Apiales; family Araliaceae; genus Panax; species Panax quinquefolius. Next base: position 31,267,737 of record CM035151.1, read on the forward strand.
ATATTCAAAAAAATATTTCGAGAAAATAAAATCTTTATTTATAAAATCTGGGGTCTCACAATTTTGAATTTGTTTGATGCGTTATTAGAGGGGCTTATAGCTGAGGGGCTCGAGCACTTGATACATTGGTTAATGTCAATGCTATAATAATAATAGTCTAATATATTATTTTTCAAATTAGGTATAGTTAAGATTATATTCTATAAGTCCTTCCTGCAATATATAAGATAGAATTTCATTCTATCTCCAGTATATACTTTTAATCTTTGGGAAACTAGATAAACATTCTTGCTTGTTATCGAATATATGGTCTCCGTTGTTTTATATAGCGTATGTTTTAGTTTTAAAGCATGCTTGATATAATTCTCATCACTTAACTATGTCTACTTAAGTTAATTGCTCGATGTAAGTTTTATGTTAAATTTTATTGAAGGTTAAGACTTTTTATTGTTTCAATTGGTTTTGAAACCAAACCGCACATCAATTAAAACAAGATCAAGACACTTTAAAACCGCACCACACCAATCACAAGCGATTTTGTGTGCAGTTTTGAATTTTTCAAATCAAGACTTAAGCGGTTTGAGAAAGTGATTTGGACTTCAAACCGCACTATGCTCACCCCTACTTATATTTGTTTGAAAACCATACATACTCTCTTATCTATATATATTATATATACAGTTTTTCCTTAGATATTTTTATCAAACATATATATATATATATATTATTTGTCTGTGTCTATATATATTATTGCTTAAAAAAAATTATGAGTTTCACTTTGCTGAAAAACAGCAAAAAGCTGTGCATGCAACATGATTTCACTTCTTCGGACATCTGCATCTATGATACATGAAACTGGTATATATATTTTGCTTAATATGCTCACTCAGGTAAACCCTCTATGTATCTCTTTATTTTTTTGTCATTGTTGTTTACTATATATATTGTGTGTGGATACTGATGTCCACTGGCTTAAGTTCTGTTGTTCTTTCATCTAGTCATAAGGCATTCTCTGTTCTGATATTGTTCAAACTACTGATTCCCAATGTTTGCAATGTCCTACTATGTTATGCTATAAATGCTCGATACTACATAATACATTCCTCTCTGAATTTTCTTTTGTTGAGGTATTGTCAGTTTTCATCTTCTGGTATAACTCATTTATATTTATATTGTGACTCCCCCAAAATAGGTATACATCACCCATTCATTCGAGTTGCCAAATACATGGTATGTAAATAAATACAACTTCACTAATACAATTGTCATGCAAAATACGACAACACATATCTCTTGTGAGCTTAAATACAAATATCATCTAATAGGCAAAGTATACAAACTCAAAAAGAGTCCTCCTTATAATTATTGATGCACTATTTTACAAAATAGTGAGGACTACTAAAACAACTATCCTGAACCATCACTCCATACCCCGGCTATTTCCTGCTATGTTCTTACCTCCTGAGAAGAAAAATGGAACAAAAAGGAAAATGGTGAGCTCAACTAGCCCAGTAAAGAATATTATGACTAAGATAATATACAACAAATTATCATTAGTCTTTAACAAGGGAAAATCTGATAGAATATAATAGACAACTAGTTTTAGATCAACAACTGCAGCGGAAACAGCAATCCATTAGAAGAGTCAAGTAGAGAATGAATTATACTATCTTCTAAGATTTAAGAGTACACCATCAATATTTTAACCCTGTAACATCAATCAATATACATCTTGAATCAAATATTCATCTTTGCACTACAGGCCAAAGATATTTATTTGTATCATCAGATGGTCATGTTCATCTCAACACATGTTCATCTTTGCACTACGGGCCAAAGATATTCATCAGTGAATCATTCATCTTTGCACTACAGGCCAAAGATATTCAGTAATATCATCATTTAGGACTGAGGATAATGAAAAATATCTTAAAGAAAACGAATCTAGTGAGATAAAAGATCAAAGACTAGGGATTCGTACTTTAGTTTATCCAAGTTCAAAAATACATTATAATATTCAATTTTTGGAGGAAAAATCAAGAATAAAGATCAAAACATGGATACAATCAAATATAGTAACCACAATAGACAACTTGGACAAAGAAAGAAAAAATTTATTTTTCTGTGAATAGTGTCGATATCGTGAATAAGTAACCCAACATGAAAAAGGTAGAACTTCCACAATAAAATTCATACCAATATTTTGGTATAATGATATTGAAAGAATAACATCATTATGAAAAAAATAACATCCCTTATCTCAAAAGAATAGTAATTACAATTTGAAATATCAAGTATAATGTCAAGGAAACTTCTTTGAATAAGAACTCACAAAGTATCTACATACTCACAAAATACGCTCGATAATATATATAGAGAGAGAGAGAGAAAGCTTATGATTCTGGTATGATTTTCAATTCTAACTAAGCACCATATTTATAGAAAAATGCTTAGAACGCCATAATAGACTAACTTTCTTTAATTGATGGCTTTTACTTTACAGAAGACCCCAACTTTTTAATGAATAAAATCAAATTTCCTCTATTTATTATTGTGAATAATAAGGTATTAATTTGATATAATACTTTAGTTATGGGTGAAATATAAAAATTTTGTAAAATAAACAAGTGGTTATAAAATATTAAATTGTCAAGGGAATATTAGTTTGGTCGTGGAATATTCTTTACGCTTGGGAATATTAAATGCGACTGGTAGCTTGACCATTCATGGGCCCCATAACGGATAACGATTCGGATGAAGAAAACGACAAAATTGAATAACGGCGTAGTTATTACCGTTAAGACCGTTGGAATACCCGGTGGTTAAAATACGATGAATCTGGCGTGGTTGACAAGAAGATATTACCAGTATTGCATGATATTGTTGAATTATTGATCCTTACGTAAGAAGGCACTACTCAATAATTGTCACGAGAATTCTCGTTCAATATTTTATTTTATTGATTCAATAATTCTTTGCGTTGATATTTTATATTATTGTTGTTCAATTATTGTCATTTATGCGATATCTCCATTATCGGATCAATAATTCATATTATTTTAATAATATTATTAGATAGCATTATTGGCAATGTCTAGAAAGTTACATCAAGGAGAGGTTTGGTCACTAATTGCTTGGCCAAAGAAGAAGAAATCCTTATCGAAAAGCCCCTCTTTCCGGGAATGTACTGGTCATTGTATAAATGTGATTATGTAATATTATTTGTGAATAATTAATTATTGATTCATATGATAAAGAAATATTTATTTTATATGGATATAAATGATGGATTTATTTATGTGGTTATTAATGAAGGAATTAATACTGAGATGTTTTATCAGTATTTTGTCGGATTGGAAGTATTTAAAAATCATCCGTTTGTTGATTTCGGGTATTTTTTTGTTTGGAATTTGGAAAAACTCAAAGCTACAAAGTTGTAGAGAATTCAATTTCGTGTGGAATTGACATAAAATTCGTATTTTTCTGATAAACGGGCTATTTTCTATGAATTATTAAAGTTTCTGATTATTGTTTAAATGATAAAATATTTTGGAAAATTCTAGAATTGGTTGGTGAGAAATGTGCTCAATTGAATTTCAAATGTGGTGGTGGTATATAATAATGTAAAGCCATCGTGTAGCAGAGTTAGTCTTCTATGGCGTTCTAAGCATTTTCCTATAAATAGGGTACTTAGTTAGAATTGAAAATCACACCGTAATTCATAAGTTTTCTCTATTTCTCTCTATATTATCGGCGTATTCTTATGAGTATTTTGATACTTTGAGTGTTCTTTATACGGTGAAAGATCCTTCAAAGAATATATCTAGTATTCCGGCCCGTAAGTATTATCTTTTTGAGGTAAGGGATGTTATTTTCTTCAGTAGGTGATATTATTTCTTCAATATCATTATCTTAGAAATATTGGTTGGAACTTTTTATCAAATTTAGAACTTTTCATGTATGGGGTTCTTATTCATGAGTTACTATTCACGAGTTACTATTCATGAGTTACTATTCACGAGTTACTATTCACAAGTACTATTCACGAAGCATGATGATTTTTTCTTGTGGAATTTCTATCTTTTGGTGTCGAGTTCTTATTCACGATATACGGACTATTCACGAATACGGTCTTATTCATGAAAAATGAATTTTTCTTTTTTTGTCCAAGTTGTCTATTATGGTTACTATCTTTGATTGTATCCATGTTTTGATCTTTATTTTGAATTACATTTCACAATTGGTTATTATGAAGTATTTTTGAACTTGGATAAACCGTAATCTGAATCTCTAATATTTGATCTTTTATCTCATTGGATTCGTTTTTCTTTAAGATATTTTTCATCATCCTCGGTCCTAAATGAATGATTAATCGATGAATATCTTTGGCTTTGTAGTGCAAATATGAATGATTAATCGATGAATATCTTTGGCTGTAGTAAAAGATGAATGATTACTAATGAATATCTTTGGCCCGTAGTGCAAAGATAAGCAGTGTTGAGATGAACATGACTAAACCTGGTGATACAAATGAATATCTTTGGCTTGTAGTGCAAAGATGAATATTTGATTAAAGATGTATATTGATTGTTGTTACTGGGATAAAATATTGATGATGAACTTTTAAATCTTAGAAGATAGTGGAATTCTTTCTCTACTTGACTCTTCTAATGGATTGTTGTTTCTGCTGCAGTTGTTGATCTAAAACTTGTTGTCTATTATATTTTATCAGATTTTTCCATGTTGAAGACTAATGATAATTTGTTGTATATTATCTTAGTCATAATATTTTCTTACTGGGCTAGTTGAGCTCACCCTTTCTTTCACTGTTCTCTTCAAGAAATGAGAATATAGTTGGGACTAGTCGGGGAATGGATTAACGGTCCAGATGATTGCATTAGTAGTCCTCACTATTCTGTGAAATAGCGTATCAATAATTGTAATGAGGACCCCTTTTGAGTTTTTATACTGTCTATTAGACAATAGTTGTATTTAAACTCATCGGTATATATGTGTAATCGTATTTTGCACGACAATTGTATTCATGAAGTTGTATTTGTTTTTATACCGTGTATTTGGCGACTCGAGAATGGGTTGGGTGGAATAGACCTATTTTGGGGCGCCACAATCCGATCTATTCGCCCACCATTTTTGAAATAAAATTTCAGCACATTTTTTCACCAACCAAAAGTGGGGCCCACCATATTTTAAATAAAAACATTTATTTTTGAAACTTCAATAATTTATAATAAATAGCTCTTTTATCAGAAAAAATATGAATTTTATGTCCTTTTTGTAAGACCCCAAATTTTTAATGAATAAAATCGAATTTCCTCTATTTATTATTGTGAATAATAAGGTATTAATTTGATATAATACTTTGGTTATGGGTGAAATGTGAAAATTTTTCAAAATAAGCAAGTGGTTATTGTGACAACCCCAAAATAGGTCCATTCCATACAACCCAATCTGAGTCGCCAAATACATAGTACAGAAAACAACTACAACTTTATTACAACAATTATCGTGCAAAATACAACAACACATATCTTGTGTGAGTTGGATACAAATATATATACCAATTGTGACTCTCATCCCAACCTTGGATAGAACGTCACAATGACACCTTACATAAATGTATAGTCAAAATTGTTTTAGAAATTAGAATCTTTGGGAAGTGCTCAAGGAAACCTTCGTACATGGGAGGCCATGCTTCAGGTTATGATAGATATCATATGGCCACGTAATTATGCTTGGTTGACCTAATAGACCCCAAAGAAAACGAGAAGATTACTATCATATTCTTCCCAATGGTGAGTCTTCTCTTGACTTATCATTATCTCCAATCATCTCAAATTGAGAATTATACTTCAAACAAACACCAAGATTATATAGGTAGTGCTCAGTAAATATACTCAAAGAAGTGGATGAGCACAACCTCATCTTATGATGACACGAGGTTGTATGTCATTAGACATCTTGTATGATAATGGCAAAACACCCTTCCAACGTTGGGTTCGCCTCTCCCTATATGATTCACCAAATATAACTACTAAAAGATGTATACAACACACTTGTCTATACTATTTAGGGAAAACTCCACGATTAGAGACCACCGATTTCTATTCCCTTTACCCATTGACTTGACCCACTACACTTTTATTACACGAAAGGAATTGTGAAGCAAAAGGGTGAGCACAACTAGCTTCAATAAAGAATATCATGACTAAAGATAATTAAATTATCAATAGCCTTCATCAATAACAAATCGTAGATTTAGAACATATGGTAGATGATAAAAATTTCAACCATAGTTTGCAGTGAACGAAAGCAATCCATTAGAAGAGTCAAATAGACAATACAGTCTATTATCTTCTCCATGTTAAAAGTCCACCAACAATGTTTTATCCCTGTAATATCAATCAATAGTTCATTTCCACAATTATATGAATAACTCATAATTATAACTGTAATTCTAAATTCCTCTTCGCATCCAAGACGAAGATAATTTTCATCACCTGTCTTTACCTGAAACATCAAAGATCATGGTTATACCAAATCACAGTTCCTGTTCATAATCATACTAATAAATTCATCTTTGCACTACGGGCCAAAGATATTCGTCAACAGTTCATCTTTGCACTACGGGCCAAAGAAATTCAACAATAGATCATCTTTGCACTACAGGTTAAAAATATTCATATCTCAAATAAATATATAATCATTTCAAAATATATAAACCATAATTATAACCATGTTGATCAATTCACCTTTGCACTTAAGCTAAAAATATTCAATTGTAAATTCAATGGTCATGATCATACTAGTCACAATTCATCTTTGCACTACTGGCCAAAGAGAACCCATAGTCATGATTATACCAATAATCTACCCATCTTTACACTCAAGTCAAAGACAAACTTCTTCACCAAGATTATAAAAATATTATATATGATAATAAAAACAATAACATCAAAACATGGATTTAATTTCAAGAGTAAGATTCATAAATCAACGATAATTTGGTCAGAAAAAGAAACCAATTTTATTGTGAATAGTATCCGTGAATAGTAACTCGTGAATAGTAACTCATGAATAGTAACTCGTGAATAGTAACTCATGAATAGTAACTCGTGAATAGTAACTCATAAATAGTAACTCGTGAATAGTAACTCATGAATAGTAACTCATAAATAGTAATTCGTGAATAGTAACTCGTGAATAGTAACTCATGAATAGTAATTCGTGAATAGTAACTCATGAATAGTACTCCGTATTTGTACATAGTACCGTATACATAAATAATGTCATATACATAAATAGTGCCACATACATAAATAAGGCCAGATATCGTGAATAGTACCGTATATCGTGAATAAGTACCATATACGTGAATAGTAACCCCACACAAAAAGGTAGAAATTCCACAATAAAATCCATACCAATATTGCGATTATAATGATATTGAAAGAATAACATCATTATGAAGAAAATAACATTCCTTCTGATCCTCATAATCCCTTAAAATCCCGCACCTCAAAAAGAAAAGACTTTTGTTGGATATCGGATATGGCGCTAAAGGAAACTTGCACTGATGAATATCAACTCACCAAGTATCTAAATACTCACAAAATACACTCAATAATCTAAAGAGAGAAAGAGAGAAAGCTTATGTTTCTGGTGTGTTTTCAATTCTAACTTAGCCCTCTATTTATAGGAAAATTTTAGCAGACTTGACCTGCAACCTGATGGCTTTACCTGCTATTATTCCCACCCACCACATTTGAAATAAAATTCAGTACATTTCTTCACCAACCACAAGTGGGGCCCAATCAATTCTAGAATTTTTCACCAAAATGCTAAATTTGGATACTTCAACAATTTCTGAACCATTCACCTCTTAAAATTCATAACAAATCATACGTTTATTTTTAACGGTTCAAAATTTGTGGACATATACTCAACTTATATATGTATAACATATCCAAAAATTACAATGATCCAACTGTCGGATTAAAAATTATAACTCACGCAATATATCTCAAAAACACTGGTTTAATTTCTAATACCTTCATTCCGACAAAAATACTGATAAAATACCTCAACATTAATTCCTTCATTTATAACCACATAAATAAATCCATCATTTATATCCACATCAAATAAATATTTCCTTATCATAGAAATCAATAATTAATTATTCACAAATAATATTACAGAATCACAATTATGACAACCGCACTGCTCCTCAGAAAGAGGGCTTTCAATAAGAATTTCTCCTTCATCGGGCGGCAGCAATTAGGTGACCAAACCTCTCCTTGTGAGAACTTTCTAGACATTTCCAATAATGTTATCTAATAATATTATTCAAATAATATGAATTATTGATCCGATAATGAGAAATATTGTGCGTTGATAATTATTGAAACAACAATAATATAAAATATCAACGCAATAATTATTGAATCAATAAAATAAAATATTGAGCAAGAATTATCGTAACAATTATCGAGTAAAGTGCCTTCTTATGTAAGGATCAATAATTCAAAATATCGTAAAAAGCAGGTGTCTTCGCGTGCAAACACGCGTAGACATCGTATTTTAACCAGGGTATTCAACAGTGTTAATTCAGTAATGATTACGCCTGTTATTTATAAAACTTAATTTTGTCATTTTCTTCATCCGACAGCTTATTACATTATGGGGCCCACAGATGGTCGCTGGCTGGTCGCATACGAATATTCCCTACGTAAAGAATATTCCACGACCAAACGAATATTCCCCACAACAATGAATATTTTATAACCACTTGTGTATTTTGAAAAAATTTCATATATCACCCTTAACTTTAACTTTTATAAATTTAACCATTTCTTGAATAGTAATTATAAGAAAAATTGAATAATTTTATTTCATACGAATCCCTAATATTTGATCTTTTATCATTTGGATTCGTTTTCTTTAAGATATTTTTCATCATCCTCAGTCCTAAATGATGATATTACTGAATATCTTTGGCCTGTAGTGCAAAGATGAATGATTAACTGATGAATATCTTTGGCCTGTAGTGCAAAGATGAATGATTAACTGATGAATATCTTTGGCCTGTAGTGCAAAGATGAATGATTACTAATGAATATCTTTGGCGTGTAGTAAAAAGATGAAGCAGTGTTGAGATGAACATGACCATTTGGTGATACAAATGAATATCTTTGGCACAGAAAGTGCAAAGATGAATATTTGATTCAAGATGTATATTAATTAATGTTACTGGGGATAAAATATTGATGATGAACTTTTAAATCTTAGAAGATAGTAGAATTCTTTCTCTACTTGACTCTTCTATTGGATTGATTATTCTCTTGTAGTTGTTGATCTAAAACTTGTTGTCTATTATATTTTATCGATTTTTTTCCTTGTTGAAGACTAATGATAATTTGTTGTATATTATCTTAGTCATAATATTTTCTTCTTGGGCTAGTTGAGCTCACCCTTTCTTTCTTTTATTCTCTTCAGAAATGAGAATATATGGGACTAGTCGGGGAATGGATTGACGGTTCGGATGGTTGCATTAGTAGTCCTCACTATTATGTGAAATAAGCGTATCAATAATTGTAATGAGGACCCTTTTGAGTTTTTATATTGTCTATTAGACAATAGTTGTATTTAAACTCACGATTATATGTGTTGTAGTATTTTGCACGACAATTGTATTCTTGAAGTTGTATTTGTTTTTTGTACCATGTATTTGGCGACTCGAGAATGGGTTGGATGGAATGGACCTATTTTGGGGTTATCGCGGTTGGTATCAAAGCTTAGGATATGATCCTGGCCGAGGTGTGAGACAAGAACTAGGAGAGAGGAGAGACGGGAATTCCTTCATTTAGTATGACTACCTAAGTTTATTTGATATTTAATTGGACTGATCGAGTATAGGGATAATATGTGATATGTCAATTAACCCTTGTTTTGTGGCAGCGTTTGAAAATGGCATCTAAAAATGTTGTGATAAGCAATGAAGCATATGAGACCGTTGAGTCACCAACGATCAATACCCAGGATAATGTGCATCAGGATGGCAATAATCCTCAGGTGAACAACAAGACGCAAACCAAAATGACGAATGATGAGACGTTTAGGAGCTTTTAGAATTCATGCAACACCAAACGAGAGAGACTCTTGTTCATAATGTAGGTGGAAACAATGGCAACCCACGGTTGGTCACCATTAAGCGATTCAAGGATTTGGGACCACCGGAGTTTTTGGGAAAGCAGAACCACTTACGAAAGACGTGGATAAAGCGAGATCACCAAGATATTTGATGTCTTGAGATGTTCCGAGGAGCAAAAGGTTCCTTTTGCCACCTTTATATTGCGAGGAGGAGAGGATTCATTGGTGGGAATCAAGAAAGCGTATTTAAACCGCCGACCTTGAAGATGTCTTGGGAGAAGTTCAAGAATTGTTCAATGACAAGTACTTTCCGAAAGTATTCTCACATGAAGGAGGTTGAGTTCATCAAGCTGGAGCAAAACAATATGAACATGTCGCAGTACGAAGCTAAGTTTGCGGAGTTATCCCGATTTGCATCCCATTTGGTTGATAATGAGGAACGAATGACACGAATGTTTCTGCGAGGTTTGAAACCGAAATACGTCAATACCTCATTTCTCACAAACTTTGTTTATATTCAGGATGTTGTGAATAGGGCTCGGTTAGTGGAGCGCGATAATGAGCCAAAGACAATTTGAAGGATAACGAGCAACAACACGATAATAATCGTCTGGTGTGACAACAATCATCGGAACAATGATAACCATCATGGAAGAAATTATCATGCCAGAAATGGTAACCACTTCGGTGGTAATCATGGCCAAGATAATAAAAGAAATTATTCAAGTGGAAATTTCAAGAAGAGAAGATTTAACGATGACGGAAATACGTCGGCAACAGCACTAACACCAGCAACAAATTATAGGGGAGGAGAACGACCGCCAGTTAGATGCTACAGATGCGGAGAGGAGGGAAATATAAGTCCAAACTGTTCACAGCTTTCCAAGATATGTTTTAGTTGTGGAAAAGACGGTCATATAGTTATCCATAATTTATAACCACAATAAATATATCCATAATTTATATCCACATAAAATAAATATTTCCTTATCATATAAATCAATAATTAATTATTCACAAATAATATTACAGAATCACAATAATGAAAACCAGGTCGTTCCCAGGAAAGAGGGGACTTTCCGATAAGAATTTCTCCTTATTGGCGCGAAATTGGGTGACCAAACCCCTTTCCTAGACAGAACTTCCTTAGACATTGTCAATAATGCTATCTAACAATATTATTCAAATAACATGAATTATTGATCTGATAATGGAGATAATGTGCAGTGAAAATTATTGAAACAACAATAATATAAAATATAAACGAAGCAATTATTGAATCAATAAAATAAAATATTGAACAGTAATTACTGTAACAATTATTGAGTTGTTGTGACGCCCCCAAAACAGGTATACATCACCCATCTTGGGTCGCCAGATATAAGGTACTGAATACAAATACAACTTAATTATACAACAGTCGTGTAAAATACGACAAAACATAGGTTGTGAGTTTTAATACAAATATTGTTATCTAGACAATATTCACACTCAATGGAGTTCTCATTACATTTATTATCATTCACAGAATAGTGAGGACTACTAATGCACCATCTAGGACCATCACTCTGTTCCCCGACTAGTCCCAGCTACGTTCTCATTTCCTGAAGAGAACAGTGAAAGAAAGGGTGAGCTCAACTAGCCCAGTAAGAAATATTATGACTAAGATAATGCAGGATAAATTATCATTAGCCTTCAACAATGTTAAATTGATAGAATATAATAGACAACAAGTTTAACTGCAGCGGATCAAGCAATCCATTAGAAGAGTCAAGTAAAGTATAAAATCTACTATCTTCTATGATTTAAAAAGTTTTTCATCAACTTTTATTGAGACTCGACTACAATAAATAAAATCGAATCATCCCTACTCCACAGCCAAGGAAATTCATATAATCATCAATGGTCATGACTATACCGAATAATCCCTGGTCATAATCATACCAACAATTGTCCACCAATGAACTACAGGCCAATGAGGACTTTTCCACATCATTCATCACATTACATTAATGATTATACCGAATAATCCCTGGTCATAATCATACCAAGTCCATCTATGCACGTAAGCCAAAGATGACTTTCAACATAATATAAGCATGAGGATGATGACAATTTAATAAAACAGGTTCAAGAATAAATTTTAAAGATTTATAAGTTCATTTATCCTGAACTCAATAACGCCCAAATTGTCAACATGATCATCGCTTTATGCAAAGAAAATTCAAGAATGCTCAGAAGAATATTTCTGTGAAAAGATACTGGATGAAGCGCAAATATCAAGGATATTCCACTAATTTCATGGAGTATAGAAGCAAAACCTTTAACCAACTGAGTATAATATAATATATGAAACTGCAAATGGATTTTCACCCACCATGCGGTAATCCACATATACAGGTCATTTCCACAATTTAATAAGGAATGAATACACAGGATCATTCACCATGCATGTGGTAATCCATATAGACAGGTTATTACAACAAAATAATAAAGAATAGAATTACAGAAGGATTCACTATAAATGCGATGATCGCATGCGCAACAAGTGTTATTCCCAACGAGAATAATAAATAATGGAACCGGTCCCAGGTGTAACGCACAGACGTGATATTAAACAGTAATAATAATGAATGGAATATTAGAAGAATTTCACCATGTATGCGGATTCAGATAAACAAAGTTATTCAAAGAATAATAAGAATGGAATAATGAGAAGAATTTCACCAAGTATAGGGTATCCAGCAGATATCTGAGTTATTCCAATGAATAATAAAGAATGGAATAAATGAAGTTCTCTTCATGAATAAGAAAGAAAGAATACCCCTTATGAGTACAACAAATAATATTTCCTACCTTAGAAAAACTGAATACTGAAGTAGTGAAGTAACAAAATACTTTTCTTCTTTCTCTCTATAGTTTCTCTCTCTAGAGTTTCAGTGAATTCGTAAGAAATAATGAAGGAATGAGCTTCTATTTATAGGAGAATGGACTGAATAATAACTAATTCATGAACGGTCCAGATTAATTTAATTTTAAACGAACGGCCCATATCGGTTTACTATTAAAACTTAAAGCAACGGTCCATACTGATTTACTATTAAAACTTTAAACCAGCGATCCATATTGATTTACTATTATACTTTCCACCAGCGGTCCATATTGATTTACAATTATATCATCAACCAATGGTCTGAAAAATTAGCACATCTCCTCATGGAATAATATTGTACCAAAAAATGATATGGACTGAAAAGAAATATATTTTACGGGTGAATAGTATCCTGTGAATAGTAACTCGTGAATAGTTACTCGTGAATAGTACTCTGACACGAAAAGTGTCTCGAATACCCAATTGAACAATATAACCTCCAGACATCAATTATACTTACACAAATAAGTCCTACACAATGGAACTATAAAATTCATCTTTAATCAACACGAATTTATTCATCATTAATATTATAATTCACAATATTTAACAACCTTGGTCGTTCCCGTGAAAGAGGGGCTTTTCGATAAGGATTTCTCCTTATGGCGCCGCAATTAGGTGACCAAACCTCTCCTCGATGTAACTTCAGACATCATCAATATTGCAAATAATAATATGAATAACTTTTCGTCATCTCAATTATTGATTTAATAATATAACATACTACTTAGCATGATACAAGAATAATAATCGATTCAATAATATGAGAGATATGATGCGGCAATTATTGTAGTAATAATTGAGTATAACCTGAAAGTGACTTCTCACGTAAGCATCAATAATCAATACCGTGTGCTACTATGCAACCACGCAGACATCGTATTCTTGTACTTTTACTAGGGTAGTTCAATAGTTTTAACGGTAACACCTCCGTAGTTATTTTTATAGAAAGATATTTTGTCGCTTTTCTAACTACGATAATACTTCCGTTGTGGGGTCCACTAATGATTGTCTTCAGTCGCACGAATATTTCTGTTAAAATGAATATTCCCCACCAATCGAATATTATATAATCACTTGCTTACTTTGCAAAATTTGTAAATATTACCCACAACTATAACATTATATCAAATCCACACCATAATATTCAAAATATATTTCGAGAAAATTATTCTTTATTCATAAAAGTTGGGGTCTTACATATACCCCCTTCTTATGAAATTTCGTCCTCAAAATTAGGGTACACATACGGTATGTCGAAGAGATGAGGATACCTTGACTTCATCTCAGATTCTAACTCCCAAGTCATTTCCTCCACATCGTGGTTTTTCCACAAAACTTTGACTTGAGGTATAATCTTGGAGCGTAGAACATGATCCTTCTTATCCAAGATTTTTAACAGCAACTCTTCATACGTTAAATCTTCCTCTATCTAAATGCGGTTCTAACTCAATAATGTGGTTCGTGTCTTTCACATATTTACGTAACATATATATGTAAAAATGTTATGAACACGTAGACATACTTGGTGGTAAAGGCGAAAGTCGATAGCTACGCATTCCTACTCCGCCGAGAATTAAAATGGGCCAATAAATCGAGGATTGAGCTTTCCTCTCTTTCCAAATCTCGTAAATCCTTTCCATGGAGCAACACGTAACAACACATGATCTCCAATATCGAATTCTACGTCCTTTCGATGAAGATCAGCATAACTCTTTTGTCGATTTTGTGAAGTTTTTATACGTTGTCGGATCGTTTGAATCTTTTCTGTAGTCATACGTACCAACTCCGGTCCCAACAACGTTGTTTCACCCACCTCATCCTAGCATATTGGAGAACGACACTTTCTCCCATATAACGCCTCAAATGGAGCCATGCCAATACTTGCTTGATAACTATTGTTGTAGGAAAACTCCACCAACGGTAAGAACTTGTCCCAACTTCCTTTGAAGTCAAGGACACATAGTCTTAATAGATCTTCAAGAGTTTGAATAGTCTCTCTCACTGCCCGTCCGTCTGAGGATGATATGCCGAGCTAAATCGTAAATCCGTGCCCATAGCTTTCTGCAAACTAACCCAAAATCGTGAAGTGAATCTTGGGTCTCGATCAGAAACTATGGATACTGGCATACCATGCAGTCTTACAATCTCGTTTATGTACATTCGAGCAAGACATTCAAGTGTGTAAGTTTCTCGTATAGGTAGGAAGTGAGCAGACTTGGTCAATCTATCAGCAATGACCCAAATTACATCTATGCCTTGAGAAACCTTGGGAAGACCAGTAACGAATTCCATGGTAATGTGCTCCCACTTCCATTCTGGAATTTCAAGTGGTTGCAATGGACCTTTTGGTACTTGATGCTTCGCCTTGACTTGTTGACAAGTTAAACACCTTGAGATAAACTCCGTTATCTCTCTCTTCATATTGCTCCACCAAAATGTATGTCGAAGATCATGATACATTTTGGTACTCCCAGGATGGATTGCAAACGGTGTGTTGTGCGCCTCCATCATGATTTTATACTTTAAATCAGGGTCATTAGGAACACAAAGTCTGGAGTTAACTCGAAGTATTCCTTCTTCATCGAATCTTGCTTCCGGAATAGCACCTTCTTGCATTTTCTTCCTCATATGTATCAGCTCCAGGTTTATAGCTTGAGCAGCTTTAACTTTATCGATTAAATTCGGTTCTACTCGTATATTAGCCATCATCACATGGGTCCCTGGAGTCTTTAACTCTATCTCCATCCTTTATAAGTCATACAAAATGGGCCTTTGTGTTGACAATATTGCACTCGTACCCGCATATGATCTTCTACTCAATGCGTCAGCTACTACGTTCGCTTTACCAAGATGGTATTGAATGGTATGATCATAATCTTTCAACAGTTCAAGCCAACTTTGTTGCCGCATGTTGAGTTCCTTTTGGGTGAAGAAATATTTGAGGCTTTTATGATCCATATAGATCTCCACCTTCTCTCCATATAGGTAGTGCCTCCAAATCTTTAGCGCGAAGACAACAGCTGCCAACTCTAGATCATGAGTAAGATAATTCCTCTTATATTCTTTGACTTGCCGATAGGCATATGCTATGACTTTCCCATGTTGCATGAGAACACATCCTAGCCCTTTGCCCGAAGCATCACTGTAGATGATAAAATCCTCCGAGCGGATGGTATTGTCGAGCAGTCTTTGAAATAAGTCTTCCCTTGAGTTCTTAAAAACTCTTCTCACATTCCTCGCTCCAACCGAACTTTGTATCTTTTCGAATCAGCTGAGTTAATGGAGTAGCGATTCGAGAAAATCCTTCCACGAATCTCCGAAAATAACCAGCTAAGCCGAGAAAGCTACGTACTTCGGTCACTGACTTTGGTTGCTCCCAGCTTTGAATTTCTTCAATCTTTGTTGGGTCAACAGATATTCCATGATTTGATATCACATGCCCAAGGAATGCAACTTCCTCAAGCCAGAACTCACATTTCTTCAACTTAGCATAAAGCTTGTTTTCACGAAGCTTTTGGAGTATCAGCCTCAAGTGTTGTTCATGATCTTCACGGCTTTTGGAATATATGAGAATGTCATCAATAAAGACAACCACAAAGTGATCCAAATATTCCTTGAATACTCGGTTCATTATATCCATGAAGGCAGCAGGAGCATTAGTCAATCCAAAAGACATGACCAAGAATTCATAATACCCATACCGAGTTCTGAAGGCAGTCTTTGGAATATCATCAGTTTTAACCTTCAGCTGATGATATCCAGAACGAAGATCGATCTTTGAAAACAATTGTGCTCCTTGCAGATGGTCAAACAGGTCATCAATGCGAGGTAACGGATACCTATTCTTGATGGTGACATGGTTCAATTCTCGGTATTCAATACAAAGTCGCATACTCCCATCTTTCTTCTTCACGAATAGAACATGAGCACCTCAAGGAGACGTACTAGGACGAATAAAACCAATGTCTAACAATTCCTGTAATTGGGTCTTTAACTCCTAAAGTTCAATAGGAGCCATTCGATATGGGGCTTTGGAAATTGGTTTTGTACTAGGTTCAAGGTCAATACAAAATTTAATTTCACGCTCTGGGGGTAGGCCAGGAAGTTCTTCAGGGAATACGTCAGGAAATTTATTAACAATAGAAATATCATTCAAAACTGACGTATTTTTGTTTAAATCTGTGACATGAGCTAAGAAAGCTTGACATCCATTTTTCAATAAACGAATAGCTTTATGGCTTGAAATGACCGTGATTGATTTTAATGGTTTGGTCGCTTGAATTCACATAATAGGTTGATTAGGAATATGAAAACTAACAACATTACGAAAATAATCAATTTTTGCATGATGAGTAGTAACCAATCAATCCCTAGAATTACGTCAAACGTAAGTATTTTTAAAGAAATAAGATCGACAGGTAATGTGCGGTTACCGATTTGAATCAAACAAGACTTATAAACCGTGGATGTAATGAAGGTTTCTCCCAACGGAGTTTCAACCGATAAGTCAAAGTCCAATTTCTCCGAACACAAATTTAAACGTTGAGCGCAAGTAGGAGAAATAAAAGAATGGGTAGAGCCGGTATCAAATAAGGTATATACTTCACTAGAGTTTATGATAAGCTTACCCGTGATGACCTCATTCGGGTTCCTTGCTTTCTGGGATGTTACAACAAACGCTCTCCCTTGAACTACCGATTTTGTCTTGTCTGGGACAGACTTTGATGCCTCCATCCTAGCTAGACTTGACTTTGGTGCACGACAAAATCGGGCTAAGTGACCTTCTCTTCCATAATTTTAACATGCTTTGGATCGTCGCGCATGCAGTTTTGGATCGATGTGTCCCTCCTCTCAAGATTTGTAATATGTCTGACCGGTGGCCGTTCTCCTTCCTTAACAACAAAAGGTGTTGGTCTTTGACGTCCTTCCATCATTACTAAATCTCTCTTCTTGAAACTCCCACTTTTATTGTCTTCGCCATGATTACCACCGAAGTGGTTACCATTTTCGGCATGTTGATTCCCTCCACATTTGTTGTCACCGCTTCACGATCGTTACCACCGGTATTTTAATTACATCATTACCGCTTTCTCTTGGTTGCATTGACCGTTATCGCGCTCCAATAACTGAGCCCTATTTACAACATCTGAATACAAACACAGTTTATGAGAAATAAGATATTGACGTATCTCCGGTTTCAAACCTCTTAAAAATATCCGCGTCATTCGCTCCTCATTATCAACCAAATGGGATGCAAACTGGGATAACTCCACAAATTTAGCCTCGTATTGCAACACGATCATGTTATTTTGCTCCAACTTGATAAACTCCACATCCTTCATGTGACGAATACTTTCGGGAAAGTATTTGTCGTTGAACAGCTCTTGGAACTTCTCCCAAGACATCTTGAGTGCGTCAGGCTGGGTACGCTTTACAGATTCCCACCAGTAATCTGCCTCCCCTAGCAACATAAAGGTGGCAAAAGGAACCTTTTGCTCCTCGGAGCATCCCAAGACATCAAATATCTTGGTGATCTGCTTTATCCATGCATCCGCCTTAACTGGTTTTGGCTCTCCAATAAACTCCGGTGGTCCCAGCTCCTTGACCTGTTTAGCGGTGACCATCCGAGAGTTTCCAGTGTTTTCACCTACATTTTGGACACGAGTTTCTCTTGCCTGATGTTGTACAAATTGCAGAAAGCTCCTAAACATTCCGTCTTTCGCTATTTGGTCGGTGTTGTTGTTCTCCTGAGGATTATTGTCTTCCTGTTACACATTATCACATGTATTAATCTGTGGTGACTCCACGATCTCATGTGCTTCATTGCTTATCTCATCATTTTCGGATGCCATTTTCCAATACTGCCACAAAACAAGGGTTAATTAATATATCACATATTATCCCTATACTCTGACCAACCAGTTAAATACCAAATAAACTTAGGTAGGTCATACTAGTGAAGGAATTCCTCGTCTCTCCCCTCCTAGTTCTTATCTCACATCTCAGCCAGGGATCATATCCCTAAGCTTTGATACCAACTATGACGCCCCCAAAACAGGTATACATCACCCATCTTGGGTCGCCAGATACAAGGTACTGAATACAAATACAACTTAATTATACAACAGTAGTATAAAATACGACAAAACATTGGCTGTGAGTTTTAATACAAATATTGTCATCTAGACAATATCCACACTCAATGGAGTCCTCGTTACATTTATTATCATTCACAGAATAGTGAGGACTACTAATGCACCATCTAGGACCATCACTCTGTTCCCCGACTAGTCCCAGCTACTTTCTCATTTCCTGAAGAGAACAGTGAAAGAAAGGGTGAGCTCAACTAGCCCAGTAAGAAATATTATGACTAAGATAATGCAGGATAAATTATCATTAGCCTTCAACAATGTTAAATTGATAGAATATAATAGACAACAAGTTTAACTGCAGTGGATCAAGCAATCCATTAGAAGAGTCAAGTAAAGTATAAAATCTACTATCTTCTATGATTTAAAAAGTTTTTTCATCAACTTTATATTGAGACTCTTTTAATAAATAAAATCGAATCATCCCTACCCACTCGGCCAAAAAATTCATTCATATAATCATCAATGGTCATGACTATACCGAATAATCCACGGTCATAATCATACCAACAACCGCCCACCAATGAACTAGGTGCCAATGAGGACTTTTACCACATCATTCGTCACATTACGGTCATGATTATCTAGAATAATTCACGGTCATAATCATACCAAGTCCATCTATGCACGTAAGCCAAAGATGACTTTCAACATAATATAAACATGAGGATGATGACAATTCAATAAAAACAGGTTCAAGAATAAATTTTAAAGATTTATAAGTTAATTTATCCTGAACTCAATAACGCCCAAATTGTCAACATGATCATCGCGTTCAGGCGATAAAATTCAAGAATGCTCGGAAGAATATTTTCATGAAAAGATATTGGATGAAGCGCAAATATCAAGGATATTCCACTAATTTCATGGAGTATAGAAGCCAAAGCTTTAACCAATTGAGTATAATATAATATATGAAAGCGAAAATGGATTTTCACCGCCATGCAGAATCCACGATATCTGTGTCATTTCCACAATTTAATAAGGAATGAATACGGGATCATTCACCGTGCATGTGGTAATCCACATGAGCGAGTTATTCCAACATAATAATAAAGAATGGAATAAATGAAGGATTCACCATGCGTGCGATAGATCTGCACCGACGAGTTATTCCCAATGAATAATAAATAATGAAACCAGTCCCGTAAATGCACAAACAGGATATTAAATGCGAATAATAAATAATGGAACCGGTCCCACAGTAATCACATAGACAGGATATTCCATAATAATAATAAATAATGGAACCGGAGGCGAAACAGTAAACACGCATAAGATATTCCATGAGAATAATAAAGAACGGAATATTAGAAGAATTTCACCATGTATACGAGATTCAGATAAACAAAGTTATTCCAATGTAATAATAAGAATGGAATAATGTAAGAATTTCACCAAGTATAGGGTATCCCGTATACTGAGTTATTCCAACATAATAATAAAGAATGGAATAATGAGAAGTTCTCTTCATGAATAAGAAATAAAGAATACCCCTTATGAAAGTACAACAAATAATATTCCCTACCTTAGAAAAAACCGAATCTTGAAGTAGTGAAGTAGCAGAATACTTTTCTTCTTTCTCTCTATAGTTTCTCTATCTAGAGTTTCAAATTGAATTCGTAAGAAATAATGAAGGAATGAGCTTTATTTATAGGAGAATGGGTGAATAAGTAACTAATTCATGAACGGTCAGATTAATTTAATTTTAAAGCGAGCGGCCCATATATCGGTTTACTATTAAAACTTAAAACAACGGTCCATCTTGATTTACTTATTAAAACTTTAAACCAAATGATCCATATTGAATTACTATTATACTTTCCACCAGCGGTCCATATTGATTTACTATTATATCATCAAACAACGGTCTTAAAAATTAGCACATCTCCTCATGGAATAATATTGTACCCAAAAATGATATGGACCGAAAAGAAATATATCTTACGGGTGAATAATACCCCGTGAATAGTAACTCTTGAATAGTAACTCGTGAATAGTAACTCATGAATAGTAACTCATGAATAGTAATACGTGAATAGTAATCTGACACGAAAAGTGTCCCGAATACCCAATTGAACAATATAACCTCCAGACATCAATTATACTTACACAAATAAGTCCAACACAATAGAACTATAAAATTCATCTTTAATCAACACGAACTTATTCATCATTAATATTATAATTCACAATATTTAACAACCAGGTCGTTCCCAGGAAAGAGGGGGCTTTCCGATAAGGATTTCTCCTTATTGGCGAGCAATTAGGTGACCAAACTCTCCTCGATGTAACTTCTATACATTGTCAATATTGAAAATAATAATATGAATAACTTTGCCATCTCAATTATTGATTTAATAATATAACATACTTATACGGATGATCATAATGTAATAATAATTGATTCAATAATATGAGAGATATGATGCAAAGAATTATCGTAGTAGTAATAATTGAGTATAACCGAGTGACTTCTCACGTAAAGCATCAATAATCAATACCTAGTGTGTTAATACGCAACAATCGCGACATCGTACTTTTTACTAGGGTAGTTCAAGCGGTTTTAACAGTAACACCTCCGCCGATATTTTATAGAAAGATATTTTTATCGCTTTTCTAACTACGACAATACTTCCGTTGTGGGGTCCACTAATGATTGTGCTTGTCGCATCGAATATTCCCCGTTAAAAGCGAATATTTTCCACCAATCGAATATTATATAACCACTTACTTACTTTGTAAAATTTGTAAATATTACCCACAACTATAACATTATATCGAATCCACACCATAATATTCAAAAATATATTTCGAGAAAATTATTCTTTATTCATAAAAGTTGAGGTCTTACAGTTGTGTCTTCTTACGTAAGAATCAATAATTCAAAAATACTATGCAATACCGTGTTCTATCGCATAATCACACGACATCGTATTTTAACCAAGGGTATTCCAACAATTGTTAAGCGGTAAAAACTACGTCGTTATTTGTAAAAACTCAAACTTATCGTTTTTCTTCATAGATCATTTTTAAGTTATGGGGCCCACAAATGGTTTGCGCTGTCGCATTTAATATTCCCCGACAGCAAGAATATTCCACGACCAAACGAATAGTCCTCGACAATAATGAATATTTTATAACCACATGCTTATTTTGCAAAATTTGCACATTTCACCCATAATCAAAGCATTATATCATATTAACACCTTATTATTCAAAATAATAATTAGAGGAAATTCAATTTTATTTATAAAAAAGTTGGGGTCTTACATATATCTTCATCTGTGAAATAATTATTTGTCGTGTTCTATTAAAGAATGTTATAAATGATGAATATTGTTGTATGTTTCTATAGTCCTATACTTTTTTTGAGAAACTAACTATCTATGACCCTATTTTGTGTTATACATTTTACATGTGGCACATTCCTTGGTTTACTGAATATTATGTTTGACTCTCTTAAATATAAGTTTTGAAAAACATCCACTTCACTGTTTAGATTAAATGTTGTATGCTCTTCTCTACAGTTCACAGTAAGGTCATATTACTTGTAAATATATACTTATATTTACTAATAATCATGATTGATTATGCATATAGTCTGAGTCCTCTGAAGCATATCATTACATTTCTTCAATATATAAGTTCAGTTTCCAGTATAATGCATTCACATATTCAGTTATTGCTTAGCTTCATCTTCTCACCTCTATTACCTGCTTCTCTGCTCATCATGTCTAATGTTTTTCATTTAAACATAAGAAACTTCCTTTGCACTCTGAACTACATTTCTCTCATGGTGTTGCTCATCTTACTACTGCATCTGCTCAAGCTAAATATAGAATCATGAGACATAATCTGTCTCCAGGAAATGTGATAACTTTTAACAGTTTTTCAGACTTATTTGAAAAAATCAAAAATGTTGGATGGGAGTGTTTGGTTACTTTTTATGACAAATCTATTTATCTTGGTCTCATCTCTTAATTTTATACTCACATGGAATTTTCTAAAAATTCATCTTGACTGTTAACTAGTATCACCACTTGCGTACAGGGTTAAGAATATGTCATTGATGAACACTTCCTTGTTAATGCACTTCAACTTCATCCTTCCACATACCCTCTCTAAAGCTTTATATCTCTTCTTACAAAAGTTTTGATTATTTGAGAAACGGAAATTGGTCCAAGTAATTGGGATAAGTCATTTGAGTTAACTTAATTGAATTATTTCTTACTTGCTTTAAATTTATAGATATACAAATATAAATTGTTATACACAATTTTATATATCTATATTTCATCTATTTATCAAATAAAAAGTTATACTTAGACGCCGGAAGGCTACGTAGATATTCCTCTACGGAGAGGAAATCGAACTGTACGATTCCTTATTGTAAGACCCCAACTTTTATAAATAAAGATGAATTTTCTATAAATATCATTTTTGAATATTATGGAGTAAATTTGATATAATGTTATAGTTGTGGGTAATATTTATAAATTTTGCAAAGTACGGAAGTTGTTATATAATATTCGATTGGTTTGGGGAATATTCGTTTTAACAGGAATATTCGTACAACTGGCACAATCATTGGTGGACCCTATAACGGAATTATTGTCGAATCGAGAAAGCGACAAAAATATTTTATTGAAAATAACGGCGGAAGTTTTACCATTATCTTTGTTGAACTACTCAGTAGTAAAAACAAAGAATACGCTGTGGTTGCATAAGTAGTATTACTCGTATTGATTATTGATGCTTATGTGATAAGTCACTCGGTTTTGTTTTATTGGTATTATTAATGTAATAAAAGCGGAAAAGTTATTTATATAAAAAAGAATACTTTTATAAAGTTATTCGTTTTATTAGGCTAATAGTAAAATCTTTTTATATAAAATAGAATACTTTTATAAAGTTATCTATTTTATTAGACAATAATTAGAATATATTATATTTTATTATGCACATGATATTTGCATAAGGCTGATAGTGTTTGCATAGTAAAATCTTTTATAAAATTATTCGTTTTATTAGATTATAAATAGAATATATTATATTTTATTTAAAAGATTTTTGCTTTAAATATGGACCGTCCGATTAAAGTAAATCAACTGGACCGTTTCATGAGTTAGTTACTATGCAATCCATTTTTCTATAAATAGAAGCTCATTCCTTCATTATTTCATTTAATTCTTTTAAACTCTAAAGAGATAAACTATAGAGAGAAAGAAGAAAAGTATTTCGCTACTTCACTACTCATATATCCAAAGACTTTTCTTCTTAAGGTAGGGGTATTATTTCTTTTGTATTCATGAAGAGAACTTCGTTATTCCATTCTTTATTATTATGTTGGAATAACTCAGATATCTGCTGGCTACCCTATACTTGGTGAAATTCTTCTATTATTCCATTCTTTATTATTCTCGTTGGAATATCCCGTCATGCGTTTTATCCGGGACCGGTTATGTCTTTATTATTCTGTTGAACATCCCGCTTGCAGCATTATACGCCGACATCGTGTTCCGTTATTTAGTATTCACTGTTGGAATAATATGTCTATATGCAAGTAATCTTGCATGTATGGTGATTTTTGTTGTTATTCCATTCTTTATTATTCATTGGAACATCACGCTTAGGTGTAATTTAATTCCGACTGGTTCCGTTATTATTATTATGTTGGAATAACCTGTCTATGCGAAGTATCGCATGCATGGTGATTTCTTTTGTTATTCCATTATTTATTATACTCAGTTGGTTAAAGTTTTGACTTCTATACTCCATGAAATTAGTGGAATATCCTTGATATTTGCGCTTCATCCAGTATCGTTTCATGGAAATATTCTTTTGACATTCTTGAATTTTACTTTACAAAGAAGTATCATGTTGACAATTTGGACGTTATTAGTTCCTGAATAAGTTAATTCTTGAACTTGTTTTATTGAATTTTTATATCATTGTCATCATCCTCATGTTTATATTTTTTTGAAAGTCATATGTGGCCTGTAGTGCATAGATGGACTTGGTATGATTATGACCAGGGATTATTCGGTGTAATCATGACCGTAATGTTACAAATGA
The DNA here is from genome assembly GCA_020205615.1 of Panax quinquefolius. Lineage (NCBI taxonomy): Eukaryota > Viridiplantae > Streptophyta > Magnoliopsida > Apiales > Araliaceae > Panax > Panax quinquefolius. Next base: position 31,293,069 of record CM035151.1, read on the forward strand.
TGTGGTAAAAGTCCTCATTGGCCCGTAGTGCATTGATGGATGATTGTTGGCATGATCATGACCATTAATGAATACACAAATATTCTTGGCCCGTAGAGTATGGATAATTGGCCAAGTGGAAGGTGATTGATGATGTGGATTATTTATTAAGTTCGAGTCCCAAATGATAAAAGTGATGAAAACCTTTTAAATCATAAAAGATAGTAGATTTTATTCTCTACTTGAATCTTTTAATGGATTGCTTGTTCACCATAGATTAAACTTGATGTTTGTTATATTGTATAAGTTTAACATTGTTTAAGGCTAATGATAATTTATTCGCATTATCTTAGTCATAATTTTCACCCTTTCTTTCTTTCACCGTTCTCTTGTGAAATGAGAAGAATATTGGGACTTAGCCTGGGAGCGGAGTGATGGACCCAGATGATAGTATTAGTAGCCCCTAACTATTCGTTAAATAGTGTGACAATAAATGTAATGAGGACTTATTCGAGAGTGGATATTGTCTAGAAGATAGTATTTGTATTAAAACTCACAATTCTCTTGTTGTATATTAAAGATTGTATTTGTATTCTATACCATGTATTTGGCGACTCGAGAATAGGTGATGTATACCTATTTTGGGGCGCCACAGTTAGTATCAAAGCTTAGGATATAATCCCCGGCTAAGATGTGAGACTAGAACTAGGATGGGAGAGACGGGAATTCTTCGTTAAGTATGACCTACCTAAGATTATTTGGTATTTAATTGGGCTCATCAAAGTATAGGATAATATGTTATATGTTAATTAACCTTTGTTTTGTGGCAGTATCTGAAAATGACATCCGAGAATGTTGAGAATAGCAATGGAGCACAGGAGACCGTTGAGTCTCCACAAATCAATAATCAGGATAATGTGCATCAAGAAGGCGACAATCTTCAGGCAAACAACAACACTGACCAGATGATGAACGATGGAATGTTCAGAGGTTTTATACAATTCATGCAATATCAGGCAAGAGCGGCTCCTGTCCAAAATGCAGGTGGAAACACTAGAAACTCTCGGACGGTCATCGCTAAACAGTTCAAGGAGCTGGGACCACCGGAGTTTATTGGAGAGCCAAAACCACTTAAGGCGGAAGCATGGATAAAGTAGATCACCAAGATATTTGATGTCTTGGGATGCTCCGAGGAACAAAAGGTGCCATTTGCCACCTTTATGTTACGAGGAGAGGCAGATTACTGGTGGGAATCAATAAAACGTACTCAACCTGCCGCACTAAAGATGTCTTGGGAGAAGTTCCAAGAACTATTCAACGACAAATACTTTCCCGAAAGTATTCGTCACATGAAAGAGGTAAAGTTCATCAAGCTGGAGCAGAATAACATGACCGTGTCGCAGTACGAAGCCAAGTTTGCCGATTTGTCCCGGTTTGCGTCCCACTTAGTTGATAATGAAGAGAGAATGACGCGGATGTTTTTAAGAAGTTTGAAGTCGGAGATACGCCAATATCTTATTTCTCATAAACCGTGTTTGTATTCGAGATGTTGTAAATAGGGCTCGATTAGTGGAGCTAGCGATAACGAGTCAACGCAACCAAGAGAAAGCGCCCGACAAAATGATAATACCGGTGAAAGAAGTCATCCAGCGGTGATGACAACAAGCGTGGAGGAATCAACAAAGCGTAAATGGTAACCACTTTGGTGGTAATCGGGGCCAAAATAATAAGAATGAACATTTCAAGAAGAGGAGATTCAACAATGATGGAAAGACGTCAAAGACGCAAAGACCCGTTGTTAAGGAAGGAGAACGACGACTATCATCATATGCTTCAAATGCGGAGGGAGGGACACATTAGTCCAAATCAAGCGTGATGCCATCCAAAGCATGTTATAATTGTGGAAGAGAAGGTCACCTAGCCCAATTTTGTCGTTCACCAAAGACAAGTTCAGCTAGGATGGAGGCACCAAAGGTCAGTCCTGAGAAAATTCAAAGCCTAGAGTAGTGCTGAGGAGAGCGTTTGTAGTTACCTCCCAAAAAGCAAGGAACCCGAACGAGGTCATCACGAGTATGCTTATCATAAACTCTAGCGAAGTCTATACATTATTTGATACCGGTTCTACCCATTCTTTTATTTCTCCTACTTGCGCTCAATGATTAAATTTAACTCCGGAGAAATTAGACTTTGACTTATCTATAGAAACTCCGTTGGGAGAAACCTTCATTACATCCACTGTTTATAAGTCTTGTTTGGTTCAAAATCGGTGCCTCACACATTACTGTTGATCTTATTTCATTGAAAATACATGCATTTGATGTGATTCTAGGGATTGATTGGTTAACTACTCATCATGCTAAAATTGATTATTTTCGTAAGGTTGTTAACTTTTATATTCCTATTAACCTATTATGCGAATTCAAGTGACCAAACCATTAAAATCAATCAGGGTCATCTCAAGCCATAAAGCTATTCGTTTATTGAAAAACGGATGTCAAGCTTTCTTAGCCCACGTCACAGATCTAAACAAAAATACGTCAGTTTTGAATGATATTTCTATTGTTAATAAATTTCCTGACGTATTCCCTGAAGAACTTCCTGGCCTACCCCCAGAGTGTGAAATTGAATTTTGTATCGACCTTGAACCCGGTACAAAACCCATTTCCAAAGCCCCATATCGAATGGCTCCTATTGAACTTTAGGAGTTAAAGACTCAACTATAGAAATTGTTAGACATTGGCTTTATTCGTCCTAGTACTTCTCCTTGGGGTGCTCCTGTTCTATTCGTGAAGAAGAAAGATGGGAGTATACGACTTTGTATTGATTATCGGGAGTTGAATCATATCACCATCAAAAATAGGTACCCATTGCCACGTATTGATGACCTGTTTGACCGGTTGCAAGGAGCCAAATTCTTTTTCAAAGATTGATCTTCGTTAGGATATCATCAATTGAAGATTAGAACCGATGACATTCCAAAGACGACTTTTTTAACTCCAGTATGGGCATTATGAATTCCTAGTCATGTCCTTTGGATTGACTAATGCTCCTGCTGCCTTCATGAATATGATGAACCGAGTATTCAAGGAATATTTGGATCACTTTGTGGTCGTTTTTATTGATGGCATCCTTATTTATTTCAAAACCTGTGAAGATCATGAGCAACACTTGAGGTTGATACTCCAAAAGCTTTGTGAATACAAGCTTTATGCCAATTTGAAGAAATGCGAGTTCTGGCTTGAGGAAGTAGCATTACTTGGGCACGTGGTATCAAGTCATGGAATATCTGTTGACCCAGCAAAGATTGAAGCTATTCAAAGCTGGGAATATCTGGGAATATCTGTTGACCGAAGTATGTAGCTTTCTCGGCTTAGCTGGTTATTATCGGAGAATTGTAGAAGGGTTTTCTCGAATCGCTACTCCACTAACTCATTTGACTCAGAAAGATACAAAGTTCGGTTGGAGCGAGGAATGTGAGAAGAGTTTTCAAGAACTCAAGAGGAGACTCATTTTAGCACCTATTCTGACAATATCATCTGGTTCGGAGGGATTTGTCATCTACATTGATGCTTCGGGCAAAGGGTTAGGATGTGTTCTCATGCAACATGAGAAAGTCATAGCCTATGCCTCACGACAACTCAAAGAATATGAGAGGAATTATCCTACTCATGATCTAGAGAGTCGGTCATTATCTTCGCACTAAAGATTTGGAGGCATTACTTGTATGGGAGAAAATGGAGATCTTTACGGATCATAAAAGCCTCAAATATTTCTTCACTCAAAAGGAACTCAACATGCGACAACGACGTTGGCTTGAACTGTTGGAAGATTATGATCATACCATCCAATACCATCCCGAAAAGCGAACGTGGTAAATGACGATTGAGTGTAAGATCATATCAAGTGTGAATACGATATTGTCAACGCAAAGGCCCATTGTGACTTGCAAAGGATGGAGATAGAGTTAAAGACTCAGGGACCCATGTGATGATGGCGAATATACGAGTAGAACCAGGCTTTAATTGATAATGTTAAATCCGCTCAAGCTACGGACTGGAGTCGATGCATATGAGGAAGAAAGTGCAAGAAGGTGCTATCCTAAGCAAGAATCGATGAAGAAGGAATACTTGAGTCAACTTCAGACTTTGTGTTCCTAACGACCACGATTTAAAGTATAAAATCATGATGGGCGCACAACACACCGCTTTTGTAATCCATCTTGGGAGTACCAAAATGTATCATGATCTTCGACATATACATTTGGTGGTGGGCAATATGAAGAGAGAGATAGCGGCTGTTTATCTCAAGGTGTCTAACGTGTCAACGAAGTCAAGGCGAAGCATCAAGTACATAAAGGTCCATTGCAACCACTTGAAATTCCAGAATGGAAGTGGGAGCACATTACCATGGATTTCGTTACCGGTCTTCCCAAAGTTTCTCAAGGCATATGTGACGCCCCCAAAATTAGGTATACGCCACCCATCTTGGGTCGCCACTTACATGGTACATAAATTCAAATACAACTTACTAACCTAAGCGTCAGTGTACAATACGACATAAAGCGTGAGTTTGAATACAAATATTGTCTCACTAGATATTATACAAACTCAAAAGGAGTCCTCATTACAACTATTATCACACTATTTCACGTAATAGTGAGGACTACTAATGCTATCCTCTCGACCATTACTCCGTTCCCCGACTGCTTCGTCTACCTATGTTCTCATTTCAAGAAGAAACGGTGAAAGAAAAGGTGAGCTCAACTAGCCCAAAGAAGAAATATTATGACTAAGATAATGCGAGAATAAATTATCATTAGCCTTCAACAATGATGTTAAACCGATAAAATACAATAGACAACCCGGTTTAATCAAGTGATGAATAAGCAACCCATTAAAAGAGTCAAGTAGAGAATAAAGTCTACTATCTTTTAGGTTTTAAAAGGTTTTCATCAATTTTTATCATTTGAGACTCAAATTTTAATAAATAAACCACCACATCTAATCATCCATGTACCACGGCCAAGGATTTTCATCAAGTTATCAATGGTCATTACTATACCGAATCACCCCGGTCATAATCATACCAAAACTATCCATCATCGCACATGTGCCACTTCGAGGACTTTTGTCACATCATTTATATCAAGTCGTGATTATACCGACCGATCCTCGGTCATAATCATACTAAGTTCATCTATGCACGTAAGCCAAAGATAACATAATATAACATGAGGATGATGACAATGACATAATAATTCAATAAAACAAGTTCAAGAATTATTTAATCCATGAATTATTAACGTCAAATTGTCAACATAATATCGTTTTCATAGAGTAAAATTCAAGAATGATCGGAAGAATATTTGGTGAAAAGATCATGGATGAAACGCAAATATCAAGGATATTCTACTAATTTCATGGAGTATAGAAGTCAAAGTTTTAACCAACCTGGGTATAATAAAGAATGGAATAACAAAAGAAATCACCATGCATGCAGATTGCAGATGTATAAAAAGTTATTCCAATGAATAATAATAACGGAACCAGTCGGTGAAATTCACACCGACGGATGTTCCAATGTAATAATAAAGATGGAACTGGATCCTGTAAAACACAGATAGGATATTCAGCCGAGAATGATAAAAAGCGGAACTGTGTCGGTGTAAAACACATGCACGAGGATGTTCCAACAGAATAATAAAAGCGGAACCAGTCCGTAAAACACATGCATGGATGTTCCAATGAGAATAATAGAAGAATGTCACCAAGTATAGGTAAACCAGCACAGATATCTGAGTTATTCCAACAGTAATAATAAGCAATGGAATAACATAAGGATTTCACCAAGTATAGGGTATGCCACATGATTATCAAAGTTATGTATAGGGTATGCCACTTTTACAAAGTTATTCCAAGCAGAATAATAATGAATGGAATAATGTGAAGTTCTCTTCAAGAAGAAAGAATAACACCCTCACAGTAAAAGAACTGAATATAGAAGTAGTGAAGAAGCGAGAATACTCTTCTTCTTTCTATAATTTTCTCTCTATAGCTTCTCTCTATAATTTCTCTCTCTGTAGTTTCAATGAATTCGTAAGAAAATAATGAAGGAATGAGCTTCTATTTATAGGAAAATGGAATGCATAAGTAACTAATCCATGAACGGTCCAGATTGATTTACTTTAATCCTGACGTGGTCCATATTTAAAGAAAAATCTTTTAAATAAAATATAATATATTCTATTTATATAAAAACATTTTACTATGCAATACACTATGCAATACTATATAAAAAAACTATGCTATGCAACACTATGCATAATAAAATATAATATATTCTATTTATGTAATAACTTTAATAAAGTATTCTATTTTATATAAAAGATGTTTCATTTTATTACGTTAATAATATGAATAAAACAAAACGTCATTATCATTATAATAATTCATATTATTAATCGACAATAATGGAATCAAACCTGAGTGATTTCTCACATAAGCATCAATAATCAATACTGGTAGTGCTTCATTATGCACCACACACGACATCGTACTTTTACTACCGAAAGTAGTTCAAACAAGAACTACCACGGTAAAACTTCCATAGTTATTTCAATAAAATATTTTTGTCGTTTTTCGATCAATCCGACAATAATTACATCATGGGTCCACCAATGATTGAGTAGTTATTTAATATTCCCCGCTAAACCGAATATTCCCCACCAATCGAATATAATATAACCACTTGTGATACTTTGCAAAATTTATAAATACTACCCACAACTATAATATTATCTCAAATTCACACCATAATATTAAAAAATTATTTTGACAAAATTTAAATCTTTATTGATAAAATCGGGGTCTCACAATCTCCCCTCCTTATGGAATTTCAGCCCTCGAAATTAGGGTACGACACGATATGATAAAGAGGTGAGGATACCTTGAATACCTTTATCGTTGAAAATATTAAGTTCATCTTTGCAATCCAACTAAAGATATCAATTCATCTTTGCACTACTGTGCCAAAGATATTTATTAACAATTCATCTTTGCACTGTGCCAAAGATATATAAATCAGTAAAACCAATAATCTTCGAGACTCAAACTTAATAAGTATCACAACCATGAATTATCCATGCACTCATCGCTAAGGATATTCGTGTTTTCAATTCTGATCATGATTATACAAGATAATAACCGTGGTCATAATCATACCAAGTCTATCAATGCACTACTACTAAAGATGACTTTTACCACATCCATGAATTAATATTTCATCTTTGAGACTCATTTCAATAATTAATCCATATCATCGAATCATCCCCGCACTACTGTGCCGAGGATATTCATTAAGATCACGACCATTTAATTATCTCTACGCACTACTACCAAAGATAATCGTGTATTCATTAAGATCAACGACCACAAATTATCCATGCACTACTACCAAAGATAATCGTGTATTCATTAGATATCACGACCACAAATTATCCATGCACTACTACCAAAGATAATTGTGTATTCATTAAGTATCACGACCACAAATTATCCATGCACTACTACCAAAGATAATTGTGTATTCATTAGTATCACGACCACAAATTATCCATGCACTACTACCAAAGATAATTGTGTATTCATTAGTATCACGACCACAAATTATCCATGCACTATGGCCAAAGATAATTGTGTATTCATTAAGTATCACGACCACAAATTATCCATGCACTACTACCAAAGATAATTGTGTATTCATTAGTATCACGACCACAAATTATCCATGCACTACGACCAAAGATAATTGTGTATTCAATTACTGTTATGATTATACTTAGAATAATCCGTGGTCATAATCATACCAAGTCCATCTATGCACTACTAAAGCCATGAGATGACTTTCAACATAATATAAACATGAGGATAATGATATAAAGAATCAATCAAATGAGATAAAGGATAAATATTAAACATTTATAATATAATTTATCCAGATTAAAGAATATCCCCATGTTATCAATCACTTAATAATCTCATAATCTAATAACATTAATATTATAACAATATTTTAATCACTTAAATTTATAAACAATTTATCTCAATTGTTTACGCTTTTACCATATAATGCATTTAATCATTCAAAATGCCATACTCATAAGATATCATCACCAATTATCAAATCCTCATCAAAATAATATGCATATACTCTATATAGGATCCTCTAGCCATAAAATCCTATTTTCAACTTTGTTACTTCACATAACATATTTAACTCATATGTTTGTAACTAAACTATTTTCATGAAAAATACCAAATCAGTCCCAAAAATTTTTTTTCTGGGATTTAGCATAATATAGTCTCATAATGAAAATATATTTTTTCTAAGAATTTTTAAAATTCATTTACTATTTTTAAAAATCAATTTCTAATTAATTCCTTAAGAAATTAGCTACCTCAAGTTTAACTCCAAAATTCCCAAATCTTGGCAGGACCTTACACATGTTAACGTGAGCTTCTAGTTTAAATTTCATGGTCATCGGAGTTATAGAACTCCGGTTATAGCATTTTCATTCGGAAAAACCTAAATATTGAAATAGTCATAACTTGCTCATTTTAAGTCAGAATGAGCTCATTTTTGGACAAGATGTTCCTTATACCATATACTTTCATGTCCCAAAAAGGCCAGAATTTTTCTCATAATTTAAGTGGACGAAACAGCCCCTCTAAAATCATGGCAGCAACTTTTTCGGTTTTTGCAGCTTTGCACTCCTTTGCTAAAATCAGTCCACACAAAAATCTACAACACCTTTTCCAGTAATTCCACTTGGATTAGTTAGATAACTCATAGATCTAACTCTAGGTCTTGACCACATTCAAAAATTCAAAATATAATAGGAGATATGGTCTATTGAATTTCATGTTACTTTTTTTCACCAAAATCGATTTTCAACTCTATGTGATTTCTAAGAAACTTTCATGTTTTCACATAATAACCAACATAACTCATCATAACACTTACTAATACTTCATATACCCATGATTTTCATTAGTCCAATGCTTTTATTATGACTTTCATCATAATCCTCGTAAGCATGATCCTTTTAGTTGAAGAAATATTTGAGGGTTTAAGAAATGGGTTTCAGATCGGGGTCAATACAAAATTCGATTTCACGCTCTAGGGTAGGCTAGGAAGTCTTCAAGAATACGCCAAGAAATTTATTAATGATAGAAATATCATTCAAAATCATATTCTCTCTCGTCCAAGACTTGGATAGACGTCACATTAATACCAATTGTGACTTCTATCCCTTAACTCGGATAGCACCTCACAATGATACCTATAAACTTGCCATCTTCATTCACGATGTCGCCACTGAGAAAGTCCTGATTTTGCATTCCATACAAGGAAGTCAACAACGAAATGTTCGGGGCTCTTTACTTATGGCTTGATATGACAATAATTGACTTTAGTAGTTTGGTTACTTGAATTCGCACAACAAGTTGGTTATGAATATGAAAGCTAACAACCTTACAAAAAGAATAATGAGTAGTTAATCAATCGTTTTCAAAAATTACCTCAAAGGCAAGTATTTTCAAAGAGATAAGATCGACAGGTAACGTGAAAGTGTTTATTTGAAACAACAAGATTAATAAACAGTGGAGGTAACGAAGGTTCCTACTAACGAAGTTTCAACCAATAAGTCAAAGTCTAACTCTCTCCTGAGTCAAATTTAAATGTTGAACGCACTTAAAGAAAGCGAGATAAAATAATGGGTAGAACCCAGATCTTATAAGGTATAGACTTCGCAAGAATTTATAATTAACTAACCCGTGCTAACTTCGTTCGAGTCACTTGCTTTTTAAGAAGTCATGAAAACGCTCTTCATGAAACCACCGACTTTGTTTTATCCAGTATCCGCCTTTGGTGCCACCGTCCCAAATTGGACTTGACTTTGGTGCACGACAAAATCGAGCTAAATGACCTTCTTCTTGAAATTTCCACTTTATTATCTTGGCCATGATTACCACCGAAGTGGTTACCATTCTTGGCATGATAATTTCCCACGATGGTTATCATTATTCGATACCGTTGCCACCAAAGATGATTATTATCGTGTTGTTGGTTGTTATCTTTTGTTTTATTTGAATCAACACTCTCATGTGCTTCATTGCTTATCTCGGCATTTTCGGATGTCATTCTCAAACACCGTCACAAAACAAGGGTTAATTAACATATCACATATTATCCCTATACTCGACGTGACCAATTAAATACCAAATAAATTTAGGTAGGTCATACTAGCGAAGGTATTCCCGTCTCTCCCTCCTAGTACTATTCTCACATCTTAGCCAGGATCATATCCCTAAGCTCGATATACCAACCGTGACGGCCCCAAAATTAGGTATACGCCACCCATCTTGGGTCGCCACTTACATGGTACATAAATTCAAATACAACTTACTAACCTAAGCGCCGTGTACAATACGATATAAATCGTGAGTTTGAATACAAATATTGTCTACTAGATATTATACAAACTCAAAAGGAGTCCTCATTACAACTATTATCACACTATTATTTCACGTAGAATAGTGAGGACTACTAATGCTATCCTCCGGACCATTACTCCGTTCCTCGACTCGTCTCATTTATGTTCTCATTTCACGAAGAGAATAAATTGAAAGAAAGGGTGAGCTCAACTAGCCCAAGAAGAAATATTATGACTAAGATAATGCGTAATAAATTATCATTAGCCTTCAACGATGTTAAACCGATAAAATACAATAGACAACCCGGTTTAATCTGCAGTTGAATAAGCAACCCATTAAAAGAGTCAAGTAGAGAATAAAGTCTACTATCTTTTAGGTTTTAAAAGGTTTTCATTAATTTTTATCATTTGAGACTCAATTTTAATAAATAAACCACCACATCTAATCATCCATGTACTCACTGGTCAAGGATTTTCATCAAGTTATCAATGGTCATTACTATACCGAATCACCCCGGTCATAATAATATACAAAAACTATCCATCATCGCATTACAAAGCCAATCGAGGACTTTTGTCACATCATTTATATCAAGTCATGATTATACCGACCGATCCTCGGTCATAATCATACTAAGTTCATCTATGCACGTAAGCCAAAGATAACATAATATAACATGAGGATGATGACAATGACATAATAATTCAATAAAACAAGTTCAAGAATTATTTAATCCATGAATTATTAACGCCCAAATTGTCAACATAATATCTTTGTTTCATAGAGTAAAATTCAAGAATGATCGGAAGAATATTTCCGTGAAAAGATCTTTGGATGAAACAAAATATCAAGGATATTCTACTAATTTCATGGAGTATAGAAGTCAAAGTTTTAACCAACTGGGTATAATAAAGAATGGAATAACAAAAGAAATCACCATGCATGCGGTAGATTGCACATAAAAGTTATTCCAATGTAATAATAATAACGGAACCGAAGTCGGGTGAAATTCACAATGTGATGTTCCAAATGTAATAATAAAGATGGAACTGAGATCCGGTGTAAAACACACGAGATAGGATATTCCAGCGAGAATGATAAAGAGCGAAACCAGTCGGTGTAAAACACATGATGGATGTTCCAACAGAATAATAAAAAGCGGAACCAGTCCTGTAAAACACATGCATGTGATGTTCCAATGAGAATAATAGAAGAATGTCACCAAGTATAGGTAAAAACAGAGATCTGAGTTATTCCAATGTAATAATAAGCAATGGAATAACATAAGGATTTCACCAAGTATAGGGTACGCTGCGATATCTAAAGTTATGTATAGGGTATGCCACTTTTACAAAGTTATTCCAATGTAATAATAATGAATGGAATAATGTAAGTTCTCTTCAAGAAGAAAGAATAACACCCCTACAGTAAAAAACTGAATATAGAAGTAGTGAAGTAGCTGAGAATACTCTTCTTCTTTCTATAATTTTTTCTCTATAGCTTCTCTCTATAATTTCTCTCTCAGAGTTTCAATGAATTCGTAAGAAAATAATGAAGGAATGAGCTTTATTTATAGGAAAATGGAATGCATAGTAACTAATCCATGAACGGTCCAGATTGATTTACTTTAATCGACGGTCCATATTTAAAGAAAAATCTTTTAAATAAAATATAATATATTCTATTTATATAAAAACATTTTACTATGTCTGAGATACTTTATGCAATACTATGCAAAACACTACGCAAAACACTATGCAACACTATGCATAATAAAATATAATATATTCTATTTATGTAATAACTTTAATAAAGTATTCTATTTTATATAAAAGATGTTTCGCTTTTATTACGTTAATAATACTGAATAAAACAAAAGCGTCATTATCGCTATAATAATAATATTATTAATAATCAATGATAATGGAATCAAACTGGTGACTTCTCACATAAAGCATCAATAATCAATACCGGTGCTTACTATGCTTTACACGTGACATCATACTTTTACTACTGAAAGTAGTTCAACAAGAACTACGGTAAAACTTCCGCCGTTATTTCAATAAAATATTTTTTGTCGTTTTCTCAATCCGACAATAATTACATCATGGGTCCACCAATGATTGAGTAGTTGTAGACGAATATTCCTCGCTAAACCCAATATTCCCAACCAATCGAATATAATATAACCACTTCATACTTTGCAAAATTTATAAATACTACCCACAACTATAATATTATCTCAAATTCACACCATAATATTAAAAAAATTATTTTGACAAAATTTAAATCTTTATTGATAAAATCTGGGGTCTCACAGCATAGATGCGATTTGGGTCATTGTTGATAGATTGACCAAGTCTGCTTACTTCTTACTAATATGAGAAAAATATACACTTGAACGTCTTGCTCGTATGTACATAAATGAGATTGTAAGACTGCATGGTATGCCAGTATCCATAGTTTTTGATCGAGACCCAAGATTCACTTCACGATTTTAGGTTAGTTTGCAAAAAGCTATGGGCACGGATTTACGATTTAGTTCGGCATATCATCCTCAGACGGACGAACAATCAGAGAGGACTATTCAGACTCTGGAAGATTTATTAAGACTCTGTGTCCTTGACTTCAAGGGAAGTTGGGACAAGTTCTTACCGTTGGTGGAGTTTTCCTACAACAACAGTTATCAAGCAAGCATTAGCATGGCTCCATTCGAGGCGTTGTATGGAAGAAAGTGTCATTCTCCAGTATGCTCGGATGAGGTGGGTGAAGCAACATTGTTGGGACCGGAGTTGGTACGTATAACTACGGAAAAGATTCAAATGATCCGACAACGTATAAAAATCTCACAAGATCGACAAAAGAGTTATGCTGATCTTCATCGAAAGGACGTGGAATTTGATATAGGAGATCATGTGTTATTATGAGTTGCTCCGTGGAAAGGAGTTATGAGATTTGGAAAGAGAGGAAAGCTCAATCCTCAATTCATCGGCCCATTTTTAATCCTCGATCGAGTAGGAACTGTGGCCTATAGACTCGCTTTACCGCCAAGTATGTCTCATACCATTTCATAACGTTATTCACATATCCATGCTACGTAAATATGTGGAAGACCCGAACCACATTATTGAGTTAGAACCGAATGAAATAGCGGAAGATTTGACGTATGAAGAGGTTCATGTTCAAATCTTGGATAAGAAGGAACATATTCTACGCTCCAAGGTTATACCTCAAGTCAAAGTTTTGTGGAGAAACCACGATGTTGAGGAAATGACTTGGGAGTTAGAATCGAAATGAAATCAAGGTATCCTTACCTCTTCGACATACCGTGTACATACCCTAATTTCGAGGGCAAAATTTCATAAGAAGGGAGGTCAGTAAGACCCCAACTTTTATAAATAAAGATGAATTTTCTATAAATATCATTTTGAATATTATGGAGTAAATTTGATATAATGTTATAGTTGTAGGTAATATTTATATATTTTAAAAGTACGCAAGTTATTATATAATATTCGATTGGTCTGGGAATATTCGCTTTTAACAGGAATATTCCGTACAAACAAGACAATCATTGGTGGACCTCATAATGGAATTATCATTTGATTGAGAAAACGACAAAATATTTTATTAAAATAACTATGGAAGTTTTACCATTAATATTGTTGAACTACTTCGGTAGTAAAAATACGAAGAATACGCGTGGTTGCATAAGAAAGACACGATATTGATTATTGATGCTTATTTATGATAAGTCAACTTCACTTTTGTTTTATTAGTATTATTAATGTAATAAAACAGAAAAAGCTTTTTATATAAAATGTAATACTTTTATAAAGTTATTCGTTTTATTAGGCTAATAGTAAAATCTTTTTATATATAAAATGTAATACTTTTATAAATTTATTTTTTTATTTATAATAATTAGAATATATTATATTTTATTATGATAGTGTTTGCATAAGGCTCGCATAGTATTTGCATAGTAAAATCTTTTATAAAGTTATTCGTTTTATTAGATTATAAATAGAATATATTATATTTTATTTAAAAGATTTTGCTTTAAATATGGACCGTCATATTAAAGTAAATCAACTGGACTATTCATGAAGTTAGTTACTTATGCAATTTATTTTTCTATAAATAGAAGCTCATTCCTTCATTATTTCTTATTTAATTCATCAAACTCTAAAGAGATAAACTATGAGAGAAAGAAGAAAAGTATTCGCTACTTCACTACTCATATATCCAAGACTTTCTTCTTAAGGTAGGGGTATTATTTCTTTTATATTCATGAAGAGAACTTTTGTTATTCCATTCTTTATTATTCGTTGAATAACTCAGATACGCAAGCTACCCTATACTTGGTGAAATTCTTACATTATTTCATTCTTTATTATTCTATTGGAATATCCTCGTCATGCAGTTTTACGCTGGGACTGGTTAAAATCTTTATTATTCATTTGAACATCCCGCTTTAAGCGTATTACGCCTGACCGGTTCTCGTTATTTAGTATTCATTGAAATAATGTCTATCAATCAAGTACCGCATGCATGGTGATTTCGTTGTTATTCCATTCTTTATTATTCATTGGAACATCCTCGTCGATGCTAATTTTACCGATTGTTCCGATTATTATTATTCTCTTTGGAATAACTCTTTCACGCAAGCACCGCATGCATGGTGATTTCTTTTGTTATTCCATTATTTATTATACTCGGTTGGTTAAAGTTTTGACTTCTATACTCCATGAAATTAGTGAAATATCCTTGATATTTGCGCTTCATCCAATATCTTTTCATAGAAATATTCTTCTGAGCATTCTTGAATTTTACTCTACAAAGAAGTATCATGTTGACAATTTGGACGTTATTAGTTCCTGAATAAATTAATTCTTGAACTTATTTTATTGAATTATTATATCATTGTCATCATCCTCATGTTTATATTTTTTTGAAAGTCATCTGTGGCCTGTAATGCATAGATGAACTTGGTATGATTATGACTGTGGATTATATTGAGTGTAATCACGTAATCGTAATGTTACAAATGATGTGATAAAAGTCCTCATCGTTCCAGTAGTGCATTGATAGAGCGATTGTTGGCATGATCATGACCATTAATGAATACACAAATATTCATGGCCAGTAGTGTATGGATAATTGTGGTGCGTGATACTAAAGAATATCCTTGCTTGTCAGTAGTGCGAGGGTGATTCGATGATGTGGATTATTTATTAAGTTGAGTCCCAAATGATAAAAGTGATGAAAAATCTTTTAAATCATAAAAGATAGTAGATTTTATTCTCTCTTGTCTCTTTTAATGGATCGCTTGTTCCACTACGCTTAAACTTGATGTTTGTTATATCAGATCGGTTTAACATCGTTTAAGGCTAATGATAATTTATTTCGCATTATCTTAGTCATAATATTTCATATGGGCTAGTCGAAGTTCACCCTTTCTTTCACCGCTTCTTCTTGTGAAATGAGAATATAATTTGGACTTAGTCTGGGAACCAGAGTGATGGACCAGATGATAGTATTAGTAGTCTTCACTATTCTCATTAAATAGTGTGACAATAAATGTAATGAGGACTTATTCTCGAGAGTGGATATTGCCTGCAGAACACGATTTGTATTAAAACTCACAGCTCTCTTGTTGTATATTAAATATTGTATTTGTATTCTGTACCATGTATTTGGCGACTCAGAATAGGTGATGTATACCTATTTTGGGGGCGTCACATTATAGTACTAAGTAACTTTTTATTGATATTATTTATATAAATATTGTGAAATAGATAATATACTTGATTGTTCAAAATGACACTAATATATTCCTCCAAAAAGAGTGAATCATCCGAACCGAATTTGAAAATCATAGTGATCTATTGAAAGTATTTATATAAATATTAATTGTGAGAATATAAATTCTGTCATACTTAGACGCCGAAAGACTACGGAGATATTCCTCTTAAGTGACGGAATCGAACCATACGATTCATTATAGTACTAAGTGACTTTATTTATAAATCACATAATAGATAAAATATTAATATATATATTATCTGAGTTAAACAAGTATATTTTTTATATCAAGTTGTGTTTAACTGATTAAATTAATATTATTTGATAATTATTGCCTAAATTGATTTATTCTTGATTGAAACACAAAATCATTCATATAATACTTGTTAAAAAAATATATATCCGAGAAAAAATCTTTTAATCCATAGAAAACACTCTTTATTATAAAGAATAAATAATTCTTTTATAAAAGTACATTAAAATCTTTTATCCGCTTATCTGAAGCATTTTTGAGCATAAGCTAAAACTTACTTACTTGCTTATTCAAGAAGCACTTTTCACATAAAATATAAAAGTTATTTAAACTTTTATAACAATGCATAATTTATATATTTGCTTACACAGAAGCATTATTTGATCAAAGCACAAATTAATATCTGCTTATTTGAGAAGCATAAATCTGTACTAAATCTTATCTGCTTATTTAGAAGTAAACTATTGTAAAATTCTTTGTAAAAAGAAAAAGGTAGAGTTAGTTTATTTTATGTACCTTTGAGAAAGACGAGTAATTCTTCGACCAAGACCAGAGTCTTAGAGAGATCAGTTGGAAGTTGGGTCTCTAGTGAACTTGTGAGGTAAGGAAGAGGCTGTTGTTTCAAGACCAGATCATAGAATATAACTGAACTCAAAAGAAAGTACAACTAAAAGCTTGAGGAGGGAGCGGGAAGCTTGCTGTCCAAGATAGATTAGTTCTTATTTAAAAAATATTCCTTAATGGGAACCTTTACAAAGTTTTATGTTGTGACGTAGCAACAGTATGATAACCAGTGATAAATCTTTGTGCATTGTGTGATTGAATTTTTTTATGAAACTTTTTTAAATGTTGCTACTTGTGAGTATTGAGATTTGAACATAAAACATCAAGTAAATAAATAATAAGTTCAAACCAACCTCAACTACAATAACTATTTATTTTAATCGCAATCTTCAACTACTTATTAATAAGAATTAATAAGTGCCCGAATGTGGGATAACAACTAAACACATGCATTCCTTTCCCTACACGTCTCTCGCCATTCATTTTTACAATTCCCCCTCTAGTCTCTTCTATCTACATGCTACAGACAAATACACGTGACCCAACCTCCTTCAGTTCCTGTGATGTCTCATCTCATAAGCTTAGCTACCTCCTTCAACTTATTTTATCCATCTCTTTTTCCTCCTTTAATTAAACGTACGTACACCACCCACAATACACTTTTTCCTACACTCCCACATGTTTTTATTTTCTATATATCCACCTCCACCCTTGCATTAAGCGTATTGATTATTGATATTATTAGTACAAGAACTATTTAATATTTTCATAAAAAATTATCTGATTTAGTCTTAGGTGTGAATCTAATATACTATTCATGTGATATTAATGTACAAATATCAATTTTTTAAAATTAATTTCTTCGATAGTAATGTTACATGACAAAAGATGATTATAAAAAACTGAATATCATGAATGCGTTTAATAGTTATAGCAAATACTACTATTATCCATGTCATTTTGTATCCAAACTTTTATCACCAAAGCAAGCATTATTATTTCTTCAATAGCCTACCTAACTCGACTCTTTTGCCCCACTTTCATATTAGTTACTCCAACAAATTATGTTATAACATTTCATAAGCTCACCAAGCAAAGATCTGGAAGAGAGGAAAATTCCATATTTGTATGATAATCAAATAAATAAATAATGTAGGTAATTAATTAATAATACTATTAAAATTTTAATTAATTGAGATATGTAGTTAATGTATGTAATTAATTAATCGTGTTTGTTTGTATTATTGTTTATTATTAATTATTTTATTATTTTTAATATTTATTATTATTATTATTTTGGTGTAACAAAGAGTTTGAAAAAAAAAAATAATAATACGTTTCACGTCATTATCAGCCATTAGCCACTTTTGGCCATTTTCAAATTTCAAATTAAAATGACCAAAGCCTTTTTTTTTTCGTCTTACGATTGCTTGCCAGTCTACATGTAATAATCTATTCAACCCCTTCAGATTATTATTGGACTTTCACATACCAACCTGGCAAATTTACATTTAATTAGCACCAATTAAAATCAATCTTTTTAGATCGTCGACATTGTATGTCGGTCTTTTCCTGAAAATATCACCCTTCAGATCAAACAAATCAGAAAATATAGAAAATATAAAGGGTAGAGAACCAAACTCCAGGAATTGAAAATCTTACCGACGTTGACAATAATAATAATAATAATAATAATAATAATAATTTAAATAATAATAATAATAATAATAATTTTAAAATAATAATAATAATAATTTTTAAATAATAATAATAATTACAAAATAATAATAATAATTGTTATTATTTTAAAATTTTTATTATTAATTTGTTATTATTATTATTATTTTGAAATTATTATTATTATTTAAAATTATTATTATTATTATTTTGAAATTTTATTATTATTATTTTGAACCAACTAAATCTATGTAGGGACAATTAGCATGGTTATTCATATAAAAATATTTTTATAATTTGTATAATTTTTTAAAAAAATTAATTTTTAAAATTATTATTATTATTATTATTTAAAATTATTATTATTATTATTATTATTATTATTATTATTATTATTACTATTATTATTATTATTATTTTGAAATTATTATTATTGTTATTATTTCTTAAAATTATTATTACTATTATTATTATTTTGGAAATTATTATTATTATTATTTAAATTTATTACTTCACTTTGTTTAAAGATAACAAAGAAGTGATATGGCAACTCCGCTCCAAGTCAGCAAAAAAAAACGAGCCAATATGTATTGTCAACATTCCGTCCGTTTTTTTGGACGGAAATCATAAGTAATGATCATTTAGTAATTATTTTAGAGTATAGGTATGCGATTGTAACAAAAAAAATCGGTAACCACAATGAAAATCGGGTCTTAGTACAGTGACCAAAAAGTCTATTATCCCTATGGTTGAGTGTTTACGTCATAGATAAGGGTGCAAATGAATCGAGTCGAACCGAATTGAGTATTAAGTTATTCATATTTTATTCACAAAATTTATCGATTATAAAATAAGGTTTGATTGAGACTTATTTAACTACTGAGTCGAGCACGAACTCGAATCGAGCCCGAACAGTTTAAACTTTTCGAACGAATATGATCCGAGTATCAATAGAAAAGTACAATTTGAGAAGGTTTGAGTAATTTATTAAAATTTGCTTATATTTGAATCATTTATATTTCGAATCAAGTTTGAATTAAATTTTTAGTCGAACGAGTATGAATTGAACCCGAACTGTTTATTCATTTTACAACTTTAGTTATAGAGCACATATAGTCTTGCACATGTTAAAAGGCTAAGTACCTGATAACACAACACCAATATTGGTAGGTATTACTCATTCATTTTATAAAAAGAGTTATAAAGATATTTTATATTTATTAATAGTTTTAAAAATGACAAAAAATTGAATACAATTTTAGTACATGTTACCACTATTAAATCAAAGATTATTATATCTTTAAAAATATAAAACAAAAATATAACGCCCCCAAAATCAAAACCAACTTAATCCATAACTAGGACTAGCTTCATCCTGACTTTGTGCGTTGGATACTATCTTGATTCAGCTTTACTTCATTTTTAAATAAAATAAGAGAATAAAATGAGGATAATTAAAAAAATTCTATATTTCTTTATTTTGTTTCCCCAAAATCACAACCTTTACGATTATATACTCGAAATCATTTTTATTTAATGATTTTTTTTTATCAGAGTTATGTATAAAAACTCAAGTCTCCATAATGAAAACTTTTTTGCTCATATATTCCTTTATATACAAAACAATCATCACCGTACATTCTTATTTTATAATAAATATTCCTTATTCATTAAACATTTCAAACTGTACATAATTATCAGTTACACATATCAAGAATCATTATCATGATCCAATACAGTTTCCAAATAAAGAAAAAATAATCTCTTACACGTCTTCTTATCCTCATTGTCTAGATAGCAAGTAATATTGCATTGTACCTTTAACCTGCAAAATGTTTATTTTTGTAAGATTGAACTTGACAGCTCAACAAATCCAACAATTTCATTGCTTCACATTGCATATAATTTCATGATCAGTTCATATCTCAGGACTACTATGTAATGGAAGGACAGTCTCATCCCCAATATATCATGCAAGCATTGATATGTTATTACACTTTCTAAAAATAACTAAAGATGTCACTTATTCTAATTTTTCAGTAATCTAAAGTGCTAAACCGGATCCTTTCCCAGTAAATATTTTCAACAGATGGACTATCCCGTGGATTATATTTTGTCCATATGACATCAACAGCTGTCAATCATTCCAGCAGATGGACTATCATGTGGACTATAATAAAATAATCAATGAATTAAAAAAAACTCATTTTCCTTCTTCTTCTTCTTCCATCTCTCCCATTTAAATATATTAAAATTTATAGTCACAATTATTGTCCACCAACTCTTGTTCGTTGATATAGTTTTTGTGCCTCGCCGAAAAATTCAATGGACTATAGGAAGCGAGATCTGTGTTCATAGACTAAATATAGTTTAGAATTTGTGCACGCCGGCACTGCTGGAGATGATCTAAGCCACTAAAATTCAAGCAGCAACAAGCAGGGCCAAAACACTTTCATGGGATAAAGGGTTGTAATGTGTTTGTGTTGGGTGTGGGTCCTCACCCATGAGATAGAATCCAAGAGAAAAGAATTGATTTTATTTGTGAGCAAGTAAGTGGGTTTACTTGATATTAATCCAATTAGAATTTGGGTTAATGGAAACAATATTGGAATTGAAGATTCCATGAAAGGAATCCAAGTTGATAAATGATTTACTTGTTAGATTGGTTGGTGACCAAGACAAGGAGTTGTGATCCATAATTTCTGTTGGGAAAAGTACGCCAAAAATAATCTATATCCCAGGAATTACTTTTTTGTCTTTGTGCAATTAAATATGAAATCAACAAAACCAATTATGAGAACAAAAATAACAAATAACCATCCACATGCAAGACACTAAATTTACGTGGAAAACCCTCTAAAACTAAGAGGTAAGAACCACGGGTCAAACTTCGAATCTCCACTATATCACTAATAATGGGCTTACAATAATCCTCTCAAGTTTTATGCCCTAAAACTTGAGGTTACACAATAAATTGAGATAATACAAATTTACCTTTAATTAAGTTGAGAAACCTAATTAACTTGACCACCAAAAAACACCCCAAGCAATAAAGTCTTCAAGCTTTCAATTGAACGGAGATGATGGCGGATACCCACGAACAACAAACAGTAATTCTCTCAATTTATTCTTTTGGTATCTTTTTACTACCAAGCTTCTCTATCTCATATATCAAATAAGACTCCCTCATAGCCTTATTTATAGTACTCTTCCTTATCCATTCCTAATATGGATTAGAAACAATTTATTCTCCTAATCAAATTAGGGATCACATCTCCTTGTCTTGGTCACCAACCAATCTAACAAGTAAATCATTTATCAACTTGGATTCCTTTCATGGAATCTTCAATTCCAATATTACTTCCATTAACCCAATTTCTAATTGGATTAATATCAAGTAAACCCACTTACTTGCTCACAAATAAAATCAATTCTTTTTTCTTAGATTCTATCTCATGGGTGAGGACCCACACCCAACAATCTCCCCCTCCGAATCTATGAAAGAAGGGATCACCAACCACAACTCCTTACTCGGAGTTAATTCCAACGATGTCTTAGCTCAACTCAAGCTTCTTGGAATTTTCAAATATCTTCATGTCCGACTTTGTCTCATCGGCATGGTTTTTCTCAATGGGAGGATCTAACTCAAACTTGACAGATTTTTGCTTGCCAAATTCATTCACAACCGCTTTGTACCCTGGCTGCGAGCTATCACTTTCCTTCTTCACTTTTGGTACCCATTTAAATCGAAGAGCTTTCTTCTTGTGGTTCTCATGCAAGGCTTTCCTCCCATCTCGCACAGCTTTGTACCACACCTTTTTCTGCCTAACTCCCCCATCTTCAACACCTCTCACATGCGCCCACATCGTATAAAAAGTGTCTACCTTCTTACCTCTAGTGACCACTAGAGACCCTTTGGTGAGCTTCCATTGACCTTCACCAAAATAACTTTTATAACCATTCTCATCAAGCTTACCAGCAGAGATCAAATTAAAACGAATATCCGGAACATGTCTGACTTCTCTCAGCATCAACCTGCAACCACTGTTAGTTTCCAAACAAATATCTCCAATGCCTATAATCTTATATGCACTTCCATTTTAAGATCAAGACACATGACCAAAATCACCACTCTTTTGTAGGATGTGAAGATTTCACCACACACAAGTAGCATGGAGCAAGCACCGAATCAATAATCCAATCATTAACATGACACTTGGGTTTATCATAACAAACAATAGCTACATCAACGCTTCGGATAGATACACAATCGAATCTTTATCCTCATCTTTTCCTTAGATTACTCCTTCTTTAAAAATCTGCACTCTCGTCTTATGTGACCTGAAGCTTACACGGCGGTGAAAGCAAATTACCTCTTTTCATCTCTTGACCTTCCCTCAATTTGTCATCTTCGGAGAGTTTCTCCCTTTGTTTTGCCCCTACTCGTGCGCGAAAAACTTGACTGGACTCAAATACTAATCACCATAAGTATCTCTTCGCCTCTGTTCCTCGTTAAACAAACTATCTTTAATTGTATCCATAGTCGACTTGCCATTAGGAGCGAAGTTACTTAACGATACAACCGGCGTCTCCAAACCTATCGTGCAAAGAGCTCAACAACAACAAAGCTCAGATCTCATAAATCAATGACCATCTTCATTGTACTCAATTGATTTATCAAACTCGAAAATCACTCAAGTGTTCTGAGCGGAGTTTCCATCCTTGAATTTAGAATTCACAAGCTTCCTAATCAAAAAACTTTATTTTCAAGGCCGCGTTTTTCCTTTCATACATGGACTCCAATTTCTGCCAGAGATCATAGGCTTTAGTTTCCGTGGCAACATGATGAAACACACTTTGATCAATCCACGATTTGATCAGACCAATAGTCTTCCTGTTCATCGTGTTCCACTGTGCGTCACTCTTGTTTGTGAGCTTAACTCCATCGTTCTCAAGTGGCTCGTATAAATCCTTGTAGTAAAGTAAATCCTCCATTCTTGGCTTTCAAATTGCATAATTTGTACCCTTGAGATTAATCATGCAACCTGCTGTCCAATCCTCCATTTAATTCGCACAAGAAAACCACAAAAAATAACCAAACTCTGATATCAATGTTGGGAAAAGTACGCCAAAAATATTTTATATCCCATGAATTACTTTTCCGTCTTTGTGCAATTAAATATGAAATCAACAAAACTAATTATGAGAACAAAAATAACAAATAACCATCCACAAACAAGATACTAAATTTACGTGAAAAACCCTCTAAAACTAAGAGGTAAAAACCACGGGTCAAACTCCGAATCTCCACTATATCACTAATAATGGGCTTACAATAATCCTCTCAAGTTTTATGCCCTAAAACTTGAGGTTACACAATAAATTGAGATAATATTTTCCATAATATTTCTATGTATTAAAATAATTCTATATTAAAATTATTTAATACTCCTTCCTTAAAACATTTTCCAATAATTTATTTCTGATAATAATGTATCTAATCTTTTTCCTTCAATAAATTGTTATAAAAAAATCATTTATCTATAATAAAAATATAATAAAAATATATTTATTATTTACACAAATCACTTATCACATATTGTACAATACTTATTCATTTATGTAGAACAATATCACATAACACATTACCTACTAAGAATTTTATTTATT
This sequence comes from Panax quinquefolius, assembly GCA_020205615.1. NCBI lineage: Eukaryota > Viridiplantae > Streptophyta > Magnoliopsida > Apiales > Araliaceae > Panax > Panax quinquefolius. The sequence continues at coordinate 31,317,513 of CM035151.1, forward strand.
TAAATTTTTATTTTAATATTCTCCGAAAAATCTAGGTGATCACAAAAATATACTCTTGAAATTTACAAATATTGTAGACCATTCTATTTATGTTAAATGAAAGTAGTACTCTTTTGCTGCACAAAAGTGGTCTTATGTGTCAATTTTTTATTTCACAAATAAAAATTCTTTTTATTAATAATAATAAATAATTTCTTTGTATATATGTGTTTTTTTATAAATGAAAGTTTATTTTGTAATTTGAGTACTCAAACTAGGGTTTATTCATTCAGATTTTTTATTTATTAATAATAACGAAAATCCCAAACCCCCAAAACTTCAAAAATCCTAACCTTATCATCTCTCTACATCCCCTCCGGGATAAATAAGGTTTTAACATCACACAGTCAGATCCGATTATCAGTTGTGATTCTGAAACTTTTTTATTACAATCGAATAAGCTGTCTTAAAAAATTTACAAAATGGTCACTCAAAATCGATTTTCAGTCAAAAAGCGTTAGAATCTTGATTTATGCTGAGTTGATTGACTTTTTTTCGACGTGAAACACGAGAAAGACAAACAAAGGATTATTATAGTCAAATGACCAAAACTATTAACTACTTCACCTAAACAATTCCAAAACTAATAATAATAATAATACTAATAATTTCAAAATAATAATAATAAAAAATGTTAATTTTAAAATTTTTAAAAAGTTAATTTTCTAAAAAAAATTAAAAACGTTACTTTTCTAAAAAAAAAATAAAAAAACGTTACTTTTCTAAAAAAATTAAAAACGTTATTTTTCTAAAAAAAATTAAAAACGTTAAATTTCTAAAAAATTAAAAAGCGTTAATTTTCTAAAAAATTTAAAATTTTCTGTTTTTACAAAAATTAACATTTTTAAAAAAACAGTCTTTTTTTAAAAATATTTGTTCAGTTTAAAACAAATTAACGTTTTTTAAAATTAAAAAATTCTGTTTTTATAAAAATTAACGTTTTAAAAAAAACAGATTTTTTTAAAAAAATTGAATTTTAAAAACAGTTTAAAATTAAAAAATTCTGTTTAAAAAATTTTAAACATTAATTTTTTAAAAACAGTTTAAAAACATTAATTTTTAAAAACAGTTTAAAAACGTTAATTTTTTAAAAACAGTTTAAAAACGTTAATTTTAAAAAACAGTTTAAAAACATTAATTTTTTTAAAATTTTTAAACAGTTTAAAAACATTAATTTTTAAACAGTTTAAAAAAAATTAAAACAGATTTTTTTAATTTTTTAAAAACGTTAATTTTTTTAATAAATTTTAAAAATAGTTTAAAAACGTTAATTTTTTTAAAAAAATTAATAAATTTTAAAAAACGTTAATTTTTAAAAATCAGTTTAAAAACGTTAATTTTAAAAAAAATTTTAAACAGAATTTTTTAATTTTAAACTGTTTTTTAAAATTCAATTTTTTAAAAAAGTATGTTTTTTAAAAACGTTAATTTTTAAAAAAACATAATTTTTTTTAGAAAAGTAACGTTTTTAATTTTTTTAGAAAAGTAACGTTTTTTAATTTTTTAGAAAAGTAACGTTTTTAATTTTTTTTAGAAAATTAACTTTTTAATTTTTTAAAATTAACATTTTTATTATTATTATTTGAAATTATTAGTATTATTATTATTATTAGTTTTAATTGTTTAGGTGAAGTAGTTAATAGCTTTTGATTATTCAGATTTATAATAATCCGTCTGTTTTTTCTTTCTCGTGTTCCACGAGAAAAAAAATCAAATCAACTCAAGATGAACAAGATTCCTAACGCTTTTTTGGAACGAAAATCTGACGAGTTTATCATTTCAAATTTTCGAAAGATGCTTATTCGATCAGAACAAAAAAAGCTTTCGATAACTACAATAAAAACCGAACCCCACTACAGTGACCAAAACCTTATTTATCCCCCTCCCCCTCCCTACCCCACCCCATCCCATATCATATATCACGAACTCAATCTACACTCCCAGAAATTCAAAATCCTTATTCCAATTCTTCATACTACAGAGGGGCAGGCTCTATTCGAATCAGTGGAGTCAAAGCAAGCAAATTCATCACCTCTGTCAGACCAATTACCAGGTTCTTCCATTAAAACTCCTTTGAATTCCAATTCAAGTATAATCAAAGAAACCAATGCTTTGAACAATAATAATAGTAGTAGTAGTACCACTAATGGTGGTTATAGTAGTGAAGATGGGGGGTTTTTGAGTGGTGAGGAGGATTTTGATTTTGAGTCGGAGAAGCCAGTTTTACCTGACCCAGATGACGAAACCGCTGAAAAGGGAGTGATTGGGGAGACTTCGGGCGACCCTTTTGTGGGTTCTTCGGAGTTTTCGATGCCAATTGTCAATGTATTGGCGGATGATGATGATGCCGAAAAAGGTGAGGAAAAAGTAGTTGATGGGGGTTTTTTGAGTGGTGAGGAGGATTTTGAGTCGGAGAAGCCAGTTTTACCTGACCCAGATGACGAAACCGCTGAAAAGGGAGTGATTGGGGTGACTTCGGGCGACCCTTTTGTGGGTTCTTCGGAGTTTTCGATGCCAATTGTCAATGTATTGGCGGATGATGATGATGCCGAAAAAGGTGAGGAAAAAGTAGTTGATGGTGAGGGTTTTGAACGGATGGCTGAAACTGTGGTGGGAACTGTTTCTGGTGAGAATTTGAGTTCTAATTGGAATGAATTGGTGAAAGAAAGTGTCGTTGGTGGGACCCGAGAAGATAAGGTGGTTGAGTATTCTCAGTTGAATGATGGTTTGATGTCTCCTGTTAAAGATAGCTCGATGTCCGAAGGCGAGGTAGATGAGGTTAAGTTAAAGGGTGAGGAGGGTTTGGATGATAGAAAGATTGAAGCTTTGGATGCTGAAAATGCTGTGAATGGATTAGAGACCAATGTGGTAAATGAGCTGGCTGAAGAAAATGCTGTTGAAAGTGATAATACTAAGAAAAAAAATTCTGAGAATGTAGTGGAAGTTACAAGTGAAGGAGACACTGTAGTGGAAGCAATACATGTCGAGTTACCAAGTTCTGGAGTCACTGTTGTCGGGGATATGGAGGAAAAGGAGGAGGCCGATAGGAGTTCGAAGTCGATTGATGAGTCTGATCAAGTGAATGATGAGACTGTTGAAGAGATTACAGTTCAAGATAGTAGCAGCGATCCAGTAAATGCTGATATTGCTGAAGCTGCAGAGTCTGAGTTAGTTGAAGCAGATGGGGTGGAATTTACCCCTGAAGGAGACTCTGTTGTGGAAGATGTAACTGCTGATATTCTTGAAGTAGCAGATTCTGAGTTGGTTGAAGCAGATGGCGTGAAATTTACCGCTGGTGGAGATTCTGTTGTGGAAGATATTCATGTTGATTTGGCAGAACCTTGGGTGGCTGTTGTTGGGAAGGTGGAGGAAAATGGGGAAGCCGATGGTCATGTTGAACATATTCAGGAAAACGAAAAGAAACCAGAGACACAAGTTGTGGGACAAGTTGATAATGAGGCCAAACAAAATGGAAAATTCTGGTGATGGAGTTGAAGTCATTTCTACTAGGGATTTAGTTGGTGCAGGTGCAGGTGCAGGTGCAGTTGGATTTCATATAGTGAACGGTGCTAAAGATCCTACAATTAGTAATCCAGCCAATGAAGAACTTAAGAAAACTGATGGTGCCTATGTAAGTGCTCAGGATGATATATTAGAAAATGGGATCTCTGGGAAGTCCATTATTCAGGAATCTGCTGAACCAAGTTCAATTCAAAACCAAGAACTCATGCTGGAAGTAAAAGATGAAATGAAAATTGTCAATGACGAAGCAAGTGACGGTGAAGATTTAGTTTCTGATGGGGAGACCGATGGTATGATCTTTGGAAGCTCTGAAGCTGCCAAGCAGTTTATTGAGGAGCTGGAACAAGGATCATGTGTTGGTTCTCACTCGGGTGCAGAGGGTTCTCGTGATTATTCACAGAGAATTGATGGTCAGATTGTGACAGACTCCGATGAAGAAGAGAACACGGATGAAGAAGGTGAGGGTAAGGACTTATTTGATTCAGCTGCCTTAACAGCTCTCTTGAAGGTGGCAGCAGGTGCTGGATCAGATGGTGGCAATATAACTATTACCTCCCAAGATGGATCTAGGCTTTTCTCGGTTGAGCGCCCTGCAGGCTTGGGATCCTCAGTCCAATCCTTACGACCTGCTCCCCGAACAAACCAGTCCAGTTTTCTTACACCTTTGGGTTCTGCTAGTGGTGGAGAATCTGAGAACCTGAGTGAGGAAGAGAAGGGGAAGCTGGAGAAGTTACAGTCAATTAGGGTGAAATTCTTGAGGCTTGTTAAGAGACTAGGCCTTTCTCCAGACGAGCCTGTAGCAGCACAGGTTTTGTACAGGTTGGCACTTGTTGCAGGGAGGCAAACTGGTCAGTTATTTGGCCTCAATGCTGCAAAACGGACAGCTCTGCAGCTTGAAGAAAATGGGAAAGAGGATTTATACTTCTCCCTAAACATCCTCGTTCTTGGGAAATCTGGAGTTGGCAAGAGTGCAACAATAAATGCAATTTTTGGGGAAGAGAAGGCTCGAATTGATGCATTTCAGCCTACCACAGGTACTGTGAAAGCGATTACAGGTATGGTGGATGGGGTTAAGATTCGGGTCTTTGATACACCTGGTCTCAAGTCCTCTGTAATGGAACAGTCTTTCAACCGCAGTGTCTTGTCCTCAGTCAAAAAGTTCACAAAGAAAAGCCCACTAGATATTGTGTTGTACGTGGATCGGCTGGATGCCCAAACCCGAGATCTTAATGATCTTCCGTTATTGAGGACAATCACCAGTTCTCTTGGTCCTTCAATTTGGCGAAGCGCCATAGTGACTCTTACACATGCAGCTTCTGCACCACCAGATGGACCATCTGGTTCCCCTTTAAGTTATGATGTGTTTGTCACCCAACGATCCCACGTTCTTCAGCAGTCTATTGGACAAGCTGTTGGGGATCTCGGATGATGAGTCCAAGTTTGATGAACCCAGTTTCTCTGGTTGAGAACCACCCCTCATGTCGAAAGAACAGAGAAGGCCAGAAGGTGCTTCCCAATGGCCAAAGTTGGAGACCTCAATTAATGCTACTGTGCTCTACTCTATGAAGATATTATCATAAGCAAATTCTCTATCAAAGCCACAAGATCCATTTGACCACCGTAAGCTCTTTGGGCTCGTAGCGCTTCGCCCCCTCTTCCATATATCTTTGTCTTCAATGTTGCGGTCCGCCCACACCCAAAACTCTCCTCTGAACAGGGTGGCGACAATGGTGATTCTGATATTGACTTGTGGGACTTGTCGGATTCTGATCAAGAAGAGGATGGAGATGAGTATTGTTAACGCCAAGATCTTTCTCCACGTCCCAATCACCAAAACGCGTCCGATATCCTGCACAGTTCAACAAGTCAACACCAAAAGCTTGACGGCCTGACCGTCGGGGGATAGCTCCGGCGTGAGAGTCAGTACAGGCGATCACAAGGTTAACAATGGAGGATAAAAATATCTAGTGTATTGAGAGAGATAAAATATCAGTTAAGTGTTACCTCTAGATTGTGTGTGATCCTTGCTCATATACTCCAAGGTCCTGTATGTGACTGATTTCCCGGGCCCACAACCTTTAGCCGACTAAACCTTGTCCCATCCTCATTAATGCCATGCAGAAAGGTGTCAGTCAAAGTTCTATCCCCAATCTACACCGATCAAAGCCCAAGTGGAACCATACTCATCTAGTCATTCGACCCACTGTCATAGCCCAATACTTCATAGGCCCTAAATAAAGATAATATCCCCTAAATGGGCTGGCCCAATGAACCAACCTAATACTTTCAAGACCCACATCAACATGTCTAAAGTATTATGGCTCAACATTGCCCCCCAGTCTTTTATTAAACAAGAGGTTTAATGAAAGAGTATAAGTGGAATCGGTCCAGAATAAAAGGAATTATAATAAGATCAACAAAGGCCCAAGATACAACTTACCGAGGCCCAATAGGTAAATCTCAAACAACAATTCAAATAGAAACCGGAAACCCAATAGAGAAACTCACTCCGGTTAACAATGAAGCAAATTCACAATCACTGCTGGCATTAAATGAGCCGCCCTTGAACCTTGTGAAAAGTTGAAGAGAACTCTAGTATAAAAGTTGCTTTCTCCCATGCCAACACTCCTTCCACCGTTACTGAGATTGAGTTGGGTAACCTTCGGATCCGCTACCAGATTCCGGACACCCATATGGTAAGGGCTCCAGCTCCCCACGAACGAATGTACCAGCGACCCGAAGGCTGGACCGCCATGCCGGTGACCTTTCTCGAAAAGGGAGTTCACCTACCCCTCCATACCTTCGTCATTACTCTACTAAGGTTCGTAGGCGTGGGATTCGCCCAGTTAGTGTCGAACTCCTACATCCACATCCTAGCATTTATCGCCTTCTGCCACGAACAAGGGATTCCACCTTGTCGATTTCTTCTTTACCCTCTTCATAGCTGGTAAATCTCGGGAACGAGGTTTCAAGATGTTGAGCAGACAATCTCCCAAACCTAATGCCAAGCTCGAGAAGCGACCACTAATGGACACTCCTTCGAGCAACCAAGGATGGCATAAGGAGTGGTTTTTTGTCAAAGGACCCGAAATCTCCTCTATACCTAATTGGACCACTTCCGATCGCATCTCTCCAAACTTCGGAAATATTTCAACGGAACGAGTGAGAGAAATGGCGAGCCTTCTAGAGAAGATTCACATTAAGGAATGGAGCTTCGGACTTCTGAGTAAACAAGCATGGTTGTACGACCATAACTGTAAGTCTCGAACCCACTTTATTGTTTAACTCCCAATTTCCATCAGTAGCTATCGTAAACAATTATTCCTCATCTGTTGCAGTGTCTCTGATCAAATCAACGTCAATCTACCAAAGGGATCTAGACAGATTTCTTTCTAGTACATCTTCGCCGACCTCTGCCGAAATATCAATCAAGATCTTCAAGCCATAAGAATCAACTCCTATCAAGGGACAAGCCAACCTCGCCAAGAAAGCAAGTGGTAAAACCCAAACACACCCCCACACAAACTCACACTGAGTGCCTCCTCGATATGCCTTCTGACGAACGGATCCGAATCCTTCGCGCTAAAAAGAGGAAAACCCAAGCAGATCCTCCGGCCTCAGAAGAACCACAAGTACCTCTAATAAACCGATCCTCCGCCAACCACCCCATTTGAAATTGTTGTTTTCATTTAAGAGCCCAAGAACAAGTGGAGCGATCACTCAAACTTTCTCGAAAAAGACAACCAACCTCCTCGGACTTGGGGCTCAAGCCTCGGAATCCCCACTCTCCGCCAAAATCAAGAGAATTTTTCCTTTGAGCTCTACAACTCCTTCGTCCAATGTCTGAAAGCGACCACCGATTCTAAGAACAACTCTATCATGGACTCGCTTCACCGAGGGAATGAAGTACCAAGCTAGAGTAAAGCTTAACTTATCCATTTACATATCGGCCCATTAATTTTGAATCGATAGATTAACACCGATCATCCGCAGTAAACATCGTCTTGGACGCCTTCGTCCCCAAATACCAAGAGGTCAAGTCAAGAGAAAGCCGTCAAGAGAGAATACCACCTTAAGTGCGCTTTGGCGAAAGATAGAAGTAGTCTCAAAGTTGTTATTCACGACAATGAGTGCCTTCAGAAAGACCTTGCCCAAACCAAAGAAGATTTGAAGACATCCCGGGCCACTCATCAAGTCATCACTGATATAAAAATCGAAGCAAATTACAGGAAATCTAACGACCTAAACAATGAAGTTGTCCACATGTACTCTGAAGGGTACGAGGTCTGCCGAAGTAAATAAAAAGCCAAACTTGTAGTGGCCAAAGTAAACCCGGCTTTCCTTGACTCTTCGGACAGCGAGGACAATAAGGAAGCTTAAAGATATCATCCGAAACTTTAGGATTCCTTTGAACATTTCTTGTCAATAATTCATCATCAATCAACGTGAAAAATGTATAATCTTAAACTGTTAGTCAATAACTAAGCAAGTCATATAACATATAAGATCAAGTAATAATGTGACCCGAACTCAACACTTAAAAATCGTGTAATAAAGTAATGCAATACTTATTCGTTACCAAAGTGAGAGGTAGATCGCTTCATAAGGAATTTGTTTACCACGAAGGGCCTAATAAACCCACGGGATGACATTCGCTTACCACGAAGGGCTGTGACAAAGTTCAAAGGATGACACTCGCCTACCACGAAGGGCCCGACAAGGTTCAAAGATGACACTTGCCTACCCAGAAGGGCTCGACAAAGGTCTAAGTGTCGATAATCGATTACCACGCAGGGCTCGACAAACGTCTTAAAGATGACACTTGCCTACCAGGGCCCGACAAGGTCAAAAGATGACACTTGCCTACCCCGAAGAAGGGCCCGACAAGGTCTAAGTGTCGACAATTGCTTACCACGCAGGGCTCGACAACGTCTTAAAGATGACACTTGCCTACCACGAAGGGCCCGACAAGGTCTAAAAGATGACACTTGCCTACCCCCGAAGGAACCGACAAGGTCTAAGTGACCACCTGCCAAGAGGTCGCCATCGAATGGCCGGTGAGTCCACCCGAACCTCCTAACACCAACGACGTTTACTACCACGAAGGGCGACAAACTCATGGGGACCATCTTAGAAAAAGGTCGCCATCGAATGGGCCGGTGAGTCCACCCGAACCTCCTAACACCGAGGTGGCATTTGTTGTGCTGTCGGATCTATGGATGAGCTCTTGAAATCCCTCGTGAATGTTTTAAACTTGATCCCATGAAGTGGCGTCTGTTAACTCCGATCCCCAGGCAATGGACCCAAATCGACTACCCCCAGACCAAAGAAGAGGTATATGAGATAAAATCGAATATAGCTTTTGGTGGTGATGTGGGATCGAACCATTTAACCGACACAAAGATCCACATGAACCCTCCGAATAACATCTGCAGACTTGAGCAAGGCACCCAAAATTCCTCGATAGTGGGAGATGGGTCCAAAGTGGAATACCCTTACCGCAAACAACGCCCATTTAATTTTGATTCTCGCCAAGCACGCTGAATCTGCGGTTTTGTTCGGACTCTTGATTCTCCATAACTTGATCATCATCTTATTTCTTCATCCCTAAGGACACGGCTTACATAGCAAACCGGTGTCAAGCATTCTCAACTTCTCGCACTAAAATCGCTGCTCCCATCGTCAACGAACTAGTTGCGGATACAAATAATATAGCTCGGAGAGCGGGCTTCACCAACAAAGGTACTTAGAATAAAGATAGGTTGTTTATTCCTCGGAAGGCGTCTTCATCATAAAGAAGTCCATCTGAACGCCTTTAACATTCTTGACCCTTTCCACGTACTCAAAGATTGGCAAACATCTTTTTTGCCGATTTGGATGAGACCTTCTCAAAGTCTCTGAGTAGTCTTGTCTTTTCCATTCGAACCTCTGACTTTAGATGGGCCTCTCGAAGGCAGTATCCACAGGCGGTGTGCCTCGGTGGATTCTCGAGAGTGCGCTTCTCGGGTTCCGCTTTCGACCATAATCCGAAGACCGATAGGCGGAATACCCTTCTTGACCAATCGGGAAAATGGTCATTGGGTCTTCATCTACTCGCGCTCGACCATAATCCCGAAGACCAATAGGACGGAATACCCTACTTCGGCTAATCAGGAAAATGGCTGTTGGGTCTTCATCTACTCTGCTTCGACCATAATCCCGAAGACCAATAGGGCGGAATACCCTTCTTCGGCCAATCAGGAAAATGGTTGTTGGATCCCAAGGACGGCCTTGAGACATGTCTTTAAAGTGTAGACTTCTTTCTAACTTGATCGGTCTGTCAATCTGACCACTTCGATATAGGATTCTAAGCAATATGCCTTCTACCCTTTTCCGACCATGGTCAGGTCTTCTCTGGCAGCAAAAATCAATCTTCTTCTAGCATCACCTTGGGTTCTCGAACGAGAACCCCCAGAAACCTGCTTGTAAGCAGTACCAGCATGAGCATTCTTTGAAGGACCCAATCAATCCTTGACATATACTCATTGTGTAGACGAAGTCATAGTCATCAGCTATCCTTTAGAAGTAATTGTTCTACTCTTCTTCACCATGGATTCCGACGTAGAGCAACTACAATTTGTGATTGAAAAATACTCAGGACACTAGAACTCAAAGCCCTCCTTCTAGCGCCAATGTTAACGCCAAAATCTTTCTCCACGTCCCAATCACCAAGACGCGTCCGATATCCTCCACAGTTCAACAAGTCAACACCAAAAGCTTGACGGCCTGACCGTCGGGGGATAACTCCGGCGTGAGAGTCAGTACAGGCGATCACAAGGTTAACAATGGAGGATAAAAATATCTAGTGTATTGAGAGAGATAAAATATCAGTTAAGTGTTACCTCTAGATTGTGTGTGATCCTTGCTCATATACTCCAAGGTCCTGTATGTGACTGATTTCCCGGGCCCACAACCTTTAGCCGACTAAACGTTGTCCCATCCTCATTAATGCCATGCAGAAAGGTGTCAGTCAAAGTTCTATCCCCAATCTACACCGGTCAAAGCCCAAGTGGAACCATACTCATCTAGTCATTCGGCCCACTGTCACAGCCCAATACTTCATAGGCCCTAAATAAAGATAATATCCACTAAATGGGCTGGCCCAATGAACCAACCTAATACTTTCAAGACCCACATCAACATGTCTAAAGTATTATGGCCCAACAAGTATGATCAGCTTCCACCATTCAAGCCTCTTAGGAAATCTCAACTTGCTAAGCTGAGCAAAGAGCAAAGGAAGGCTTACTTCGAGGAATACGATTACCGTGTGAAGGTTCTTCAAAAGAAGCAGTGGAGGGAGGAATTGAAAAGAATGAGAGAGATGAAGAAGAAAGGAAAGGATGGTACAAATGATTATGGCTACACTGAGGAAGATCCTGATTCTGGTTCTGCAGCTCCAGTGTCTGTCCCATTACCGGACATGGCCCTGCCACCTTCCTTTGATGGTGACAATCCTGCACACAGATACTGGTTTTTGGAGCCAACATCCCAGTTTCTCGCAAGGCCAGTTCTAGACACCCATGGTTGGGATCATGATTGTGGATACGACGGGGTCAATCTCGAACAGAGTCTAGCCATTGCCAGTCAGTTTCCAGCGGTAGTTTCTGTTCAGCTCACAAAGGATAAAAAAGAATTCAACATCAATTTGGATTCCTCTATTTCCGCCAAACATGGAGAGAATGGATCAAGTATGGCGGGCTTTGACATTCAGGCTATAGGAAAGCAACTTGCGTACACCATCAGGGGTGAAACCAAGTTCAAAAATTTGAAGAAGAACAAGACAGCTGCTGGGATATCTATTACATTCTTAGGTGAGAATGTTGTCACCGGACTCATGGTTGAGGATCAGATTACTATAGGAAGGCAGTATTCTTTGGTTGGTAGTGCAGGTACAGTTCAATCTCAACAAGATGCGGCATATGGAGCCAATATCGAAGTGCAACGCAGGGAACTTGATTATCCAATTGGACAGGTTCAGTCCTCATTTGGCTTGTCAATAATAAAGTGGAGAGGGGACTTGGCCCTAGGGTTTAACAGTCTAGCGCAGTTCTCTATTGGGCGTAGTTCAAAGGTGGCTGTTCGAGCTGGAATAAACAACAAGCTTAGTGGTCAGATCACTGTACGGACAAGCAGCTCAGAACATCTCTCTCTTGCACTTGCCAGTGTTATTCCAACTGCAATTGCCATCTACAAAAAACTCTATCCTAGCATTGGGGATAAGTACTCGATCTACTGAACTGGTTTCTTTCTGTTTTGCAAGTCTTGGTTCATACAGAAACAACAGCAGTGGTAAAGTAGATGATAGCTTAATTATATTACTATTTTGTGGAGTATTGCTTATTTTTGTTCAATTCAGAACTGCTTCAAGTATTAGGCATATCAGCATATGGTATTTTTGATGTACTGAGAATGAGAAGGATCCAACAGGTGATATTGTAAAATTTAATTGTTTTTGTAGCTTCACTATTTAATAAGGTAACGACATTCATGCGATTATATCTGTTTACATTCTCTTTTACTTGATGGTTATATTTTCTTACACTCTAGATTGTTGTACACTAGTACTTTCTGTTAGTATACTTTGTAATAAACAATTTTACTCGGAAAATAAAGAGTTCTTGAAGGAAGGTAACTTTTTGATTGAATAGTTATAGAATGCTTTGTTGTTTGCTTATAGTTTACCATTGTATTGCTGTTATTTGTTTTGTGCTTCTACAAATATGGTTCAATGTGTGTGTATATTCAATATAAGCTGCATAATTTTATATACTGCATCCTTTCTTCCACTAATTGTAGTTAAAAGGGAAGAATATCTTGTTTTTCTGATTTTTTTTATTTAGTTTTGGTGAATGTAGATTGAAAGGTGTTTCTACCACACAAAGAAATATATATATATATATATATATATATTGTAACTGGCTTCCTCTGTTTCAAAACATTTGAATTTTTGTTTTTGTTTGTGTCATTGCCTGCATTAGAGTACATACATGTATGCTGTTGCTATTTTGTAGCTTAGTAGCAATTCTTTCATGACTTTTTGTATGCCTGGTGTGTAATATGAATGATTGTTACCTGAAAGCTTAAATCAACAAATTTGATTTTTGTGTTATGATTCTTTCTGTGGATTAAATGAATATCTTTTCTTTAATCAATAAATGGAACATCATGATCAGTCATTTACTATATTATTGTTAAGTGTTAAACTGAAGGGAATTAGAGTTGTAGACATTACTATATTTATGTGTGTTAAATAATTAGCTTCGTTTAGACTATGTTTATGAGTTAAATAATTATGTTAATAAGATTTTGAAGTGCGTTTGAACTTTTAAATGCTCTAATTTGAAGTGTGTTTAAACTTTCAAGCGCTCTAAACTCGATAAAGGCCGAGAAACCAAACATATACTTATTCAAATGAGTGCTAACAATCTGATTTGGATTGATTTTAGAGTTTAAAGCATAGCTTAATTTGGCTACACTTGCTGTATTGTTGTGTGTTTTTCTTGAACTTTATTGAGTTTTTTCCACTGCTGTGCTAGTATATAATACAGTCAAATTTTAATTGGCAAAATTAACGATTTGGCCACCGAAGTTGGCACGTTTTATCGAATTCACGATTAAACTTTTAATTTTTCAAATTAACTAACTGAATTAATTAAAATTATCAAATTGGGTCATTCTGTCAAATATGACTCACGGACGTTACATTTTTTCGGCTATTATCTGACGTGGACTTAAAAAAGAAAAAGGAAAAAAAAAGAGAAGAAAATGACATGGCTTGTTGAGACGTGGCTTTCGCGCTAAATAGAAGGATTAGAGGGATCTTCATCAAATCTGCTCAGATAACTGGGAGAAGCCAACCTTTTGTGACCTATAAGCCAACTCTTCCCTTTTCAGATAATTTAATACTGAAAGATATTTAAGTCTCTAAAGTTTAATATTGAAAAAGATAATCCGAAAGAATTATATCCAAGTGTTTTTATCCTTCTTAAAAAACTCATGGACATTATGAAGTTAATGTGTTGAAATAAATAAATACAGTACCAAGGTAGTCATTATATCATTTTAATTAGTTCAGTTAGTTAATTTAAAAAATTAAAAGTTTAATCATGAATTCGATAAAAACGTGCCAACTTCGGTGAATAAATCATTAGTTTTGCCAATTTTAATTTGTGGTTTTTGTAAAGGTATTTTTACTAAAATCAATGTCTAGTGTTAGTAGGACTAGTTTGCATGCAGAGGCTCAATTATGGGTTATGGGTTTTAGAGGCCGTTTGTTTATGATTGAATGACTGAATCGGTCAGTCATTCAGTATTTTGTTTAAAAAAAAAAACCGATTCAACCATTCAGATGATTTGGACTGAATAGTTTAGTATCATTTTTTTGGCTGAATGAGGGTTGAATGAAGTTTTTTTTTTATAATAATATTAACTATTATATTAAGTAATATTAAATAAATTTACAACAATGCTGAACTTTTTTAGAGGGGTAAAATAATAAAAATTTGTTATTCAGATGTTAAGACATATCAATTATCAAACAACTTTTTTCATTCAGATTCAGATTCATTCAGTTTTTATCAAACACCCCCTTAGTATTACCCAAATCAGTATTTATTATTCCTTTCGTTCTAAATATCAAATAATTTTTTAAAAATCAATTTAAAATATTTTTAAATTTAAATTTGACATAATTTATTTAAGTTTTGAAAAAAATAAATTTTATAACTAGTAACACTTTTTAAGTTGTTTATGATATTCATAATTATCTTGACATAAATTAAATAAATTCATGTCATTTTTGAGTTTGACAAATACTTGAAACTAAACTTTTAAAAAGTCAATATTAATATAATAATTTAGAACAAAGATAGTAAATTAAATTGATTTTTAAAAAGTCAAAACTTGCTTGCTTAGAAATTAAATATACCCCCCAGCCATAGGATATGAACATGTACAGTCTACAGGTTGCCATTGTTATGGTATGCTACTTGATGGGAAACTTTTCCCAGCCATGGGATATAAAATCAGAATTAAATGCTTAATACAATCATCTACCCAAGGGCAGATAGACTTAAGCCAGTTGTGGCAATTGCCATAGCTAGGTTTTGGGATTTTTTTTTAATAAAATAGTAATAAAAGTATATATATTATATATACTATTTTTTAGAAATAATAATTAATATATTTTCTTTTTAGTTATACTGGTGCAATTTAGTTATAAAATTTCTTTGTTGTTTCTTATAAAGGGATTTGTTGAGCATTTAAATGTCTTTTTTTTTTTTATAATGATAGGAAAAAAATATAAATATTTTGGACTTTATTTCATGAGAGCTAGTATATAAATAGTATATATATTATATTGCTACTGATATTGATTTGAAATATTCTCCATCCAAACTTAAATACAAATTCATTTAATTTTTGTTAATAGAACTATGATTATTATAGGGGAGTGATACTTCCACGACATTTTTTGATATTGTGGTATGTGGAGCCCACCTTTTAATAAAATTAATATTAATATTAGTTAAAAATGGGTCCCACATGCTGAAATATCAAAAAAGTGTTGTAGAAATTTTATATTGGAATTGATATTTCGCAACATTTTTTGATATTTCTGCATGTGGAGCCCATTTTTTAACCGAACTATGGTTAAAAGGTGGAAAAAAATACCGTGGAAGCATCAGTTCCCTTATTATAAACTATCTAAATATTATTACTAACTAATTATCGGTGCTTGTTTAGGTGTTTAATTAAGTTACTTCAAAGTTAATTCAGACTTTTGGAATCAAAATAGGATAAAACTATAAAATAGTTATCAAATTCAAACGATTCAAAAACCGAAGGGTGAATAATGAATTGATGAAAGTAGAAGGACCACATTGTGAACTTTCTCAATTTTTAAAGGTAGCGCGGGAAGAGAGAGAAAACATTCCCGTACACGCAAATTTTGGCCTTCTCTCTCCTTCAATTTTCATGTTTCTCCCTCCCTTTCTCTCTCCTCTTTTCTCATCCCCAACTCCATTATTTTCCTGAATTGAAATTGGGGAGTTTAGGGTTTCCCAGCAAAAATAAATCTCAATTGGGGCAATGGCGTCGTATCCCTTCGCAATTCTCTTATTTTCTCTCGCATTATCAAATGTCTCCAATGCCGCTCCCGAGTCTTCAGCCTCGTCTCCCATCTGCCGGAACAAAGAAGATGTTCAAGCTGTAAGATTATTATTTTCCGTTTCATTACTTAATTAATTGCTCTTTCATTTAGTTCGTTTATTTCATTGTTTCGAATCTTTTGATTTCTATTTTGTTGGATTATAGCACTTGAAAAATTATATGGCACACGTATATGTGATTGTGTTATTGATTGGCATCAAATGTTGAGTAGGGGATATTCTAATTTTATGACAAAATATATTTTGGGGTTAATTTCTGGCATTACAATTTATATATCAAAGCATGTATACATATACAGAAGGATCAAAAATTTATTTATAAATTTCTCAAGAACATGAACTCTGATGGATTATAAATATTTAGTGTAAAATGCAATTTAGCACTTGTAGTTTACACGCTTCTTATGAATCACCTGTGGTTAAAAAATCACCACTTAAACCGCTCATGGTTTAAAAAATTTGCAAACTTACACTTCAGTACTAGCATCGTTAACATACTAGAATTCCCTTCTTAGCTCATATTTTGTATATAATTATATCATTTGTTATTTATCTTGTTTTTTCTAAATTTTCAGCAACTAGCTTACAAAATCAAACTAAAAAATATCTCCAATCATCTCAGTTAGGCTCAAATAAATTGAAGCACAAATCAAGATAAACAAAATTTAATATTTATGATTTAAGTACTATAGTCTTATTTTTTAAAACTAAAATATGCCAGCCTTGATTAAATACAATTTACATATGTATTTGTTTTACATCATTTTTTTCACTCATATTTTTTTTAATTTATCAATCAAGTACAATAATATCATGGATTATGGCCTTCTTTTGTTATGGATTACCTAGAAATGCTAGTGCTCAATTAATTTGATGCATTATCATCTTCAATCAATTTTGGCGAGTATAAATTGTATATACAATATGTTGGGTATGACATGAATCCTTATTGGATTTGGATTTATGTATTACCTAAAATCCGTCTTGGTTTATGAAAATTATCTTTTCTAACTATGCTCAATTTAGTATTTCTAATTCTATTTGGTTATGGAATTTTCTTATGACCTATAACTATAGATATTGGGTTTTTGGATTAGAGACATTCAGAAGTATTCTAATAATTCTCATAGCTCTCTCTTTATCTTGTATTCTTCAAATATTTATTTAGTGGATTTCTTCTGCCTTCTCCGTGGTTTTTTCCCGATTCGGGTTTCCACGTAAAACCTTGTGTTATTGTCTTTATCTATTTGGTTGATTTATTGTGTTTGCCATAGTTTGTCATTACACAGTATTTTACCATAATGAATTAACACAGTAAAACTTGACACGAGAATAAATTCCAAACAAATTATTTCAAATCCTAGTAATGAGTATTTAGATAACTTCTAGTTGATCTATTTTCCGTTGTTCATAGTTAGCCACCATACACAATAAGATACTCCACGAAGCATTGAAATGTAATCATAAGATACTTTCTATTTTCTTCCACACTAAAAATAATACTTCCTCCGTCTCAAAATTAGAGACACATTTTATCTCTTTGAGCGTGACGCACCCAAATCCGGGTTACTTTAACCTCAGGTATGGTGCTCCACAATACTACTTATTCATCACCTGCGACTCACATCCACTTATAAAATCTTACAGACATAAGTATAATTACAACATTATTATAGTATGTCTCTATCTAATCCCAAGTTTGCAGACCTTTACATAACTATCTCAAATAATAATACAGCATTACCATAATATTTAGACTTGGCAAAATTGGCCAAGGCCCGCGGGCCGGGCTGGCCCGTAAAAATTGGGCTTTGAGCTTAATTTTTTTAGCCCATGGAAACTTGGGTGTTTTTGGCCCGACCCGTTTTTGCTACTTGTAGGGCTTGAACACAAGACTTGTAAGTAAATAAATAAGAGTTCAAACCAACTAAGTTACAACAACTATTTGTTTTTAATGCAATCTTCAATAAATTTTAACTATATTTGAAAATTATAATTAAGATATGTAGTTAATGTAGGTAATTAATTAATAATACTAATTTATAATACTATTAAAATTTTAATTGATTGAGATATGTAGTTAATAATTTCAAAGTATAAAACTATTAAACTAACAATTATTAGTTTAAGTTAGATAATATAATTATAAAATTTAAAATTATCTATATATTAGTATTAATTACGGTATTTATTATTTTAAAAGTTAAATAAATTATATTAATTTTAAAGAATCAAATTTGATTATATACTTTGAATTACTAGCAATATATAATCCGAATCAACCACTAATTTTTTAGATTGCAAGTCCAAAATCTATACTGATAATATAGATAATTTTATCTGGCCCGTTTTTGGCCGCTTGCTTTCCGGCATTCGGCGCTCGCTGCCGGGCTACTTGCCTTGTTGCTGTGTCTAATAATATTACAACGTATCATAATACATTTTAATTCTTTTGTCTTAATATTTCTTTTCCCCTACCTTCTTCTAACCTTTCAGGTTCCCCTACTCTAGTTGCAAATTTTTTTGAATTTGCAAGGGTGAAAATTTAATTGCCCAGCAAGTATAAGTAGTTGAATAAACAATAATCTCATGTATAGAATGACATTTTTTTGAAAATTTCAACAATTGAACAATAATTGTAAAGTAACTTAAACAATCAAGAATACAATTTTCCCTTTACTTTCAATACCTTTCATGAATAAACATAGTCTTAAAATCAACAACAGTTCAATTCTAGAACCTTTCTTCTTTAGCTTTGTTGATATTGGCATAACATGTTCTTGAATATAACGCTTAACAAGCATATCATTGCATGGGGTGCAATCATAACTACATTTACTCACATAAAACACATTGTTGCACGGGGTGCAACCTATACTAATAATTGCCCAAAATTATTTGATTTAGCACATTCAACTTATCACAAATAAAGAATTTATCTTAATTCAATATCTCAACAATAAACATTCTGCCTGGAATAGCTCACAAATCGAGTTAGGTCGAATCAAATGACAATAATTCCTTTTTCACAAATCATTTCACATAATATAATAAACTTCATATAACAAATGAAATTCAACAATCTAAAAGCACGTCGTTGCACAGTGTGCACATAAGAATATTAAACTTGTAGAAGTTAGGAAACTTGCTCAAAATGGGGAAAACTTGCACAATATATAAAGTTTGTGTAAATTAGGAAACTTGCACAATATAAAGTTTGTGTTAGTTAGGAAACTTGCCTCGGTTCGTAGTTCATCATCTATATTATTCATATCCAATATTTCTTTCTTCCATTGTGATGTCCCCAAAATAGGTATACACAACCCATTTTGAGTCGCCAAATACATGGTACATAATTTAAATACAAACTTAATTTGTACAACTGTCGTGCAAAATATGACAAAACATAAGCCGGGAGTTTTAACACGAATATTGTCTCGTAGACAATATCCAAACTCAAATGGAGTCCTCATTACAATTATTATCACACCATTTTATAGAATAGTGAGGACTACTATAGCCACTATCTTGGACCATCACTCCATTCCCCGACTAGTCCCAGTTATATTTTCATTTCCTGAAGAGAACAATGAAAAAAAAGGGTGAGCTCAACTAGCCCAGTAAAGAATATTATGACTAAGATAATGTATAATAAATTATCCTTAGTCTTTAACAATATAAAAACTGATTGAATACAATAGACAACATGTTTAACTGCAGCGGAACAAATAATCCATTAGAAGAGTCAAGTAGAGCATGATGTTTACTATCTTTTATGATTTAAAAGTTCATCATCAATATTTTATCTCTGTAACACAACTAAATAAATAATCCACATCATCGAATTATCCATGCACTACGGGCCAATGATATTCGTTAGTATTACATCCACAAATTATCCATGCACTACGGGCCAAGGATATTCGTTATTATCACCAGTGGTCATGATCATGCCAACAACTGTCCATCAATGCACTACGGGCTAATTAGGACTTTCACCACATCATTTGTCTGTAACATTACAGGTCATGATTATATCGATACATAATTTCTGGTCATAATCATACCAATCAATAGTCCATGTATGCACTATTGGTCAAAGATGACTTTCATCACAATTTAAGCATGAGGATGATGACAATAATATAAGAATTCAATTAAGTGAGATTAAGAATAAATATTAAAGATTTATAATTCAATTTATCCTGAGTTTAAGAATGTCCAAATTGTCAACATGATAACTGCTTTGTGGATTCTTGCTTCTGGAATAACACATTTTTGCACTTTCTTTTTCATACGCATCAGCTTCGGGTCTGTAGCTTGAGCAGCTTTAACTTTATCAATTAAAGTCGGTTTTACTCGTATATTTGACATCATCACGTGGGTTCCTGGAGTCTTTAACTTTATCTTCATCCTTTGTAAGTCATACAAAATGGGCCTTTGCGTTAACAATATCGCACTCGTACCCGCATACGATCTTCTACTCAACGTGTCAGCTACCACGTTCGCTTTTCCAGGATGATATTGAATGGTATGATCGTAATCTTTCAATAGCTTGAGCCAATGTCGTTGCCGCATGTTGAGTTCCTTTTGGGTGAAGAAATATTTGAGGCTTTTATGATCTGTATAGATCTCCACCTTCTCCCCATATAGGTAATGTCTCCAGATCTTTAGCGCAAAAACAATTGCTGCCAGCTCTAGATCATGAGTAGGATAATTTCTCTCATATTTTTTGAGTTGTCGTGAGGCATAGGTTATGACTTTCCCATGTTGCATGAGAACACATCCTAAACTTCTGCCTGAAGCATCACTGTAGATGACAAATCCCTCCGAACTAGATGGTATTGTCAGAACAGGTGCTGAAATGAGTCTCCTCTTGAGTTCTTGGAAACTCTTCTCACATTACTCGCTCCATCCAAATTTTGTATCTTTTCGAGTTAGCTGAGTTAATGGAGTAGCGATTCGAAAAAATCCTTCCACGAATCTCCGATAATATCTAATTCTAAAGCGGAGATTGTAATTTTTACTTTCATAAATAAACTTTTACTTTACAAAAAGTAATGTTTCTTACATTATTCTTATCAATTAACATAACCAAAAATTTTCTAATGCCAATTTTGTTAATTAAATAAAAATTCGTTTGAAAGTTGTTCATTTAAACCTAGACTATATACCGTAACAACTAATTGTCTTCAGTTTCTACACATGCATCCATCAATTGAATTGAGGTGTTAAAATACGATAATCATAAACCCTTAAAACTTATAATTGTTGCTACTCATCAACGAAAGATGTTTTTCCAGCAAAAGTATAAATTCAACAAAAATCATAATATAATGTTGTAAATAAAATTCAATACGGATTATTAAAGACTTAAAGATCAACTGAAAAGTATAAACAATTATAATGAATTAATTTTACATAATAACATTACCGAGAGAGAGAGAGAGAGAGAGAGAGAGAGAGAGAGAGAGAGAGAGAGAGAGAGAGAGAGAGAGAGAGAGGAGGGGGAGGGAGGAGGGAGAATTTGTGAGAAAAAATTACTTTTGTAGTTAGTCTTGTGCTTATTTTTATTATTGTATGAACAAACAAAGTTAGTTAATTTATTATTGTTAACATGTTTTCATTTGTTTTGTACCATATTATCACTTTCTATAGATTTTTATTTTTGACATTTATAAGTATTTTAACAAATTTAATTTTTTAATATATATATATGTATATCTTGATAAATCCAAATGCGTATTACGAAAAAGGTAGAGCGGAAAACACATCCACTTGCTAAAGGGAGAGTGGACTAAACTCTCCATTAAATTGGACGGAAAAGGTAACTGTTGCACTATTTTTCAAACCACAGGTTGTTAAGTTGTGGTTTTTAAACCATAAGTGGTGATTTATCAAAACTTGTAAACCACATGCGGTAAATTGTATTTTACCCAAATATTTATTAAATTTAAGAAATTAAACAAGCATTTCACAACCTAGATGTCCAAATATAAGAAAGTTGTCTTGATGCATAAACTTGGAAAGGCAATATGACATGGGAAGTTATTTTTTAAGATAACTAGATAAGTAAGAAATTTTATTAGGAAGAAGTGATAATAATAAAGGCAGGGAGGAAAGTACAAAACATCCTTTAAACCAAACAATCATAACTAAGAGAAAGTACAGTTCTCTAATACAGGACCACCTTCCTATGCAGAATTAGCAACCCCCAAAAGCATGCTTGGCGGAAGACCAACTATGGTAGCAATAAAGACAATCCCGTAGCAATACTCAATTAACCATTAATTATAAATAAGGTTCAACATCCCTTAGAACTGAAAATAAAGAACTTAACTCATTTCTCTTCCAAGTCTGCACTCCAATGTTGTAGATGAGAGATGATAGATGATAGTAGATGATGTCTAAAACCCTGACTATCACCATCTATTTATAGTGTTAGACAAAGTCCTAAATCCTATGAGAACTAGAAATCCAAATCTTAAAAGGAATTACAAATCATAACTCTAGTTTCCATAAAGAAATAGAAACCAATTTGGAAATAAATTTAATCTAAAAGAAATCCTAAGTTCAATAGAAATATCAATCCAATTCCATGTAGAAATCTGTCAAAATTTGCTCCAAAAGCTTTGCAAGTTGCTGAAAATCCCCGACGAATTTACTGGGGCGGATTCGTAAAATTCGCTGGGGTGGATTGAAGATATGAGTTCGTCGGGGCGGATTTGTTTGCCTTGACGAATTCGCTGGGCCGAATTCTCATTTTCTACTGCGACGTCCTTTGGTAAAATGACCATAACTTTTGATCCAGACGAGTTACGGGGCCTGCTACCTATCAAATCGAAGCTCTCAATGAGATCTACTATTTTCATTCTTTGAGAATTGACAAATTCTGGCTGGATCAAGGACGAAATTGGGCTTCAAGTGACTGCTATGTAAATTGCAACTCCAAACTTTGAGGTTCAACGTCCGTTTGGTAAAAATGTCATAACTTTTTCATATGAACTTCGATTCGGACGATTCAAGATGTTCCGGAAAGCTAACGAATAGCTCTACAATAAAATCCAAGTTCTAAGCCAAGAACATGCATCCAACTTAGCATGAAAAACTCTACAATCTCCCCTTTCCTCGTTTCAGTTCAAATTCCTCCTGAAATCATTAAACACCTTAATAAGCTCATATATACATGAAACATGCAATAAAACTAAACATAAAGGAATCATAATTCATAGAATATTACACACTCATCAAAGCCGAAAAAAAGAAGTAAGAAATTCATTCGCCAATTTTTGGGATTGATTATTTGATACTACGTAAAGAGATAAAACAAAGAAAACTAGATAGATATAAATATATTTTTGGACTTGTTGAGGGATCGAGTTATTTTTCAGGCCTTGAGAGAATGTTAAAGAAATAATGTAAAGTGATAAAATAAAGAAAAGGAGATATTTTGCACTTGCTGAAGGATCAAATTTTTTTCTAGGCCTTGCTTTGGGCTTTAGCTATGGGAGCATTTCAGATTTTTTCAGTTGCAGATTTATTTAGGGATTGGAGGTGGCATTCTCGTAGAAGTGCTTTGTTTTTCTCTTTGTTCACCTTTTCTCCACAGGATAGACTACTTGTCCTCCATTTTAAATTGTATCTTCGTTCTTCTATGAATAAAGTTTCTTTTTCTATTTTACAAAAAAAAGACTATCCTATGCTTAAATTAACTTTATAATGCCAACCACTTATTAGACATTTATATTTTCTAAAATAAACCCTTCATACTGATAAACTCACATGTTAGTCAAATGACTTTAAAAGAGCCAGACTAATGGGTCTGCTAGATCATAATTTTCTTAACTGAGGCTCCTACATTACTTAGATCCCTAGAACAAATAAAAAAAGTAAAGCACTGATAGTGCTGCTCAATGCGTGTTAAACAATCTCTCCCACTATCCTGTGCAAATGTCATGTTTTTGTTAAATTTCAGCGTGGAAAATTGTATTCTGAAAATTATTTTTCAGCCTTAAATCGTAGTTTCAATATGCTAATGTTGTACCTTTGATGATATGATTTTTCAGGTAATAATTGAGAATTGGATAAATGGAGTTGAAGGTGATACATTTGAGGGATTAGGTGCAAGATTTGGTGCTACATTACCCGCACATGAGAAAAAAGGTCTTAGACTACCTGCCAGTTTGGCAAAACCCTTAGACTGCTGTTCCAGTTTATCTTCAAAGGTTTTGTCTTCATATCCTTGATGGACCTTGTTCATTTCCTTACTACAGTAATGGAATATGCACGATATCTTTTCTGAATCGTGACATGTTTTCTTGAGAACATGATTTTTATGTTTTATCATTTGTATCCTTTTCGTTTGTTTCGAGAAATATATTGTTGGTTTGACCAATTCTGATTCTTTCTTTTCTCTTGATTATGTTCCAACAGAAATGTATGATCCTGTTTATGAATAACCTTAATGCGCAAAAGCTCTATTTGCCTAGCTACTCTATGAGTCTCTTCCATTTGCATATGGCACCAGCATTTCCTTAGACAGCATTTGCTTACCTTATTTGACAGAAAATTGGGAAAGAAAAAGATATTTTACATAACTATTTGGTTACAATAAAGTAAAAATAAAATATATAACAATATGGCATCACTAAAATGAGAAAGGAAAAGATGAAGAAACTTACCTAAAGTGAGCCGATAAAAAACTATTTTGTGATCCGCTGAAGCCTCATATTCAATGCCGAGACATACTTTGATAATATATTCTGTTGACTAAATAATGCTTTTGAGGTTCTGATTCCTTCAAATGAGACTTTCTAGTCAAGCCTTGCATGCTTTGTGAAATCTTAGAAAACACTTTTGGGACAGATACATTTTAAAGTTCTTGTCGCCAGATATATGGATGTTAGTAGATGGAAATTGTTGATGAAAATAGCTTTCTGTTTAGCAATCTTCATACCAAACTCCCAATAGTTGTGCAAATGATATTTTCTTTAATATTTTTTATTTTTTATTTTTCAGTTAATAGGCTCTATTGCTTTGTGCCTACGTGGTACTTGTGAATTTTCAACGAAAGCTGAAGTTGCTCAATCAGGAGGTGCAGCCGGCATGTTGGTGATAAATAACGATGAAGGTTGTAATTTTAGAAACCTACGACATATTTTTAGCTAACTAATATTTCACTTGTACAAATGTGCTCTATTTCCTGTTACTATATTGCTGACCTGTTTTCTTCCACTTCAAATCTTTGCAGATGGGCTTCCTGTGATGGAATGTCCTACCGACCCTCAAACTTCAAATATCACTATTCCTACTGTTGTTATCGTAAAGTCAGATGGAGAGGTTCTAAGCAAGGCTATGGAAGGTGGAAGCAGAGGTGAGCTCTGGAGTTCATAAAAATTTTCGATCTCCTACAGCGATAAATTATTTTATCTTGGTTAAGAGTGGAGTCTGTTACATATACCAAGTGTTGCTGTCTATAACCAGAGAATTGAGGAACATAAGTGGAAATGATGAGAAGAGGATAAATTGTTTGACTGCTGATTATCTAGGGTTCTGAGTCTAGGGATGGATGTCTTTAAGAATCATTGTAGGTTTTCGCTAATCAAAAGCGACTTAATTCAGAAATTTTGAATGAATTGCGCTAGATCTGTGGAACCCCATTTTGAATTTTAGAGCTCCTCATGAAGTAGCATTTTTTGAGTCATGTGCTGTGGTTGGAAAAATTCTACCATCTGAGAATTTGAGGGATGGGCTAAGATTATAAACCATTGTGCTTAACTCTGTGCAGGCGGATAGGAGAAATAATCAACTATCTTCTCCTTCATTGTTCAGTTGTTTATTTATTCTTTTTTGTTTATCCTCAGAGTCTCAGAGTGATTAACATATTCTTTGACCTTGGTTATTTGGAAGGCTAAGGCCCCCACACTTTCGTTGGTTGGTGAAACTAAACAGATTAAACATCAATGACTTGTTTTAGGTGAGTAAGCGTTGTAAATTCCACCTCTTTCCAATTGCACCAAATGTGTAAGCAAGCTAGTGAATCACACGTTTCTTTCTTTCTGTACCTTATTGATTAGGCTCATTAAAGGGGCCTTAGAGTCCTCACTCTTTGGAGAGTTGTCAGTTGTCACATAGTCAGATTTTAAGGTTTTGGTGGCAGGAAAGAGTCTAAGATTCTGAGTGTCTTCAAATGTTATAGTGTGTCCAAACTCCAGAGTATTATAGGAGGCATTAGAGCATTAAAACCATTTAGCTTCTAAGTCTAGTTACATGAAGATAATGATATATTCTTGAAACCACTAGATAGTCTTCGATCTTAGCTTTGAGCTTCATTGAATAACTCAATCTTTTCAAGTTCCTTGTGAAAAGTATAGAATTTTTTAAAGCAAGACATGCATAAGAGGATGAAAGCAACATTCAATGTCTGTTGTTCTCTTTATTCTCATTAAAATCTTCACACATAATTTAAACCACATAGGCTCAATATCTAGGATGTGAAATACCTTCTGATATTGTTTTGCCTTCTCCACTTCATGTATATTGGTGGTGGACTCCTTGTCCTATTTATTTATAATATTTTTTATTCAGTACTTTCTATTTAATTTCTTCTTTTTAACATGAATGAAACTTTTTGTATAATCTTCTCGATCTTAATTTTTATTGTGTTTGTCACAAAAGTAGGTCAAGCCATGTGGAAGAACCAAGGGAAGCCAAATGACTCTGTTGTCATTAAAATGAAGCCTTAGTTGCTTATTATTCTTGGTGTTGTTTTGCTCTATATATAATTTCAGTCTTCAATTAAAGTTAAGCAAATAGTTTATTTTTGGTTAGTGATATTTTGTTCCTTTTTGGAGAAAAGCATAAAAGTGCCTTCTCTTTTATATGATGTTCTTTTTAATTATTTAAGATAAAATTGATGTTCTTTTTTATCGTTATTATCTTCATTTTCTGATATAAAGAAATGAGCTTGACGTGGTTGTAAGCGTGAGAGAGCTGCAATGTAATTAAAATTGTATAAAGGGAGTGCCAACCTGTACAAACCAAGGGAGATCCACCTTTTCTTTGTCAGCAGAAGAGTTGCAGTAAAAAACTTTGATCTAAATTAGCTCTTAATATCTTTCTGCATTGTTTAGAATGTGTTATTTAAACGTGAGTCCTGCTTCGCGTTTGTGGCTTTGGCATGGATCAAAATAGGCTATTAAATACCTCACCATCTAGCTTGAGTCATTCGCATGTTTACCCAATCATAGAGAACTGTTGGCCATGTTTAAGGGGGTGTATTCATACTCAGCCATTTCTCACGTGGGCCACATCAGATAGATGGTACACGTAAGCTTAGAAAAGCTCGGCAAAGCTGATGGCTAGGTAGCCCCTTATCAGTAACTAAGGTAGGGGGCTTGCTGTTTAGTCCAGTACTTGAGCTAGGCTCTTTGTCAGCTATTCATTTATCTGGAGTTCTCTTCTGTTGCTGATTTTTCTGCTTCTTTCTTAACCTTAGTAGCTAGTAAGCACAACAGAATGAAGAGGAATTTGTATACTTTCAAATCCCTATTCTTATCACCGGACACGTAGCTTACCTAATAAGTTGCGAGGCAGATGGGAATTCATAGTAGCTAATCACGCCGCTGAAGAGACGTGGATGGAGTCAATTGGTTTGGTGTTGAATGTTCTACCAGTAAATGCAACGATAAAGTAGACATGCACAATCCAATCCCCATACTTGGAGACAAATTTACCCATCAAAAAATATTAAAAAAGAAAAGAAAAGAAAAAGTAGACATGTGCAACCTACACATCTTCAATTCCATCGAAAAATATGACATCTATTATATGTGCTGTTTTGTGGTGTTAACTTTTCAAGTATTGTATCTTTATGCGATGAGTTTGCGTACTCATTTGTATGGTTCCTTTTCATTAATGTAAATATGACTATTTGTCTATTGATTTTAGTGGAACTCCTATTCTATGCACCTGTTCGTCCAGTTGTGGAGTTTTCAGTGGTAATCTTATGGTTGATGTCTGTTGGGACTGTAGCCTGTGCTTCCCTTTGGTCAGAGATTACTGCAAGTGAGCAAATTGAGGAGCGCTATAATGAACTGTCACCAAAGGTTTTGAATATGTTACCCTTGGTTTATTCTTGAAATTCATAGTTATTTAGTTTAAATATTTGAAGCACAGACATGTTTTGGTACGCATACAAAGATATATGCATATGGAATTTGTTTTGTCTTGTATTGATATCTTAGAGGATTTAGATTGTTGTTGTTTGAATCCTACTGCGCACAGAAAAGCCTCTTTTAGGACTCTTGTTGAAAGTTCCATCTATCACAAAACCACTCTAAAGCCTCTTGCTATCTATCACACCACTATGCTTCATTACTGGGTGTCAAACTCCTTTCCCAAGAAGATTCTTTTTGGTGGGAGCACAACGACCCCTAGCACATAAAAACCCGCTTAAAACTTTTTCTTGAAGTGCTATCTATCATTCCAATATGTTGCATCAAGTAAATCATGACAGGCCAAACTCTATAGAGAAGATCTATATCATTGAAAAGCGTAGACACATTAACCTACTTCTATCTCTATATTCTTTTACTTTAGAAAAGGACCAAACTAATTTCTTCAAAAATTAATTTATCAAATTCTTCATTATATGATATAATAGATTCAATATAATATTTTTATGCAATGAAATTTGATTTAAATTTGATATGATGTAAAGGATTTTGGAAAATCTCATTGGTCGAGTGTCAAGCGCCCACAGGCCGAGCACCCAGGTCAATCGCCAAGCCCAGTGTCAAGTCTAAGCGGCCTAGCACCCAACGCCGAGGGCAAGCACGGAGCCCAGAGCCCAGTGTCAAGCGCCTAACAGTCGAGCCCAGCCACATAGAGTGGTACGTCGACCAAAACTCTCAACTTAGATTTTTTTTCAAAGTCAATACACCCTAGGGGTTACTATCAAGGCTCACCAATACTCCAGGCTCTCATTGCATGAGAGCCCGAAAAGGGAGGATAAGTGAATGGATATAAAAATACAACCAACCAGGAGTTGACACTTGTCTTGTCCACGAGGGTATAACAGTCATTTCACAAGAGGAAACATAGACCTTCTCTATACACCAAGGGCACAAGGGTAATTAGTACGTATAAATATTAGATACCCTAACCTTTTAAATATTAGGTACCCTAACCTAATCTTTTGCACATGCTAACCTAACCTAACCTTTTGCACATATCTATCTAATAAAATACAAATGATTTTGAATTTCCCGCTCACTCAATAAATCATCTGGGCCGTTCAAAGTTGGAGATAAATCCCACTGTCCAAACAGTGCCGGAGGCACGGGACCCAGCTAGTTATAAATATTAGGTCCTTGTAAATATTATAATATTTATAAATATTATAAATATTAGGTCCTTATAAATATTAGGTACCCTAACATTTTGCACATGCTAGATTCATTCTACAAGATATTAGATTATAATCTAGATAGAGAGAGACTCTCTCAACCTCTCTATGAAGACCATACTGACACCCACGTCCGAGAAGCCTCCCAGTGACTACCCTGAGGGCCTTTCTAACCCTTTTCTTGACTTGCAGGATCAAGGCTCAGACTAAACCTAGGAGGACTAAGGTTGCGGAGGACCCACCAAGAAGGATCACCTAATCTAACCTTAGCATATTTTCTGTGTTGCAACAATTTCAAAACCATTACAAATATTGAACACCAGTCACCACTGGACATAATCTAATTTCTGAGTCTACCTGTAAACATCTTCGATATTTCTAATATATTAGTTGTGGGTGCAATGCTCTAGGTCATCTGTGGAAGGATGAGGATTTTCAAATGTAAACTTATGAAAGACATGTTTATGAGAATTTTCAAACATAATCTTATGAAAGACATGTTTTGACATTATTCGCTATCCTGGACATTTTATTGATCATGATTGTCACGTTTTATCCTAAGCATTATTTTATCTGCTTTGTGTGTTTCCTGCATTTGCCAAAAACATTGTAAACCATTGAATGAGTTACTGATGCAGTATTTGGATTAAATTTTCTTTTCTTCATTGCCAGCAGTCTTCGAAGGCTGGAGCAGTCAATGATGATGATGAAATCGTTGAAATTAATTTGATGAGTGCTGTTACTTTTGTCATAACAGCATCCGCTTTTCTGCTGCTGCTTTATTTTTTTATGTCGTCATGGTTCGTCTGGGTGCTGATTATAGTTTTCTGCCTTGGCGGTGTTCAGGTATCACAGTACATATTTGATTATATCTCAAATTTGATCTGTGATTATGATCGTCTACTAACTGGAATAATAAATTATTGAGACATGCTACTATGCTAGTCTCTATCTTGGCTCTTACCTTCTCCAGGTTGGGGTTGCTGTCTAGTTCTATGAAAATAAGAAATTCTGGGAATGTGAATCTCATAAGGTTTTGGTAGGAATTGGTTTGGGAATGTTTTGTTAGGGTTTTTTCCTTGACTTTTTTGTTCGTCTTCTTTGCATAATGCTCATATCTCGAGTTTCACCGGAGTGGAGTCTCTAGGAATTTCATTTTTTTGACACCTTAATGATATGGATTTTGGCAATGTTTTATCTCTCCTTACCCTTCTTTTTTCATGTTCTCTCTCTTCTACCCCAGTTAGGAGGGTTTTGTTTTTGGACCCTTGTTGAAATTTTACAACCAACTCGTATTTTTGGTTTCTTATTGGCCATTGGCCTGCTATTCAGTTCCTTCATAATAACTGTATTGGGAATACTATGATTCCCTCTAAGGTTAAGGGCTTTGTATGGTCTGCTGTGCTAAAAAGGCATAAGACAAACAAATTTTATCAGGAGCGTAGGCCTAAGAAGTGTTTTTTCTTGGATATTTGTGTATTTATAATTCAAATATCCATGTTCCTCTTCTTCTTTTCTTCACTGTTCCTTGGCGGATAGATTGGGATTGGGTTTATTTTTTGGCGTCAACAATGGGAGCTTTTCAGGGGTTGCTATTTCAGATATCCACAAGGATTGGGGGATTTTCTTATATGTTTTTCTTTTCCACTTCTTATTGTTTACTTGTAGTGGACTTAAGGCTGTAAACGAGCCAAACAGATGGGCTCGATTCGGGCTTGACTCAAAAAAATACGAGTGAGACTCGTATTTGTTAATAATATGATCCAAATCTGAGCATAAAAAATAGTTCGAATAAAAATATGAGTAGAACTGAGCAAAGTTATACTTAACTCGTTTAAGATTCAAAGTACTTGAATTCTCGATTATGATTCGATACATAGTCGATTGATACAGATTCGATTACATACTTGATACATTCTCTTATAATATACATAGTTGTTAAGGCGTCGCTTAGGCGACACCAAGGCGTCCAGTCAGTGCGTTGAAGGCAAGGCGGCATGGGCGACTTGATGGAGGCTCGTAAGTCGGGCGCCTAGGAAAACAAGTCATCGCTATGTACGCCTCGATGACGACTTAGACTGAGCGAGCGACTTGCGACTAACCCGAAGGCCAACTGGGTTTAAAAAAAAACCAAAACGATGTCGTTCGAGATTGCAGATGCCCCTAATAGCGATCTGCAACAGTCGAAGAGATAAGTAGAAGCGTAGAAGGGGGAGAAGCGAGAGAAAGAGATTATCCGGTACTAGTAGTTCAATACCCACAGCTCCGACGGGGCGACGGGGAGCGACTAGCGACTAGCCCCAAGTCCGATTTCTTCTTCTTTGTAAGGTATGATTTTCTTTCTTCTTTTTTCTTCTCTGATCCTGGTTGCGACTCACGAGGAGACGACTGGCGTTGCTTTTTTTTTTTTTTGTTTCGTTCTCACCACATGGTTGCTTTGCTTCTTTGCTCCTAAACTTTCATATATACATGTTTCTCTGCTTTTTTGCTGAGTTCTTTAGTTTTTTTTACATCATGCTTTATACTTTACCCTTTACTCCACACTCCAGTGTTTGTCACATACACAATTATAAATATATAATTATATATATATATATATATATTTATATTTTATATATGTACCCTTTAATTTAATGCACATCTGCCATCAAGTTTCACATCTGCCACCTTGTTATTATATATAAATGCACATCCACCTCTTTGTTTCACACTTTCACTGCATGTATGACAAGTGTCAACTTTAATATGGGAAATTTAATTTAATATAGCCATATAGGCAATGTTTGCCATCTGCTGAATGCTTTACAATGTACTACACACTAAAAAACTTTCATTCTTTATACTTTACACATTACTCCACACTCCACAGTTTATCACATACACAATTATAAAATATATATATATATATATAAATTAATATATATATGGATTATATATATATATGTTAATTTATATATATATATATATTTATATTTTATATATGTACTCATATTTTAAACTAGTAAGTAGTAATATACTAATACATTCACGAGTAATATTCTAGACATTGTTTTAACTTGTTATGTGGTGTTTTATTAGTTATTAGACTAGTAATATGTGATGGTTGGTTGTAACTTTATTTTCTATGTAGTATTTGTTGAATTCTTCATTTCTTTTACTAGTTTTTATTTTTTAATATCAAGTGTTTTATTGTTGGATTGATATTGCTAAGTATTTACACAATTGTGCTTTTAATGTTATTCCATAATATTATGTTTTGGGTTTTAATGTATATGAAATTTTATTTCCAATATACTTGTTAAGTAGAATAAATAATATATAAATTGCACATTATAGAACCGACTTGTCGCCATACACGGACGCCTACGATTATTGTCTTTGTCGCTTAAGCTTAAGCGTCTTGGCGATGGCCACCGCCACGTGACTTCTTCGTGGCGCCTTAACAACTATGATAATATATACAAAATTAAATTAAATTAGGATAATTAATTATTATTGTTTTGTTTTGTTTTTAATTTTAATTGTGATTTTATATTTGTAAAGTATAATAGTAAATATATTTTCTCATTTCTAAGTAAAATAATAAATTCAATTTATAATTATATTTATTATAAAGCTAGTTATTTTGTGGAGACTCGAATTCGAGCTTGAATTTGAAGTTCGCGAGTAGTTTGAATATAATTTGATCCAAGTCGGATTGAATTCGAATAATAAATATTCGAGTCGAGTCGAATCTGAGTAGAATTTTTTAAATACAATTCGAATTCGAGTATGAATTTAACGTTTCGAGTCGAATTCGAACAACTCTCTATTCGTTTTGACTCGTTTACACTCTTAAGTGAACTTGTTGTTCGACTGATGTTTTTTTCTTCTTTCTAATAAAATTCTTCTTTTCCCCAAATAAATACAATAGAATATGGTATATCTCCAATTGGTTTTTTCAATAAAATGTTTTTAGAGGATAATTCATTTTATTTTTATTGATCACAATAGACATGATGCTCACTTTTCAACACGCCTTAGTTATGACAATAAGGAGTTACATAGGCATTGGACCAATTTGTTTGTTTTAGGATTTTAGCACACATAATTACTGAAAATTTGTTTTTTTGTTGAAGCTATACTTGCTTATAAGTGATTTCTGAAATAATTATCACCTGAAAATAATTGCTGAATTTATATTAAAATAATTCCAATAATTATTTTTGTTACTAATCATTCATAAATATGACAAAAAATTGTTATTTTCATTATTTATGCATACTCTTGATATTGCCATAAATAAATTTGAAATAATCCCAAATAGCTACCTTTAGCCTCATTGTTTTTTGGCTAAAATAATGAACAGTCAATATCAATTATGATGACTAGTAAAAACAACAGTTCATTATCATGTGAGATTTGATTCAACTGTAAATAGAAAAAAACTGTGTAGTTCACAAAAAATAGAAAGCTTTGTTTTATCGTTTTAAACTACATGCATAATTTATGGGGATACAGGATATCATGGATCACGCGCTGTGCAAGGTGCGGGAGCAGGATATATGGTGTCATTTTGTGCTCTAAACTTAAGTCTCTCGTGCAAGTCACTCTCTCTGCAGATCTAACTTGCTCCCTCTTCTCAATCTGTCACAAAGCTCCATCTTTCTCTTCTCTACTGTTCACTCCATTTCCACCGTCGATTCATCTTCATCATCACTCCATCTCCGCCACGCTCCATTTCTGCCGTTGCACTTTTATAGAAATGAAGTTGCATCCAGAAGCCTTTATATAGCAAGGAAGTTGATTTGTATAGCAAGGAAGTTGCACTCGTATAGTAAGGAAGTTGAATCCAAAGAAATTGCAGTTGCATAAGAAGCAAGTCGCAATTGAATAACATTTTTATAGTAAGAAAGTTGCATTCGTGAGCCACAAATAGAAAACCATCATCAGCCACATCCCCACAGCCTCAATAATTGGTGACTCGATGGCCATCTACCCAACAATTGGACTCCTCGAATTGTGACCATGGTCGTTGACACAAATCCCAACTGCTCTGATCGATGTCACCATTGTCTCCTTGGTTTTATTGAAATCAAAGAATAAGTCGTTTCCAAAAAGAAATTGAGAAAGAAACCAAAATCTCTTTCGTCCAAATCGTTGGCCATGAGAAAGAAATCGAGATTTTTTTTCTCTGACTGACAATTTTGGTGCAAAAACACATTGCTTATACTGCTCCCTCACCTTGCAATTATATCATATATTGCCTAGGGCAAAATAGAAACTTGTTTGAAAAATTATTAACATTATAATACATTGTGAAGAAACAAAGTGAATTACTGTGTTCATTATCTGTGAACAATTCTAGAAAGAGCCTCAGTTTGATCAGCAGCTTAACTTCTATCAGTTCTGAAACACGCGGGAAATCATAAACACTTTCTGAGTGTAATCTAGGACAAACTTAAAAAAGTTTCACACATAGGTATCAAGTTTTATTAAAAAAAAAACATATGTATATATGTATTTCTGGCTGAAGTGGATTACCCAACAGTTGAACGCGTGACCTGGTCCTCTTTTCTTGTTTGGCGCTTTCAGTACGGATTTTAATTAGTGCTGAACTTTCATGTGTATTATATTTTCAACTGTATTCAAGATAACTGAAAATAATTACATGTAAATGTGTTTCGGCAAGCCTTAAAATCTGCGCTCAACAAAGCCAAGCTTTTGCAGGTTGAGATTTTTTACTTGAAAATAAATGAAGTGTTACTTGGAGCCCATCTGGGGCGGATCCTAGAAAGAATTATGATGACAACCAATATGATGTAGGCATCAAGTTTTATGATTAATAAGTATCGCTGTTGTTACGGAAGTATTACATTTCAATACTCTCATTATGACAATAGCTTCTTTGACATAGTATCACAAAAATAGTATTGTTTTCTACATTTAATTTTTAATCTGTATAAATTGAATAGGATTGTTTCAGACACCAACTGGTTTCCTTATTTATTTTGAAATGATGCTTGAAGTATCAGTAAACTTTTGACCCTTACTGATATTTTCTTTTGTTACCAGGGAATGCATAGTTGTATAGTGTCTCTTGCATCAAGGTATACTAGACGATCATTGGTGTTGTTCACTAAAGATCAATTATCCACTTTATTCTTAATTAACTTTGGTTCTTTCTTATGGTGTTATTTGTTGAGTAGCAAATGGAAAAACTGTAGGCAGAAGAAAGTGAAATTGCCATTATGTGGGGAGGTCTCCATTTTCTCTATAGCAGTTTTGGTTTTTTGCTTCATGTTTGCCATTTTCTGGGCTGCAAATCGGAAGGCATCATATTCTTGGATTGGCCAAGACATTCTTGTAAGCTTTATATGTACTGCTTCTTTATCTATTCTAGACTTGTTCTTTCCATCATTTTCTTAAGTGGTAATAATTAGGTTCTAATGAGAACACTTTCTTTGGTATATATTTATATCAATGGTGACTTTTCATTGGCAATATTAAACTTGTTCGCAAATAATAGGCCCCTTTAGGGAACCTCCAGACTGGTTTCTGTAGAGATTGGATTGTTGCACTTTTTTAAGTTATCATTTTCCTTGTTTTACCACTGGTCTGGTGTGGGTGGGCTTTCCCTTTTTTCTTGTATCCTTTTTTTTTGTGTCAATAAAAAAATTATTTTGTATTGTGTTTTCCATGATTATTGGTACGCATGGCCATTTACTCGTTTTCATTCTTTCTCCTGTTGCATATTTATGAATTAATCTAATGGTTGAAAATAGTCTTTTCGTTAATAATACAAGAGACTGCTATTTCTACAAGTTTTTTTTCTCTTCTTCATCTTCTTTTTTTTTAAAATTTTTGTCTTTTATATAAATTTTAACTTCTCTGACATGAGCCTTGGGTTGGTCCCAGTTCATGCTAGAGGGAGCTTATGGAACTGGTAAAAAGAGATTATTGACATGGTGCTTCCCATAATATATATGATATTTGCTTGCCGCCTTTATTAATAATTTAATTACTCGCCGTAGCGTTCTCTTCGAAATTTTATGCCAGGTTTTAATAATCTGCTCTAGTCAAGTACTTATCCAAAAAAATAAATGATTTCTGCTCTGCTCATGATATTGGTGAGTCCCAATGCAAGGTGTTGCTGTTGTACGGTTGTACCTCTTTTGTCAATAGTGATGTGTTGTGTAACATGTAGAACAATGTATGCAAATTCTGACATAAATCTTTGTATAAATGGAATGTAATTAAATCCAACAAAGGAACAGTTAAGAGAATGGAGATCATTTCTCTCACAACAAGTTGAATCTCCAGCTGCTATCTAGAAATAAATGGATGGATAAAGTAAAAGCCCATGAAGTTATAAGTTGATTTTCTTAGGAGCGACAGATCGCCATCTTTACAGAAAGCTTCCTATGACTACTTTGAAAGATTATCATCTTAAAGCAGCTAGATTTATAACTACTTCACAGTTCACACCATTTTCCATTGTTTACCCCTTTCTTTAGGGGGCTGGTGCTGTTCACGCCATGGGTTCCTTTGGGGACATTTCTAGTATTTTTGTGTATGGACTTTGAAGAGATTGGAAATTTGACTTTGTTTTCTTTTTATTTCCCTTCATGTAAGAGTGTGTGGACTTATTGTCCCCCTTGTGCGTGTATTCTCTCTTTTCATCCATTAAAATTTCTCCTTTTAAACAAAAGAAAAGGTTGTCTAGCTCTTTTATTTATATTTTGTCCGGAGAGATTCTGAATGGAGGCAGCTTTGTTTTAGTTTATAGATCCACCCCCTTAGGCAGTTAAACCTTCCAACTTGTCCTAGTGGTGGAGATGGAGAATAACACAGTTATAGAGTCCTATCAATCATGCCAAGTTGTGGAATCTTCTTCACTCATTTAAATTGGTTGATAAGATATAGCGAATGCATGATGGTAGAATCAAAAGCATGCTATGCAATCTAGTTGTGCTATCTGTTTCTAAGCATGGGAAGAAATTTGGGGAAACAAGGTGTAGAATATTATATTATAAGATTTTCATTCATTTGATTTTTGTTGACTGTTGATGTTGGTTCTGATGTTTTGCATATTGAGCAACAACTTTTTTTGTTAACTTACTTGCACTTTACTTCACTTGTTGATAGTTTTACAACATTGTAGTAAACCAACCTCTTTCCATTTTTCCCTTTCACGTCTTAAAATTTTGTTCGACAATTAAGATGACTATCTTGTTAACAGGGTATCTGTTTGATGATAACGGTCTTGCAGCTGGCTCAGTTACCTAATATAAAGGTACCACAGTAGTTGATAATGTATATTCTCATTGGTATTTTACATCATGGTCTTATTTTTGTTGTCATTATTCAGGTTGCTACAGTGCTTCTTTGCTGTGCTTTCTTTTACGACATCTTTTGGGTTTTCCTGTCACCTAAAATATTCGGAAACAGTGTTATGATTGCGGTAAGTGTTAGTCTCCTCTGTTATGCTCTTTTGCTTCTTTTCAGAGAGTAAGTTGTTCGCAGACATGATTCTTTAGGATTACTCACATTACATGAATTGCCATCATTTTCAATATTTTTCTTTTACTACTCTACCTTGTAGGGTTATAATTATATTGTGCATTGATGTTTCTGCACAACAGTTTATCATTGCTTTGTTAAGATTATATTTTATAAAAAAATATTCTGAAATTTAGAAAATTAGATGATATGCTGTATGGAAATTAGAACATTATGCCATCATATTCTATTTACGTGAATGTGATTATGTTCCTTATATATTATTAATGTGCTTGTACTGTCTTTAAGTTACTTAATATGGCTGAAGTGAGGACCTAATCTTAAGGACTCAGAGGCTTATAGTTCTTGTGCCTTATGATAGTATTTAGAGCTCATATTATCAAATTAGCTGGTGCTAAATTTCCTTATTGAGGTTGATCGTGCAGAAGTTTATGAGAAGCAAGAATCTTTTGAGGATTTACTAATCAATTCTGTCATCCATGGTATTCATAATCCTTGGTGCTTATATTGGCCATGTCAAGTTACCAACTGTTTTAAGATATTAACCTGTTAAAGAACCCATCAATTTACATCCCTCTTTAACAGTCCTTGTCATTCTCTCCACTTCTAATTGCATGTGGAGTGCACAAAAAGAGGAACCAATTCCAAGTGGGAAGACTTCAGCCCAAGACCTTGCATCCAGAACTCTAATACAAATTTAGTGATTAGGGTTCTGACTTAATATAGAATTTATATGGAGAAGATGAAAAGAGAGAGCATTGAGTTGTCTCAAATCACCACCCATGCCATATTTTTATTTAATGATGTAACTAACACAAGAAGGAAAAAACCTAAAAGGACATTAGTCATTGATCAGATGTTCTATGTGCAATCAGTTAAAACTTTTCTTGTTAGAGTTATCACTTATCAGTAGAGAATAACGTATATGTTTTATTGAGATTTGTTACATATATTATCTTGTTGATTGTCTAGTATAATTCTCCTCATGCATTGTCATCCTTTATTTATAGGTTGCTAAAGGTAATAATAGTGGTGGTGAATCCATTCCGATGCTTTTGAGAGCCCCTCGATGTTTTGACCCCTTTGGTGGTAATAACATGATTGGCTTTGGGGATATTCTCTTCCCTGGTTTACTCGTTGCGTTTTCATTTAGGTACTTGTTTTAATGCTTCAAACCTTCCTATAACTGATAACATATATAAACCAACTATTTGAAATTTCTCTTGGACATAATTTTCTATGTTTGCGACTTTGGCAAATGACAATACCTTTCTATTGCTTTTTTCGGTAAATAGTAGGAAAATTTATTGTCAGAGGACCTAAACTTTTTTGGTTGTATAAGTCTAAGCTTGCATTATTTATGACAGATACGGATTATTTGTCCTTATTTATCCACAAACCATGTGCACATTAAGGAACCATTAAAGTTATATCCATCATTGTAAAAAATTATTCTCCCTTCATTCCACAATAAGAGTCTCATTTACAAATTTTAAGGATATATTTGCGTTCCATGTTTACCCCTAATCCTAAATATAATGAGTGTTTAGTTTAGTATTTATGACATAATAACGAAGTTGTGATGGTAAACTCTACATCATTGCGTCATTTTATACTACTATTACTAAAAATTGGATTCTTATTTTGGAACAAAAGAATTTGTCATATGAGACTCTTATACCGTGTTTGTGAGTTTGGAGGGAGAGGATGAGAAGGGATTCTAATTTTCCCACGTCATGTTTGTGAGTTTTAGAAAGGAAGGGAAGGGATAAGATTTTAATTATATTTTCCCTTTTTTGTGAGTTTAGGGGAAGGGAAGGGAAATGATTTTTATTTTTAAACTACACTATTACTATATTATAATATTACCCTTGCATATAAATGTATGATTTAACTATGTTTAGCTACTGGATTTATTTTGCTTAGTCTTTTTTATGCTTTGCTAACTCTGTGCGCGCGCACACACACATATATATTAACTCTAATTATTATTATTGTTATGAATATATGATCAAACCGTTGTGGTGATACAATGAGCATATAATTAATTATAGCAACAATATTAAAACATACACTATACATACAACATTCAAACACCAATTTATATTTAGCTCAAGTTAATTAGCTATTATATTCCTCAAGTAATTGTACATTTTTTTAATAAGAACTATTTAATTTTATAGTACTTAATCGAAGTTTAATATTAAAAGAAAAAGACATTAAGAAAAATAATTAATGTAGCTAATATGGTAAAAGAATAGTGCAATTACTTAAAATAAATTATGCTCATAGAATAAGCAGGAGCAAGGAGCATAGAGTTCCAGCCAATGGACCAAACATCTGAATGATGGGCTAGCCTAGAATATTTAACAGACGTGTCTTCATATTCCACCAGCCTGATAGATAGATAGAAAGGTTGGGTAGCGTAGGTGGGTTGGCGTGCCCAGGGGGCGCTTCAACAAAAGGGAAAGGAAAGAGAAAATTTGTATTTTCAAAAATTGAGAGTTATAATAATTAGGGACAAGATTGTCATATTATTTATTTTGAAAGGTTAGTTTTGGTAGTGTAAAATATCTAACTTTCCCATTCTTTCATATCCCTCCAAATCCTCCACTTTTGGGAGGAAAGTTTTGAGCCAAAAATGAAATCAACTTTACCTCTAAATCCCTTCCCTTCCTCTCTAAAAAAAACTTACAAACATGGGATTTGGAAGTATTTTAATTATTTTCCCTTCCCTTCCTTTCCCCTAAAAAAAACTTACTAACATGGTGTTATTGTGAAATGGAGGGAGTATTTATTTTTGCCAATACTAATGCAATTTATTGAGAGCTAGCTAAAATGATATTCCAAAATTTACAACGAGTACACTTTGGCACAGCTATGCTGATGTTGTCCAAAGCTTACAATTTTACGACCCAAATGCACAAAATGTAAATAACAATTTCTCTTGGTACTTTCCAGTCTTGCACTTATATTTGATATGTGGGATATCCATTTTGAAACAATATATATTGGAGCAACATTGTACGCTAGGAAGTAGGAAGTAAAACACTTGACAATACTCGGCAAGCCTTGTCAGTTGTCACAACTAGTTGTGGTTGGTTGCTTTCTGCTCTACCATGGCAAAAAATTGTTTAAATTTGGAAACAAGTTATCATGATCTTCATTTGTCTTCTCCAACATCAAAGTTCTTACTTTCCATCGATGACAATAAGATCACTAGATACTTGGACGCTAAATAAGATTTCAGTAGGAGTGGAAACCAGATCTAGATTGAAACTTGAGACTGTTAACCAATACATCATGGAACCATTTCTTAAGGTAACTGAAAAGCATAAAAAATAAAAGGGTTATACTTTATGTTACCCTTTCATATTACATTTGAGAGCCGAGTTGTTATAACTTTGTCAGTATGATTTTGAAACCAAGTATGTGTTAGCGGGAGTATGCGCAATTACTAGTAATGCTCACAGAATTATAAGAATGTCCTTTCTCAAAGTTGAAATCTTTCTTTTTTTTTAATGGACCAAATTTGCACAGGGCTAAAGGTGCCCCTACATAAGCCAGGACCCTTTGGAAATTGCTTTTATGTTTAAAGTGAAATCTTGAGCTTTATTTCTCATGCACATCTGACCATGGCTTATAGTATATAAAAATAAAGTCTTTTGATTTGAATGGACTTGGTGATTCACAATGGGTTGTAAAGACAACTATCTTGATTCTCGTGACTAATTGTTATTTTTTCTTATAAATACTAGAATATTTCAGCTTATTGGGTCCTCGTCAATCTTATTTCTTGTGGATTTGGTTGTGCAGATTTGACAAATCAAAGAAGAGGGGTCTAGGAAATGGATACTTTATCTGGTTGATAATTGGCTATGCATGCGGTTTGTATTCTTGCCGCATGTTTTTTTGGTTGCATATATGTGATGATTATTATTATTATCAACAATGAATTTAATATTCAACTACTTGTGCAAATACCAAGTATTGAGACACGACTATGAGTTGCATCCACTAAATTTACTTATCATCTTCATCCAATGGTCTGTACAGTTCGGAAGATAAATCTCTTCAAGGTCTAACTGATTCTACTTCTTTGACCCCCTTCCCTTTATGTAGTAAATTTTGTATTTAATTTGGGCAAATAAAGGATATGAAAACTTAAAAAAACCTC
Organism: Panax quinquefolius; assembly: GCA_020205615.1. Taxonomy (NCBI): domain Eukaryota; kingdom Viridiplantae; phylum Streptophyta; class Magnoliopsida; order Apiales; family Araliaceae; genus Panax; species Panax quinquefolius. The sequence continues at coordinate 31,359,370 of CM035151.1, forward strand.
TTCTTCAATATTAAAGTCAGTAAGAATTAAGTACGAAGGTATTTCATAACTATGAAATTAGTTATGAAATATGAAGGTGAGACCACTTAACTTTTAAGCACTAATAATTAAGAGAAAAAAGAATTTTTGTCATGAGATTGCTTGCCTATATCATCATCCTAGACCAGATGCTTTTTAGGTAGCCTTAAAATTTCTCATGACAAAAAGATTATTACTTTCATGAAAGTAAATAACAACTACAAGTAAACTAATCAAATTTAATAACCAACACATGTTAGGGATAACATAAGAGAATACAAAGAGGGTAAAGATGTTCGGCAATGAAGACTTATATCAATGCAGATCGACTACCTTTGAGCAGTAGATGATAGGAATACTGTGATAGCAATGGTGTCGGCAGCGATGGCTGATTTGGTCCAGTGGCTATGGCTGACTTCTTCTTCTCCTTTGTTTTTTCCCACCTTTCCCTTTTCTCCTTTGAGTGGTGCTACCGATTATGAAATGACAATAACAATGGCAGCTTGTTAATGGATCTCTGTGAGGCAGATAGTGATTGGCAGTGATTAAAGGGTACTTTAAATCATATTAGCTGCTGATCGTATTAAAGCACACGCCTTTTAAGTCATCCATGAGGCTAAGGCAAACCTTAGAGACTGTCACGAAGGGGTAGCATCGCCCTGCAATTTGCTGCTTTATCGCCTAGACAACGCCTTTGTGATCTTTATTTTGGGGTGAAGGGAAGGGAAGAGGAAGTTGCACGTTTTCTTTCCAATTTTCGAAAGAAAATTTCTAACTTTCCCTTCCCGTCTCCCCAAAATAAAACTCACATACACACTATAACCGACTTGGGGATAAGAAAATTACTGTGGATATATTTTTTTGTGTATGGTCTTTGTCTTGGTGCATTGGACATTATTCTAGTGTCATCAGATTTAATCACATTTAAAAATAATATTGAAACGAAAATGTTTTGAATTTAGATGGCTTCGCCTGAATTTATAATGCTTAAAAAAAATCACATTTTCCATTCAATTCATACTTTTGTAGTTGGTTTTTACTATTATCTTCAGTATCTTACCATACCTGATGCTTTATAATTCTGTCAAAACACATTTCTTGACAGCTCAAGTAGGGTATAATTCATACCAACAACGCATGTGGTAGTATTCATATAAATATTTGTACTTTACCACAGCATGGTTTTGACAATAATGGAGGTTTCCTACTGCAGGTCTCTTCTGTACTTACCTAGGTTTGTATCTAATGGATGGACATGGCCAACCAGCTCTCTTATATCTCGTTCCATGTACATTAGGTATGGACCATATGACTGACCCTATATAGTAAATGGGTCCCACACTTATCTGAGAGGAAACTAGTGGAAATATCAAATTTTACTTGTAGAAATATCAATTCTCTAAATTTTATTTACAAGATGATGATTTTTTGTTAGCTTCTCATTTTCTTTCTGAAACTTGTGGCTCAGGGCCGATTGTTGTATTGGGTTTGGTGAGAGGTGAGCTGAAAGATCTCTGGAGTTACAGCTTGGAGGACACTTCGCCATCTAGGAGACCATCTGGAGAAGCTTGATGCATAAATTTTTCGGCCTTACAAGCGTGAAAGGTTATACCAATACCCAGACTCCATTATCAGTGTAAAAAGAGTGCTTACCCCATTATATCCTCAAAAAGATTAGTAAAGTTAATACAGGGGTTGGAAATGAAATTCACTTTTTGATTCCTTCAAAAAAAAAATCCCCAATAATTTATATTTATTCATATAAGTAATCTTGTATATATGTTTTATGTTCAAAACTTGATGCTGAATTAGCTTGAAATATTGTTGTAACATATTACATATCAAACTCTGTATCAAGCAAAATCCCAACTACATTTACTTTATACTCTTTTGCTACATACACTACCTGGAAGAAAAGCTAAAATTTTATATCGAATGTGGATTGCTATATAAGCGATTACATATAATAGTAATATGCGAGTCCTTTCTTTACCTCGTGTCGATATTAATTTGTCATCATGTATTTATCTTTCTCAAATACTTTACTAGATAAATAAATTTTGATTTCCCTACTTTTTAATCCTTGGGACATCCCAATATGAAGTTGTTAGTATGAAGTTTATTTTGGGGTAAGTTGGTCAATTGACCAATAGAATATTAACACGCAGACGAGGTTGTATGTGTGTCAGTATTCTATTGATCAATTGACCAACTTACTAAAAAAATAACTTCATGCTAACCAGATCCCACCGTAATGATGCAAAATGCCACTAAACACACAAATATCATATAAACTTGTAGTTTCACATGCTTAAAGCCAATACAATCGACATCAACAGAACAAGTATTACAACATAATATAAGACATGGTAATAAAAACAACATAGAATAAAAACATCAGCATTAGGACACTCTAGCACTTGGGTGCATTAGGGATGCTGCACTTGGCTGGGAGCTGTGTAGCAAGGTTTGGGTCTATTCCAAGAGAAGTCAACATGGTGGATTGTTTGTAGGAGCATAGGCAATTCAAATCGGCATGCGAGATTGCCGAGCAGCACGCGGTCGACGGCGGAGTCGGGTTCGGATGAGTCACCGCTGGCCGGCATTCCATCAAACTCGCCATCGACACGTTGCATATCGATTGCGCGTTCGAAATCTCAACCAGCATCCCACTGCTGGCAATGGCAACCAACAGCATGGCCAAAACTCCAGCCTTATAATATGAAGTTCCCATATTCATTTATCTCTTTGTTTTCTTTCTTTTGGGTTGGAATTCTAGAAATGTGGGCTTCTTGGTTATATAGGAAAATAAATTGTATATTTATATATTAGAATTTAACAGCCCGTGAAGGGAATTGGCGTTTTTATGTGAAATAGACAAATAGTACCCTATGACTATTATGGTGTCACGGGCTTTATATTTTGTGGTGTAGAAACTCTTTGGCATCCATGTCCAAGAGACCTTAATCAAGTTGATGGGTCTCACAATAACTTATGTACGTTTAATTATTATTTTAATAAACGATAAGAACTTATTTCATCGTATTGACAGTTATAAAAAGAGTCTTCTCCAAAAAATTGTATAGTATTGACCATGTTTCACTGTATTTTGTCAAAATTTCAGTTGGAATAAATATTATACAATTTTTGGAAGGCAAAAGAAAAAAAAAATTGGACCGGTCGCCACTGGCCGGTCAGCCTAGAATTATTGTTATAAAAAACACTAATTATTGTAAATTTCTCACCGATAATGCAAGTTTATTGTAATTCAGAAGAGAAAAAAAAGTTTTGATCTTTTCGACAAATTACTTGTATCCAAGTTTTAATAATTTTTGGTCTTCTATTCCAATCAAGAATTTCGTACCCCGGAGGAAAACGCCCTTTCTCTTCCCTTTTTTTTTTGTTATACATCTCCGTCACACTAACGTTGGAGTCGAAACTTAAAGATCTTCCTCGAGTAGCGTGTAAGACGTAGAGTTATTACCAACCATCGTTTATGAATGAGAATCGAACCTAAATTTTGAGCGAGATAAACGATCCGTGGTACCAACCGATGGAGAGGAGGGTTTCAAAGTCTTGATACCGTGGTTCGTAATCACCTGCACTATTCCTTTCATTAAGAAATTCAATTTACTCGTAATTTCTCTCCATAGTGTGACTCGAGAAAAGAAAAAGAAGAAACATATAAGCTGAAAAAAAGGCTTCTATAAACACAATAGAATTCAATCAGATGCAATCCTATCCACTACCAATAACTTATGCTCCGTCACAAACCTTGACGTGTATTCAAAGTCTAAAAATTCAGATTTTAGTTTGAAATATGAAAATTTTCATATTTAATTAAAAAAAAAGTGGATTAGATTTTTATTGTTTGATGGCATAGTGGTACTGTCCAATAACACTACCTAACAGAAAAAGAAAAAAAAAAAAAAAAAAAACTAAACCCAGAGTACCAATTTCCATATTAAAAAAAAAAAACTACTGGTGGAGGGTAGAGATTTGACTTTAATATTATTCCCCTACTTGTATTGGATGTTTTGAATAAATAAAATTTTCAATATTTTTGGTGGTGGTTCAAAAAAATTAAAAAAAAATTAAAAATTCAGGGAGCTACTTTAACATCTTATTTTATTTGGTCAGTAAAGTTTGAATATCTTGTTGATTTTAAAAATGATATAGGGGCTTTAAAAACAAAAATGAAGAAAAATACCTAATACTTTTTTGAGATGGTAAGAGCATAAGATTAACTTCTTACACATCAGAAGAGCAATTTCATCTTCTTACCAGGAGTTGAGGATATAATGACGAGTGTAACAATTCGAAACCGCTGCAGGTTCAAAGTGTTACACGCCGCAAGTCCAAAGATCCGTAAGACAATAATATTAATAACGTACCATCCAAATAAAACAACTCAACAATAATCTTAAATTAAACTCAATAATAAACATTTTTCAATCCAATTGAAATGAAATACCACTAAATATCAAAATCGTAAAATAGAGACGCAACTCTTCGAAACTAAAATTTTTATTACAAATTCAACGACAAAAGCGGTAAACATTTTAAATTAACACCATTCATCCCAAGCATATCAAGCAAGTGCTCAACTATCAACGATGGGGTCTGTAAAAATTGTAACGGGTGAGCGGTGAAGCACAACAAATAACAATTCTTTCTATCTAGCCGAATCAAGTACAATTTGCAAAAATACTTTTTCGAAATATCTTTTTGTTCAATACAATAGTATATAGGCTTTCATAACTAAAACCATTCAAAAATGATTTCAATATATACAATATATCTTTTAATCAACAGCCTTAGCAACTAAGGTTACAGTAGCCTTGTAACACAACTTAAAAGTTCGATAATGTCAATGATCACGCACCCTACTAAGGTATCTAATCTGCACGCTCCCCAAAGGGCATCTAAAAAGTGTGCGCCTTAGTAGATCCTAAATTAGCTTCAGAACTAAACATAATCAATAACGAGTTCTATACATAGTCAGACTGAAAATTTCAAAATATTTTTTCTCAATATTATCGATATTCAAAAAGATACTTTTTCACAATTCAAAAATAAGTACTTGATTCGAATTTTGAAATAAAAGAACATAACATTTTAATTTAAATGGAAGCCTTAAATAAAACATAACAAATTTTGAAATCATACATTTAGGTTTCCGAGTAATTACTAACATATACATAAAGTAAATGGTAATTTAAAAACACTAAATAGTTCGGAAAACCACTTATCTTAATATTGCAAAACACGAAATTAAAAGCGAACAAGTCCTTTGAGTTTCCCTTCTTTTTTTCTCTCGCAATACTCCAAAGCCAAATAATTTTACGTTTTATTTCTCTCTCGTCTCTCTTATTATATAATGATTTAAATACATGAACTTCTTTTATATGGTAGATGACTGAGGAAATGAGTCATTTTTAAAATTAAAAGATTGTTACAATCTGACTGATTTATCCTAATAGATTTAAGATATATACTAATAATTATTAGTTTATATTCTATTATCTAATTATAAACCTGTTATTATTATTATATTATTATTTAACTGGGTATTACAATGAGCAATCTCTATAAGATTAACAGTGCTGCAATTACCTCTTGAAACTTGGCATACATATTAGGTTTATACTTTTCCTTTTTATATATCACGTTTTAGTTTTAGATGATTTTATTTTTTTAAAAATATTTAATGTTTTATATGATTTAAAAGAATTATTCATAATTTTCTAAAATTAATTTTTATAAGAAAATATTACAGATAAAAGAGGAAGAATATGAGATAAATATATGGTAAATGTTATTATAGATAATTAATATTATATTTAATGTTATATAATTATTTTTTTAATTCTTGTGAACAACTCTAATACGTCATATACTATGGAATGGAGGAGTAGTAAATATGCATGGCAAGGAATTTATTTATCTTTTATTTGATTATTTATTTAATAAATTTTGTTATCATATATGATATAAAATTAATTAACAATTTATAATAATACGATATTATATTATTATGCACTTTAAAATTTTAAGAATTATTATATATACTTTGTCACAAATTTTCATCAATATCGTATAGTACTTTCCCGATCTAAAATATAAAATTATTATTGAATTTTTAAAATTAATTTGAGACATTTTAAATGGGTTAAATATTTTTTTCATCATTGAACTGACAGTCAATTTACATTTACATCGTTGAACTCATTATTTTTACTGTCAGCTCATTAAACTTATTTTATTTCAATATTCGAAAAAAATTAAATGTCTCTTAAATTTTTAATACTCGAAGCTGACGTGTCATTCAATTTTTAATTATTGGTTCTCATGTTTGTCCAAATAATTGTCTGATTATAAAATTGAAATATATTGGGTCTCATCTGTCGCAACCTATTTCCAGTCATTTGTCGCAACCGGTTTCCAGTGACACTATTCCAGCAACCAACTCCCGAGTCGTGATCATAATAATAATCTGGCGCTAGGAAAAATGACCAAAACGCCCTCACTCAATACTTTAGGCTGGTTAATTACCTAACTACCCTCAGGTAATTACCTAATTACCCGATTGGCCCAATTTTTAATATTAAAATTAACCATTTTTAGTTATATTGTAACTCAATTTTACTATATTTTAGTTCATAAAAATGAGATTTTCTAAAATTTTATTAATTATTAATAATATATATTTTTATATATTAATGACGTCGCTGAGTTAATAACAGTTCGACAACTAATTGAATTAGTAACCTATCTTTTCAGTAAATTTTTTTTATTCGACGATCGATCCAAATTTGAAAACTTTGGTGAGTAGTGAGAGCTTTGCAATTTGTTTTGGCCTTTGGGGTGTCAGCACGTGATCTTCTTTTTCTTGGCTATCTAGTCTCTAACTACTAGTAGTGATCGTAGTTGTACGTAAATATCTTTACCAACCTTTGCATTTATATATTCTTTTCTCTTTACCTTTCGTTGCATCTAATATCTATATCTTCTGTATAAACATAACTCATTTTAAAATTTTTATTTGACAAAATACAAGAACGGTTCAGATTCTTCCATGTTAATCTAATGACTCACATTTTATTTCACATAAAAAAAAATAGTCAATTGACTAATAGAGTGTTGACACGCATGCGAAGTTCTATGTGTGTCAGCATTCTATTGGTCAATTAACCAACTTACCAAAAAAATAAACTTCATACGGATCCCTGCTAGACGTTCTCCCCACATTCCTCACCACACCATCCAAACCAAACACTGCTTTTACAATCGCACCCACTCCTCATTCCCACATTCTTCTCTCTCAAAAAATCTATGCTATTCTCCAATCGCACCCACTCCTCATTCCCACATTCTTCTATCTCAAAAACTATATGCTCAATTCTCCAATCCCTCTTATTCACTCCCATCATCTAATCTCTTAACCTCAACATACCCGTTTGGTCGAATTACTTCTCTTTCTCTTTCTAACAACAAGCCATTCCACTGAAATCTCGCTTCACACGGCGTTAATGGCTAAGATAGAGGAATTGTGTAGAATAATAGGGAACCAATCACGGCAGTCATTTTGCTTGGTTGGCTTGGATCGAAATACAAACATTTGATCAGGTAGGCGGAATTATATAATTCGAGAGGGATTCCTGCTATTACGTTTGTTGCTCCGGTGAAATACTTACTTTCTCTCGAGTTCGGAAGGAGATTCCAGCGGCGGATCTCTGCCTTGGCATTCGAGCTTGCTTCCTTGTTGTCAGAGAGAGAAAAAGATGGGCGGGAACGCTTCTCTCTCTTCCACACTTTCAATAATACGGGCTGGTTTGCATAGGTTTGATTGAGTGTCAAGAGTCTTAAAAGTTGCTTTCTCATGATTGTGTGTCACTAGTACATAATTTTAATTGTTAGATTAATAAAACATCACTCTTCCATAAAAATAATCTCACTTTGTAATTTTTTTTATTTATATATATATATATATATAAATTTCACATTTTAATAATAGTAGTATAAAATGATACAATAGTTGAAATCATCGCGTTTACGGGTTAAATGTTTTATCATCCATTTATCTTATGCGAAATTTCATGTAGGATGGATAAGCTGAATTTTTTTTTTTACAACTCATGTGACTTAACTTTTTCTAACAAAAAGTTAAAAAAACCGTTAGAAACTTTGACATTCAACAGAACGGTACACATCAGCTGCTGAGTTGTAATGCTGACGTGGCGCCTTTGTGTGACGTGGCAATGATTATGTGGATTTGTAGGCAAATTTTTATGAAAAAAAGGAAAAAATATTTAAAGTATAATATAAATTATAAAATTATAAAATTTAAAATATTTTAAAATTAAAATCTTTTCAAATTCGGACATTAAATTTATAATTGAGTCAAAAATAAGAAAATAAATAAAAAAAATATTTAATTAATTTTGTAATTAATATCAAATAAAATTTTATTTATAATTAAGCTATTTATAAAATATAAAACTAAAAGTTTGCTAATATATTTAATTTTTTAATAAAATAATAATTATTTTTTTATAAAAAAAATCTGCGTTTTTAATTATTTTTATTAAAAAACTGCATTTTTTGTTTAATAATAAAAAAAGTTTTATTAAAAAATGCGTTTTTGTTATTTTTATTAAAAAACTGCGTTTTACATTTTTTAATAAAAACTGCACTTTTTTATTTTTATTTAAAAAACTGCATTTAAAATTTTTTATTAAAAAACTGCGTTTTTTATTTTATTTTTTTAAAAAAACTGCGTTTTATATATTTTTTTAATAAAAAGCTGCGTTTTTTTTAATAAAAGTAAAAAATTTATTTTAAAAAGTTGCGCTTTTATTTATTTATTTTAAAAATAATGCGCTTTTTTTTATTTTTATTTAAAAAACTGCGTTTTTATATATTTTTAATAAAAAAATGCAGTAAATTTTTTTGATTAAATTGCGTAAAAACTACTGGCTATGTCACCAGTAAAACTGCGTTTGTTTGTTTTTAATAAAATAATTATTTCTTAAATTTGATTAAATTAAATTATAAAATTTAAATTTTCTATAATTTTAAAATATAAAGTATTTGATAAAATTAAAATTACAATAAAAATTATTTGATAAAATATAAAATTATTTGATAAAATTATTTGCATTGGAAAGTACAAATTTATTTATCCTAGTTAGAAAAGAAAAAAATTTATCTCCAAATTGACTCAATTATAAATTTAATGTCCGAATTTGAAATGATTTTAATTTTAAAATATTTTTAATTTTATAATTTTTATTATACTTTAAAATATTTTTTTCCATTTTTTCATTAAAATTTCCCTACAAATCCACATAATCACCTCAGACGTCACACAAAATGCTTAACATCGTCAAGATCAGAACTGACAACTCAAGAAATTGATGTGTACATGCTCATTGAAAGTCAAAGTTTCTAACGGTTTTTTTAACTTTTTGTTAGAAAAAGTGAAAGACAAGTGAAATGATCAAAAAAAAAAAGTTCAGTTATCCATTTATAAATCGACTTATAATACAATGACCGAAGAAATATTTAACTCCTCAACCCCAACCTCAACCTCAAAAGAAAAAAAGAAAGGAAATTCGGAAGTTTTGTTTTTTGGCACAAGTAATATGAACAAGACTAAAAAGTAGAATTACTAATAAAATGATACAATGTCACCAACACGCTACAACAAAGTTGGTATCAATAACATCACGTCTTTACATACCAAACAGCAAAGTTGGTATCATCATGCCTACTCCACCACCCCAACCCCACCCCAACCCCAACCCCAACCCCAACCCCAGCCCCACTTCTCAACCCTCAACCCTCAACCCTCAAAAAAAAAGAAAGAAAGAAAGAAAGGAAATTGAGAAGTTTTCTTTTTTGACACAAGTAATAAGAACAAGACTAGAAGTAGATTTACTTTGGAGTTCTGTTAGAATTTGAGCATAATTTGAAGTGAGTTTTATTAATTATTTGAAATGAATTCATATATTAATGTGTTTTATTCTGTGAGTAGATTAAAATTAAGTATTTACAAGCTCAAATTTATGGGATAATGAATGAAAAATTAACTCTCAAAAATCATCCTTGAAAATGATAATAAATATTTGTGGGAAGTTAAGTCCCACATCGGTTAAAAACTAAAATTTGAATGAAAACATTTATATACAATAAAGTTGATCTTGGGTTTTGGCCTCAAGGGGCACCCTACTTTTGTGGAAGGCACATGACTTAGGGGTTGTTTGTTTATGACTGAATGGCTAAGTCGGTCGGTCAGTCATTCAGTGCGAATGGATTGAATGAGGGCTGAATAATTTTATTTTTTTTACAATATTAACTATTATATTAAGTAATATTAAATAAATTTACACCAATGTTGACTTTTTTTTAGAGGAGTAAAATAATAAAAATCTGTTATTCAGATGATTCAGACTTGTCAATTATCAAATAACTTTTTTCATTCAGATTCAAATTCAACTCATTCAAATTCAGATTCATTTAGTTTTTATTAAACATCCCCTTAGCTAAAACTTGGTTTGAATTCACACGTGCGCCACCGACTGGGCGGGTTTGTGGTATATATATTTTTTGGATAAATTTTTTTTAAATTTTGTTTTAGTTCTATTTTCAAAACTGCGTCGTTTTGAAAAGTGTCATCTACCCAAACAGATTCGTCAATACTGTGTCATTTTGGGAAGCTCTATATGCCCTTATAGACGCCCCAAAACTACGTCGTTTTTGCCTGAACGAACGCGCCCTTTCTGTCAAGCTTAAAACTACATCGTTTTTGGCACGAACGGATGCGCCCTTTCTGACAAAGCTAGAAATTACGACGTTTTTGGCTAAACATATCGTTTCAAAGGGTTGTGTCCCATCTGATGGGCCTTCCTTTAAATAGCCTAGAGGGGTCATCCTTTTGATTCATTCAATTCAGTATAGTATCAAGCAGTTTAGTATTCTAGTCTTCATTATTCATAGTTCATTTTGAGAGAGAAGTTTAGAACATTTGTTTAGTTTGTTGTGTGTGTTATTTGTAGTGGTGCTATAACACGTTGTCATTGTATCAAGCGAAACAAGTGCTATTAACTCTGAGCACCGTAAAGAGTGCATAATTGTCTTAAGGACATAGTACCCAAGTACTAGCCTTGACATATTGATTTTCTGCATTTCAACTTTAGTGTACAACATATAAGTCTTATATATATATATATATACACACAACACGGATCAGGTCTGGACTCCCGGACCTGATCAAAAACGGACCCCAAATTTTTATTTTTATTTTTACTTTTTTTTTTTAAAATAACAAATTTTTTTTTTAATATTTTATGGAACTGAAATTTTTCCATAATACAATGTTTTGGGCGTGTTTTGAATACCTATACCAAAAAATGGTGGTACAGTCTGCACAGACTGTACATACATGTTTTGTTATACATACCCAAATCACACCCAAAACACTGTATTATGAAAAAATTTCAATTCCATAAAATATTAAATATTATTTTTAATTGTATTAAAAAAAAAAAGCAAGAAAAAAAAATTTTTGGGGTTCGCATTTTAGTCCTGTCCGGGAGTCCAGACTGGATCGGAACTCTCTCTCTCTCTATATATATATATATATGTAGAGAGAGAGAGAGAGAGAGAGCCCTTGTCAATTCAATTTTCCTAACAAGTTCATCATCGTTTCACACGTAAAATAAATTTGCAAGTTTTCTTTTAAATTATTAATATTAATTTTTTAAAAGTCAATTTCAAATATTTTTAAACTTCAAATTACTGACATTAATTCATTAAGTTTATATCAATAGAATTATAAATATCATAAATACCTAAAAAGTACTATTAGTTATAAGACTTATTATTTTCAAAACATAAATAAATCGTGTCAATTTTAAATTTAAAAACATGTCAAATTGATTTTTAAAAAATAAACATTGACCAAATAATTTGGAATGAAGTGAGTATATAGTATGAAGGAGTATGCTAAGAGCTAGAATCTCATTGATATTAAGCACCAATAAAAAAAGGGTCTTTTTTGAACAAAAGGTTTTATTTAGAGCATGTTTGGAAGTAACTTATAAGTTGGTCAAATCATTTTATAAGTCATTTGTCACTATTTTTCTGTTCGGCAACGACTTATTTTAGTACTTATAAGTTTATTTTTAAGTTAAAAAAACAAGTATTTGTAACTTATTTTAAAATGACTTATAAATCATTTTAAAATAAGTTAGTTTGACCAAATGTAATGTCTATTTTGCCCCACTTCTATTTTGTCCTTTTTATTAATGTCCTCTTTAATAATTTTTACATTTGATTTTAACTTGTAAGTCATTATGAGTCGAACACCTTCTAACTTATTTTAACTTAATTTCTGATTTATAAGTCAAATTGATGTCGAACACTTTTACTTACATGTCGCAATTTAAAACAACTTACAAGTCAACTTATATTTGAACTTTAAATTGTTTTAAAATAAGTCGATGTCGAACGGGCTCTTTTGGTCAATTTACATTTTATGCATGAAAAACACACAATAAAATAAAATAAAGGGTTTCCACAACAAATATCTTCAATGCACATTAAGTTGGAGATTCTTCTTTTGGCAAAATCATAATTTTTTTTCTAGTTGCTGATAACTTCTCTGCCTCCCGTGGCTATAAACTCCAAATTCCAAATCATCAAATTGAAATATCGATTATAAATCTATAAAAGATGAATCTGATATTTGAACCAAAAGTTGCAAGAAACTTATCTCCTAGAGAAAGATAAAATGCTAGCAACGAAATCATCCATTGCTTGTAGAGAAGACCCTTTGACACCATTCTCTTCTCTTGCAGCTGCCCTTATCAATTCCCCAATCTCACAAGCCTTTTTCCTCATTTCCTCCCCTATCCCATTTTTACCCATTACAATTTCAATAACCCTCTTCACATCTTCCTTCACAATGCTACTTTCCAATCCCCTTGTAAGCTCTATGCCCACCCCCATCTCCTCCTCCATCATTTTCGAGTTATAAACTTGCTCTGCGGCTAATGGCCACCCAATAATTGGCACCCCTTGGCTCAAACTCTCCAATGTAGAATTCCATCCACAATGGCTAAGAAATGCCCCGGTTGATTTGTGAGACAAAATCTCCAACTGGGGTGCCCATTTGTGCACTAATAGTCCGAGTTTTCTATGGATCATTTGCTCTTCAAACCCCGGTGGCAGCCATTCATCTCTAAAATTTTCCTTTAAATTGAAGCCAATTGGAGGCCTAATTGCCCAAATGAATGGCTGCCCACTCTCTTCCAACCCCTTTGCCAATTCCATCATTTGGGTAGGTCTAATTGTGTTCTGGGAACCAAATGAAATGTATAGCACTGAACTTTTGGGAAACAAATCAAGCCATTTCAGACATTCTTCGGGTGATAACCCGGGTTCTTTCCCAGCCCTTTTACCAAAAGTACCCGGATTTGAAGAACTTTCAAGCATTCTCTGTGGGAGAAGAGGGCCAATACACCAAATGGGAAGTTTGGTATAGTTTTTCAGTACTTCTAAACCCAATGGTTCAATTTCTTGAACTGTATTACATAACCACCCAAAAGACCCCAAAGAAAATGTTGTTTGTGGATGAAAAAACTTGGACCATTCATCATTCCCATCAGCAACTCTAACAAATTGATGAAGATGAGAACGTGTAAGTCGACATCTTTCAGGAAACCACGGCAAACAAAACTCATCGCTATCGTTTTCCAAGAACCGATGAGGGAGTTTTTGCCATACAGAAACATAAGCTGCACTTCCATAAGCACCACAAGTACTAAAACTAACATTTACAATGTCTAAACTTTTGGCAACTTCATTAGCCCACCCCATAAAAACATCAGAAATGATGCAAATGGGGGATTTCCCATCACGAATTGTTACATCAGATATGAATCGGCGAAAAGGGGATTCAAGTGAAGATGAGGCATGGAAGAGGGTTATGACTTGGCTGAGAGGAAGGGATTCTGTGGTTTCTGTGTTTGAGGGCAAGTTGTGGTGAGAGCTGTTGAATGGTAGTGGGACTAAGTGGATTTTGGGTTTTGGGTGTTTGTGGATTTGAGGGAGAGAATATTGAGAGGGGTGCTTACAAGGGTGATGGTGAATCCTGTTCTTTCTTGGATTTGTTTGGCTAGTGCCAAGAATGGGATTAGATGGCTGTGTGCAAAGAATGGGAGCATAATTATGTGTTCTTGAGGACTATCCATTTTCTGATTTTGCTCCATCTCTGTGTGTATGCTTGATATAGGAGAAAGGTGTCTTGGTTAGATGTGTTGCTAATGTGTAATGTAATGTGTAATGTGTAATGTGTAATGTGTAATTATAAAAGATAGGATATAATACTAATTAGACCCCCTTCTTTATTCTTATATGCCGTTATTTACATGCATCACCACTACTTTTTTAAAGGCAAGTGATATTTTTACAATAATTTTTGATATTTTCACACGCAAAGTGCACTGTAGATGTAAAAATCGTCGTTATAGGATCTATAGTGACACTTTTCGTGTGAAAATACCAAAAACTATTGTGAAAATATAATTTCCCTTTTTTAAAATGTTCCATGCGATAAATGATGATTGTCAATTTTAGATTCGCGTGGAAGGCTTTCGCTCATCAATCAAATGTTTTCATTTACTTCGTAACATCAGCTTTTTGGCATGAGTCCCTTCTATTACACTTTCTCTCTAATTCTATTTAATACATCAGTTTTTTATAGTTTTGTACAATATAATTGAAATCAAAGTTGTCGAAGTAATTCATAAAATTGAGTAGTATAATTGTTTAAAAAATAAAAGTAATCCGACATTTTTTTTCATCAAAATTTTAATGGTTGAAAATTCAATTAAACTTTTAACGGTAAAAATATTTTTAATAATTCTAATTTTTGGTAGGATTGATTTTAATATCATCAACTATCTATTAACATTTTTTTTTATCATTATTAATAAAATTATTAAATCAAATAATTGGTATATTAGAGGAAATGTGTAATGGAGGGGAGCCAAATCGAGCTTTTCGACAGTACTCATTCCGTTTCAAAGTTATATATATATATAGAAGATCTTAGAATCTTTTTATTCAACTCACCCGAAGTTGACCCCTCTTAGCGAATGATGACGTGACAGTTGATTATACAACCATAAATCTATACTTTAAGCGACGGACAACACATAACGTCACTAAAAATATGAGCGACGTTTGTATGACCGAAGCCGTCACGCCGGGTCATCCGCCAGCTAAAAAAATTTCGAGGTGAGTTGAATAAAAAGGTGAAATTTTAAGATCCGGACCGTACATATATATATATATATAATGCGTTAAAAATTAGTATTTATATTTATAATTTTAACCTATAAAATGATACGAATTTATTATGTCAGAACTACTACATTTCTAATTTTTAGTAGAAATATTTTATAATTCTCAGTAGAAATATTTTAGAATAATAAATTTTTCTTTGAAAAAAACATCGATAATAAATATTGCGAATTTTCAGTCAATAAGTATTAATGATAATTTATTTGAAGAAATATGTAATAAATAAGAGCTCTTATAATTCTAATCAATCTTGATAAGTTTTACTATTATAATTCAATGTAAATTTATCACAATATATAATAAAGACTAACAAAGACACCTTCACTTTTGCTATTGCTATTGCTCTTACCGAGCTTTCTGCTAATGTTTTGTGTTGTGATCGTGTCCGTAAGCTTGTGAGGACCGCCTTTTATAGGCAAGGACTTCCGACAATTAACCGCAACGGTGAAACAAAAAATATTAATGTGGCCGAAAGTGGCCATATTTGCCTAATAGAAATGTACATCTAATCATGTTCATTGCACCCATTTCAACCTTGAGCAACGTGATAATGTTTGTGGAATATTTGTGGGTCCCCTTAATAAATGCAAGGCAACAATCTCATATTCCAATAATGCCCCCTCTCTATTGTAAGAAATTTAAAATAAGAGAGTATACAAATTTTATTAGTAGTACTTCTGAAGCCTTCCAGTATGCCAAGTATTTTTATTATCAGACCCATCCGTAGCTCGAAGCCGATAGGTTCCTGGCTTCGGCAGACCGATGACTTTATATAGTCCTTCCCCGTTAGAAATAAATTTTTCCATGTTCTGAGGGGTACAATGTGACGCCCCCAAAATTAGGTATACATAACCCATTCTGAGTCGCCAGATACATAGTACAAAATTCAGATACAACTTCATTTATATTAACTGTTGAAATGTCAGATAGAATACGACCTACGATTAATCGTGAGTTTTAATACAAATGTATGTAACTCTCGTGGTGCCTCGACCACAACCTTAAAATGGTACTTTACATAAAAGTATAGTCAAAAAGCTGCTTTTAGAAATTAAAATCTTTGAGAAGTGCTCAAGAAAATCTTCGTATATGGGAGGAGGCCATGCGTCAGGTTATAATAGATATCATATGGCCACGTAATTATCCTTGGTCAATTCTAATAGACCCTAAAGAAAAACGAGAAGATTACTATCATCTTCTTTCCAATAAGTGAGTCTTCTTCGACATATAACTATCTCCACTGCTCCAAGTGAATATTATAATTCAAATAAACTCCAAGATCATATAGGTAGTGCTCAAGATATACTCAAGAAGTGGATGCGCACAACCCCGCTCTTATGATAACACGAGGTTGTATGTCATTAGACATCTTGTGTGATAGTGGCAAAACACCCTTCCAAAGTTGGGTTCGCCTCACCCTATTTGATTCACCAAATATAACTACTAAATGATGTATAGAATACAACACACTTTTCTATACTGTTTAGGGAGAACCTCCATGACTAGAGACCATCGTTCTATTCCCCTATTATCCCCGCTCGAATTCTAAGAACACTCTTACTAAGAACACTCTTATTACCCGAAAGGAATTGTGAAGGTAAAGGGTGAGCACAATTAGCCCAAAGAATAATATCATGACTAAAGATAATTAAATTATCAATAGCTTTTATCAATAATAAATCGTAGATTTGGAACATATGGTAGATGATAAAATTTTTAAACCATAGTCATAGTGAACGAAGCAATCCATTAGAAGAGTCAAATAAACCATCGTGTCTATTATCTCTCCATGTTAAAAGTCCACCAATAATATTTTATCCTCAGAACACCAATCAACAATTCATGTCCACAATCATATGAATAACTCATAATCGTAATGTGATTCGAATTCCTTTCGCACTGTGTGACGTAAGATAATTTTCATCACATATCTTCACCAAACATCAAAAATCATGGTTATACCAAATCACAATTCATGCTCGTAATTATTAAATCATCTTTGCACTACTACCAAAGATATTCATTATTATCACATCCATGAATTAATATTTCATTCTTTGAGACTCAAATTTCAATAAATAATCCATGTCATCGAATCATCCCCGCACTCTGGTGCCAAGGATATTCTTTAAGAGTATCACGACTACTAATTATCCATGCACCACGGCCAAAGATAATCGTGTTTTCATCAACTGGCCTCGATCATGCCATAAAAAAATTCATCTTTGCACCCTCGGGTCAAGAGAATCCATAGCCATAATCATACCAAAAATTGTCCATCAATGCACTACGGGCCAATGAGGACTTTTTCATTAAGATCACAACCACAAATTATCCATGCACTACGCGCCAAAGATAATCGTGTTTTTATCAACTATTCCCGATCATGCTATAAAACAATTAATCTTGCACCCTTGGGTCAAGAGAATCCATAGCTATAATCATACCAAAATTGTCCAAAGAATGCACTACGCCAATAAGGACTTTTTCCACATCATTTGCAATATTACTACCATGATTATACCGAATAATCCCTAGTCATAATCATACCAAGTCCATCTATGCACTATGTGCCATGTAGATGACTTTCAACATAATATAAATATGAGGATGATGACAATATTATAAGTATTAATCAAACTAAATCAATGATAAATATTAAAGTCTTTAAATTTATCCGCACATTATCAATCACTTAATAAAATCATAATCTAATACTATTAATACTATAACAATATTTAATCACTTCTTAAACTTATAAATAATTACATTTAATTGTTTACACTTTTCCAAATAATGTATTTAATCATTCAAAAAATGTCATACTCATAAGATTTCATCACCAATAATCAAATTACTCATCAAAAATCTGCATATACCTTATATAGGATTTCCAAGCCATAAAATCCTATTTATCAATTCTTCAACTTCACATAACATATTTAACTCATATGTTCGTAGCTAAACTATTTTTATGAAAAATACCAAATCAGTCCCAAAAATTATTCTTTTCTGGGATTTAGCATAATATAGTCCCATATTGAACATATATTTTTCTTGACATTTTTTAAAATTCATTTACTATTTTTCAAAAATCAATTTCTAATTAATTTCCTTAAGAAATTAGCTACCTCACGGTTAACTCCAGAAATTCCCAAACCTTGGCAGGATCTTACACATGTTAGCGTGAGCTTCCAGTTTAAATTTCATGGTCATCGGAGTTATAGAACTCCGATTATAGCGTTTTTTCGTTGGAAAAACCTAAATATTGAAATGGTCATAACTTGCTCATTTTAAGTCGGAATGAGCTCTTTTTTGGACAGGAGGTACTTTATACCATATACTTTCATGTCCCAAAAGGCTAAAGTTTTTCTCACAAATTAAGTGTAAAAAAACAAATTTCTTTTAAAATCGTATAATGAAATTTTTTCATATTTTGCAATTTTTCGTACTTTGCTCAAATCAGTCCACACAAAAATCTACAACACCTTTTCTAGTGATTCCACTTGGATAAGTTACAAAACTCATAGACGTAACTCTAGAACTTGACCACACTCAAAAATTCGAAATATAATAGGAGATATAGTCAATTGAATTTCATGTTCTATTTTCACCAAAATCTGATTTTTCAACCCTTTGTGATTTCTAAGAAACTTTCATGTTTTCACATAATAACCAACATAACTCATCATAACACTTACTAATACCACATATACCCATGATTTTTATTAGTCCAATGCTTTTATTATGACTTTCATCATAATCCACGTAAACAGATCATTTCCACAATTTAACAAGGAATGAAATACAAAGGACCGTTCACCATGCATGTGGTAATCCACATGTATAAAAGTTATTCCAATGTAATAATAAAGAATGGAATAATGAAGGATTCACTTGTGCATGCGATAGAAACCGCATGCATGTGTTATTCCCAATAGAATAATAAATACGAAACCAGTCCCACAGAAAACGCATGCATGTGATATTCCAAACAGAATAAGTAAAGATTTTAACCAGTCCCACAGAAATGCATGCATGTGATATTCCGGTGAGAATAAAAAAAGACGGAACCAAGTCCCACAGAAAAACGCATAGACGGTGATATTCCAAATGTAATAATAAAGAATGGAATAACAGAAGTTCTCTTCATAAATACAAAAGAAATAATACCCCTTACCTTAGAAGAAACTGGATATAGAAGTAGTGAAGTAGCAGAATACTTTTCTTCTTTCTCTCTATAATTTCTCTCTATAATAATTTCTCTATAGCTTTAGTGAATTGGTGAGAAATGAAGGAAGAATGAGCTTCTATTTATAGGAAAATATAGTTTCGATAATTGCACGTTTTGGGGCTCGAAAAATTACAGTACAATACCTTCCTCTTTTTCTATATTTTTAATTTAGTCCTGCAAGTATTATCAAACTTGCACCACCTCCCCTAATAGTAAATAATGTGAATCAATAGTTCAATCATGTGAATCAATAGTATAATCATGTGAAAAATATGAATTACAGTATAGTACCTCCATCTATACCTCCATTTTTAACTTAGTCATGCAAGTATTATCAATCTTGCACCAACTCCCCTAATAGTACAAGAATGTGATTCAATATTACACACATGTGAACAAATAGTTATATAAGCATGTGAATTAGTAGCAATTAATTACTCATTTATCCGATAAATTATTCGATTTATCAATATAACCCCCAGACATCAATTATCATCGGAATAGATGTCGATTTCCACTAACACTAATAATCCCAACACAATGAAACTATCAAAATTCATTTTTAATCAACACAACTTATTCATCATTAATATTATAACTCACAATATTTAACAACCAGGTCGTTCCCAGGAAAGAGGGGGCTTTCCGATAAGGATTTCTCCTTATTGGCGCGTAATTAGGTGACCAAACCTCTCCTTGATAGAACTTCTAGACATTGTCAATATTGCAAATAATAATATGAATAACTTTGTCGTCTCAATTATTGATTTAATAATTATAATATTATGCAGATGATACTGTGACAATTATTGAATCAATAATATAAGAGATATGATGCAACAATTACTGTAGCAATAATTGAGTATAACTGAGTGACTTCTCACGTAAGCATCAATAATCAATATCGTGCTACTACGCAACCACGCCAGACATCGTACTTTTAACACCGGGTGTTTCAACAGTTAACGATAAAACTTCCGCCGTTATTTTCATAAAAAGATAATTCTGTCGTTTTCTAAATAAGACAATACTTCCGTGTGGGGTCCACCAATGATTATGCCGTCGTACAAATATTCCCAGTGAAAACTAATATTCTCCGACCAATCGAATATTCCCCGGCACAACGAATAACAACTTGCTTACTTTGCAAAAAAATTCAAATATCACCCTTAACTTTAACCTTTTATCAATTTAACCATTTACGAAATAAAATAATAATTATATAAAAAAATTGAATACTTTTATTTCATAAAATTTGGGATCTCACATACAAGCCTTGGCTTCCCGAAGAACCAAATCATCGACCTCGAACCTTCTTTGTTTAACACTTGATTGTAATATCGAGTCATTCGACGCTGATAGATAGCCAATCTTACCATTGTTGAATCCCGAACCTCATCCAGTAAATCCAGATTAAGCCTAAGAGCATTAACAACAGTTTCCCTAATTAATTCTCTATCCCTAATTTTGAAGAATGCATCAACAAATTATTATCCAACAGCTTCCTTATCTTTATTTGACTCTTTATTTTAATCCCTATATAGGATTTTATTCCCCAAAGTGAGGGAGTCAAAATACCATTCTCTATATATACAAAATGACATTTCACACCCTTATTTAAGTGGACAACTCATCAATCATACACATCTTGACATTTTTTTATTACTTTATTTTCAAATTATAAACTTAATATTAACTTATATTTTAAAAATTAATTTCAAACGTATTCAAATTTTAAAGCGATATAAATTTATTTAATTTATGTCAATATAATTATAAATATTATAAAAATAATAATAATTATAAAATTTATTATTTTCAAAATTTAAATGAATCATATTAAATTTAAATTTAAAATATCACAAATTAACTTTTAAAAGTTAATATTAATCTTATGTACATTTGCAAAACTACAATCCATTCAATACTCATTTCATAAATTACTTAAAATTTAAAATAAAATAAAAATTATTTTCTGTTGAAATATAATTGATAAATTATACTCTCTCTTTTATAAATTATAAGATTATTATTAATTTGTTATTTTGACTATTGGAAATTTAAAATTTTAACTTTTAACTTTTAAATTTTATTATTTAAGAAATCAATATAAGGAACCTGTTGGGTACATACTGAAAAAATTGAATCTCTATTTTGCAAATGACCCAATAATACTGCAGAGTAGGGATTAAGATAAGAAAACTGTTGTGAATGCTCTAAGACCCTCATCATTATACAATTCTTTATATTGGTTGACCAGATGAGAAGGTGACCCAATCTCCACTGGAATAAGGACATTGGTACCATATACCAGCCGAAAAGTTGAATCTCCCGTCGTCGTCCGAAGTGTAGTCCGATAGGACCATATAACACTAAGCAACTCCTCTAGCCACCTACCTTTGGCTTCATCCAACCTTCTCTTAATACCATTCAGTAAAGTTTGATTCGTCACTTCAACCTGCCCATTGAACTGAGGATGCGCCACAGACACTGTCAGATGTTGAATGTTTAGATCTTTTAGGAATTGCTCGAACTTAGCTCCCACAAACTGATGCCTATTATCTGACTCCATAGCCATAGGGATACCGAACTGAAACACCACCGACTCCTTGAAAAACTGCAAACAATCATGCTCGGTGATTGTCCGAAGAGGTTTGGCCTCCACGGTGACGCCCCCAAAATAGGTATACATCACCCATTATGAGTCGCCAAATACATGGTACAGAAACAAATACAACTTCAGTAATACAATTGTCGTGCAAAATACGACAACACATATACTGTGAGTTTGAATATAAATATTGTCTAATTGAAAATATACAAACTCAAAAGGAGTCCTCATTATAATTATTGATACACTATTTTACAAAATAATGAGGACTACTAAAACAACTATCCTGAACCATAACTCCAAACCCCGGCTAGTTTCTGCTATGTTCTCACCTCCTGGAAAGAAAAATGGAACAAAAAGAAAAAGGGTGAGATCAACTAGCCCAGTAAAGAATATTATGACTAAAATAATATACAACAATTTATCATTAGTCTTTGATAGGAAAAATCGATAAAATATAATGTATAACAATAAGTTTTAGATCAACAACTGCAGCGGAAACATCAATCCATTAGAAGAGTCAAGTAGAGAAAGAATTCTACTATCTTCTAAAATTTAAAAGTCCATCATCAATATTTTATCCTTGTAACATCAATCAATATACATCTTGAATCAAATATTCATCTTTGCACTACATGCCAAAGATATTCATTTGTATCACTAGTTGGTTATGTTCATCTCAACACATATTCATCTTTGCACTACGGACCAACGATATTCATTAGGTAATCATTCATCTTTGCACTATAGGCCAAAGATATTCAGTAATATCATCATTTAGGACTGATGATGATGAAAAATATCTTAAAAAAAATGAATCCAGTGAGACAAAAGGAAAAATATTAGGGATTCGTATTACAGTTTATCCAAGTTCAATAATACTCCATAATAACCAATTGTGAAGCAGAATTCAAAAATAAAGATCAAAACATGGAATAAATCAAATATAGTAACTATAATAGACATCTTGGACAAAAAGGAGAAAATTTCATTTTTCGGTGAATAGTATCGTATTCGTGAATAGTGCTGTATACGTGAATAGTAACCCCGACACAAAAAGGTAGAAATTCCACAATAAAATTCATACCAATATTTCGATATAATGATATTGAAAGAATAACATCATTATGAAAAAAAAATAACATCCCTTACCTCAAAAGAACAAAGATTCTATTTGAAATATCGTATAAATTCAAGGAAACATGCACTGATGAATAGCAACTCACAAAGTATCTAAATACTCACAAAATACGCTCGATAATATAGAAAGAGAAATAGAGAAAACTTGTTTCTGGTGTGATTTTCAATTCTAACTAAGCACCCTATTTATAGGAAAATGCTTAGAACGCCATAGCAGACTAACCTGCTACCTGATGGATTTTGTGACGCCCCCAAAATAGGTATACATCACTGATAAGTAGATTTTATACCTACTTGTCCGGTATCTATTACTTGAATTATTTGCTTAATATCATGTTTCGTAGTTACTTTTCATACATTTTATGTTATTTGTAGGCTATGACATAACATTGGCATGAAGAAATAAGGGAAAGAAATTCGGACATCTTTTGGACCAAAATACGCAAGCAAATACAAGGAGGGATGATTGAAGGACTTTTAACACAAAGTTGGATGCATGTTCCTGGCTTGGAACTTGGATTTTATGGTAGCTCTACTTCTTAGCTTTTTGGAACATCTTGAATCAACCCAATCGGAGTTCGGATGTGAGAGTTATGGCCTTTTTATCAACGAAAATCAAAGTTAAGAGTTATCATGCTTGCCATTTACATAGCATCTACTTCGAGCCCGATTTCCGCCATAATCCAATCTGAATATGTCAATTCTCAAAGCATGAAAATTGTAGATCTCGTCGATATCTTCGATTTGATAGTGGAAGGCCCCGTAACTCCAAGCGGATCAAACGTTATACGTGTTTTACCAAAGGACGTCGTAGCAGAAAATAGAGTAGTGCGGACCGTGCTAGGGGCGCGCTAGGCCACCAGAAACGTTGCCACTGGAGCATGGACCGCGTCCAGAATGGCTTGGGGAAGGCGCGGGGGGAGCTAGGCGGCGAGAAAAGAGTTGTTTTGGGTTATTTGGTGTCCAATTTGAGCTAGAATAGGATTCTTAGTTGCCTAACTTGCTAGGGTATCCATTAGAACTCTAAATACTTGATTTTAACTTGGATTGGGAGGCTAGTTCTAAGACTCCATTAGATCCCACTTGGGATAGATTTCTATTAACTTATTCTTTACTTTCTTTCTTAGATTAGGAACCCTAGATTAGATTAGAATGGAAGATTGAAGCTATTGATTATCATTGGAGAATCAAATTGGAAGCGAGAGAATGCAGATTTGTTTATCTAAATTCTAATTTCTTTTCTTATCTATTTGTATCTTTTTAATGCTTAATCAATTGTGGATGATGGATTCTAGTTTAAGTATGAATTAAACTCTATTTTGAGATTACTATGGATCTTATTGTGTAGTTTACTTTGATATGCTTCTTTGTTAGTCTTATTAGCTATATTTGGATTATCTATTATGATTTGTTTTTAATTTCTTAATTGTCTAGCTAACAATTACCGTGATAATCTATATGAACTCGAGAGATGAAGTATAGATTTAGATCTGATCATGATAGCATGTGTTTGTGATTTCTACATAGATGGAATTCATGATTTGTGTTTAGGATAGAGATATACCTTTACGTCATTTGTAGTCTAATAAGAACTTGAACTTAAACCCTTTTTAATTGTAATTCACATAGAGATATAGTGGGTTAGTTAATTAGGGTGTTCAAATTGATTCTATCATCTGTGAATTTGATTTGATATGAGTATGGTGCATTGAGAGATGGCCATATTTTACTTTTGTGTTCTTGATTAACAATCCTGTATAAATAATTTGACTTAACAGGAAGTGTGTTGATTTAAATAAAACAATAAGTGAAGTTGTAATCTCAAGTCTTCAATATCTTGTTTCATTCTAGGGATAGTTAGTAATAGTTTATTTAATTATTTTAAATTAAATTATTAAATCATTTGTTTAAATAAGATTAAATTGGTCATAGGTTAGTAATTGGTAATTCTTATTAAATAATTCCTCGTGTGAACGATACTCAACTTATCACTTTATTACTTGTTGACCACGTATACTTGCGTGTTGTGCGTAATTAGATTTTACCCAACAAGTTTTTGGCGTCGTTGCCGGGGAACGAACCCGACAGAATATTTCGACAGAATAATAAATAATGGAACCAGGTCCGGCGTAAACGCACAGACAGGATATTCTGATAGAATAAAAAAGGACGGAATATTAGAAGAATGTCACCATATATAGGGTAGCCCGCGTATACAGGTTATTCCAACAGAGTAATAAATAATGGAATAACAGAAGTTCTCTTCATGAATACAAAAGAAATAATATCCCTTACCGTAAAAGAAACTGAATATAAGAGTAGGGAAGTAGCATAATACTTTTCTATAGGTTCTCTTATATTTTTCTCTCTAGAGTTTTAGTGTATTCGTAAGAAATAATGAAGGAATGAGCTTCTATTTATAGAAAAATGGAATGAATAGTAACTAATTCATGAACGGTCCAGATTAATTTACTATTAAACGGACGGTCCATATTGGTTTACTATTAAAACTTAAAACAATGGTCCATACTGATTTACTATTAAAACTTTAAACCAGCGATCCATATTGATTTACTATTTTAACTCCACCAACGGTCCATTTTGACTTACTATTATATCTTCAACCAACGGTCTGAAAAATTAGCACATCTCCTCATGGAATAATATTGTACCCAAATACCTGAATGCAAATACTAGAGTGAATAGTAATCGGATGAATAGTAACTCATGAATAGTAACTCGTGAATAGTAACTCATGAATATTAACTCGTGAATAGTAACTCGTTAATAGTAACTCATGAATAGTAACTCATGAATAGTAACTCGTGAATAGTAACTCATGAATATTAACTCGTGAATAGTAACTCCGACACGAAAAGTGTCCCGAATACCCAATTGAACAATATATCCTCCAGACATCAATTATACAAACACAAATAAGTCCAACACAATGGAACTATAAAATTCATCTTTAATCAACACGAACTTATTCATCATTAATATTATAATTCACAATATTTAACAACCAGGTTGTTCCCAGGAAAGAGGGGGCTTTCCGATAAGGATTTCTCCTTATTGGCGTGCAATTAGGTGACCAAACCTCTCCTTGACAGAACTTCTAGACATTGTCAATATTGCAAATAATAATATGAATAACTTTGTCATCTCAATTATTGATTTAATAATATATCATATAATGCAGATGATACTGTAATAATAATTGAATCGATAATATAAGAGATACGATGCATCAATTACTGTAGCAATAATTGAGTATAACTGAGTGACTTCTCACGTAAGCATCAATAATCAATACCGTGTGCTACTGTGCAACTACGCGTATTATTATACTTTTACTATCGGGTAGTTCAACAGTTTTAGTGGTAACACCTCCGCCGTTATTTTCATAAAGTATTTTTGTCATTTTCTCAATCCGACAAAAATTCCGTTGTGGGGTCCACCAATGATTGTGCCATTGTACGAATATTCCGTGTTAAAACGAATATTCCCCGACCAATCGAATATTATATAACAACTTGCGTACTTTGCAAAATTTATAAATATTACCCACAACTATAACATTATATTAAATCAATACCATAATATTCAAAAATATAATTCAAAAAAAATTATTCTTTATTCATAAAAGTTGGGGTCTTACAACCTCCCCTTCTTATGAAATTTCGTCCTCGAAATTAGGATACATACCTAGTATGTCGAAGAGATGAGGATACCTTGACTTCATCTCAGATTCTAACTCCCAAGTCATTTCCTCCTCATCGTGGTTTCTCCACAAAACTTTGACTTGAGGTATAACCTTGGAGCGTAGAACATGATCCTTCTTATCCAAGATTTTAACAAGTAACTCTTCATACGTTAAATCTTCCTCTATCTCGTCTGGTTCTAACTCAATAATGTGATTTGGGTCTTTCACATATTTACGTAACATAGATATGTGAAAAATATTATGAACACGAGACATACTTGGTGGTAAGGCGAGTCTATACGCCATAGTTCCCACTCGCTCAAGAATTAAAAATGGGCCAATGAACCGAGGATTGAGCTTTCCTCTCTTTTCAAATCTTGTAACTCCTTTCCATGGAGCAACACGTAACAACACATGATCTCCAATATCGAATTCTACGTCCTTTCGATGAAGATCAGCATAACTCTTTTGTCGATCTTGTGAAGTTTTTATACGTTCTCGGATCGTTTGAATCTTTTCTCGAGTCATACGCATCAACTCCCGGCCCCAACAACGTTGATTCACCCACCTCATCCCAAAGATAATCGAGAATCGACACTTTCTTCCATACAACGCCTCAAATGGAGCCATGCCAATACTTGCTTGATAATTGTTGTTGTAGGAAAACTCCACCAATGGTAAGAACTTGTCCCAACTTCCCTTAAAGTCAAGGACACAGAGTCTTAATAGATCTTTAAGAGTTTGAATAGTCCTCTCCGACTGTCCGTCCATCTGAGGATGATATGCCGAGCTAAATTATAAGTCTGTGCCCATAGCTTTTTGCAAACTAACCCAAAATCGTGAACTAAATCTTGGGTCTCGATCAGAAACTATGGATACCGGCATACCATGCAGTCTTACAATCTCGTTTATATACATACAAACAAGACGTTCAAGTGTATATGTTTCTCAGATTCGGTAAGAAGAAATGCGAGACTTGGTCAATCTATCAACAATGACCCAAATCGCATCTATGCCTTGAGAAACCTTAGGAAGACCGATAACAAAATCCATGGTAATGTGCTCCCACTTCCATTTTTGAATTTCAAATGGTTGCAATGGACCTTTTGGTACTTGATGCTCCGCCTTGACTCATTGACAAGTTAAATACCTTGAGATAAACTCCGCTATCTCTCTCTTCATATTGCTCCACCAAAATGTATGTCGAAGATCATGATACATTTTGGTACTCCCAGGATGGATTGCAAACGGTGTGTTGTGTGTCTCCATCATGATTTTATACTTTAAATCAGGGTTGTTAGGAACACAAAGTCTGGAGTTGACTCGAAGTATTCCTTCTTCATCGATTTTTGCTTCCGGCTTAGCACCTTCTTGCACTTTCTTCCTCATACGCATCAGCTGCGGGTCTATAGCTTGAGCAACTTTAACTTTATCAATTAAAGTCAGTTCTACTCGTATATTTGCCATCATTACATGGGTCCCTAGAGTTTTTAACTCTATCTCCATCCTTTGCAAGTCACACAAAATGGGCCTTTGCGTTGACAATTTTGCACTCGTACTTGCATATGATCTTCTACTCAATGCGCCAGCTACCACTTTCGCTTTTTCAGGATGGTATTGGATGGTATGATCATAATCTTTCAACAGTTCAAGCCAATGTCGTTGTCGCATATTGAGTTCCTTTTGGGTGAAGAAATATTTGAGGCTTTTATGATCCGTAAAGATCTCCACTTTCTCCCCATACAAGTAATGCCTCCAAATTTTAAGTGCGAAGACAACAGCTGCTAACTCTAGATCATGAGTAGGATAATTCCTCTCATATTCTTTGAGTTGTCTTAAGGCATAGGCTATGACTTTCCCATGTTGCATGAGAACACATCCCAACCCTTTGCCCGAAGCATCACTATAGATGACAAATCCCTCCGAGCCAGATGGTATTGTCAAAACAGATGCTGAAATAAGTCTCCTCTTGAGTTCTTGAAAACTCTTCTCACATTCTTCGCTCCAACCAAACTTTGTATCTTTCCGAGTCAGCTGAGTCAATGGAGTAGCGATTAGAGAAAATCCTTCCACGAATCTCGATAATAACCAAATTAAACCGAGAAAGCTACGATTTTGATCATCGATTTAGGTTGTTCCCGACTTTGAATAGCTTCAATCTTTGCTGGGTCAACAGATATTCCATGACTTGATACCACGTGCCCAAGGAATTCTACTTCCTCAAGCCAGAACTAGCATTTCTTCAACTTGGCATAAAACTTGTATTCACGAAGCTTTTGGAGTGTCAGCCTCAAGTGTTGCTCATGATCTTCACGGCCTTTGGTGCCTCCATCTTAGCTGAACTTGTCTTCGATGAACGACAAAATCGAGATAAGTGACCTTCTCTTCTACAATTATAACATGCTTTGGACGACATCACGCAGTTTGGACTAATGTGTCCCTCCCCTCCGCATTTGAAGCATATGATAGGTGGTCGTTCTCCTTCCTTAACAACGGGTGCTGGTGCTGACGTCCTTCCATCATTGTTGAATCTCCTCTTCTTGAAATGTATATTCTTATTATTTTGGCCCTGATTACCACCGAAGTGGTTACCATTTCTGGCCTGTTGATTCCTCCACGCTTGTTGTCAACGCTTCGATGACTGCTCTCCTTTGGTTGCGTTGACTCGTTATCGTGCTCCACTAACTGAGCCCTATTTACAACATTTGAATACAAACACAGTTTATGAGAAATAAGATGTTGACGTATCTCAGGTTTCAAACCTCGCAAAAACATTCGTGTCATTCGCTCCTCATTATCCACCAAATGGGATGCAAACCGGGATAACTCTACAAATTTAGCCTCATACTGCGACACGGTCATATTATTTTGCTCCAGCTTGATAAACTCCACCTCTTTTATGTGACGAATACTTTCGGGAAATTACTTGTCATTGAATAGTTCTTAGAACTTCTCCCAAGACATCTTCAGTGTGGCAGGTTGAGTACGCTTTACCGATTTCCACCAGTAATCTGCCTCTTCTCGCAACATAAAGGCGTCAAACGAAACCTTTTGCTCATCGGAGCATCCCAAGAAATCAAATATCTTGGTGATCTGCTTTATCCATGCTTCCGCATTTAGTGGTTTTGGCTCTCCAATAAACTTGGTGGTCGGTCCCTCCTGAATCTGCATTTAGCGGTGACCGTCCGAGAGTTTCGAGATTCCACCTACATTATGGACGAGGAGCCGCTTCTCTTTCTTTGTTGCATGAATTGCATAAAGCCTCTGAACATTCCATCATTCATCATTTGGTCAGTGTTGTTGTTTGCCTGAGGATTATCGCCTTCGACGCACATTATCTCGATTATTGATATGTGGTGAATCAGCGGTCGCTTTCAGACTCCATTGCTATTCTCAAAGATTCTCGATATCATTTTCAGACATCGCCACAAAACAAAAGGTTAATTGACATGTAACTTATTATCCCTATATTTCGACCGGACCAATTAAATAAAAAAAAACTTGGGTAGGTCATACTAAGCAAGGAATTCCCGTCTCTCCCTCCTAGTTCTATTCTCACATCTTAGCCAGGGATCATATCCCTAAGCTTTGATACCAACTGTGAAGCCCCCAAAATTAGGTATACATCACCCATCTTGAGTCGCCAGATACCCGGCATGTAATTTAAATACAACTTAATAATACAACTGTCAGGTACAATACGACAAAACATAAACTGTGAGTTTGAATACAAATATTGTCTACTAGAGATTATACAAACTCAAAAGGAGTCCTTATTACAATTATTATCACACTATTTCACAGAATAGTGAAGACTACTAATGCACCATCTAGGACCATCACTCTGCTTCCGACTAGTCCCATTACGTTCTCATTTCCTCAAGAGAAAACGGTGAAAGAAAAGGTGAGCTCAACTAGCCCAAAGAAGAAATATTATGACTAAGATAATGCGAGAATAATTTATCGTTAGCCTTCAACAGTGTTAAACTGATAAAATATAACAACTATCAAGTTTAACTGTAGCGGAACGAGCAATCCATTAGAAGAGTCAAGTAGGGAATAAAATCTACTATTTTCTATGATTTAAAAGGTTTTTCATCACTTTTATCATTTGGGACTCAAATTTTAATAAATAATCCACATCATCGAATCACCCCTGCACTACGGCCAAGGATATTCTTTAGTATCATGACTGTGACGCCCCCAAAATAGGTATACACAACACCCATTCTGAGTCGCCAAATACATGGTATAAGAAGCAAACTACAACTTCAATAATACAAATGTCGTGTGAAATACAACAATATATACTGTGAGTTTAAATATAATATTGTCTTCTAGACAATATCCACACGCAAATAAATCCCCATCATAATTATTGATACATTATTTTACAAAATGGTGAGGACTACTAAACAACTCTCTCTAGAACCTTCATTCCATACCCCGACTAAGTACTCATTTACATTCTCGCCTCCGAGAAGAAAAATGGAACAACAAGGAAAAGGGTGAGCTCAACTAGCCCGAAGAAGAATACTATGACTAAGATAATATACAACAAATTATCGTTAGTCTCCAACAGGAAAAATCGATAGAATACAATAGACAACAAGTTTCGGATCAATATTCGTGTGAAATAATAATTCATAGAAGAGTTACGTAGAGAATGAAATCTACTATAATCTATGAATTTAATAAATCCATCATCAATATTTTATCCCCCGTAATAAACAATCAATATTCATCTCAAATCAAATATTCATCTTTGCACTACTGTGCCAAAGATATTCATCAATCGGTCATGTTCATCTCAACACTGTTCATCTTTGCACTAAAGGCCAAAGATATTCATCGATCGGTCGTATGTTCATTTAAACACTGTTCATCTTTGCACTACTGAGGGGCAAAAATATTCATCGAAATCATTCATCTTTTGCACTACTGTGCCAAAGATATTCAATAATATCATCATTTAAGACCGAGGATGATGAAAAATATTTTTAAAGAACGAATCCAATTGAAACAAAAATGACAAGGATTAAGGATTAAGGATTAGTACTTTGTTTTATCCATGTCCAACAATACCTCAAAAATAATCATAGTGGTGTAAAATTCAAGAATAATCAAAACATGGATACAATCAAAGCTAGTATCCGAATAGATATTTTAGATTAAAAGAAGAAATTTTATTTTTGGTGAATAGTCAGATACGTGAATAGTCAGATACGTGAATAGTAACTCTCGACACCAAAAGATAGAAATTCCACAAAACATCTTCACGCTTTCATTAATAGTACTCGTGAATAAGAACTTGTGAATAGTAACTCGTGAATAGTAACTCATGAATAAGTAACTCATGAATAGTAACTTGGATACATGAAAAAGTTCCAAATTTGATAAAAACTTGGATCAACATTTCAAAGATAATGATATTGAAGAAATAATATCATTTGAAAAAAATAATATCCTTACCTCAAAGAATCAAGATTGCCGGAAGGAAAGGCTCAAGTGATGTTGAATGAAACTTATCTTTGAATAAAGAACTCTCAAAGTATCTAAATACTCACAAAATACGCTCAATAATATAGAGAGAAAGAGAAAACTTTGTTTTTAGTGTGATTTTCAATTCTAACTTAGCTCTCTATTTATAGAAAATGTTAAGCACGTCAAGCGAGATTTAACTCCGAACTCGATGGCTTTATCTCACATTATTCCCACCCACCACATTTGAAAATTCAATTGAGCACATTTCTCACCAACCAAAAGTGGGGCCCACCAATTCTAGAATTTTCCACCAAAATCATTTATAACCTAATTTACGAATCACCACCTCTTAAAATTCATAATAAATTATATCGCTCATCTTTAACGGTTCAAAATTTGTGGACATATACTCAACTTATATATGTATAACATATCCAAAAATTACAACGATCCAAAGCGGTCGGATTAAATATTATAACTCACACAATAAAGTCGTAATAAACCAATTTGATCTTTTAATACCTCCAATCCGACAAAATACAAATAAAACATCTCAAAGATTAATTCCTTCATTAATAACCACATAAATAAATCCATCATTTATATTCATATAAAATAAATATTTCTTATCATATGAATCAATAATTAATTATTCACAAATAATATTATGTAATCACATTTACGATAACCGAAAGTCGCTCCCGAGAAAGAGGGGCTTTCCAATAAGGATCTCTCCTCATTGGCGCATGCAATTAGGTGACCAAACCTCTCCTTAGAGCGTAACTTTCTAGACATTGCCAATAATGTTATCTAATAATATTATTCAAATAATATGAATTATTGATCCGATAATGGGAAATATCGTGCGTTGACAATTATTGAAACAATGAATAATATAAAATACCAACGCAAGCAATTATTGAATCAATAAAATAAAATATGAACAATAATTATCTGTAACAATTATTGAGTAGTGCCTTCACGTAAGAATCAATAATTGATGCAATACCGTATCGCCATCGTTCAACAACGCAGATTAGTGTGTTTTAACCACCGGGTATTCCAACAAAGATTAATCAGTAATAATTACGCCGTTATTTTTAAACAACTTATATTTGTCGCTTTTTCCTCATCCAATCGCTTTCCATTATGGGGCCCACACATGGTCTGCTTACCATTGCATTTAATATTCCCCGAAAAGATTTAATATTCCACGACCAAACTAATATTCCCCGACAACAATGAATATTTTATAACCACTTGCTTATTTTGAAATATTTACGTATTTTACCCCTAACTATCCACATTAATCAAATCATCCCTTACTATTTCAAAATAATAAATAAAGAAAATTCCTTTTTATTTAAAAAAATTTCGGGGTCTTACAATGACCACAAATTATCCATGCACTACGGGCCAAGGACATCCGTGTATTCATTAATGGTCATGATCATGCCAACAACTGTCCATCAATGCACTACGGGCCAATGAGGACTTTTATCACATTATTTGTAACATTACGGTCATGATTACACCGAATAATCCCTAGTCATAATCATACCAAGTCCATCTATGCACTACAGGCCACAGATGACTTTCAACAAAATATAAACATGAGGATGATGACAATGATATAAGAATTCAATAAAACAAGTTCAAGAATAAATTAATTTATCTAGGAACTGATAACATCCAAATTGTCAACATGATACTGCTTTGTAGAGTAAAATTCAAGAATGCTCAGAAGAATATTTCCATGAAAAGATACTGGATGAAGCACAAATATCAAAGATATTCCACTAATTTCATGGGTATAGAAGTCAAAGTTTTAACCAACTAAGTATAATAAAGAATGGAATAACAAAAGAAATCACCATGCATGCGATAGATCAAGATTTGCAGGTGAGTTATTCCAATGTAATAATAAAGGATGAAACCAGTCCCGGCCAGAACGCATGCATGAGGATATTCGACGAATAATAAATAATGGAACTGTGTCCCAGATAAACGTTATGAGGATGATATTCGACGTAATAATAAATAATGGAACCAGTCCCACAGAACGCATTGCAGACGTGATATTCGGAGAGAATAATAAAGAACGGAATATTAGAAGAATGTCACCATGTATAGGGTAGCTCTGCGTGATACAAAAGTTATTCCAATGTAATAATAAATAATGGAATAATGAAGTTCTATTCATGAATACAAAAGAAATAATACCGCCACCGTAAAAGAAACCTGAATATAAGAGTAGGACGTAGCGAATACTTTTCTATAGGTTCTCTTATAATTCTCTCTCTAGAGTTTCAAATTGAATTCGTAAGAAATAATGAAGGAATGAGCTTTATTTATAGAAAAATGGAATGAATAATAACTAATTCATGAAGCGGTCCAGATTGATTGCATTATTAAACGGACGGTCCATATTGGTTTACTTATTAAAACTTAAACCAACTATCCATACCTTGATTTACTATTAAAACTTTAAACCAACGATCCATATTGATTTACTTTATTATAACTCCACAAATGTCCATATTGACTTTACTATTATATCTTCAACCAATGATTCGAAAAATTAGCACATCTCTTCATGGAATAATATTGTACCCAAATAACCGAATGCACAATACTAGAGTGAATAGTAACCGGTGAATAGTAATCGTGAATAGTAACTCGTGAATAGTAACTCTCGGTTACTAAAAGTGTCCCGAATACCCAATTGAATAATATATCCTCCGGACATCAATTATACTAACACAAATAAGTCCAACACAATGGAACTATAAAATTCATCTTTAATCAACACGAACTTATTCATCATTAATATTATAATTCACAATATTTAACAACCGTGTTGTTCCTGTGAGAAAGAGGGGCTTTCAGATAAGGATTTCTCCTTATTGGCGTAGCGTAATTAGGTGACCAAACCTCTCCTCGATGTAACTTCTAGACATTGTCAATATTGCAAATAATAATATGAATAACTGCAGATCTCAATTATTGATTTAATAATATATCATATAATGCGGATGATATCGTAATAATAATTGAATCGATAATATGAGAGATATGATGCAAAGAATTATTGTAGCAATAATTGAGTATAAGCGAGTGTTCTCACGTAAGCATCAATAATCAATACCGTGTGCTCTTTGTAACTGGCGTATTATTGTACTTTTACTAATGGGTAGTTCAACAGGTTTTAATTGGTAACACCTCCGCCAAGTTATTTTCATAAAGTATTTTTGTCATTTTCTCAATCCGACAATAATTCCGTTGTGGGGTCCACCAATGAATCAGTTGTTGTACTAATATTCCCCGTTAAAACGAATATTCCCGACCAATCGAATATTATATAACAACTTCATGTGATTTTTTTCAAAATTTATAAATATTACCCACAACTATAACATTATATTAAATCAATACCATAATATTCAAAAATATAATTCGAAAAAAATTATTCTTTATTCATAAAAGTTGGGGTCTTATATACAACCCCCCCTTCTTATGAAATTTCGTCCTCGAAATTAGGGTGCGTACCTGGTATGTCAAAGAGGTGAGGATACCTTGACTTCATTTTAGATTCCAACTCCCAGGTCATTTCCTCAACATCGTGGTTTCTCCACAAAACTTTGACTTGAGGTATAACCTTGGAACGTAGAATATGATCCTTCTTATCCGAGATTTTAACAGGTATCTCCTCATACGTTAAATCTTCCGCTATCTCGTCTCGGTTATAATTCCATAATGGTTCGGGTCTTTCACATATTTACGTAACATAGATATGTGAAAAACGGTATAAAAACGAGACATACTTGGCGGTAAGGCGAGTCTATAGGCAATAATTTCTACTCGATCGAGGATTAAAAATGGGCAAATGAATTGAGGATTAAGCTTTCCTCTCTTTCCAAATCTCGTAACTCCTTTCCATGGAGCAACACGTAACAATACATGATCTCCAATATTGAATTCCACATCCTTTCGATGAAGATCAAGATAACTCTTTTAATGTGAACGGTATAAGACATGCTTCAGGCAACTACTTAATTCCCACTCGCATTATAGCCATTCGTATGTATCTTCGATTTCATCATCTTTCAATTTATTCTAATCATCATCATCTAGAGTTGCCACAACACATACCCTAGATCCAAGATGAGACTTTGGGTACTATTCCTCAGAATTATCGATTTCATTGCCTCGTCCATCAAACAAAAAAAATTTGCCCTAAAGCCCTGGGCTTTAGAAACGCATCCACCCTAAACGCCACATCTAGGATTTCACTCAGAATACTCAAGATATTTTTCACTTATCATGTTGATCTCCTAACACGATCGATCAATCTTGTCTCAGATATTGTTATAAGACAGTAACTTCCTATTACGAACTCTTTATCGAGTCTAACTAGACTATTCAGAGATACACCCATTACCATAGACATGAGAGACATTTCTAGCTCTACATGATCCTCTTAATTTTAAAGATAACGAATATCTACCTTGGTTAAGTCATTAAGATCCCATTTAAATCCAATATATGATGAGTATTTCAATTACATACATCAATCAAATCATCTGGGCCAGGAAATGTACGTTCCAATCCGTAGAAACTATAATATTAGAATGTCACGACGTTGAAACGTATCCGATGTACTCACTCCTAATCTTACCTCATCGAACTTAACCGATCATCAATTTACGAGCTTACTCTCCAACGATTTCAACTATTTCAAATAATTCATACCTCCCAGTATTTCAATTCCGCATTTGCCATCTTCTACGCCTTAGAATGATCATCAGTTCCTCTTATTCTATTTAGTTTCAATCTTCGTCACAATATTGATTGAACTTCTCGACTTGCTCTGATCTTAATATGACGCGGCAAAAATAAAGAGGGTTTCCATATTAATCAAGCTTGTTCTATGGATACTTATGACGCTGCCATATTTATTATTATATATATAAAATTAGCGCAATCTTCCTCGCACCAATTAATACCGCAGGAACATGACATAAGATGTTCACCAATAATAATATATAATATCCGCTTAATCTTATAAGATAACATACTTCAGCGATAGTAATTTTACATTGTAATTCTCAGAAGCGAATTTGTATTTAACAACATGATTACATATATCTTTTTTATTCTAGCCGTTTCTTTTAAATTAGACTGCTTCACCAATCTTCAATGTATAAAGTTCCTAAGTACGCTATAGTGAGAATAAGGATCCCATTTCAAATGTATATAGCCAGAAGTATACAACAAACTATATATAAATAATATTTAAATATAACTATTACATTTAGAAGTCTCGACTAAGCAGGCTAGAAGACGCATAATATATAATATATATATAAGGCACGATTATACCTATTTAATAAAATTTTTATCCCTACATTCACAAGAACTAAAAATCCAACTAAAATATTTAAAATCCAATCAATCCTGACGCATTACAAACGGTCTTCAAGCGCTTGTTCTTCGATTCTAATTTTCATAATCTAAATATCCCAGTCATACGATCAATAAATTTACAAGACGCAACATTCAAGATTTAAACTCTTTTATTTAATGAAAAGCATCAATTTCAACCTTACTCAATTGGGCTATCCGAACCAATTCCAACCCTAATTAAGCTAAGCATTAAATTTAATTTTAAAATTAAAATAAATCTTTTTATTTTAATATTAAAATAAATCCTTTAATAACTCATTTAAGTATCAGCCATGATTGAATTCCGTGTACAGCAGATTCAATGATTAGCCAATCATCAGCCATCATTAATAATCATCATCATGATTTGTTGATGATCATGCACGGATTTCAAAGTGCCTTTTTTTTTTTTTTTTTTTTAAAATTTTATATACAATAAAATTACGCCCAATTAAATTGCTCTAAATACATATCAATATATAAATTAAAAAATTAATAATTAAGATAAAGCGTTCATTCACGCCACCAAGCAGCTTCAGATATTCATACACGTTCGAACCGCCGTTTGGTCTTCCTTCGATCAACGCTAGCCAACCCAATTTGCTCTCAGAGTGATCCACCAAGGAAGAATAAAAATTCAAGATGAAGGGTGTATCGGGCTAAACCCTACTTTTTCTATCTCTATGTAAAGCGCCAGACCTTCCAACAATCGTGGAATTTAATACGTGATGCTGAAAATCAACAACCAATTTAATTTATTTAAATAAATAAATTAAACAATTAATTTATTTAAATAAATAATATTTATCTCAAAGCAATGTGATGTTCTCCTAAATGTATCAATTCACTTTCAGATAATATGATTTCAAACATTAATCATTAGCAGAACCTTTCGAAAGAATACATGTTCCAATTAAATATAAGTATAAGGAATAAGTTATCCCAATGATCGACATATTATCTTACACTACACATCTATCACTACTGTGAATTCCTATCGACAGCAAATAAAACTCCATTAGGTATTCCTTAGCTGAGCCAATGCTCGTTGAACTTATTCTCTAATAAGCACCTACATACTGCTTTTAGTGTCTCCACACAAATGATCATGAGATCAATCATCCTCATCCAATGAGCAAGTTAACGTATGTACTCAATCTATCCGGATTTACTAATCCCCAATTTAGTAATCCAACGATTGGGAACTATTTTAGTTTTCATTATTCTAAAAGCATTGCTTAAAACTATGGGTTTATCACATATTATAAAACAAAGATCACGTAGATAATTAAAAGCCTTTAATAAATTAATACTTTTTATTAATAACCTAATAAGATTGTTCTACAAGTATATGCTTTATCATCAAACATGATTGGCTTGTAAGTGCATACTACAAATCGGATCATTTGAATCTTTTCCGTAGTCATACGTACCAACTTCGATCCCAACAACATTGCTTCACCCACCTCATCCCAGCATACTGGAGAACGACACTTTCTTCTATACAACGCCTCAAATGGAGCCATTCCAATACTTGCTTGATAACTGTTGTTGTAGGAAAACTCCACCAATGATAAGAACTTGTCCCAACTTCCTTTGAAGTCAAGGACATAGAGTCTTAATAAATCTTCAAGAGTTTGAATAGTCCTCTTCGACTGCCCATCCGTTTGAGGATGATATCCTGAACTAAATCATAAATTCGTGCCCATAACTTTTTGTAAACTAACCCAAAATCGTGAAGTAAATCTTGGGTCTCGATCAGAAACTATGGATACTGGCATACCATGCAATCTTACAATCTCGTTTATGTACATACGAGCAAGACGTTCAAGTGTATAAGTTTCTCGTATCGGTAAGAAATGAGCAGACTTGGTCAATCTATCAACAATGACCCAAATCGCATCTATGCCTTGAGAAACATTGGGAACACCAGTAACGAAATCCATGGTAATGTGCTCCCACTTCCATTTTGGAATTTCAAGTGGTTGCAATGGACCTTTTGGCACTTGATGCTCCGCCTTGACTCGTTGACAAGTTAGACACCTTGAGATAAACCCTTTATCTCTCTCTTTATATTGCTCCACCAAAATGTATGTCGAAGATCACGATACATTTTAGTACTCCCAGGATGGATTGCAAACGGTGTGTTGTGCGCTTCCATCATGATTTTATACTCCAAGTCAGAATCGTTATGAACACAAAGTCTGGAGTTGACTCGAAGTATTCCTTCTTCATCGATTCTTGCTTTCGGAATAACACCTTTTTGCACTTTCTTCTTCATATGCATCAGCTCCGGGTCTGTAGCTTGAGCAGCTTTAACTTTATCGATTAAATTCGGTTCTACTCGTATATTCGCCATCATCACATGGGTCCATGGAGTCTTTAACTCTATCTCCATCCTTTGTAAGTCATACAAATGGGCCTTTGCGTTGAAAATATCGCACTCGTACTCGCATATGATCTTCTACTCAATGCGTCAGTTACTACGTTAGCTTTTCCAGGATGGTATTGAATGGTATGATTGTAACGACCCCAAAATAGGTCCATTCCATCCAACCCATTCTGAGTCACCAAATATATGGTACGGAAAACAACTACAACTTTATTATAACAATTGTCGTGCAAAATACAACAACACATATGCTGTGAGTTTGGATACAAATATATACCAACTGTAGCACGTCACAATGACACCTTACATAAAGGTATAGTCAAAAACTGTTTTAGAAATTAGAATCTTTGGGAAGTGCTCAAGGAAACCTTCGTACATGGGAGGCCATGCTTTTAGGTTATGGTAGATATCATATGGCCACGTAATTATCCTTGGTTGACCCAATAGACCCCAAAAGAAAACGAGAAGATTACTATCATATTCTTCCCAATGGTGAGTCTTCTCTTGACATATCATTATCTCCACTATCTCTAATTGAGTATTATACTCCAAACAAACACCAAGATTATATAGGTAGTGCTTGTAAATATACTCAGCAAGTGGATGAGCACAACCATGTCTTATGATGACACGAGGTTGTATGTCATTAGTCATCTTGTATGATAGTGGCAAAACACCCTTCCAAGTTAAATTCACCTCACCCTCAACATCTATAGACCACCATTCTATTCCCTCGCTTATCCCCGCTTCGACCTAGCTATACTTTTATTACCTGAAAGGAATTGTGAAACAAAAGGGTGAGCACAACTAGCTCAGTAAAGAATATTATGACTAAAGATAAATAAATTATCAATAGTCTTCATCAGTAATAAATCAGAGATTTAGAACATATGGTAGATGATAAAACTTTTCAACCATAGTTGCAATTAACGAAGCAATCCATTAAAAGAGTCAAATAGACTATAAAGTCTATTGTCTTCTCCACGTTAAAAGTCCACCAACAATATTTTATCCTGTAACATCAATCAGCAGTTCCTTTCCACAATCATATGAATAACTCATAATCATAATTGTGATTCTAAATTCCTCTTCTCATCCGGGACGAAGATAATTTTCATCACTGTCTTTACTGAAACATCAAATATCATGGTTATACCAAATCACAGTTCATTCATAATCATACTAATAAATTCATCTTTGCACCACTACCAAAGATATTCATCAACAGATTCATCTTTACACTACAAAAGCTAAAGATATTCAACAACAGTCATCTTTGCATTACGAGCCAAAGATATTCATCAATAATTCATCTTTGCACTCATTGGCTAAAGATATTCAACAACAGTCATCTTTGCATTACTAGTAAAAGATATTCATCAATAATTCATCTTTGCACTACTAAAAGCTAAGATATTCATCAACAAGTCATCTTTGCACTAACGAGCCAAAGATATTCATATATCAAAGAAATACATAATCATTTTTGAAGTTATATAACAATAATTATAACCATGTTGATCGATTCACCTTTGCACTTAAGCTAAAAATATTCAATTGTAAATTCAATGGTCATGATCATACCAAATCAACAATTCAACTTTTTTTTGCACCATGGCCAAAGAGAACCTATGGTCACGATCATACCAATAATCTACCCATCTTTACACTCAAGTCAAAGAGAAATATTATCATTGGGTTATAAGAATGTTATATAAAATAATATAATCAAAACATGGTTTTAATTTCAAGAGTAAGATTCATAAATCAACGATAATTTGGTCAAAGAAGAAACCAATTTGTCGTGAATAGTACCCGTATTCGCATATAAAATCGTATATGCGTAGTAACCTCGACGAGGAAAAGATAAAGTTTCATAATAAAATTCATATCCATATTTATAACACCTTAATCCAAATGTTATAAATCACATAGAAATCTCATAATCTAATATTATTAATATTATAATAATATTTTAATCATTTCTTAAACTTATAAATAATTTAATCCAATTATTTACACTTTAATAATTAATGGATTTAATCATCTAAAATGCCAAACTCATAAGATTTCATCATCATTAACCAAAACCCTCATAAAAATCTGCATATACCTCATATATGAATCTCAAGCCAATAAATCATATTTTCCAATTTTCTTACTTCACATAACATATTTAATTCATTTACTCATAACTAGAATATTTTCATGAAAAATACCAAATCAGTTCCAAAAATATTTCTTTTCTGGGATTTAGCATAACATAGTCCCATATTGAATATATATATTTTCTCGAAATTTTAAAATTCATTTACTATTTTTCACATGGCCAAAACCATCGAATATTTAAACATTTATCATAAATTGTACTTTTGTCCAAAAATTCTGAAATTTACACGGTATACTGATATTATATAGATGTACTCCCGCTAAAATTTCATCAATTTTGGAGTTAATCACAAGGAGTTATAAATAGTTACTTTTAAAATAGTCTTTTCTCATAAAATCCATAACTCCTAATCTATACATCCAAAAATCGCCATTTTGGACACACTCTCTAAAACTCATCAAAATATCATTTCAAATTTTTCCAGAATTTTTAAAGGTTTAGAAAAATTTCGAAACTAAAAACATAATAACCCTTAAAATCCCTTACTAT
The DNA here is from genome assembly GCA_020205615.1 of Panax quinquefolius. Classification (NCBI taxonomy): domain Eukaryota; kingdom Viridiplantae; phylum Streptophyta; class Magnoliopsida; order Apiales; family Araliaceae; genus Panax; species Panax quinquefolius. Next base: position 31,402,431 of record CM035151.1, read on the forward strand.
CCCTTACCTCAAAAAGTCTTACATTGGAATAACGACTGAAACGAACTTGCACCGTATAGCAATACTCAAAGTATACTCAAAATACTCACAAGAATACGCTCGATAATATAGAGAGAGAAAACTTCAGTTTCTGGTGTGATTTTCAATTCTAACCTAAGCACCCTATTTATAGGAAAATACTTAGAACACCAAAGCAGAAAATTTAATAAATTATTAATATAATAAATTTGAATTCCTACGCCCACTTTTTTTGTTCAAACTTCAGCAACACAAGTATCTCACCTTACAAAACTTACAAAAAAACGTTTTTCATAATTAATTAATTTAAAACTCCAAAAAAATAATAATTAATTAATCCGGAACTTCAATAATTCATAATAAATAGCCCTTTTGTCAAAATAATTTGAATCTCGCGAGTTTTTATAGGAAATTCAATTCTCTACAACTTTGCAAAAGAAAGTTTTTTCTAAATTCCAAAGTAAATTGAAAAGAAATCCACAAACAGACGATTTTACGATTACATAATCAAATTTCGAATTCGAGAAATAGGGTCCACCGACATGTTTAACATGTTTTAAACATTTATTGTAACAAAAATATTCTTCCTCCTCATATACTCATATATTCCACATTCATTTGTAAAAATATCAACATTATTATATTATTAAAATAATATATTTAAATGAATTATTTTATCGGAAAAAGATAAAATATTAAGTTTCAACAATTGTCACTTTAAAAATTTTCTCCATCTATATCCACATAAAATAAATATTTTTCTCATCATAAAAATCAATAATTAATTATTCACAAATAATATTACATAATCACAATATTAACAACGGCGGTTCGGGGAAGAGGGGCTTTCAATAAGAATTTTCTCACTTCTTGGTAGCCAATTAGGTGACAAACCTCTCCTTAGACAGAACTTTCTAGGCATTGCCAATAATGTTATCCAATAATATTATTCAGGATAATATGAATTATTGCTCAGATAATAGAAAAATATCGTGCCGTGACAATTATTGAAACAACAATAATATAAAATATCAACGTAGCAATTATTGAATCAATAAAATAAAATATTGAGCAAAGAAATTCGTAACAATTATTGAGTAATGCCTTCTTACGAAAAAAAAATTATCATGCTTCATGAATAGTACTCGTGAATAGTAACTCATGAATAGTAACTCATGAATAATAACTCGTGAATAGTAACTCATGAATAGTAATTAAAAAAAAATTGAATACTTTTATTTCATAAAATTCGGGGTCTTACAATGATCATAATCTTTCAATAGCTCAAGCCATCGTTGTTTCCGCATGTTGAGTTCCTTTTGAGTGAAGAAATATTTGAGGCTTTTATGATCTGTATAGATCTCCACCTTCTCTCCATACAGGTAATGCCTCCAAATCTTAAGCTTAAAAGCAGCATTTGCCAACTCTAGATCATGAGTAGGATAATTCTGTTAGTTCCCATAGGGCACAATAGATCTAGAAGGAGGGGTTGAATAGATCCTTTTTATTTTAAATACTTTTCTGATTTATATTTATATTGTTCATAATTAAAATATGACAACATAAGGATCTTTTCAAGCACATCGGAATAAGTAAAAGATCCCTTCATTGATATATTCATAATCATACATACATTGTTAAGTAGAGTAAGTTTAGTTGTTAAGAGTTAAAACATACATAGTGATTATAGCGGTTATAGTACATAATGTAAAAAAGACACAAGGGTTTTAAGTGGTTCATAGACTCAAGCTCTAATCCACTCTTCCGCTTTCAACTAGCGAGATTTCCACTAAGGAAAGGCAAAGACAGAATCACAAAGATTCCTTGAGACCGTGACCTTGGGACTTTAGTTCACTAAGAACTCTTCAAGGCCGTGACCTTAGAACTTCGTTTAGTCCCTCAGGACAAGGACCCTTACAGCCTGCTTTGTTTAGTCCCTTGACAATGAGGACCTTACGGCCCTCGCTTCATTTAGTCCCTCCGGACAAGGACCCCTCGAAGCCACGGCTTTGTTGAGTTGTTTGTTTGTTGTTGTTGGAGTCGGTCTTTGGCTGAGCTAAGATGTCTTCATACTCTGAACATCTTCTATACTTAGCAATTTGGCTTGATCATCCTTGAAGTGCAGCTGAGTGTTGCATGATGCTCGGTTTCTTTGGTTACTCAACCACTTGGATGACCCTTGTTGAAGCGCCTTGAAGATCATTCTCCTTGGTACTTGATATTTTGCATGAGAGGCTTCCAAGTCGATTGTGAAGCTCTTCTATTAGGTACTTAGAAGCTTTCTCATGTTTGAAACCAAGATGGATTTTGTGATCTTCCTTCTACTACTTGATGCCTTCTCATGATGGACTTGCTAAAATGACTGTAGGCTCTTCTCTATTGTACTTAGAGTCTTCCCATGATGGACATCAAGATGTCATGATGCTCTACTTTCTCTCGACATTTCTGAACACTCTTCATGTAGTAGAACTCTCACTTCTACATAGTAGAACTCATACTTCTACTTCTTTCTTTATCTCGACTTCGAGTGTTCTTGGTGGATCGTAGAGAGTGAGCCTTCGGACTCCTTTGTTTCACATGGTTTAGATCAGTCCACCTTCTCTCCAAACTTGGAAACTCCAATGAACCTTTGATCTTTGAAGTTCTTCCTCATTTATACTCCTTCCCAATCCTTGGTTGGAAAGTAGCCGTTGAAGGCTATTCAAATCTCTTCACAGATCTCGAGTTGCTTTGAGGTAGGCGCTTTCGATGTGACTTGTCATACTTTTTCTAACACTGCGATCTCTTTGTTTCACCTACCCGCCGGATGTATCACTTTAATGTCAAGGTGTCGAAGACTTTATTACCTCTTTCGATTTCTCGATCGGAGGTTGTCTATTGCATCGATGCTCTCAATAAGCACTTGTATCGAATATTACCGTTCGATTGAACCTTTGCCAATGCTTGGTCTTGATTATTCGGACTCTACGATTACGATGCACGTCTTCAAGGACTTGATCGTAGTGTCTTGTTGAGTGTTACTTTCATTGGTGGTAGAGTTAACACTACGATCTTGAAGAGTGTTGATTGGATCTTCAATGTAGAACACCTCTTCCTTGTATTATGCGGTGCTTGATACTTACATTTTGCCTCGATTGTTCTCGTGAGACCGATGGCCTAATTCCTTGCTCTGGTCCCTTCGAATATCAAGACACTTGATTTTTATGGCGCGTCCGACTTACTTTCTCTTTGTGATCTCCGTTCACTTATCATCAATGAACTGACCCTGCACTTAATCACTTTAGCCTTGCTCTTCAGAAGCTGACCAGTATCTCGGTTCACCTTCCATCAGTTCCTTCTTTGTTTGGCAAATACTACGATCTTGGTTACTTCCAAGAACGTTGTCTTCTGTTCACTTGATAGCTACTGCATAAGCTGACTTTCCTTAGTCAGCTTCTGAAGTCTTCTTTGGATCTCCTTGTGGAAGACTTCATCACGAATGGCCTTACACCTCAATCTTGATGCTGATTGGGTTGGTGCTGAGATCTTCTGTTAGCCTGCATGCCATTCATTGAGTGCTCTCTGGTTTCCTTGGATGTAGCTTGCAACTTGGACTAGAGGCTTCGTTCCTTTGGATATTCTGGGAGTGCTCATTTGTTGAGAACCGTATATGCTCTACGATTCATCCTTGGCATTGTGAGCACTTCTTCTTAGATCGTAGTTCAGCACTCTACGATTCAGCTTCGGCTTGTGCAGACACTACGATCCCGAGATCAGATCTTGACACTACGATTTCTGCCTTGTGCTTGTTGTCTTCATCTGATCTTGCTTGACTACGATCTCTTCATGTAATCAATAGACTCTACGAACTCAGAGTGTGATCTACGATCCTTGACTTGGCTTTGGCATTAGTAGACTCTACGACTCTGAGTGTAGTCTACGTTTCTGGCTTGGCTTCGGCAGATGACCTGTCGGCTCGTAGGCAGGCTTTCTCTACGATTCTGAACATGACTTTCTCAGCACACTACGATCCCGAGGAAGATCTAATCGATACACTATGATCCTTCTTCGTTTCCCCTGGCAGTCTACGAACTCCAAGATCTACTATCTTGCATACTCATATTCTGCCTTAATAGCTCTCGAGTTAACCTTGACTCACCTGGCAGACTTTGACTTCTGGTACAGTGCTCGACGATCAGACTAGCCTATCTATTACATCATAAGATCAACCTAACAAGCTTGATCTTTCTATCTTTATTGTCCTTGTACATCTTTTCTTTTTAAGGACTTTACAAAGCTGTCTTTCTTATGTAGGATCAACCTAACATTTTTGATCAATTCATTCTAAGTCCTTGTACACATATTTCTATTATCTATCAAGGGACTTTATAGCTTTTCTTAATGCAAGCATACTTGCATATTATTCATTCATATATATATATATATATATATATCATAATCAAATCATATATAAATAGGAATAGCATTCACATGCTTATTCTTGACAAATTCCTCTCATATTCTTTGAGTTGTCGTGAGGCATAGGCTATGACTTTCCCATGTTGCATGAGAAAACATCTTAACCCTTTGCCTGAAGCATCACTGTAGATGACAAATCCCTCCGAGGCGAGGATGGTATCACGTAATGCAGTCTTGAAATGAGTCTCCTCTTGAGTTCTTGAAAACTCTTCTCACATTCCTCGCTTCAACCGAATTTTGTATCTTTCTGAGTCAGCTGAGTTAATGGAGTAGTGATTCAAGAAAACCCTTCTACGAATCTCCGATAATAACCAGCTAAGCCGAGAAAGCTACATACTTTGGTCACTGACTTAGGTTGCTCCCAGCTTTGAATTGCTTCAATCTTTGTCGGGTCAACAGATATTCCATGATTTGATATCACGTGCCCAAGGAATGCTATTTCCTCAAGCTAGAACTCACATTTTTTCAACTTAGCGTATAACTTGTTTTCACGAAGCTTTTGGAGTATCAGCCTCAAGTTTTGCTCATGATCTTCACGGCTTCTGGAGTAAATGAGGATGTCATCAATAAAGGCGACCACAAAGTGATCCAAATATTCTTTGAATACTCGGTTCATCATATCCATGAAGGCAGCAGGAGCATTATTCAATCAAAAAGACATGACTAGGAATTCGTAATTCCGCATGGGAGTTCTCGAAAGCGGTCTTTGGAATGTCATCGGTTTTAATCTTCAAGCGATGATATCCGAACGAAGATCGATCTTTGAAAAGAATTTGGCGCCTTGCTGTTGGTCAAACAGGTCATCAATGCGAGGCAAGCGGGTACCTATTTTTGATGGTGACATGATTCGACTCCCGATAATCAATACAAAGTCGCATACTTCCATCTTTCTTCTTCACGAATAAAATAGGAGCACCCCAAGGAGATGTACTAGAATGAATGAAACCGATGTCTAACAATTCATGTAGTTGTGTTTTTAACTCCTGAAGTTCAATACGAGCCATTCGATATGGGGCTTTGGAAATGGGGTTTGTACCGGGTTCAAGATTGATACCAAACTCGATTTCACGCTCTGGGGGTAGGCCAGGAAGTTCTTCGGGGAATACGTCAGGAAATTTATTAACAATAGAAATATCATTCAAATTTGATGTATTTTTGTTTAAATTCGTGACATGAACTAAGAAAGCTTGACATCCGTTTTTTAATAAACGAATAGCTTTATGGCTTGAGATGACCGTGATTGATTTTAATGGCTTAGTCGCTTGAATTCGCATAATAGGTTGATTAAAAATATGAAAGCTAACAACCTTACGAAAATAATCAATTTTAGCATGATGAGTAGTTAACCAATCAATTCCTAGAATCACGTCAAATACAAGTATTTTTAAGGAGATAAGATCGACAGGTAACATGCAGTTACCGATTTGAATCAAATAAGACTTATAAATCGTGGATATAATGAAGGTTTCTCCTAACGGAGTTTCAACAGATAAATCAAAGTCTAATTTCTCCGTAGTCAAATTTAAACGTTGAACGCAAGTAGGAGAAATAAAATAATGTGTAGAACTGGTATCAAATAAGGTATAGAATTCGCTAGAGTTTATGATTAGCTTACTCGTGATCACCTCGTTTGGATTCCTCGCTTTTTGGGAGGTTACGACAAACGCTCTCCCTTGAACTACCGATTTTATCTTGTTTGGGACGGCCTTTGATGCCTCCATCCCAGCTGGACTTGACTTCGGTGCATGACAAAATCGGGCAAGGTGACCTTCTCTTCTGTAATTATAACACGCTTTAGATTGTTGCGTACAGTTCGGACTGATATGTCCCTCCCATCCGCATTTGTAACATACGATCATCGTCGTTCCCTTCCTTAACAACGGTCTTTGGTGATGACGTCTTTCCATCATTGTTGAATCTCCTCTTTTTGAAATTTCCACTTCTATTATCTTGGCCATGATTACCACCGAAGTGGTTACCATTTCTGGCATAATGATTCCCTCCACGTTTGTTGTCACCGCTTTGATGACTACTACCATTGATATTATCATTTTATCGGCTGCTCTCTCTTGGTTGGGTTGACTCGTTATCGCGATCCAATAACTGAGCCCTATTTACAACATCTGAATACAAATACAGTTTGTGAGAAATTAAGTATTGACATATCTCGGGTTTCAAACCTCTTAGAAACATATGCGTCATTCTCTCCTCATTATCAACCAAGTGGGATGCAAACCGGGATAACTCGGCAAACTTAGCTTCCTACTGTGACACGTTCATATTGTTCTGCTCCAGATTGATGAACTCTACCTCCTTCATGTGACGAATACTTTTGGAAAAGTACTTGTCGTTGAACAGTTCTTTGAATTTCTCCCAAGACACCTTCAGTGCGGCAGGTTGAGTACGCTTTATAGATTCCCACCAGTAATCTTCCTCTCCTCGCAACATGAAGGTGGCAAAAGGAACCTTTTGCTCCTCGGAGCATCCCAAGACATCAAATATCTTGGTGATCTGCTTTATACACATCTCCACCTTAAGTGGTTTTGGCTCTCCAATAAAGTCCGGTGGTCCCAACTCCTTGAACTATTTAGCGGTGACCGTCCAAGAGTTGTCAGTGTTTCCACCTACATTTTGAACCGGAGCCGCTCTCGCCTGATGTTACATGAATTGCATAAAGCCTCTGAACATCCCATCGTTCATCATTTGGTCAGCGGTATTGTTTTCTTGAGGATTATTGCCATCCTGATGCACATTATCCTTGGTATTGATCGTTGGTGACTCAACGGTCTCATGTGCTTCATTGCTTATCTCAACATTTTCGGATGCCATTTTCAAATACTGCCACAAAACAAGGGTTAATTGACATGTCACATATTAACCCTATACTCTAACCGACCAAATAAATACCAAATAAACTTAGGTAGGTCATACTAGCGAAGGAATTTCCTGTCTCTCCCTTCCTAGTTCTAGTCTCACATCTCAGTCAGGGATCATATTCCTAAGCTTTGATACCAACTGTGACGCCCCCAAAATAGGTATACATCACCCATCTTGAGTCGCCAAATACATGGTACATAATTTAAATACAAACTTCTATTATACAGTACGACAAAACGTAGCTGAGAGTTTCAACACGGATAAATTCTCGTAGAGAGTATCCAAACTCAAATAAAGTCCTCATTACAATTATTATCACACTATTTCACTGAATAGTGAGGACTACTAATGCAACCATCTGGACCGTCACTCCGTTCCCCGACTAGTCCCCAACTTATTTTCTCATTTCTGAAGAGAACAATGAAAACAAAGGGTGAGCTCAACTAGCCCAGTAAGAAATATTATGACTAAGATAATACAAAATAAATTATCGTTAGCCTTCAACAGTGTTAAACTGATAAAATATAATAAACATCAAGTTTAACTGCAGCGGAACAAGCAATCCATTAGAAGAGTCAAGTAGAGCATGATATCTACTATCTTCTATGATTTAAAAAGTTTATCATCAATTTTATCGCTGAGACTCAACTTAATAAATAAACCACATTATCGAATCATCCATGCACTACGGGCCAAGGATATTCATGTAATCATCAATGGTCATGATTATACCGAATAATCCCTGGTTATAATCATACCAACAACTGTCCATCAATGAACTACAGGCCAATGAGGACTTTTACCACATAATTTGTAACATTACGGTCATGATTATACCGAATAATCCCTAGTCATAATCATACCAATCAATAGTACATCTATGCACGTAAGCCACATATGACTTTTATCACAATATAAGCATGAGGATGATGACAATGATATAAGAATTCAATTAAAAGAAAGCAAAGGATAAATGTTTAAAGATTTATGATTTAATTTATCCCGAATTCAATAATGCCCAAATTGTCAACATAATACTTCATTGTGGAGTAAAATTCAAGAATAATATTATATCAAAAATGATTTGGATAGCAAAGAAATCAATTTTTATCTAGAAAAATTCCCCGGGTGAATAGTACCCGAGTGAATAGTACTTCGAGAATAGTACCCCGTGAATAGTACTTTGTAAATAGTACTCGTGAATAGTACTTTATGAATAGTACCTTGTAAATAGTACCCCGTGAATATTACTTTGTGAATAGTATCGTAAAAATGAATATCACTCATGGACAGTACTCCGGTATGAAAAGCTTAAAATTTAACAAGAATGTGTGGAAAATATCCGTGTGAAACTATACTAGATGAAGCGCAAATTTCAAAGATATTCTACTAATTTCACTGAGTATAGAAGCAATACTTTAACAAAATGAGGGTATAATTAGGAATACGAGACGAAATAATATTACTCACATACTACAGAGTATATAAGAAAATATTATTCCTATGAATACTCACATACTAGCAGGCTTCTCTTCTACTTTCTCTCTAAAGCTTCTCTCTCTATAACTTCTCTCTATATAATTGGTCTTGCGAGTCTTAGTGAATTGGTGAGAATGAAAGAAGAATAAGCTTCTATTTATAAAAAAATATAGTTTCGATAATTGCACGTTTTGGGGCTCGAAATATTACAGTATAATACCTTCATCTTTTCCTTCATTTTTAATTTAGTCCTGCAAGTATTATCAAACTTGCACCACCTCCCCTAATAGTACATCTTGTGAATCAATAGTACAATCATGTGAAAAAAATAATTACAGTATAGTACCTTCATCTATACCTCCATTTTTAATTTAGTCATGCAAGTATTATCAATCTTGCACCACCTCCCCTAATAGTACATGCATGTGAACAAATAGTTATAAACATGTGAATTAATAGGAATTAAATGCTCATTTATCCAATTAATTACCCGATTGATCAATATAACCTCCAGACATCATTTATCATTGGAATAGATGTCAATTTCCACTAACACTAATAATCCCAACATAATGGAAATATCAATTTCATCTTTAATCAACACGAACTTATTCATTATTAATATTATAACTCACAATATTTAACAACCAGATTATTCCCAAGAAAGATGGGGCTTTCTGATAAGAATTTCTCCCTATCGCAATTAGGTGACCAAACCTCTCCGTGACAGAACTTTCTAGACATTGTCAATATTACAAATAATAATATGAATAACTTTGTCGTCTTAATTATTGATTTAATAATAATAAATATTATGCAGATGATACTGTGACAATAATTGAATCAATAATATTAGAGATATTATGCAGCAATTACTGTAGCAATAATTGAGTATAACTGAGTGACTTCTCACATAAGCATCAATCATCAATACCGTGTGCTACTATGCAACCACGCGTATTACTGTACTTTTACCACCAGGTAGTTCAACAGTTTAATGGTAAAACTTTCGTCGTTATTTTTATAAAAAAGATAATTATGTCATTTTCTAACTACGACAATACTTCCATTGTGGGGTCCGCTAATGATTGTGTCGTCGTACGAATATTTCCTGTTAAAATGAATATTCCTCGATCAATCGAATATTATATAACCACTTGCTTACTTTGTAAAATTTGTAAATAATACCCACAACTATAACATTATATCAAATCCACACCATAATATTCAAAAATATATTTCGAAAAAAATTAATCTTTATTCATAAAAGTTGGGGTCTTACAGCTTTACTTGCTACTATTCACGCCCACCACTTTTGAAGAGCTCCTTAGATATCTAATATCTATCAGTCCTACTTTCCTCACCATCAACTACTTGATGTGCAGGAATATAGTAGGAGCATCCATAGTTTCATGCTGATGCTGAAGCTCGTAACTCATGGATGCGAGCATGATGCATTGAGCCAACTGTGCATCATCTTTCCACTTTTAACTGCTTGACATTGCTCATGATTACCCTTCGGATTTCTCTCAGTGTCGCTTGGTAACGTTCCTTGTGGTCTATTATTCAATGCTAACGCCAGCTGTCCAATCTGATTTTCTAAATTCTTGATAGCCAAATCTTGTGATTTCATTTCCATCTCTTGATTTTTCATTAACATTGCTTGATTTTTCATTGTTGCCTCATTGCTAGTTATGTACTTCGACACCATTTCCTCAAAATTTGATTTCCTTTCCTGATGTTGAACCGGTTGTTGGTGACTCTGAAAACCTGGGGGATATGATGGTCATGGAGCTTGAGTTTGCTGGTTATTGCTCCATGAGAAGTTTGGGTGGTTCCTATTCCCCTGGTTGTAGGTGTTTTCGTATGTATTATAGTTACGTATGAACTGGACGGATGCTGGATTAATTACGCACTGATCTATAGGATGATCACCCGCACACAATTCACATACTACCGCAACCTGCTGAACTTAAGCCCCTGTCATAGTATCAAACTTCTTGGACAGCGCAGAAAGATGTGCTTGTATAGCTGTCACCCCATCTACTTCCAAAATCCCAGCCGCCTTTGCCTGTGTCATTCTTGTTGTGGGCCACTGGTAGTTGTTTGCCGCCATGGTTTTGATCAAATTTTAGGCTTCCTCGTAACTCTTCGCCATGAATGCTCCACCCGACGCTGCGTCAATACTGGTTCTGACATTCCCATGTAGTCCGTTATAAAAGGTGTTCAATTGCAGCCACTTGGGTAATCCATGATGTGGGCACTTTCTAAGTAATTCCTTGTACCTCCCCCATGTCTCATATAGCGACTCCCCATTCTGCGGCTCAAACATCGTTATGTCATTCCTCATTTTAGCAGTTTTCGCTGGTGGGAAAAATTTGGCAAGAAATTTTTGAGCCAAGTCTTCCCATGTAGTAATCGATCCGGGTGGCAGAGAATGTAACCAACTTTTCGCCTTGTCCCGTAAAGTGAACGGGAACAAGCGAAGTCTCACTGCCTCATCCGACACCCCATTGTACTTGAAAGTGTTTCACATTTTTAGAAAACTGATTAAATGCTCATTCGGATCTTTATTTGCCATTCCCCCAAACTAAACTGAGTCCTGCATCATCTGAATGGTCCCAGGCTTGATTTCAAAAGTATTTGCAGCTATTGCAGGCCTAGTGATGCTCGACTGCAGATCAGTTACCTTAGGTGTTGCAAAATCCTTCAACGCTTTCTGGTCTTCGGCAGCCATTGTTTCTTCCTTATCAGAATTTTCGAATTCGTTCCTCATTTTTTCGATCCACTTACTTAACCTCTGAAATTTTCTTTCAATGTCGTCCTCAAAAGGAAGCAAGTCTGGATGTTTAGATCGTGTTTGCATAAACCAATGTCAAAAACCTGAAATAGGAGAAACAAAAACAAAACAAAAAATGTTTAAGTAAAACTGGACTAATTAAACTGATATCATAAAAATATTAAAATCTAGGCTAAATTTTCCCCGGCAACGGCGCCAAAAACTTGTTGGGTAAAATCAATACGCGCAAAACACGCAAGTATACATAGTCAACAAGTAATATAGTAGTGAATAAAGTATCGTTCCCACGAAGACAAATTAGCAAGAATTTTAACTACACAATTATCAATTTTCTTTTAATCCTAATTCTATTAAACTATTCAATTCAATGGTTTAAAATTATAGAAACTAAATTAATAAATAAACAAACTATCACAAAACAATCACTAATATCAAAATCCGGAATTTCAAATAATTAATGGAGAATTAGACTTATGATTTCCCCCTAAGCTTCACTCTGATTTTCAAACCTTTATTCCAACTCAATTTAATATCCAAATTTATTAATCAAGAACACGAATGTAATACTAGCCACCTCTCGATGCACTAATACCATATTAACTTAAATCCACAATTAAGATAGAAACAAGTTAAACACCTAAATCAACCAACTCACTATATCTCTATGTTAACTGAAATTAAAGAAGGTTTAAGATTAAGTTCTCTATCCAGTTACATGTGATATCAAGCATATCTCTACCTTAACAATAATCAAAAATCTGTTATTCACAAAATTTATGACACATGTTATATTAACTAGGTCTAGATTTGAATATCCTCTCTCGATTCCATTCAAATCCACAAGAAAATGTTGATCAAGCAATTCATAAATTCACGCTCGAATTAACATAGATAAACTGAAAATATTTTATTGAATTGGAAATCAAAGTTATAGAATCATCGTTTCACCCAAAGATCCATCACAAGTCTAATAAGCGAATTAGTTAATAACGAATGAATTAAAAACTGAAATAATAGAAGAACACGTCATCCCAATTACAGAATATAGAAAATTAAGGAGAATAGTAATACACCACCCTTCTCGCCCTTTGATTCTGCAATCTTCGTGAAATTAATCCCCTTCTTTCTTTTTTCCCAGCTCTTGCTCTTCAAGTCTCTAGATAATCCTCTCCTCTTCACACTTAGCATAAAAGTAGTCCCATTTTTCTCCAAAAACATAAGTCCTAATCAAACTCTATTTCTCGTCATACAAAATCAAATAGAGACATGAATACTTTTCAAAATAAACAACTCAATAGTCAAAGACTCCCATCAAATCAACTAACAACCATCCCACACTCCTAATATTGTCACATAACATGAAGAATTATTAATTCCCAACATAGCCCAACTTCTAGCCAAACATCAAAATTCGCACAACAAATCCATCGATCATGTAATAGCGCTTTCGCACTTATAAACATAAATGCAAAGGCGCCAAATAGCTAGCTATCATCAGAAGAGTTTTCATCCCGGTATATGTTCTTTCTTTCAAGACAACAGCGCCCGTATTTATGTAGCCAGAAACTCAACGATTGCTCGAAAACTCCTTCCAATTGTAACATTTTGATAGGCCACTAGATTAACCAGCAACAAGCAAACAACCTATCAAAAGTAACATGAAATTACCAAAAACTAACAATATATCAAGCTAAACGAACATAAATCATAGGTTAAAAACCTACTCATCAACTATATTTTCAACATCCTTTTCAAGGATATATTTAGCTGATTTACAGTCTATCCTTACTAGGAACTTTTGATTTAATAAATCACTTTGAAATTTATTAATGGATAAAACTAAAAATAAAATCTCTTTTTTAATAGTATTGTAATTGCGTTGTACATCATTCCAAGTGCCAAAATGAAAACAAACAATTTGTTCAGTAGAAAAAGGGGTTAACTTTTGTTTGAGAATACCTCCGAAACCAATTTCAGAAGCATCTGCTTCAATGATTTTGAATGTTGAATCATTGGAAATGCCAAGGCAAGGTAAATTCTTGACATATTTTTTGACTTGTTTTACAACTGAAGTATGAGAAGTTATCCATGGAGGGGGATTTTCTTGTAAACGCTGAAAAAGTGGTTTACAAATTCTTCGAAGATTTTCATAAAAAATCCCAACATAATTAAGGGAGCCTAAAAATCTTTGAAGCTGAGTTTTATCTGTGATCTTATCAGGAAATTTGTCAGCGAATTGAATAGCACGATCAATAGGTTTAATTTGACCTTGATAAATATTATGGCCAAGAAATCTGACTTTAGTTTGGAATAGACTACACTTGGTGGGTGATAGAACAAAACCATTATTTTTGACTGTTTTGATGAACGAATTTAAGTGTTTATGGTGTTCTTCAATGGATTTAGAAAAAATAAGAATAACATCAATGTAAACAATGATGAAATGGCTGAATGAGTTAAGAATATCATTAAGAATGTTTTGAAATTCACTAGGGGCATTTTTAAGACCGAATGGCATAACATTCCATTCGTAATAACCAAAAGGAGTGGTAAATGCAGTCTTATACTTATCGCTCTTATGAAGCTGAATTTGCCAAAACCCAGATTTTAAATCAAATTTACTAAAGACAGTGACATTACTTAATCTATTAAGCAAATCTTCTTTATTAGGTAAAAGGGTACCTAATCCATTCTAAAACTTTGTTTAATGGTTTATAATTAATGACTAGACAAGGGGCACCTCTTTCTTTTTCTGCTTCATTATTAACATAAAGGCAGGGAAAGACCAAGGAGATTTACTATGACGTATTAAATTTTTACTGAGTAATTCGTTTAATTCTCTTTTACATAACTCCATTTGGTCGTGATTCATTTGTATAGGTCTAGCCTTAGTAGGAATAAGATGTTCCTTAAATTTCTTTGCATAAGGTAACCTTACAATATGCTTCTTCCTATGCCAAAATGCATTAGGGAAATCCGAGCAAAGATTATGATTCATATAATTTTTTAAATCTTGAATTTTTTCTTGAACTCTTTTATCAGTTAACTGTTTTTCAACTTGTTTATATTTAATCTCTTCTTTCAAGAACTTTAACTGAGAAGTTTTACTATTTAATATATTCACCTTTTTAGTTATAGAGTTTTCTTGAATAGATTTTAAATCTCTTTCTTTAGGCTTCAAAACAAAATCGAAAGTTACCTTTTGACCTAGATGATTACTACTTAATCCTTCAGTACTAGTAGTGAAAGGGTACAATAAATATATAAATAGCAATCCCAAAATAATTTTATCAATCATATTGCGAATTAAAATAAAAGACGTTTTAAAACACATTTCATCCTGACAAATGTGGACATTGGGCAATTTATATTTTATCTCCATTTGACTACCGTTTGGCGAGTTTAATCTTTCATTAGTTTTCTTGTAAAATTTTGTAGGAATTAAATCTTCCTGAATACAATTAAGATCTGCACCTGTATCAACCAGGGCAGGAAGCTTAAGAGTAATGGTTTTATTAATAAGTAGAGTGATAGAAATATACCACTTCTGAATTGTGATGTCTTTTAATCTTTGTAGGACATTTCCTCGCAACTCGATAATTTTAACTCATCTTTACTGTTTGAAGGCTCCGGTTCTTCTTTTGTTGGTTCTTCATCTGAATAATCATCGACTAGAAGATCTTTGTCTTTATTTTTTTTTTGTAAATTAAGGATATCATTATGTAATTTAGGAATTTCTAGTTTAAGGTTAGAAATTTCCTTTTTTAATTTGTTAACTTCCATGTTTAACTTTGGTAAGGCTATCTCTTTGATAGGTGTTTTGAATCTATCAAACGTTTTATTAAGACTAAATATTGGTTGTTCTTTACCTTTAAAAAGTTTATTAGTTTTATCTTTGGTTAATAAATCTTTCAACTGTTTCATATACTGAGTTTTTAGGTGAGGGTCATTGATTTTACTAATTCGATCAATTAGCAAAGATTGTTCTTTGTCATCTTTGTTAAGGACATTTACTCTTTTTGCACAACAATTGTTAACACAATTATTCGAACAAATAGTGACTTCTTCAGTATTGTCATCTGAACAATTACTAGTATCATTATCAGAAGCAGAAGGAATATCGGAACATTCATCAGAACATTCACTGTTATTATTCTCAACTCTGATAAGTTCTAGAATCTGTTCAGTGTCTTCAGATGAAACATTTAGCTGATTTAATTTTTGTTTTATTTTACATTCATTTTTATAATAACCTTTTTGCCCACAATTATGGCAAATAATTTTTCTTTTATCAAATTTTTTAGATTTATTATTGTGTTTTGGTTTACTATAATAATTATCTTGATCTTTATTGTTATGAGTATTTCTTTTATGCTTTTTACGATCTTTAATATTTTTGTGTTTTTCAAAATGTTTATGCCTGTGTTTCCTTCGAGAGGGAGCAACAGGAGGTAAACCGTATTGTTCACAAAAGGTTCCTAACTCATATTTGGCTTTCTTTTTATCTTTATTAGCTTGTTTACTGATTTTAAAATCAATGCACATTTTAAGACCAATTTTTTGAATCTGACTTATGATATCACCATAAGTGAGATTATCATAATCAATGTGACCTAAGTCTTTACTTAATTCTTCTCTAACTTTGTGAGCAATAAATTAGGTAGACCATTAACGAATTTTTCTTTCCAAAATGGTGTGTTACTATCATTACGCATCATAACTCGAGAAGTAAAAACATCCTTGTACCATCTAAAATCACTTAAAGTGGGACAAGTGAGATTAATTAACTGATCATGAATTCTTTCCGTAATATTACTAGGCGTTCCAATAAAATGCTTTATTATGGTAAATATTAAAGTATTTACTCCATCAAGTGAACCAACACCAACATCTTCATCAAAGATGGGGTTGCCATCATCATCCATCTGGACAACATGAATTACTTGGAACCTAGTATCATCAGTGAGATGTTTTTCCCACCAAGATCTGAGGATACCAGTGAATCCACTAGCTAGCAATTCAACAATGTCAGATTGAGCTAAATTGTTGGAAGTCATAATATAGATATTTGTTACCATGGACATGCGATTTAATTTATTTAGTATTTCTTGTTCACTGAGACCATCAATATTCCATTCATAAATTTTATTAGAAGAAACAAAAAACTAATTATCAGTTTTTAGTTGCTAAACCTACTCCTCCGGACTTACAGTTCGAAGAGAGAAATCTAGATAAATCCTCTCCTTATGGAGTTACAACATCTGAATGTAAATACATCAATCCCAGGTCATACTAACCTTAAATCTCAAATACGGAAGCATAAACAAATAATAAGTCTTACACAACTTTAACATAAGTCTGAAACGTAAATATATTAAATAAACAACAAGTCTTCATCACTTGTTGATCTTTCCCTTGCCTTTGCTAGAAGAAGGCTCGTCATACCTTTCGTTCTTAACCGCACTATTATTATTACGCAAGAGTGAGCACGATTGCCCATAAGTATAATAATATAACAACAATATAATAACATGAGACTGAATCAAAGACTTCTGAAATAAGAAAAACTCGGCTTTTGAATCATGAATAAATAATAAGAATCAAAAGAACTTTTGAGGGTCATAAGACCTTGAACTATGTCCTAGGTTGTCAAGTGTTTATACTTGAAACCTTTAACAGTCATAAGACTATGGACTCTTCTTCTTGTACTTAGGGGGATCAACCCTTAGTACCATACTGTGCACAATATCTTAACGCTAAAGAGTTATTAATACCATATAACAGGGTTGTTCATCTCAGTTTGACATTAGAGTCCGCACCAAAGGAAGTTTGGTTTGGATAAGCTCAACAATGGTTCTAGAATTTAGAACGTTCATCAACTATGGACTAGTAAAATAAATAAGGGTTCACTAGTCTTACAAGGTTCAGTAATAAATGATATTCAATTTGAATAATAAAATTCAAGAGATATACAATCGAATAAGTATTGTATAACGGGAATCATGCTTTAAAAGAATGATAACATCTAATATGAAATCTTGAACTTAAACAATTAATAACAAGAACCTTACTCGTCATAGAATATAAGTCTAGGACTTGTTCAATCGAAGAATTTCGAATTTAAATAAACTTATTCCATAAAGTAGAGTTTTGAGTAAGGAAAACTTGCTCAATGTAAAGAGGTAAGGTTTAGGAACTTGCCTCGTGCGCGAGCTACAAATATAGTTATAATTCGATTCCTCAACATCCTACACATTACATTATGCATACGATGTCAATTAGTTTCATAATTTCTATGTTCAACTGTTGAACTTTTTATTTAAGTTCAACTTACAACTTGATTCCTAACGTTAACTTATTAACTAACCACATAACATGAGTATAAATTCACACTATGCATATCATACGTGTATAACACTTAAACTATCAAAATCATAATTTATGATACAATATCTATGTACACACATAATATATCGATATGAGATTTCAAATCATCTTAAACATGTCAACAATATGTTATCTTATTGTTTAAAACACTTATCAAGTCATCACATCTTAATTTTGAACATCATTACATCTTCTCACACGTTTAGCCCTTATACAACTTATCAAATTACCATGAAATTTCATCACATATATGTCAACAATCTGATATGACATCTTATTACATGTCCAACATATTATTATGTTCATTAGACTATGTTAAACTAGCATGTAAGGGGCTGTACACGACAAAAAATTAAAACTGTCCAACTCTGCTTTACTACCGGGCGAGGCTTTTTAGTGAAGAAATGCCGTCGAGGTAGGGTAAATATCTTTAGTAACTCCGTAGGGGTGGGGTCACTTTCAGCTTAGATTCTCGATTCTCGATTTTGTGATTCATAGCCCAAATTGTGACGCCCCCAAAATAGGTATACATCACCCATCTTGAGTCGCCAGATATCACACTATAAAAATCAAATACAAACTACATTTATCTAATTGTTGAAGCGTAGATGCAGATGCGACAACAGATAAAAGTATGAGTTTTAATACAAATATATGTAACTCTCATGGTGCCTCGACCACAACCTTACAATGGTATTTTACATAAAAGTACAGTAAAAAACTATTTTAGAAATTAAAATCTTTGGGAAGTACTCAAGGAAACCTTCGTACATGGGAGACCATGCGTATAGGTTATGATAGATATCATTTATCCACAGAATTATCCTTGGTTGACCCAAAAGTCCCCAAAGAAAAACAAGAAGATTACTATCATCTTCTTTCTAATGGTGAGTCTTCTCCTGAAATATAACTATCTTCGTTGTCTCCAAGTGAAAATTATATTTCAAATAAACTCCAAGATCATATAGGTAGTGCTCGTAGATATACTCAGTAAGTGGATGTGCACAACCATGTCTTATGATAACACGAGGTTGTATGTCATTAGACATCTTGTATAATAGTGGCAAAACACCCTTCTAAACTTGGGTTCACCTCACCCTATTCGTTCACCAAAATTAAATATCAAATGACTTATACAATACGATAAACTTATCTAAAGTTCTCAACAAAATTATTTTCATACTATTTAGGGAGAACCTCAACAGCTATAGACCACCATTCTAATCCTCTTAATACCCCGCTCGACCCAGCTACACTTCTATTACCTAAAAGGAATTGTGAAGCAAAAGGGTGAGCACAACTAGCCCAGTAAAGAATATCATGACTAAAGATAATTAAATTATCAATAGCTTTCATCAATAATAAATCAGAGATTTAGAACATATGGTAGATGATAAAACTTTTCAACCATAGTTGCAGCGGAACGAGCAATCCATTAGAAGAGTCAAATAAACCATTAGGTCTATTATCTTCTCCATGTTAAAAGTCCACCAATAATGTTGTATCCCTGTAACATCAATCAACAATTCCTGTCCACAATCATATGAATAACTCATAATCATAATTGTGATTCTAAATTCCTCTTCGCTTTTAAGCTAAGATAATTTTCATCACCTATCTTCACCTGAAACATCAAAAATCATGGTTATACCAAATCACAATTCTTGTTCATAATCATACTAATAAACTCATCTTTGCACTACGACTAAAGATATTTATTAACAATTCATCTTTGCACTACAGGCAAAAGACATAAAACTGTATTTTAGAAGAGTCAAGTAGAGCATGATATCTACTATCTTTTACGAATCAAAAGTGTATAATCAATATTTTATCGCTGAGACTCAGCTCAATAAATAATCCACATCATCGGATCATCCCTACACTACGGCCAAGGATATTCATGTAATCATCAATGGTCATGATTATACCGAATAATCCCTGGTTATAATCATACCAATAACTGTCCATCAATGCACTACAGGCCAATGAGGACCTTTACCACATCATTCGTCACATTACGGTCATGACTATACCGAATAATTCCTGGTTGTAATCATACCAAGTCCATCCATGCACGTAAGCCACAGATGACTTTCATCACAATATAAGCATGAGGATGATGACAATAATATAAGCATTACTCAAACGAAAACAAGTACAAATATTAGAGACTTTAATTTATCCAAATATTATCAATCACTTAATAAACTCATAATCTAATATTGTTAATATTATAACAATATTTTAATCACTTCTTAAACTTATAAACAATTTATTTTAATTGTTTACACTTTACCAAATAATGTATTTAATCATTCAAAAATGCCATACTCATAAGATTTCATCACCAATGATCAAATCCCTTATCAAAAATCTGCATATACCCTATATAGGATTCCCAAGCCAAAAAATCCTATTTTCCAATTTTGTTACTTCACATAACATATTTAAATCATTTACTTATAACTAGAGTATTTTCATAAAAAATACCAAATCAGTCCCAAAAATATTTTTTTTCTGGGATTTAGCAGAATATAGCCCCATATTGAACATATATTTTTCTCGGAATTTTTAAAATTCATTTACTATTTTCAAAAATCAATTTCTAATTAATTCTTTAAGAAATTAGCTACCTCAAGTTTAATTCCGAAATTCCCAAATCTTGGCAGGATCTTACACATGTTAACGTGAGCTTTTCGGTTTAAATTTCATGGTCACCGGAGTTATAGAACTCGGTTATAGCGTTTTTTAAATCGGAAAAACCTAAATATTGAAATAGTCATAACTTGCTCATTTTAAGTCGGAATGAGCTCATTTTTGGACAGGAGGTACTTTATACCATATATTTTCATGTCCCAAAAGGCCGGAATTTATTTTACAAGCTAAGTTGCCGAAAATGCCCTTTTAAACTTCTAGGCAGTAGTCTTTTGGTAATTTGCAGTTTTTGACTCCTTTACACTACAATTCATCTTTGCACTACAGGCCAAAGACATACAACTGTATTTTAGAAGAGTCAAGTAGAGCATGATATCTACTATCTTTTACGAATCAAAAGTGTATAATCAATATTTTATCGCTGAGACTCAGCTTAATAAATAATCCACATCATCGAATCATCCCTACACTACAGACAAGGATATTCATGTAATAATCAATGGTCATGATTATACCGAATAATCCCTGGTTATAATCATACAAATAACTGTCCATCAATGCACTACAGGCCAATGAGGACTTTTACCACATCATTCGTCACATTACGGCCATGATTATCTTAGAATAATTCTGGTGGTAATCATACAAAGTCCATCCATTACGTAAGCCACAGATGACTTTCATCACAATATAAGCATGAGGATGATGACAATAATATAAGCATTACTCAAACGAAAACGAGGATAAATACTATAGACTTTAATTTATCCAAATATTATCAATCACTTAATAAACTCATAATCTAATATTGTTAATATTATAATAATATTTTAATCACTTCTTAAACTTATAAACAATTTATTTTAATTTTTTACATTGTATCAAATAATGCATTTAATCGTTCAAAATGCCATACTCGTAAGATTTCATCACCAATGATCAAATCCCTTATCAAAATCAGATATACCCTATATAGGATTCCCAAGCCAAAAAAATCCTATTTTCCAATTTTGTTACTTCACATAACATATTTAAATCATTTACTTATAACTAGATTATTTTCATGAAAAATATCAAATCAGTCCCAAAAATATTTCTTTTCTGGGATTTAGCAGAATATAGCTCCATATTAAACATATATTTTTCTCAGAATTTTTAAAATTCATTTACTATTTTTCAAAAAATCAATTTCTAATTAATTCCTTAAGAAATTAGCTACCTCAAGTTTAACTCCAGAAATTCCCAAATCTTGGCAGGATCTTACACATGTTAACGTGAGCTTCCAGGTTAAATTTCAGGGTCATCGGATTTATAGAACTCCGGTTATAGCGTTTTTTGTCGGAAAAACCTTAATATTGAAATAGTCATAACTTGCTCATTTTAAGTCGGAATGAGCTCATTTTTGGACAGGAGGTACTTTATACCATATATTTTCATGTCCCAAAAGGCCAGAATTTATTTTACAAGCTAAGTTGCCGAAAATGCCCTTTTAAACTTCTGGGCAGTAGTCTTTTTGTAATTTGCAGTTTTTGACTCCTTTACCCTACAATTCATCTTTGCACTACAGGCCAAAGACATACAACTGTATTTTAGAAGAGTCAAGTAGAGCATGATATCTACTATCTTTTACGAATCAAAAATGTATAATCAATATTTTATCATTTGAGACAAATTTTAATAAATAATCCACATCATCGAATCATCCTACACTACTAGAGACAAGGATATTCATGTAATCATCAATGGTCATGATTATACCGAATAATCCCTGGTTATAATCATACCAATAACTGTCCATCAATGCACTGCAGGCCAATAAGGACTTTTACCACATCATTCGTCACATTACGGTCATGATTATACCGAATAATTCCTGGTGGTAATCATACCAAGTCCATCCATGCACGTAAGCCACAGATGACTTTCATCACAATATTAGCATGAGGATGATGACAATAATATAAGCATTACTCAAACGAAAACGAGGATAAATACTATAGACTTTAATTTATCCAAATATTATCAATCACTTAATAAACTCATAATCTAATATTGTTAATATTATAACAATATTTTAATCACTTCTTAAACTTATAAACAATTTATTTTAATTTTTTACACTTTACCAAATAATGCATTTAATCGTTCAAAAATGCCATACTCAGAAGATTTCATCACCAATGATCAAATCCCTTATCAAAAATCTGCATATACCCTATATAGGATTCCCAAGCCAAAAAATCCTATTTTCCAATTTTGTTACTTCACATAACATATTTAAATCATTTACTTATAACTAGATTATTTTCATGAAAAATATCAAATCAGTCCCAAAAATATTTCTTTTCTGGGATTTAGCAGAATATAGCTCCATATTAAACATATATTTTTCTCAATTATTGATTTAATAATATATCATATGATGCAGATGATACTGTAACAATAATTGAATCAATAATATGAGAGATATGATGCATCAAATCATCGTAGTAATAATTGAGTATAAATGAATGACTTCTCACGTAAGCATCAATAATCAATACTATGTATATCTTCTTATGCAACCACACGACATCTTGTATTTTTTACTAATAGGGTAGTTCAACAGTTTTAACAGTAACTCCTCCGCCGTTATTTTTATAGAAAGATAATTTTGTCGTTTTCTAACTACGACAATACTTCCGTTGTGGGGTCCACCAATGATTGTGTTGTCGTACGAATATTCTCCGACAAAAAGAATATTCCCCGACCAAACGAATATTTTATAACCACTTGCTTACTTTGCAAAATTTATAAATATCACCCTTAACTTTAATCCTTTTATCAATTTAACCATTTACTAAATAACATAATAATTATAAAAAAATTAAATACTTTCATTTCATAAAATTTGGGATCTCACAATCTCCCCTCCTTATGAAATTTTGCCCTCGAAATTTACGTACCTGGTAGTTTGAAGAGATGATAATACTTTGCTTTCTTTTCGGATTATACCTTCCCGGTTATATCCTCTATAGCATGATTTTTCCATTGCTCATCTCCTGTATTTCAGATATCATTCTAGAATATATTTTTAAAACAAAGGTCAATTGACATATCACAATTTGTCAACTTATCAAGTAAAAATTTCGGCTTAGGTAAGTCACACATTAGCGAAGTATATTACTCGTGTCTCCCCTCCTAGTTCTAGACTCATATCTCCGCCAGCGACCATATCCCTATGCTCTGATACCATTTGTGACGCCCCCAAAATAGGTATACATCACACATCTTGAGTCGCTAGATATCACACTATAAAAATTAAATACAAACTTCATTTATACAACTGTTGAACTGTCGTGCAGAGTACGACAACAGATAAGTTGTGAGTTTTATTACAAATATATGTAACTCTTGTGGTGCCTTGACCACAACCTTACAATGGTATTTTACATAAAAGTACAGTCAAAAACTGTTTTAAAAAATTAAAATCTTTGGGAAATACTCAAGGAAACCTTCGTACATGGGAGACCATGCGTCTAGGTTATGATAGATATCATTTGTCCACAGAATTATCCTTGGTTGACCCAAAAGTCCCCAAAGAAAAACAAGAAAATTACTATCATCTTCTTTCCAATGGTGAGTCTTCTCCTGACATATAACTATCTCCGTTGTCTCCAAATAAAAATTATATTTCAAATAAACTCCAAGATCATATAGGTAGTGCTCGTAGATATACTTAGCAAGTGAATGTGCATAACCATGTCTTATGATAACACGAGGTTGTATGTCATTAGACATCTTGTATAATAGTGGCAAAACACCCTTCCAAAGTTGGGTTCACCTCACCCTATTCGTTCACCAAAATTAAATATCAAATGACGTATACAATACGACAAACTTATCTAAAGTTCTCAACAAAATTATTTTCATACTATTTAGGAAGAACCTCAATAGCTATAGACCACCGTTCTAATCCTCTTAATATCCCGCTCGACCCAGCTACACTTTTATTACCTGAAAGGAATTGTGAAGCAAAAGGGTGAGCACAACTAGCCCAATAAAGAATATCATGATTAAAGATAATTAAATTATCAATAGCTTTCATCAATAATAAATCAGAGATTTAGAACATATGGTAAATGATAAAACTTTTCAACCATAGTTGCAGCGGAACGAGCAATCCATTAGAAGAGTCAAATA
Source organism: Panax quinquefolius (assembly GCA_020205615.1). Lineage (NCBI taxonomy): Eukaryota > Viridiplantae > Streptophyta > Magnoliopsida > Apiales > Araliaceae > Panax > Panax quinquefolius. The sequence goes on from CM035151.1 coordinate 31,427,290, forward strand.
GAACATTAGGTCTATTATCTTCTCCATGTTAAAAGTCCACCAATAATGTTGTATCCCTGTAACATCAATCCACAATTCATGTCCACAATCATATGAATAACTCATAATCATAATTATAATTCTAAATTCCTCTTCGCACCTAGGACGAAGATAATTTTCATCACCTATCTTCACCTGAAACATCAAAAATCATGGTTATACCAAATCACAATTCTTGTTCATAATCATACTAATAAACTCATCTTTGCACTATGGCCAAAGATATTCATTAACAATTCATCTTTGCACTACAGGCCAAAGATATACAATTATATTTTAGAAGAGTCAAGTAGAGCATGATATCTACTATCTTTTACGAATCAAAAGTGTATAATCAATATTTTATCGCTGAGACTCATCTTAATAAATAATCCACATCATCGAATCATCCCTGCACTACGGCCAAGGATATTCATGTAATCATCAATGGTCATGATTATACCGAATAATCACTGGTTATAATCATACCAATAACTGTCCATCAATGCACTACAGGCCAATGAGGCATCATTCGTCACATTACGGTTATGATTATACCCAATAATTCCTGGTCGTAATCATACCAAATCCATCCATGCACGTAAGCCACAGATGACTTTCATCACAATATAAGCATGAGGATGATGACAATAATATAAGCATTACTCAAACGAAAACAAGTACAAATATTAGAGACTTTAATTTATCCAAATATTATCAATCACTTAATAAACTCATAATCTAATATTGTTAATATTATAACAATATTTTAATCACTTCTTAAACTTATAAACAATTTATTTTAATTGTTTACACTTTACCAAATAATGTATTTAATCATTCAAAAATGCCATACTCATAAAATTTCATCACCAATGATCAAATTCCTTATCAAAAATCTGCATATACCCTATATAGGATTCCCAAGCCATAAAATCCTATTTTCCAATTTTGTTACTTCACATAACATATTTAAATCATTTACTTATAACTAGATTATTTTCATAAAAAATACCAAATCAGTCCCAAAAATATTTCTTTTTTGGGATTTAGCAGAATATAGCCCCATATTGAACATATATTTTTCTCGGAATTTTTAAAATTTATTTACTATTTTTCAAAAAATCAATTTCTAATTAATTCTTTAAGAAATTAGCTACCTCAAGTTTAATTCCAGAAATTCCCAAATCATGGCAGGATCTTACACATGTTAACGTGAGCTTTCAGTTTAAATTTCATGGTCATCGGAGTTATAGAACTCCGATTATAGCATTTTTCGTCGGAAAAACCTAAATATTGAAATAGTCATAACTTGCTCATTTTAACTCGGAATGAGCTCATTTTTGGACAGGAGGTACTTTATACCATATATTTTCATGTCCCAAAAGGCCAGAATTTATTTTACATGCTAAGTGGCCTAAAATGCCCTTTTAAACTTCTGGGCAGTAGTCTTTTGGTAATTTACAGTTTTTGACTCCTTTACTAAAATCATTCCACACGAAAATCTACAATACTTTTTCTAGTGATTCCACTTGGATAAGTTAGAAAACTCATAGATCTAACTCTAGAACTTGACCACACTCAAAAATTCGAAATATAATAGGAGATATGGACAATTTAATTTCATGTTCCATTTTCACCAAAATCTGATTTTCAACCCTTTGTGATTTCTAAGAAACTTTTATGTTTTCACATAATAACCAACATAACTCATCATAACACTTACCAATACTATATATACCCATGATTTTCATCAGTCCAATGCTTTTATTATGACTTTCAGCATAATCCACGTAAATAGATCATTTTCACAATTTAATAAGGAATGAATACGAAGGATCATTCACCATGCATGTGGTAATCCACATAGGCGAGTTATTCCAATGTAATAATAAAGAATGGAATAAATGAAGGATTCACCATGCATGCGATAAGCGCCGCATGCATGAGTTATTCCCAATGTAATAATAAATAATGGAACCAGTCCCGTAAACGCCACACAAGCAGGATATTAAAGCGAAATAATAAATAATGGAACCGGTCGAATAAGAACGTACGCAGATGAGGATATTCCGGCGTAATAATAAAGAACGGAATATTAGAAGAATTTCACCATGTATGCGGTACTGAGCGATAAATGAGTTATTCAACGAGAATAATTAGAATGGAATAGAAGAATTTCACCAAGTATAGGGTAGCTCAGCGATACTGAGTTATTCAAACAGAATAATAAAGAATTAATGGAATAACAGAAGTTCTCTTCATGAATAAGAAAAAAATAATACCCCTTACGAGTACAACAAATAATCTCCCTTACCTTAGAAGAAACTGGATATTGGAGTAGTGAAGTAGCAAGAATTCAATTCTTCTTCTCTCTATAGTTTCTCTCTCTAGAGTTTCGATGAATTAAGTAAGAAATAATGAAGGAATGAACTTCTATTTATAGGAGAATAGACTGAATAGTAACTAATTCATGAACGGTCCAGATTGATTTACTTTTAAACGGACAGTCCATATTGTTTTACTATTAAAACTTAAAGTAACGGTCCATACTGATTTAATATTAAAACTTTAAACCAGCAATCCATATTGATTCACTATTATAACTTTCCACCAGCGGTCCATATTGATTTACTATTATATCTTCAACCAACGGTCTAAAAAATTAGCACATCTCCTCATGGAATAATATTGTACCCAAAAATGATTTGGACCGAAAAGAAATATATCTTACGGGTGAATAGTACCCCGTGAATAGTAACTCATGAATAGTAATTCATGAATAGTAATTCATGAATAGTAACTCATGTATAGTAACTCATGAATAGTAACTCATGAATAGTAATTCGTGAATAGTACTCCGACACGAAAAGTGCCCCGAATACCCGATTGAACAATATAACCTCTAGACATCAATTATTATCGAAACAAATGTCGATTTTCACTAACACAAATAATTCTAACACAATGGAACTATAAAATTCATCTTTAATCAACACGAACTTATTCATCATTAATATTATAATTCACAATATTTAACAATCAGGTCGTTCCCAGGAAAGAGGGGGCTTTCCGATAAGGATTTTTCCTTATTGGCGCGCAATTAGGTGACCAAACCTCTCCTTGACAGAACTTCTAGACATTGTCAATATTGCAAATAATAATATGAATAACTTTGTGTCTCGATTATTGATTTAATAATATATCATATGATGCAGATGATACTGTAACAATAATTGAATCAATAATATGAGAGATATGATGCAGCAATTACTGTAGCAATAATTGAGTATAACTGGATGACTTCTCACGTAAGCATCAATAATCAATACTATGTGCTACTATGCAACCACACGTATTACTGTACTTTTACTACCAGGTAGTTCAATAGTTTTAACGGTAACACCTCTGCTGTTATTTTTATAGAAAGATAATTTTGTCGTTTTCTAACTACGACAATACTTCCGTTGTGGGGTCCACCAATGATTGTGTCGTCGTACGAATATTCCCCGACCAAACGAATATTTTATAACCACTTCCTTACTTTGAAAAATTTATAAATATCACCCTTAAATTTAATTCTTTTATCAATTTAACCATTTACTAAATAACATAATAATTATAAAAAAATTAAATACTTTCATTTCATAAAATTTGGGGTCTCACACAAATAATTCCAATTAAATATAAATTAAACTAGTACTGTGATTTCTATGGAGTATAAACTTCATATAAACATCATACAATGTTACTAACCTGTTTTTAACACCTTAAATCATGCAATTACTTGAATCACATCACATAATTTCACTGTTCTTGGTGTTTTTGAAAGTTTTGAGGAAAAACATGAAATTTGACGTCACGAATTCGTTATAACTTCGAATATGTCCGTTCAAAGTTTTTTCTTAGTTTTAACATGTATTATCATAATCTAATGTCAAATTTAAGTTAAAAAAAAATCATGGCATACAATTGCTCATAAGGGCCATATATACAACTTTTATACTCTATAACTTCAAAAATCCAATTACGTCATATTTATATGAAATTGATTACTCTAATCACATGAATATATGATATAAACAAATTGTAAAAATATATTAACATATATAACATCATATACTCATCAATTATCAATCTCTTCAATCAGAGGGACTTTGAAATAGTTTTTCATAAGAAATATAAGAACGTAAATTAAAGTTTGGGTTGAAGAGATTACCCTGCTAGTTTGTGTATATGATTCAAGGATGATGAACTTCTTCTCCACTTCTTCTTAAATTCATACATTCTCTCAATTTTCTCTCTAAACTCTCTCTGTGATTTCTCAGACTTAGATTTTAGGAATAACGTACGTAACGAAAGAAAAAAGAGTGATATATTGCGCATACTGGCACAACATGGGTGTCAGTTAAAGCCATTGTGCAATTAACTGCTCCCACATTCATAAGGCCATGTTTCGCTAGCCTTAAAAGGCTCTTTTTCATTTATTTTAATTAACTCATTTATTATATAGTTTATTTGTCACAATTTAATTAGTCAAAAAATATTGTTTAATTTCAATTAAATAAAAGGTAAAATTACTTATTATATCAAATCATCATATGATTAAAATTCTCATTTATTAAATATAGCACATAATTTATATCCTCAATAAATCTCTAATTAATTATTTAATATTTGTTCACATGCTTATATAACTATTTGTTCACATGTGTGTACTATTGAATCACATTCTTGTACTATTAGGGGAGTTGGTGCAAGATTGATAATACTTGCAAGACTAAGTTAAAAATGGAGGTATAGATGGAGGTACTATACTGTAATTCATATTTTTCACATGATTATACTATTGATTCACATGATTGAACTATTGATTCACATTATTTACTATTAGGGGAGGTAGTGCAAGTTTGATAATACTTGCAGGACTAAATTAAAAGTATAGAAAAAGAGGAAGGTATTGTAAATAAGTTGACAACTTGTGATATGTCAATTGACCTTTGTTTTGAAGATATATTCTAGAATGATATCTGAAATACAGGAGATGGGCAATGGGAAAATCATGATACAGAGCAAATAACCGGGAAGGTACAATCCGAAAAGAAAGCAAGGTATTCTCATCTCTTCGAATACCAGGTACGTATGTAAATTTCGAGGGCGAAATTTCATAAGGAGTGGAGATTGTGAGATCCCAAATTTTATGAAATAAAATTATTCAATTTTTTTTATAATTATTATTTTATTTCGTAAATGGTTAAATTAATAAAAGGTTAAAGTTAAGGGTGATATTTAAAAATTTTTGCAAAATAAGCAAGTTGTTATTCGTTGTGCCGGGGAATATTCGATTGGTCGGGGAATATTCGTTTTAACAGGGAATATTCGTACAACGGCGCAATCATTGGTGGACCCTCACAGCGGAATTATTGTCGGATTGAGAAAACGACAAAAATACTTTATGAAAAATTACGGCGGAAGTTTTACCGTTAACTGTTGAAACACCCGGTGTTAAAAGTACAGTAATACGCATGGTTGCATAGTAGCATACGGTATTTATTATTGATGCTTACATGAGAAGTCACTCAGTTATACTCAATTATTGCTACTGTAATTGCTGCATCATATCTCTCATATTATTGTTTCAATTATTGTCACAGTATCATTGGCATAATATTTATTATTATTAAATCAATAATTGAGACGACAAAGTTATTCATATTATTATTTGCAATATTGACAATGTCTAGAAGTTCTGTCAATGAGAGGTTTGGTCACCTAATTACGCGCCAATAAGGAGAAATCCTTATCGGAAAGTCCCCACTTTCCTGAGAACAACCTGGTTGTTAAATATTATAAGTTATAATATTAATGATGAATAAGTTGTGTTGATTAAAGATGAATTTGATAGTTCCATTGTGTTGGGATTATTAGTGTTAGTGGAAATCGACATCTATTCCGATGATAATTTATGTCTGGGGGTTATATTGATAAATCGAGTAATTTATCGGATAAATGAGCAATTAATTGCTACTAATTCACATGCTTATATAACTATTTGTTCACATATGTGTACTATTGAATCACATTCTTGTACTATTAGAGGAGTTGGTGCAAGATTGATAATACTTGCATGACTAAGTTAAAAATGGAGGTATAGATGGAGGTACTATAATTGTAATTCATATTTTTCACATGATTATACTATTGATTCACATGATTGAACTATTGATTCACATTATTTACTATTAGGGGAGGTGGTGCAAATTTGATAATACTTGCAGGACTAAATTAAAAATATAGAAAATTTTAGAAGGTATTGTACTGTAATTTTTCGAGCCCCAAAACGTGCAATTATCGAAACTATATTTTCCTATAAATAGAAGCTCATTCTTCCTTCATTTCACACCAATTCACTAAAGCTATAGAGAAATTATTATAGAGAAATTTATAGAGAAAGAAGAAAAGTATTCTGCTACTTCACTACTTCTATATCCAGGTTTCTTCTAAGGTAAGGGTATTATTTCTTTTGTATTCATGAAGAGAACTTCGTTATTCCATTCTTTATTATTTCGTTGAATATCTCGTCTGCATGCGTTTCTACTTGGGACTGTCTGTCTGAAAAAGCGCAAAATATGAAAAAAAAGTGCCGCCACGATTTTAAAATGGTTTGTTTTACCACTTAATTTGTGAAAAAATTCTAGCCTTTTGAGACATGAAATTATATGGTATAAAGTACCTCTCTGTCCAAAAATGAGCTCATTCCAGACTTAAAATGAGCAAGTTATGACCATTTCAATATTTAGGTTTTTTCGACGAAAAACCCTATAACCATGATTCTATAACTCAGATGACCATGAAATTTAAACTAGAAGCTCACGTTAACATGTGTAAGATCCCGCCAAGATTTGGGAATTTCTGGAGTTAACCGTGAGGTAGCTAATTTCTTAAGGAATTAATTAGAAATTGATTTTTGAAAAATTGTAAATGAATTTTAAAAAATGTAAAGAAAAATATATGTTCAATATGGGACTATATTATGCTAAATCCCAGAAAAGAATAATTTTTGGGACTGATTTGATATTTTTCATGAAAATAGTTTAGCTATGAACATATGAGTTAAATATGTTATGTGGAGTTGAAGAATTGGTAAATAGGATTTTTTGGCTTGAAAATCCTATATAAGGTATATGCAGATTTTTGATGAGTAATTTGATTATTGGTGATGAAATCTTATGAGTATGACATTTTTGAATGATTAAATGCATTATTTGGAAAAGTGTAAACAATTAAATGTAATTGTTTATAAGTTTAAGAAGTGGTTAAAATATTGTTATAGTATTAACAATATTAGATTATGATTTTATTAAGTGATTGATAATGTCCGGATAAATTTAAAGTCTTTAATATTTATCATAGATTTAGTTTGATTAATGCTTATAATATTGTCATCATCCTCATATTTATATTATGTTGAAAGTTATCGTGTATTCGTAGTGCATAGATGGACTTGGTATGATTATGACCAGGGATTATTCGGTATAATCATGACCGTAATATTGCAAATGATGTGGAAAAAGTCCTCATTGGCCCGTAGTGCATTGATGGATAATTTTTGGTATGATTATGGCTATGGATTCTCTTTGGCCAAGGATGCAAAGATGAATTGTTTTATAGCATGATTAGGACCGTTGATAAAAACACGATTATCTTTGGCCCGTAGTGCATGGATAATTTGTGGTTGTGATACTAATGAAAAAGTCCTAATTAGCCCGTAGTGCATTGATGGACAGTTTTTGGTATGATTATGGCTATGGATTCTCTTCGGCCAAGGGTGCAAAGATGAATTATTTTATGGCATGATCAGGACCGTTGATGAAAACACAATTATCTTTGGCCCGTAGTGCATAGATAATTCGTGGTCGTGATACTAAAGAATATCCTTGGCCTGTAGTGCAGGGATGATTCGATGACGTGGATTATTTATTGAGCTGAGTCTCAGCAATGAAATATTAATTCATGGATGTGATAATAATGAATATCTTTGGCCGTAGTGCAAAGATGATTTAATAATTACAAGCATGAATTGTGATTTGGTATAACCATGATTTTTGATGTTTCAGATGAAGATATGTGATGAAAATTATCTTCGTCCTGGGTGCGAAAGTGAATTCAAAATCACAATTATGATTATGAGTTATTCATATGATTGTGGACAGGAATTGTTGATTGATGTTACAGGGATAAAACATTATTGGTGGACTTTTAACATGGAGAAGATAATAGACCTGATGGTCAATTTGGCTCTTCTAATGGATTGCTCGTTCCGCTGCAACTATGGTTGAAAAGTTTTATCATCTACCATATGTTCTAAATCTCTGATTTATTATTGATGAAAGTTATTGATAATTTAATTATCTTTAGTCATGATATTCTTTACTGGGCTAGTTGTGCTCACCCTTTCTGCTTCATAATTCCTTTCAGGTAATAAGAGTGTTGCCGTAAGAGTGTTGTCGAGTCGAGCAGGGATAATAGGGGAATAGAACAGTGGACTCTAGCTGTGGAGGTTCTCCCTAAACAGTATAGAAAAGTGTGTTGTATTCTATACATCATTTAGTAGTTATATTTGGTGAATCAAATAGGGTGAGGCGAACCCAACTTTGGAAGGGTGTTTTGCCACTATCACACAAGATGTCTAATGACATACAACCTCGTGTTATCATAAGACAGGGTTGTGCGCATCCACTTGCTGAGTATATCTACGGGCACTACCAATATGATCTTGGAGTTTATTTGAATTATAATATTCACTTGGAGACAGTGGAGATAGTTATATGTCAAGAGAAGACTTACCATTGGAAAGAAGATGATAGTAATCTTCTCATTTTTATTTGGGGTCTATTGGGTCAACCAAGGATAATTCTGTGGCCATATGATATCTATTATAACCTAGACGCATGGTCTCCCATGTACGAAGGTTTCCTTGAGCACTTCCCAAAGATTTTAATTTCTAAAATAGTCTTTGACTTTACTTTTATGTAAAGTACCATTGTAAGGTTGTGGTCGAGGCACTATGAGAGTTATATACATTTGTATTAAAACTCACAGATTAATCGTGGTCGATTCTACATCTGACATTTCAACAAATAATATAAATGAAGTTGTATCTGAATTTTGTACTATGTATCTGGCGACTCAGAATGGGTGATGTATACCTAATTTTGGGGGTGTCACATTTGGAATCAGAGCTTAGGGATATGGTCGCTGGTGGAGATATGAGTCTAGAACTAGGAGGGGAGAGACGAGTAATATACTTCGCTAGTGTGTGACTTACCTAAGCCGAATTTTTTTTTTTACTTGATAAGTTGACAACTTGTGATATGTCAATTGACCTTTGTTTTGAAGATATATTCTAGAATAATATCTGAAATACAGGAGATGGGCAATGGGAAAATCGTGATACAGAGCAAATAACCGGGAAGGTACAATCCGAAAAGAAAGCAAGGTATTCTCATCTCTTCGAATACCAGGTACGTATGTAAATTTCGAGGGCGAAATTTCATAAGGAGTGGAGATTGTGAGATCCCAAATTTTATGAAATAAAATTATTCAATTTTTTTATAATTATTATTTTATTTCGTAAATGGTTAAATTAATAAAAGGTTAAAGTTAAGGGTGATATTTGATATTTTTTGCAAAATAAGCAAGTTGTTATTCGTTGTGCCGGTGAATATTCGATTGGTCGGGGAATATTCGTTTTTAACAGGAATATTCGCATACAACCAAGACAATCATTGGTGGACCTCACAACGGAATTATTGTCGGATCGAGAAAAGCGACAAAAATACTTTTTATGAAAATTACTAGCGGAAGTTTTACCGTTAATCTGTTGAAACACCCAAAGTGTTAAAAGTACGAAGAATATGGCGTGGTTGCATAAGAGCATACCGGTATTTATTATTGATGCTTATGAGAAGTCACCGGTTATACTCAATTATTGCTCATCAGTAATTGCCGTGATCATATCTCTCATATTATTGTTTCAATTATTGTCACAAGATTATCGGCATAATATTTATTATTATTAAATCAATAATTGAGATGACAAAGTTATTCATATTATTATTTGCAATATTGACAATGTCTAGAAGTTTTGTCAAGGAGAGGTTTGGTCACCTAATTACGCTACCAATAAGGAGAAATCCTTATCTGAAAGCCCTTCTTTCCCGGAACGATTGGTTGTTAAATATTGTAAGTTATAATATCAATGATGAATAAGTTGTGTTGATTAAAGATGAATTTGATAGTTCCATTGTGTTGGGATTATTAGTGTTAGTGGAAATCGACATCTATTCCGATGATAATTTATGTCTGGGGGTTATATTGATAAATCGAGTAATTTATCGGATAAATGAGCAATTAATTGCTACTAATTCACATGCTTATATAACTATTTGTTCACATATGTGTACTATTGAATCACATTCTTGTACTATTAGAGGAGTTGGTGCAAGATTGATAATACTTGCATGACTAAGTTAAAAATGGAGGTATAGATGGAGGTACTATATTGTAATTCATATTTTTCACATGATTATACTATTGATTCACATGATTGAACTATTGATTCACATTATTTACTATTAGGGGAGGTGGTGCAAATTTGATAATACTTGCAGGACTAAATTAAAAATATAGAAAATTTTAGAAGGTATTGTACTGTAATTTTTCGAGCCCCAAAACGTGCAATTATCGAAACTATATTTTCCTATAAATAGAAGCTCATTCTTCCTTCATTTCACACCAATTCACTAAAGCTATAGAGAAATTATTATAGAGAGAAATTATAGAGAGAAAGAAGAAAAGTATTCTGCTACTTCACTACTTTATATCCGATTTCTTTCTAAGGTAAGGGTATTACTCATTATTCCATTCTTTATTATTCTCGTTGGAATATCCTGTCATGCATGCGTTTTACGCCGGACCTGGTAAAATCTTTACTATTCTCGCAGAATATCTCGTCTCATGCATTTTACCTCGGAACTGGTTCCATCTCTACTATTCTGCTGGAATATCTTGTCTATGCGTTTTACGCCGGACCTGGTTCCGTATTTATTATTCTATTGGGAATAACCTGTTTGTGCGGTTTCTATCGCATGCATGGTGAATTCTTCTATTATTCCATTCTTTATTATTATGTTGGAATAGCCTATCTATGTGGATTACCACATGCATGGTGAACGGTCCTTTGTATTTCATTCCTTGTTAAATTGTGGAAATGATCTGTTTACGTGGATTATGATGAAAGTCATAATAAAAGTATTGGACTAATAAAAATCATGGGTATATGTGGTATTAGTAAGTGTTATAATGAGTTATGTTGGTTATTATTTGAAAACATGAAAGTTTCTTAGAAATCACAAAGGGTTGAAAAATCAGATTTTGGTGAAAATGGAACATGAAATTCAATTGACCATATCTCCTATTATATTTCAAATTTTTGAGTGTGGTCAAGTTCTAGAGTTAGGTCTATGAGTTTTGTAACTTATCCAAGTGGAATCACTGGAAAAGGTGTTGTAGATTTTTTTGTGGACTGATTTTAGCAAAGTACGAAAAACGTAAAAATATGAAAAGGTCACGCCACGATTTTAAAAGGGATGTTTCGGCCACTTAATTTGTGAGAAAAATTCTAGCCTTTTGGGACATGAAATTATATGGTATAAAGTACCTCCTGTCCAAAAATGAGCTCATTCCGACTTAAAATGAGCAAGTTATGACCATTTCAATATTTAGGTTTTTTCGACGAAAAACGCTATAACCGCAGTTCTATAACTCCGATGACCATGAAATTTAAACTAGAAGCTCACGTTAACATGTGTAAGATCTTGCCAAGATTTGGGAATTTCTGGAGTTAACCGTGAGGTAGCTAATTTCTTAAGGAATTAATTAGAAATTGATTTTTGAAAAATAGTAAATGAATTTTAAAAATGTCAAGAAAAATATATGTTCAATATGGGACTATATTATGCTAAATCCGAGAAAAAAAGAATAATTTTGGGACTGATTTGATATTTTTCATGAAAATAGTTTAGCTATGAACATATGAGTTAAATATGTTATGTGGAGTTGAAGAATTGGTAAATAGGATTTTATGGCTTGGAAATCTTATATAAGGTATATGCAGATTTTTGATGAGTAATTTGATTATTGGTGATGAAATCTTATGAGTATGACATTTTTGAATGATTAAATGCATTATTTGGAAAAGTGTAAACAATTAAATGTAATTGTTTATAAGTTTAAGAAGTGATTAAAATATTATTATAGTATTAACAATATTAGATTATGATTTTATTAAGTGATTGATAATGTCTGGATAAATTTAAAGTCTTTAATATTTATTCTTGATTTAGTTTGATTAATGCTTATAATATTGTCATCATCCTCATATTTATATTATGTTGAAAGTCATCTGTGGCGTGTAGTGCATAGATAGACTTGGTATGATTATGACCAGGGATTATTCGGTATAATCATGACCGTAATATTGCAAATGATGTGGAAAAGTCCTTATTGGCCCGTAGTGCATTGCTGGACAATTTTTGGTATGATTATGGCTATGGATTCTCTTTGGCCAAGGGTGCAAAGATGAATTGTTTTATAGCATGATCAGGACCGTTGATAAAAACACGATTATCTTTGGCCCGTAGTGCATGGATAATTTGTGGTTGTGGTACTATTGAAAATGTCCTCATTGGCCCGTAGTGCATTGATGAACAGTTTTTGGTATGATTATGGCTATGGATTCTCTTCGGCCAAGGTTGCAAAGATGAATTATTTTATGGCATGATCAGGACCGTTGATGAAAACACGATTATCTTTAGCCTGTAGTGCATGGATAATTCGTGGTCGTGATACTAAAGAATATCCATGGCCTGTAGTGCAGGGATGATTCGATGACGTGGATTATTTATTGAGCTGAGTCTCAGCAATGAAATATTAATTCATGGATGTGATAATAATGAATATCTTTGGTCGTAGTGCAAAGATGATTTAATAATTACGAGCATGAATTGTGATTTGGTATAACCATGATTTTTGATGTTTCGGGTGAAGATATGTGATGAAAATTATCTTCGTCCTGGGTGCGAAAGTGAATTCTAAATCACAATTATGATTATGAGTTATTCATATGATTGTGGATAGGAATTGTTGATTGATGTTACAGGGATAAAAAATTATTGGTGGACTTTTAACATGGAAAGGATAATAGACCTGATGGTCTATTTGGCTCTTCTAATGGATTGCTCGTTCCGCTGCAACTATGGTTGAAAAGTTTTATCATCTACCATATGTTCTAAATCTCTGATTTATTATTGATGAAAGTTATTGATAATTTAATTATCTTTAGTCATGATATTCTTTACTGGGCTAGTTGTGTTCACCCTTTCTGCTTCACAATTCCTTTGTGTAATAAGAGTGTTCTTAGTAAGAGTGTCACGGGTCGAAGCGGATAATAAGGGAATATAACAGTGGTCTCTAGCTGTGGAGGTTCTCCCTAAACAGTATAGAAAAGTGTGTTGTATTTTATACATCATTTAGTAGTTATATTTGGTGAATCAAATAGGGTGAGGCGAACCCAACTTTGGAAGGGTGTTTTGCCACTATTACACGAGATGTCTAATAACATACAACCTCGTGTTATCAGAAGACAGGGTTGTGCGCATCCACTTACTGAGTATATCTACGGGCATTACCAATATGATCTTGGAGTTTATTTGAATTATAATATTCACTTGGAGACAGTGGAGATAGTTATATGTCAAGAAAAGACTCACCATTGGAAAGAAGATGATAGTAATCTTCTCATTTTTCTTTGGGGTCTATTGGGTCAACCAAGGATAATTCTGTGGCCATATGATATCTATTATAACTTAGACGTATGGTCTCCAATGTACGAAGGTTTCCTTGAGCACTTCCCAAAGATTTTAATTTCTAAAACAGTCTTTGACTATACTTTTATGTAAAGTACCATTGTAAGGTTGTGGTCGAGGCACTATGAGAGTTACATACATTTGTATTAAAACTCACAGTTAACTGTGGTCGTATTTTATACTGACACTCAACAATAATATAAATGAAGTCAGATCTGAATTTTGTACTATATATCTGGCGACTCAGAATGGGTGATGTATACCTAATTTTAGTGGTGTCACATTTGGTATCAGAGCTTAGGGATATGGTCGCTGGCGGAGATATAAGTCTAAAACTAGGAGGGGAGAGACAAGTAATATACTTCGTTAGTGTGTGACTTACCTAAGCCCATATTTTTTTTACTTGATAAGTTGATAATTTATGATATGTCAATTGACCTTTGTTTTGAAGATATATTCTAGAATGATATCTGAAATACAGGAGATGGGCAATGGGAAAATCATGATACAGAGCAAATAACTAGGAAGGTACAATCCGAAAAGAAAGCAAGGTATTCTCATCTCTTCGAATACCAGGTATGTATGTAATTTCGAGGGCGAAATTTCATAAGGAGAGGAGATTGTGAGATCCCAAATTTTATGAAATAAAATTATTCAATTTTTTTTATAATTATTATTTTATTTCGTAAATGGTTAAATTGATAAAAGGTTAAAGTTAATGGTGATATTTGAAAATTTTCGCAAAGTAAGCAAGTTGTTATTCGTTGTGCCGGGGAATATTCGATTGGTCGGGGAATATTCGTTTTAACAGGGAATATTCGTACAACGGCACAATCATTGGTGGACCCCCACAATGGAATTATTGTTGGATTGAGAAAACGACAAAAATACTTTATGAAAATAACGGCGGAAGTTTTACCGTTAATTGTTGAAACACCCGGTGTTAAAAGAAATCAGAATATGTCTGGCGTGGTTGCATAGTAGCACACGCAGATTGATTATTGATGTTTACGTGAGAAGTCACCGGTTATACTCAATTATTGCTACATTAATTCTTTGCATCATATCTCTCATATTATTGATTCAATTATTGTCACAAAGATCATCTCGCATAATATTTATTATTATTAAATCAATAATTGAGACGACAAAGTTATTCATATTATTATTTGCAATATTGACAATGTCTAGAAGTTCTGTCAAGGAGAGGTTTGGTCACCAAATTGCGCGCCAATAAGGAGAAATTCAAGAATAATATTGTATCAAAAATGATTTGGACCGTAAAAAAAACAATTTTTGTCATGAATAGTACCCCTGGTGAATAGTAACCGAGTGAATAGTACCCCGTAAATAGTAACTTCGGGAATAGTAACCCCATGAATAATATCCTGACATGAAAAAGTTAAAACTTATCAAGAATGCTCAGAATAATATTTCCATGAAAAGATACTGGATGAAGCGTACATATCAAGGATATTCTACTAATTTCATGAAGTATAGAAACCAAAACTTTAATAAAATGAGTATATAATTCGAAATCTGAAATGAAATAATATTACTTACATACTACAGAGTATGGAAGAAAATATTATTTTATACGAATACTGAACAAAAATAATATCTCGTACCTTGAAAAGAAGAGTATTCCAACTGGTAGAGCGGAGATATTCTTGAAAAAAACTTTCATTATTTTCTAAACTCAAAGTTTTCTAAAACTCGAAAGAAATACGCTCAATATTATAGAAGAAGAATTCTCTGATTCTGGTGTAATTTTCAATTCTAATTAAGCATCCTATTTATAGGAGAATGGAAATGATACTATTTGAAAAAGTTTTCACGGACGCACAGTAGATTTCTCATGGGAACGCCGAATCGTCTGAATTTTTTTTTATAATTTACTATGCAAACACTATGCACGCACTATGCAAACACTATGCATAATAAAATATAATATATTTTATTTTTCATAAAAATAAAACTTATAATAATAATAAAATTAATAATTATACTCCTTTCTTTCTGAGCATCCATCTCCTGTGACAAACACAAATTTCCCCCCCCCCCTCCCCCGACCCCACATGTGCCCCCCACAATAGTATTATATATATATATATACACTAAATAACCTTCTACCGATTATTTTAAAAAATGGATAAATGGGGGTCCATATAATACGCCAATTTTACAACAAATATTTCATAAAAAATCTCCTCAATATTTTTAACAACATTTATTCATCATTATTATAACTCGCAATATTAATAACCGGATCGTTCCCGTGAAAGATGGGGCTTTCGATAAGGATTTCTCCCAATCATGCGCATGCAATTAGGTGACCAAACCCCTTTCCTCGTGTAACTTTCTGTACATTGTTAATTATGCATATAATAATTAGAATAACTTGTCATCTCAATTATTGATTTAATAATATATAAAATATTGACAATAATTGAATCAAATAACGTGAGATACTATGCAGAAATTATTGTAGCAATAATTGAACAAAACTGAGCGACTTCTCACGTAAGCATCGATCAATAATCAATACCGTAAGTGCTACTACGCAACCACGCCAGACATCTTTATTACTTTTACATCCGTTATTTCAACAGTTAACGGTGAAACTTTTTCATTTGTTATTTTATAAAAAGATATTCTGTCATTTTCTCATTCTGACAATAATTCCGTTGTGGGGTCCACCAATGATTGTGTCGTCGTACGAATATTTCCTGTTAAAACGAATATTCCCCGACCAATCGAATATTATATAACAACTTGCATACTTTGCAAAATTTGAAAATATTACCCACAATTATAACATTATATTAAATCCATACCATAATATTCAAAAATGTTAACCAATCAAAGTAACCATTTTTGTTACTATGATTATGTTGATAAGATTTTCTTATTTTCTTTTCAAGAATTTTTTATTTTGAAATTTAAAAGTCAAAGGGTTTAATTTATGATTCAAGATATGGACCTCAGAAGACCCCAAATTATTAATAAATAAAATTTACGCAAATATTTATTATTTGGAAATAGTAAGGGTTGATTTGATTAATGTGGATAGTTATGGGTAAAATACACAAATATTTTAATAAGTTGGTTATAAAATATTCATTATTTTCGGGAATATTGGTCGTGGAATATTCAGATCGCTTTTGGGAATATTCGCATACGACTACGCCTAGTTTTTTTTGTGGGCCCCATAACGGAAAGTGATTGGATGAAGAAAACGACAAATATAAGTTGTTTATAAATAATGCCAGAAGTTGTTATCAAGTAATATCGTTGGAATATCCTATGGTTAAAACACACTAATACGTTGTTGAACAAAGAAGACACCAGATTGCACCAATTATTGATTCTTACGTAAGAAGGCACTACTCAATAATTGTTAAAGAATTATCTATTCAAGTATTTTATTTTATCGATTCAATAATTGTCATATTGATATTTTATATTATCGTTGTTTCAATAATTGTCATTACACAAGATTTTTTATTATCGAAGCAATAATTCATATTATCCGAATAATATTATTAGATAACATTATTGGCAATGTCTAGAAAGTTCGCTCTAAGGAGAGGTTTGGTCACCTAATCATGCGCCAAGAAGGAGAAATCTTATCGAAAGCCCCTCTTTCCCGGGAACTACCGTCACAAGATCGTGATTCTCGTAATATTATTTGTGAATAATTAATTATTGATTTATATGATGAGGAAAATATTGATTTTATGTGGATATAGATGGAGAAAATTTTTAAATGACAATTGTTGAAAATTAATATTTTATCTTTTTCTCGATAAAATAATTCATTTAAATATATTATTTTAATAATATATTAACGGTGATATTTTTACAATGAATGTGGGATATATGAGTATATGAGGAGGAAGAGTATTTTTGTTGCATTAAATGATTAACACATGTTTTGTGTGTTTGTGGACCCCATTTCTTGAATCTAAATTTGATTATATTGTAAAATCGCCTGCTTGTGGATTTTTGGCCAATTTCTGTTTGGAATTTGGAAAACTTTTTCTTCGCAAAGTTGTAGAGAATTGAATTTCCTATAAAAACTCGCGAGATTTCAAATTTTCTGATAAAAGGGCTATTTATTATGAATTATGAAGTTTTGAGTTCAAATAATTGATTTTTGGGAGTTTTAATTAATTATTTTGAGAAAAACGTTTTTGGTGAGTTTGTGAACCTCATTTAACATGTGCTATGGCTGAAATCAGATTTCAAAGGTGGGCTAAGGAATTTTGTTTATAAATAATATTATTATATTCAATTTTCTACTTTTGGTGTTCTAAAGATTTTCCTATAAATAGGTGCTTAGGTTAGAATTGAAAATCACACCGTAAATCAAGTTTTTTCTATTTCTCTCTATATTATCGAGTTTATTCTTGTGAGTATTTTGAGTATACTTTGAGTATTGCTATATATACTGCAAGTTCAAGTCATAGCCTATATCCTGTTTCAACTGTAAGACTGCTTTTCGAGGTAAGTGGATGTTATTTTATTTCAAATGATATTATTTCTTCAATATCATTATGTCAAATATTGGTTGGAACTTTTTATCAAATTTTGAACTTTTTTTTCACGTCGGGTTACTATTCATTAGTTACTATTCACGAGTTACTATTCACGAAGTTACTATTCACGAAGTTACTATTCACGACAGTTACTATTCATTTAGTACTATTCATTGAAGCTAAGATGATTTTTTTTGTGAAATTTCTATCTTTTGGTGTTTGAGTTACTATTCACGATACAAGACTATTCACGATACCAAGACTATTCACTTAATACTAAGACTATTCAACCTAAAAATGAAATTTCTTCTTTTTTGTCAAAATATCTATTTCGGATACTAGCTTTGATCAGATCCATGTTTTGATCATTCTCGAATTTTACACCCTATGATTATTTTTGAGGTATTTTTGACGTGGATAAAACAAAGTACTTAATCCTTAATCCTTAATCCTTGTCATTTTGTTTCAATCGATTCGCTTTTTTAAAAATATTTTTCATCATCTTCATTTTAAATGATGATATTATGGAATATCTTTGGCCTCAGAAAAAAGATGAATGATTTTGATGAATATCTTTGGCCCGTAGAGCAAAAGATGAACAGTGTCGAGATGAATACGATCGATCGATTAATATCTTTGGGTCAGAGAAGTAAAAGATGAACAGTGTTTAGATGAACACGATTAATCGATGAATATCTTTCGCCTCAGAGCAAAAGATGAATATTTGATTCCGTATATATATCGATTGATGTTACATGTGGATAAAATATCGACGATGAACTTTTAAATTCATATATGTAAGATAGTAGTTTGCATTCTCTACTTAACTCTTCTAATGAATTATTATTTCATCGCTAATATTGATTTAAAATTTGTTGTCTATCAGATTCTATTAGATTTTTCCTCGTTCAAGACTAACGATAATTTGTCAGATATTATCTTAGTCATAATATTCTTTATCGGGCTAGTCGAGCTCACCCTTTTCCTTGTTGTTCCATTTTTCTTCTCAGAGGCTAGAATGTAGTCTTAGTACTAGCTCTGGTAATGGAATGAAGGTTCTAGAGAGAGTTGTTTAGTAGTCCTCACCATTTTTGTAAAATAATGTATCAATAATTATGATGGGGATTTATTTCATGTGTGGATATTGTCTAGATGGCAATATCTCGTATTTAAACTCACGCTTTATATGTTGTAATAATAAAGTTTTAGTTATTTAGTTATTTCGCATCATGTATTTGGCGTACTCGTAATGGGTTGGATGGAATGGACCTATTTTGGGGCGCCACACTGGTATCGTAGCTTAGGATATGATCTCAATGAGATCGGGGAATAGAACTAGAGGGGAGAGACGAGTAAATCCTTCGCTAAAGGTGTCCTACCTAAGCTTATTTGTTGGGTGGTCATTATATAGGGTATTATGTGATTTGTTAATTTATTTAATTAACCCTTGTTTTTATGATAGTTTTTAAGAATGGGTCACGAGAACGTTAACAATGGAGTGAATGAGATCGTGGAGACACCTCTAATCGCCAACCGTGATAATGTGATGTCAAAGTAAGAAGGAATTAGAGATATCCATGTGGTGAGTGAAGAATCGATAGTTGCAGACGAGATAGTCGCAGAGGTAACAAAATGAGAGTGAGGAAGAAGAGGAAGAAGAGGTACCAAGAGAGTTTATTAGAGGTATTTTATGATCAAAATGTAGAATTGCAAAATCGTATTCATGAGTTAGAAGAGAGAAAGTCAAGAATTGCAAAATGTGGAGCAAAAGGATGCAACGATTCAAGCTTATGTTACCCGATATGTGATGCTTGAATGTAAGCACTTTTCGCAGTAGTATAAGATGATAAAGTCGAATCGAAATGAAAGAAGAAATAATCGAACGAGTGAGAATGAGTGATGCATGGGTAAAAGCCGACGACGCTACGCTGGATATTATGGAAAGAGATGTCCAATCTAAAAAGAGAAGATTTAACGATGACGGAAGACGCTTAGCAGCAAAGAAGATCAAGACCAAAGAACAAATTCTGGGGAAGAGAACGATCGCCGCTAGATGCTACAGATGCGAGAGAGGGACATATAAGGTCAAACTGCTCAAAGCCTTCCAAGGTATGTTTTAGTTGTGGAAAAGATGGTCACATAGCTCGATTTTGTCCTATAATAAATCAAGTCCCATTGGGACGCTGGCACCAGAGGCGTGATACGTAAAAGTCAAAGTCAACGATTCTCTCGAAGAGAGTTTGTCGCGACTTCCATTAAAATGCGAGGAACCCGAACGGTTAGCATCGGGTTAGTTAATTATAAATTTCGTAAGTTTATACCTTACTAGATAATTTGGTTCTACCCATTCTTTTATCTCTCTTGCTTCAGCGCCAACGCTTGAACTTGACTACGGAGAAATTAGACTTTGACCTATTTATGGAGACTCCATTAGAGAAACTTTCATTACATCCGTTGTTTAGAAATCTTGCTTGATTCAGTTGGCACTATCACATTACCGTTAACCTTATTTCTATAGAGATATTTGCTTTTGATGTGATTTTAAGGTTAACTACTCATCACGCCAAAATTGATTACTTTTCGTAAGGTCATAGTTTTCATATTCCTAAGCAACCCGTTATTCAATTCAAGCAATCAAACCATGTAGTCAAACATTTTCATATCAAGCCATGAAGTCATTCGCTTATTACGGATGTCAAGTTTTCTTAGTCCATGTTATGGATTTGAATAAAGACACGCCGATTTGAATAATATTCTCTGTTGTTATTGATTTTTCCCGACGACGATTTCAAGAATTTTTCGCTTACTCCCAAAGATCGATATTAAATTTTGTATCGACTTTGAACCCCAGACAAAACTCATTTCTAAAATCTCATATCGAATGGCTCCTATTGAACTTCGTGAGTTAAAATTCAACTATAGAATTTGGTACCGAGCCTTTATCCGGTGACATCCTTTGTGGAATGCACCAAGCGATTCTTCGTAGGGGACACCATATTCGCAAGCGATAGTAAACCGATAGGTGTCATTGTAACGTGTTATCCAAGGTTGGGATATGAGTCACAGCTTGAGAACAACCTAAGCTTCAGAATCTAAATACGTAGATTTCTAGGCTTAGTTGGTTATTATCTGAGATTCGTTCAAGGATATTCTCAATCGCTATTCCATTAACGCAAATGACTCTCAGAGATACAAAATTCGAATGGAGCAAGGAATGTGGGAAGAGCTTCAAGAACTCAAGAGGAGACTCATTTCAAGACATGTTTCACCATGCCATCCTCGAAAAGTTTAACGTGGTAGCCGACGTGTTGAGTAGAAGATCGATACAAGTACGAGTAACGATATTGTCAAAGACTCATTTCAGATAATTTACAAATAATAGAGATGGAGATGAAAACTCTAGGTACCCACGTGATGATATACGAGTATAATCGATTTTAATCGATAAAGTTAAAGTCGTTCAAGCTACACACCGGAGTCGATGAATTTGAAGAAGGAGGTGCAAGAAGTTGTTATTTCAAAAGCGAGAATCTGAGGTGAGGAAAGCTCAAACCTTCGATTTATTAATCCATTTGAAATTCTCGATCGAATAGGAATCGTGGGCCTATAGACTCGCTTTTTTATCGCCAAGTATGACGCTGTTCA
This sequence comes from Panax quinquefolius, assembly GCA_020205615.1. Lineage (NCBI taxonomy): Eukaryota > Viridiplantae > Streptophyta > Magnoliopsida > Apiales > Araliaceae > Panax > Panax quinquefolius. The sequence continues at coordinate 31,449,422 of CM035151.1, forward strand.
TAACGCGCTTTTCACGATCGATGTTACGTAAATATGTGGACTAATTCAACCACGCTATCGAAGTTAGAACCGGACGAGATAGTCAAGACTTAACATACGAGGAGGTACCGCCAAGATCTTGGATAGAAAGAACATGTCCTATGTACCGAGGTTATACCACAAGTTAAAGTTTTGTGGAGAAACCATGCTATCGAGGAAATGACCGGGAGTTGGAAACGAAATGAAAGCGAGGTATTCTCATCTTTTCAAACACTGTACGTGACACGCCAATTTCGAGGATGAAATTTCATAAGGAGGGAGGTCAGAAGACCTCAAATTATTAATAAATGAAATTTATTTTTCTCTATTTATTATTTTGAAATAGTAAGGGTTGATTTGATTAATGTGGATAGTTATGGGTAAAATACGCAAATATTTTTAATAAGCAAGTGGTTATAAAATATTCATTATCATTTGGGAATATTCGTTGGTCGTGGAATATTCAGATCGTTGGGAATATTCATTTACAACGGCGTAGCCTTTTTGTGGGCCCCATAACGGAAAGCGATTGGATGAAGAAAACGACAAATATAAGTTGTTTATAAATAATCTGCCAGAAGTTGTTATCAAGTAATATCGTTGAATACCCTATGGTTAAAACACACTAATACGCGTTGTTGAACAAGAAGAGATACCAGATTGCACCAATTATTGATTCTTACGTAAGAAGGCACTACTCAATAATTGTTACAAGAATTATCGCTCAAGATTTTATTTTATCGATTCAATAATTGTCATATTGATATTTTATATTATCGTTGTTTCAATAATTGTCATTATTAAAGATTTTTTATTATCGAAGCAATAATTCATATTATCCTAATAATATTATTAGATAACATTATTGGCAATGTCTAGAAAGTTCTCGTCTAAGGAGAGGTTTGGTCACCTAATCAATGCGCCAAAGAAGAGAGAAATTCTTATCGAAAGCCCCTCTTCCCTGAACTACCGTCACAAGATTGTGATTCTCGTAATATTATTTGTGAATAATTAATTATTGATTTATATGATGAGGAAAATATTGATTTTATGTGGATATAGATGGAGAAAATTTTAAAATGACAATTGTTGAAAATTAATATTTTATCTTTTTCTCGATAAAATAATTCATTTAAATATATTATTTTAATAATATATTAATGGTGATATTTTTATAATGAATGTGGGATATATGAGTATATGAGGAGGAAGAGTATTTTTGTTGCATTAAATGATTAACACATGTTTTGTGTGTGGTGGACCCCATTTCTCGACTAAAATTTGATTATACTTGTAAAATCGCCTGCTTGTGGATTTTTGGCCAATTTCTGTTTGGAATTTGGAAAAACTTTCTTCCGCAAAGTTGTAGAGAATTGAATTTCCTATAAAACTCAAGCGAGATTCGAATTTTCTGATAAAAGGGCTATTTATTATGAATTATTGAAGTTTTGAGTTCAAATAATTGATTTTTGGGAGTTTTAATTAATTATTTTGAGAAAAACGTTTTTGGTGAGTTTGTGAACCTCATTTAACATGTGCTATGGCTGAAATCAGATTTCAAAGGTGGGCTAAGGAATTTTGTTTATAAATAATATTATTATATTCAATTTTCTACTTTGGTGTTCTAAGCATTTTCCTATAAATAGGTGCTTAGGTTAGAATTGAAAATCACACCGTAAACTCAAGTTTTTCTATTTCTCTCTATATTATCGAGTTTATTCTTGTGAGTATTTTGAGTATACTTTGAGTATTGCTATACTGCAAGTTCAAGTCATAGCCTATATCCTGTTTCAAACTAAGCATGCCTTTCGAGGTAAGTGGATGTTATTTTCTTCTCAAATGATATTATTTCTTCAATATCATTATGTCAAATATTGGTTGGAACTTTTTATCAAATTTGGAACTTTTTCATGCTCTGGGTTACTATTCATGAGTTACTATTCACGAGTTACTATTCATGAGTTACTATTCACGAAGTTACTATTCACGAAGTTACTATTCAGTACTATTCACTTAGTACTATTCATGAAGCGTGAAGATGTTTTTTGTGAAATTTCTATCTTTTGGTGTTTGAGTTACTATTCACGATACTCAAGACTATTCACGATACTCAAGATACTATTCATTTAATATTAAGACTATTCAACCTAAAAATGAAATTTTTCTTTTTGTCCAAAATATCTATTTCGGATACTAGCTTTGATCAGATCCATGTTTTGATCATTCTCGAATTTTACACCCCTATGATTATTTTTGAGGTATTTTTGGACGTGGATAAAACAAAGTACTAATCCTTAATCCTTAATCCTTAATCATTTTGTTTCAATCGGATTCGCTTTTAAAAATATTTTCATCATCTTCACCTTAAATGATGATATTATGGAATATCTTTGGCCCAGAAGTAGCAAAAAAGATGAATGATTTTTTGATGAATATCTTTGGCCCAGAGCAAAAGATGAACAGTGTTGAGATGAACACGACCGATCGATTAATATCTTTGGCCCGTAGTGCAAAGATGAACAGTGTTTAGATGAACATGACTAATCGATGAATATCTTCGCCTCAGTAGTGCAAAGATGAATATTTGATTCCGTATATATATCGATTGATGTTACAGGATAAAATATCGACGATGAACTTTTAAATTCATATATGTAAGATAGTAGTTTGCATTCTCTACTTAACTCTTCTAATGAATTATTATTTCGCCATGTAATATTGATTTAAAATTTGTTGTCTATCAGATTCTATTAGATTTTTCCTCGTTGAAGACTAACGATAATTTGTTGTATATTATCTTAGTCATAATATTCTTTATCGGGCTAGTTGAGTTCACCCTTTTCCTTGTTGTTCCATTTTTCTTCTCGTGAGGCTAGAATGTAATGTAGTACTAGCCTGGGTATGGAATGAAGGTTCTAGAGAGAGTTGTTTAGTAGTCCTCACCATTTTTGTAAAATAATGTATCAATAATTATGATGGGGATTTATTTATTTAATGGGTTGTGGATATTGTCTAGATGGCAATATCTCAGATTTAAACTCACGCTTATATGTTGTAATAATAAAGTTGTAGTTATTTTCGCATCATGTATTTGGCGACTCGTAATGGGTTGGATGGAATGGACCTATTTTGGGGCGACCCCCACTTGTGGTTGGTGAAGAAATGTGCTGAATTTTTATTCAAATGTGGTGAGTGGGAATAGTAGTAGGTAAAGCCATCAGGTTGCAGGTCAAGTCTGCTTCGGCGTGCTAACATTTTTCTATAAATAAAGGGCTAAGTTAGAATTGAAAATCACACTAGAATTCATAAGTTTTCTCTCTTTCTCTCTCTATATTATCGAGCGTATTCTTGTGAGTATTTTGATACTTTGAGTGTTGCTATACGATGCAACTTCCTTCAAAGACTATATCCAGATTCAAACGTAAGTATTATCTTTTGAGGTAAGGGATGTTATTTTCTTCGTAAATGATATTATTTCTTCAATATCATTACGCTTAGAAATATTGGTCCTGAATTTTTATCAAATTTGGAACTTTTCATGTTGGGGGTTACTTATTCATGAGTTACTATTCACAAGTTACTATTCACGAGTTACTATTCATGAGTTCTTATTCACTTAATACTATTCACAACGCATGATGATGTTTTTGTGAAATTTCTATCTTTTGGTGTCCTTGAGTTACTATTCACATATACTTACACTATTCACGATATCAAGACTATTCACACGAATACGACACTATTCACGTAAAAATTAAATTTTCTTTTTGTGTCCAAGATAAATCTATTATGATTTCTATCTTTGATTGGATCTATGTTTTGATCATTCTTGAATTTTACTCCACACACAGTTATTTATGAAGTATTTTCGAACTTGGGTTATTTAAAGTATGAATCCTTAATACTTGTTCTTTTGTTTCACTGGATTCGTTTTCTTTAAAATATTTTTCATCATCCTCAGTCCTAAATGATGATATAACTGAATATCTTTGGCCTGTAGTGCAAAGATGAATGATTTTATGATGAATATCTTTGGCCCGTAGTGCAAAGATGAACAGGTGTTTAGATGAACATGACCAACTGGTGAATATCTTTGGCCTGTAGTGCAAAGATGAATATTTGATTTATGATGTATATTGATTGATGTTACAGGGATAAAATATCGATGATGGACTTTTAAATTCATAGATGATAGTAGATTTCATTCTCTACTTAACTCTTCTAATGAATTGTTGTTTCCGCTGCAGTTGTTGATCTAAAACTTGTTGTCTATTGTATTCTATCAGATTTTTCCCTGTTGAAGACTAAGGATAATTTGTTGTACATTATCTTAGTCATAATATTCTTTACTGGGCTAGTTGAGCTCACCCTTTTCCTTTTTGTTCCATTTTTCTTCTCGTGGAGGCGAGAATATATGAACTAGTTAGGGGGTGTGGAGTAATGGTTCAAGATAGTTGTTTTAGTAGTCCTCGCTATTTTGTAAAATAGTGTATCAATAATTGTAATGAAGACTTATTTGAGTATGGATATTGTCTAGAAGATAATATTTGTATTTAAACTCACAGTTTATGTGTTGTCATATTTTGCACGATAATTGTATTAATGAAGTTATAGTTGTTTCTGTACCATGTATTTGGCGACTCAGAATGGGTTGGATGGAATGGACCTGTTTTGGGGGCGTCACACCTTCCATTGATATTTTTCCAGAATTACTTCAGTCTCAAGTTAATCATTTCAGTAATCATGATAGTTACAATCCAAAGTTTGATGGTATCCCTCTACTGCTCTAATTTGTTAGTAAATATAAGATCTCTTAGATTCTTAAATGGTAGTATAACCTTCAAACACCAGTCATCAAGTCAGTGTCTTAGTCTCCTAATTAGAGTCATTATTCTTCAGTTACGCATGTTAGTCAAGTGATCATAGTTACTCGTATCTTCTTCATTAAATGGTGGGATAAATTTAATATCGATAGAATTGTTGGTCAAGTTCAAAAAGAATTTTCGGTCATCATTATGGCTATTCCTATTAAATTTATTCCTGACCAAGGTTCCTCCAGTAAATCCAAAGATAAACAGTCAAACCCTAATCCCATTTTTTTTGATATTGCAAATATCAAGAATTTTTCTTGTTTAGAGCTCCAATTTTTGGCTCGTGCCATTAGCGATCGAGTAAATGCTCTTCGTGAAGAAGTTGAAGCAAAAAGTTCATCTTCCTCTTCCTTCAAGAAGTCTTCTGCCAGTAAAGACATTAATGACGACCCCTATGGAAGCATCGACCTTCAAGACGCTCATGACCCATTTGCATAGTAAAATGTCCTGATCTTTCGCACCGAAAGTAATCTTCAGTCAGCTAAAGTAAAGATTCGTGAATATCAGAAAACGCGTCTGCTTTTCTGCCTAAAGTAAAGATTCATCCTGATTTTATGAAATGTTGTTTGCCTTTCGACGCCAAATAGTAAAAAAGTCACTATTCATAGTCAAATTTAATAATTTTATTTTTATAATAGTTATTTCCTTATTCTATAAAAGGTGAACTAAGTCAGTTGTTAAGACAAGGTTCAATTTTAGTTTCTATTTTTGAGTTCTTATTCTCCCAGCTTCTTTCTCTCTAAATAATGTTGAAGTAAGGAAGCTTGCAATCTATTGTAAGTTTTATTTATGTTTTCATTTGTAAATATTTGAAGTTTATGTTTGTTTCAGTAAACTATCTGTTTTATTGTGTTATCATTTGCACCATTTCATATACGCCGCTTTAGCCTTAGCCCTATATATATATATATATATATATATATATATATATATATATATATATATATATATATAATGCAAACATGGTTCGATGCCTAATTAATATACGCGTATTTATATATATATATATATATATATATATATATATATATATATATATGTATGTATTAAACAAGATGAGACAATTAATAACAAACCCTCAAATAAATTATATTAAGTTATAACGTTCAAAGATATTTAGAATATCGAACGTCGTCTTCTAGTATGGTAAAATAATAGAGCATTAAATATTTAATATGAGTTTGTTGTGCACACACAAGGCAAGTATTAAATATTTAAGATGTTGTTTTATCACATTTAATGCTTATAAATAGACGGAACGATTTTGTTTTGTTGTGCACACACAAGGACAATGTTTTTCTTTTGAATATATGAAAGTGCTAGGTATGACTTAAATTAGATCATTTTAGTTCGGATGTGCACACGCTTGACCATTATGATCTAAGAGGCAAAATACAAGGAGTTGCATAATTGATGTAATTGATAAGAGTTGTCTACCTATTTATTTATATATAGTTTGTTGTGCACACACAAGACTATACATTTGAAATGTGATCCTTATTCTCATTAGCATATCTTTAATTAGATATTGCCGAACTATATATATTGAGGGTAATATAGTTTGAAGAAAATAGTGGGAGATACCAATTTAAAAAAAGACCTAAATAGTCATATGTTATTACTCAACATGCAGGAACATGGGTTCATCGCTTATGTGGTCAACTAGCTATTAAATGATGGTCTAAATTTGATGAGGATAGAATTGAGAATATCCCACCACAAGTTGAGGATTATGACATGGAAAAATATGATGCTTCTCAAAAGAAGTTGAAATCAATTCTTAAAGGAATTCTAAAAGTGAAATCCTGGATTTCTTGAGGAATCATGATGATACTATTATCATGATCGACCGCGATGATGAAAACGCCTCATCTAGTGACCCTTTTGGTGGTCCTTGCTCTCAGCCTAAATAATTCAGGCGTGCTTAAAGCTTTGAGGTGGTCCAAATAATTGTTTAGGCGTGCTTAAAATATCGTGGTGGTTCAGTTAGCCTTTGTCTTTTGCCTTGATAATTAAGGCTTTCGGCGATAGGAATCTTATCCTATCTTTTGCTTTTCCCTCTGAGCATGTTGTCTATTCGACTTCAGCTTTATCTAGGACACGCGTCAACAACTTTTGTTAAAGTTTTCTTTTACTTTTTAAAAGTAGTTTCTTTTTTAAAGTAGTTTGTCTTCTTGTTTTAATGGTGTGTGGCCTCTTTCCTATAAGGAGGAGTCTTTGCTCTTCTGCTAAGGCATCCGAAAATTGTAATTCAATTTTATATTTTAAGTGTTTCTTGTGAATATTCAAGTTCGAAGTTCTAAAGCTTCAATTATCTGTGTAAGTTTGTTTCAAGTTTGAAATAATATTCCACTTTTACTCAGCATAATTATTTGTTATAAAATCTCTATATGATCCTGGCCTATACATTTTTCTTCATAAAAAATATATTTTGAACTATACAATTATGACAATCGTAAATTATCTACAAAATACTACTAATTACTAGTATTATTATTTTTAAAAGTTAAATAAATCACTTTAATTTAAAATATATCATATTAATTTTTTTTTTAAATTAATCTTATTTTTCAAAATAAAGAAAGTATTATTATATTTATTTATTAAATAAAAGGTAATGTAGGGCTATATTTCAGTCGACCGATAGACTATAGTCTATACAAAAGGTCAAAGGACGAATTTAAACAAATGATAGAGTTGGAGGGCCGAAATGATAGTTTAGTCCCTCCGTGTGACCGTGTCTAAGAAGCTAATAAAATTAAACAAAAAAGTATATAAATGTGAAATAAGAATCGCGGGTTTTAGAGCCAAAACCCCTCAATCCCTCATTTCTCCCTCCTCCTTCTATCTACAGTGTTCAATAAACAAGTAGTTTGCTCTCAGTGATGGAATTGGACCCTGATGAGGTCTTTCGAGACGATGAAGATGACCCTGAAAATGATTTCTATATGGTTCCTTCTCTTTCATAATCTTTTAAATTTATGTATATAATAAATTTGTCATTTTGATTTCTAGGTTTATTTATATATAAATTAATGGTAATAATAGGATAGAGAATCAAGCAAAGAACTGGCGGTTTATCTGGTGGATGCTTCCCCCAAAATGTTCAGCACTACAACTCCCGGGGTTAGACTTTTGCTTTACTTCTCTCTCTCTCTATATGTATATTTATGTATGTATTTCTCCACGTGTATTGAATAATTAGTTTAAAATTACCAGAAAGTAATTAGTTAAAGAATAACTATTAAATTCACCAGTACCCAATTTGATTTTAAGAGCATTATGCACATTACAGTATAAAATGTACTCATCATTATGAACATGTTATATCAGCACAGTATCTCATTTGTAATTCTATAATTAAGCACACCTAGATGGGGTGAATAGGTGTAAATACTCAGAAGTGATCTATAGTGACCAATTTTTGAAGTTTACTATAGCAATCTATAATCTGACAGTCTAAGCCTGACGGTCTAAGCTTGTCCGTATTAGTTATGTTCTTTGTCTGTTATAAATAGACAGCTAATACCTGTCTGTTTTAGTATAAATTTTGGCCACGATTTTAAACCAAAAACTGCAGAATATTAAAGCATAAAACAGAAACAAAAGAACAGTAAATCACACCAAGATTTTTAGTGGTTCAACCCCTATCCTCTAGTCTAGTAGCCTAATTCGCGTCCAATACCAAAAGGTATTGGAGACTCTTTTTATTAAACCTTAATACACAATTAAGTACAAATAAAAAGAACTCCCTGTTCAAAGTAGCTTCACACTGATGGACACCACTGCCCCTTTGCACCTTTGCAACTTTTCTCACCTCTGAGACCTTGAGACTACCTTTGAACAGAATACCTATTACAATGACACCCAAGCCAAAACAGGCTTCCACTCGGATTACAAAGATTATGAAGTATTAAAAATTTTCTTCCAGCTCAAAAAGAATATATATATATATATATATATGAGAAATGCAATAACTAGAATCGGATTTATAAAGCTCTATGGATGTACTCAATGATGATTTTCAGCTTCATGTGAGGTGTTGTTCTTTAGCCCGACTGAATGAATATTTATATAGAAGCAAGCAATGGCTAGTTGAATATTGTAACGTTCAAATGCAACAGCTAGAACTTTTTGATTGAAATAGGAGATTAACGTTAGTAATAACAGCACAAAGATATATTGCTATAAAGGAGTCCAATAATATCTAAAGACTAAAAGAGTCCAACTAGCTATTAGCAATTTTGAATGAGATTCCTTAAATAAACCAACTCCTAGAAAATCTCCAAACCAATATTCGAATTGGTAACCATATATATGTACCAGCAGATGTATTATATATATTAGAAAGATATAATAATAATATCCAAGACAAAAATAAAGGAGCTAAAAGATATGCATGATAAGGTAAAAGAGTCCATGAGATTTAATAGTCTGTTTCCTTGACCAACTTAATTCCATACGAATTTGAATTAGTCAAATACTTTCCATGATGGACTCTAACTCAAACAGATGACATAGTAGAGCCAAATAACATATCTTTAATTTTAGACCGAATATATTTAAAAGTCTGTTAGCAATAATAACACCAAATGGGCTGATAATCAATTTTGGGCCATTCAAGAAATTAACATATAATAAATTAAATCAACCCAAACAATAAAAACCATTACACAAACCCAAATATATTGTCATTATTAAAATCACCAATAATCAAAACTTACATCATTAATATTAGAAGGGTTGTTCTTTTGATTTACCAAAAAAGTTTGTGTTAATTCATTACTGTTTCTTTTCTTCGTTATTCATCAATTTACTGTTGTTCAACATTATACCCGTACTTGCTAATTTGAGCATAAAATGGTTGATGTTGCTTTTTGTGCCAACAATTGCAGGAAGATCAAAATGATGAAACCCCTTTTCATGTTGCTGTGAATTGTATTGCGCAGTCTCTGAAGACTCAAATCATTAATAGGTCTTACGATGAAATTGCTATATGCTTCTTCAATACTGTAAGAGCTTGAATCTAGTAAACTGGAGCTTTATTTAACTAGAGATATGTACTTTACAGAGATTTCTGAAGTATACCATTATATTCCTTTATGTTGTGTTATGTGTTTCCTTTTCCTGAATCTTATAATGATATGTTTGTTGTAATTTCAGTAGTGAAGAGTACCTTTATATTCGTTTATGTTGTGTTATGTGTTGCATTTTCCTGAATTTTATAATGATATGTTTTCTGTAATCACAGTAGCTTTCTAAATATTTCTCTGCCAACCTTAACAATGTGTTGTGAGTTTGGACAGAGATCAAAAGAAAATAATTTAAAACTTACGAGATAAAAAAGAGGGAGAGAAGAAATTTACTTTCTTTCCTTGTGTTTTTGAGTTTTGGAAGGACGTTTAACTTCAAAGAGTACATTACTATTTTACCTTTGTGAGATTACATCTGAGAAATCATCATAAGGATATTTTAGGTATCCTGATATAGTAATATACTAATATGTCATATAAGCATTGATAAATTTCTTCCCCAATCTTCCAAGGAAATTTGCTTCAAATCTCTCTCCTCTTTTCTTTTCTCTTCTCAAAAAACTCACAAACCAAATACTTATAATCTCTCTAAATTTGTCTTCTCTTTAAAACTTGCAAACATTGTGTATGCTTGGATGGGAATTGATCTTTTGATTTTAAAGAAAGAATATTTCCTCACTCGAGATTATATAACTTGAGATGTTCTTAAAGAAAGGATATTTCCTCACTGGAGATGATATAACTTGAGATGTGGTCTAATCATTGTATGCTTCTTCTACACTAAGATTTTTATTATTATTACTTTGGAGGGATATTAGTGCAAGTACAATGAATGACATAATTAATCATAGCAATCTCTCAAGTACAACATTATGTAAACTAAACTCTCTACAGGTGAAGATACAAGCCTAAAATAAGGAGGAAATAAAGTTCCACAATAAAGGGGAAAGAAAGTCCAACAACAAACATAGTCTCATTACTCATATAACAAGAATTGAACCTGATCTTTATGGTTCTAGGGTCTCATTCTTAATCATCAGGCTAACACATCATTGACACACTGTAAGAATTCCGATAAACCAACATAAACATTTGTTCTTCTAGATCATTTCAAATTGAGTATTTGCTTTACCTCATACTATGTAGTTTATACAGGTTCCTAAATTGCAAGTTTACCTTTATCTTTATATTTATATTTGTTTATGTTTTTTTTGTTCTTGTAGACATACATGTGCTATTTCTTAAATTTTATACTGTTGTGTTAGTTGTGATTGCGGTTCTTAGAGGTGTAGGACAATTTCCTGTAACATTAATGATTTTTTATGAAATGGGTGTGGAATTTAATAGTCACTTTTTATTGATAAGATTGGATATGCCTTAAGAAGAAAATTATATATTGTTCATTCCCGCCTAATTTTATCCTATGTTTATTTCGTATTTCTATGCAGAGAGAAAAGAAGAATTTGCAAGATTTAAACGGTGTTTATGTATTTAATGTTGCTGAACGAGAGTACTTAGACAGGCCAACAGCGAGGCTTATAAAAGAATTTGACTGCATAGAAGGTAAGCCCCCACTGTGGCCTTGGATAGTTTGTAACCACATATATCTTAGAACTCCCAAGTTTCGGACTGTTTTACTATTATGACATTGTTGCAAAATTATATTCTAGAGTTGCACCAGTATTGATCTTCTGTATTTGTTTTTAAATTGTTATCATAACTAGTTTTTTAACTCTGGTCATGATTTGGTTTACTCATGCTTTGTGTTTTCTTCCAAGGATGAGTTCCTTCAACTATGACAGTTTGTAACAATATGTGCAGTATTACGACTTCATATATGTAATCTATTTTCACATGTTAAAAATTCAAGCAGTTCTTACCCTACTTCTCCCCCATCCCTCTCCCAGGGGAATAGAGAAAGACTAAAGCACTTGACTACCTCCTTCCACCTCACATTCCTATTTTTCAGGGCATACTTACAATGACCTCTAATAGAGTTTCCAGCAAATTGAGGAGAGAGAGACACAAAAACATACTATATAGCTCGATGTCCGATTTTTATTTCTAATTTTTTTGTACCTGCCCTGTGTGTCCATAGATGGTGCTTAGGAATATAGCAAGTTCATTTGCAACCTACAATTATCTTTTTTATAAGCCTCACAATTATTAACTTCCATAGAAAATACATTGTAAAAATTTATACAGCTTGATAAAGGAATTTTGTGATTCCAACTAGATTCTACTGCAATCTAAGGTTCCTCAAACATTTTGCAACACTATCATGTTTCCATTGGTTGATTTTTTTTATTTAATGCTCCCCTCTAGGGAGGTGTCAGGTCTTTTAGAGCACTCATGTACTCAACTATGTTTTCGAGGATGTGTAGTCATATGTTGTATGCTTTGAGCAGGTGATTAGCTTTACAAGAACTTGGGGTGGCACTTTGTACTCATTACCCCATTCTTAAAACCTTCTTTAACCTTGTCCTGCATAACTACACATCTTGAAAGAACTTGTTTTCTGTAGCTATATTTGTTATTTGTCTGCGACGTTTGAAGCATACTTATTGACGTGCATGATTCTGATAATAGCTAGATATTGCTTTTCATCCTTTTATGTGTATACATTTGTATTTTCTTTGCAATTTGTAAGGATTAAACTGGAATTGCTTTATCCAGGTTTTTGTTTCACGATTAACCTTCGGGGTGCTCTGGGTTACTTGTGATGTTCACAGTTTGTTCTTGATAAACTAGACTTTTTGTACTGAAGTTAGACCTAATTCTACGAGTTATATGGATGCAGAATCATTCATCAAACAAATTGGGAGTCAGTATGGTATCTTATCCGGGTCTAGGGACAATTCTCTTTACAATGCTCTCTGGGTTGCTCAGGCACTGCTGCGTAAAGGGTAATGCTCCATTGCTTTATCTACATTGATGTGTATGCACTATCGTAAAAAATGTCGGTATACTGATTCACTAAAAATTTTGATTCAAATATTTCAGATCCACAAAAACAGCTGATAAACGTATTCTCTTGTTTACAAATGAAGATGATCCTTTTGGGAGTATCAAGGGAGCTACGAAAACAGATATGATGAGGACAACATTGCAGCGAGCTAAAGTAACTACTGGATTTTTATGAGTAATGCAACTCCAATGTTATGATCAGGGATTAAAATCGAGACATTGTTGTAACTTTTCAGGATGCTCGAGATCTTGGTATCTCAATTGAACTTCTCATCCCTCTTTTACGCTGTAAGTTGATGTGATGCATTTGCTTCCCTTTTAACTTGTACAGGTTGGTATTATCATGAGCATCATTATTATGTCAACCTCTTGTGTACCAGGAATTACTTGGATTAGAGGGTGATGATCTTACTCAGTTTATGCCCTCAGCTGTAGAGAGGTATGCTTCTATCAGAATTCTTATCTTCCGACATTCCCTACCCTTGATTGAGATTGAAAGAACTAAGTATGTTATATCAAGTTAAAATTATTATTTGCATCTTCTGGGAAGATTTGGAGAACCACTTAAGTGACATTTAATGTTCCTATGTCTTTAAGCTCAAATACATTTTGACTGACATGGATCAAAAGAGATGGATGGATTAGAAAACGTCTAAATCCTGAAAAATAAGCCTAAATACTCTAGGTAACCTTGAATCCACAAGAAGAAAGAAAGAGATGCAATCTCAAAAATAATTTTATCGATCAAAAGCTGTTATGTGGGTACACTGGATCCTATATATAAAAGTTATATAAAACTTAAAAAACTAGAGATAATCTTACACAATTTTACCCCAACTTGCATGGTGACATAATAGGACTAGATCAATGGTATTGAATGTCTCGAGTTTATAATTTGATTGTCGAGGTTGTCCTTTCCTTCCCAAATGAAAAACATACTTGAAACATTGCAATTTTGGTAAAATCTTCTTGTGCCAACTCCTCCAAAAATAGATGTTTCCCACATCCTTCAAAAAATATGAAGATCAATTAAATAAGGTGGAGCAAATAAATTGTATCTTTCAAAGACATTAAATAAATTTCTCTAACCGAGTCCAAAAATACAATTGCCTTGGTTGATGGTTCCGTGTTATCAATTGATTTTTCTAAATTCTTTTCTTTTCCTCAAGCAATAGATCACATCTAACCGAATTGTTAAGTGAAGAATCTTTCTGGTTGATTAATTTGAACCATGTGATAAAAGCAATTGCATTGCCCCTCTATCTCGTGAAAAGTATACTACTTATCAACTTCTTTTTGAGTAGTCATGGCTGTTTAGAATATGGGAGGTAATGCAGTTCTTTCTGATGCAGTTTGAACAACATATAAAAGTATCAAAAATTATAGCATCTGCTGGAAATTCATTATTCAAAACCAAATTGGAAGCAACTGAGATACAAGATGTATATAATGGGCCCTATAAAATAATTTTTAGAAGAGGGAAACAAAGAGGAGAGTTTCTGAAGCCACATACACATTGTTGCACTATCACATTAAGTTTTTGGACAAGTTGGAAACTTAAGGAGGCACTGCGATATGTAAGCATGAATATGGACTTGATACATATGAAATAACAGGGGCACGTGAACGTAATAAACTATAAAGAGGACATGTTAATTTTTTTGTTAAGTTTATAAAAGAGAATTTAATTTAATACAATTGCCTTTTTTTAATAATAATACTCCCTTCGTCCTCAAAAGGATGATTAAAGGTACAATTATTTTTTATTTTTTGTCTCCAAAAGGATGAGATAAAATAAGTGAAGGGCAATTAAGTCATTTAGTGGGGTCCATTAGTATAAAAAAATACAAGTACTCATCACTTTATATAATCTTGTGGGGTCACTAAGGATAAATTTGAAACTTTTTTACTCTCATTTCTTTACTTTTACTTTTCTTAATATGTGTGCAAATTGTATTTTGCTCATCCTTTTGGGGACGGAGGGAGTACACAATTACCATATTTGCAAATAGGAAGGAATATCTGTTTTCATGGAGTATAAACGATGTGTACATATTTGATCTTGTACTTTAATTAGTTTTTCTCTTATCTTACATTCTTATGATAAAACATTTATTTTGTTTATTATAACAATTATACTTTCTTGGCATATTGAAATAATATTGTGTCTCAAGGATTTTAGACCCATCAAGGCTAAATTCAAACAATTGTTGGACATGAAAAATTTATATTTAAATAATAGAGTAATAGACACGTAAACAGAAAAGCAATAGACACGTAAACATTAGTGTCGGGTTTGTGTTTGAGAACGTCCATGAAATAAGGGTTTAACATGTGTTGGATATAAACATGTTCATGGTGTAAAAGTTTTCGTGCTTCCTATCTAGCAGGTTGTTTATTCATTTTAGTCAATTGTCATCCAGTCTTGTTACTAAGGTTTCTGCTTCCATAATGTCATTCAGTCTTTTCACTATTGCTAGAAACCAAATTCATAAAACAAAAATATAAAATTGCAAGTCATTGTTTTTGGTGTTCTCTTTTGCATGGTTACTAGTTTGTTGACCATTCTGTGCTTACTACTTAAACAGCAAATTTTCTTCCCTTATATCTAAGTCTAACATATACATATATTATACTTTGTGAAACCTTTGATCATATTGGTAATACAGCATGATCATCTTATGTGTTAAGTAGTAACTACATGCCAAAGTAATCTTAGAGGTCTTTGTCAAGCCTTCTGTTGCAACATGGCTGAGCCTAGTGTTTTGACCAGCTAATTTCGAAGATGGAGATTCACTTGCCATGCATCTTTGTACGACCTAGTTCTGCGATATATGAAGTATTGATTTTTAAAATGCCAGATTTGAAGATATGAAAAATCAACTGAGGAAGCGTATGTTCAAGAAACGCAAAGTCCGAAGAATAACATTCATAATTGCCAATGCCTTGTCCATAGAACTGAATACATATGCTTTAATCCGACCAACTGTTCCAGGTAAGCATGTTGCTTTTCCTACATTCAGCACTGAGGATTTACATGTCTCATCATAGTCGAGGTAGTTGGGATCTAATTCTTCCATGTTTTTTCATAGGGAAAAATACCTGGCTTGATTCTGTTACTAATCTTCCTTTACAGGTACAACTTGTCAATCTTGTTTCTTCCTTCATACTCACACATATTGTTAAACTTAATTGAATAATTATCTTTTAATTAGAATGACATTATCTTATACAAATCATTTGTTTGGGGCCCATTCAAGTAGATTCGAAAGTTTTTATATTTCTTTGAGTCTCACTTTGATGTTTATAGTTATCATAGCCTGTCCTATGATAACTCATAGTCATTAATTACATAATTTACAACAAACATCTCCTCCAGAAAAAAGATTTTTAGGAATATTTTTAAGTGTATGTGTACCATTTCCATGATATGGAATACATTTAGAAAATGCCATTGTATACTAAAAGCTTGAGCTTTTTCCACTTCTTTATGCCTTATTTTTCCATTCCGCTTCTTTATGCCTAATTTTTCCACCTTGTATATTTTACCTAGATTTAGTGAAATTAAGGAAGAAATGGCTCGCTTTTTCCGCTTCCAAGTGCAATTTCATCTGGAGAGAGCCGGCATTGTAGGTTTATGATGTTAAGCGACTACAGTTATTACAGCGTCTAACTAATGTAATCACTTGAAACATATTTGGAAGGTTTAGGTTTTGTGATGATGGTTGAGATGTGCTAAGAATCAAAGGGACAAAAGCTTAATATTACCCTTTACTAATCAAATGTATGTAACGTTCCAATGTTACCCTTTATTAAACCCTATCCAAAATTTTCTATTAAAAAAGGGACAAAACTGTATTGTTGCCTTGTTGGTATAAGTTAGAAGTAAGGTGACAAGGTTTTGTGATAATCAAAAATTAAAGGGGATAATATTAATTGGGCGGAGGAAGTATTTTTGTCATTCAATTAGCTAGTCTCAAGATAACTTTTTGAAAGATGACTTAGTTACACATATAGAGAGACTTCATCTTAGTTTCTAGTAAAATAATACAACACTTCAACTTTTAGTGTCTAATCTCTAGTCATCAAATAGAACTCGAGTACGGAGTATCTTTCTGTTTAATGTAGGACTTAGTATGATAGCTTTCATTACATGCACTCAAACAATTCGGATAGTCAATGTACTTATCCAACAATAACTTAAATGTACATGAAGCTTCATTAACTGCCAAACTTTGAATAGATTTTTAGGCAGGATAGATGCGTCTATATGAAAGAAGGTATAAGAGTTTAGTTTAGATAACTTTTTAGGTATTAAACAAGTTATACAATTGTTTAGTGGCTCATTATCTAACATGCTTGTTTGATATGAATATGGTTTGTGCTTCTTTTGGCATTCTTTAGTGGATTATTTCTTATTACAAAAATGGGAAAAAATGGTTGTAACTAGTGTTGACACTTACATTTGCAGAATGAGAGATCATTTTTCTGTACGGATACTGGGGAACAAGTGCAAGAGCCTCCAAAACGTACTCAATCTTACAAGAAGTGAGTTTGTCGTGTGTTGTTTCAGATCAACTTTGTTATAGTTGTTTTCTGTTCAAATTATAAATTAATAAACTTCTGTTTAGCAATTAGTCAAATGCAAATAGTAATAGTAAGGATACCTTTTAACATCAGAAATCTTGTACTGCTATCACCAAGTGTTCTTATGGAACTATTGCACGCATTTGTTAGTTCTCCCTTCAGTTTTTACACATGCTACTACAATTCCAATGTAATTATCTCTCCTGCTCTATTGACCAGAAATGACATGACTCCTTACACATGAACTCTGTCAACTAGAGTACCCTTTCTCTTGTACTTTTATCAGCGGATTTTTTTGTTCATGATTGGTTGGACCCACCATCAATTGAAAATTTACCTCACTCATTTCTCGAGGTCAATTTGAATATATGTTAGTGTATTGGGTTGAAATTCATCCTACTTATCATTTAAAGAAATGCTGAGCGTGTTGTCTTTGTGCTCTAAATTATTAGTTTCTTGCTTTATAATAATATTAGTCATTGCCAAATCAAGGCTTTTAGTACCAAAAGAAGATACAAATTTTGTGTGGCTGTATATTATTTTCTGATCATTTAAAAAAGTGGAATCTGCAAAACTTTCCTCTCATGTTTATCCACTTCTGTAGTGTGCTCCATTAAGTTCTAATTTTGCTGTGTCCTCGCCCATCTCATATTTTTGCAAATTTGGCACATATTAAATTTGGGGAAATCAGCCAACTTGACAAAAAATGTGACCCAATTTATGGTCTTTTTGTCCAAACGTGACTCAATTTGCCTTTATAATTGGAGGCAAGCATTTGTCTTTATAATTTGTCATGTGAATTATAACATCAGGGATCACAATAAAATTTTGGAGAACATCATGAGAGGATAGTTTGACTTCTGGAATTTGGATGACATTTGTGCATTTAGAAATAGTTCTAGAATATTATTGGATGACCTCAGATCTTTAAGGCAAATAGGTATCCCTCAAAAAAGTTGGTGGTCCTCAAATTCACCTTTGAAGTTGTTTTGGCGTTCTAGTGTGATGTATTCTTACTTCCATTTGTCTTTTGTACTTGAATCATTTACATTCGCTATGTATAGAAAATGAAGGTAGAATTATTTAGATCGCAAAACTAGTATTATAAAATAAGGAAATTTGTGACATTGAAGAAGCGCAAGTCATTTACACTGGTTAAATACTTCATTCATCACAATGTTTTATCTGTATTTACAATCTTTTCGTGTTCTAGTTTAATTTTGACTGCCTCATTTAGTATCAAAACTTTCAGTTTTTAAATGGACATTTTTTGTATACTTTTTAGTGAGGAAATTAAATTCTCAGTGGACGAGCTTTCAGAAATCAAGAGAGTTTCTACTGGACACCTTCGTCTTATAGGGTTCAAGCCTTTGAGTTGCTTAAAGGATTATCACAATTTGAGGCCATCAACATTTCTTTTTCCTAGTGATGAGGTCTCTATTTACTCATTATTTAAATATCATTGTGCTCCATCTTCTGGTTTACTTGCTTCCACATATCTCTGGTTTTCTCTCATGTTCTATCCATCTGTTGGTAGGTTATTGATAGTCATGTTTCCCGAGTAGTATTCTTATTTTATTTTATGTTACTTTTGTGATGCCTGCTACTTCTTTAATTGTTGTCTACTTAAAAATAAGATGGTATATGTTGAAATCTCTCAATATCACATTAATCAGCCATACTCACAGTTGTCAAACCGTGAATTGAACCTTGTATGGAAATACTCGACGCGTGAATTGTACAATGTTCTAAAAGGCGCTAGGCGGGCGGCCAGGGGGCCTAGCGCCTGGAGGGCCTAGGCGAGATTTTTTTATTTTAAGACAATTTTAATATTTTATCTTAAATTATTCTAACAAAACAATAATATAAAGAAAAACAATCTATAATAAAGATAATAATTAAATTATAGAATTAGTAGTAATTGCACTTAAGTAGTAAGATATATCCATTGCTTGAAATAATTAAATTATAGAATTAGTGTTACTAGTAAGTAGAAACTAGTAAGTAGTATCTTGATATCTTCATATATATAATTATATACGTACTTCTTCTCTCTCTAAAAATTTAAATAAATGTTATTTTTAAAAATTAATGTGAAGTTTATTGAATGAGACATTTGATATTATTAATTATGAAATTATTTTTATTTGTGTAATTTTCAAAATTGAGGAGTTAAAGAAAATGACAAATACCATATACTAAGTATGACTAATATATCTTTAACGTATTAGTTTTATTCATAAACAAAATTGGTATTAAATAATAAAATTTAAAATTTTAAGAATTCAATTCAATATTAAAATTTAAGAAACTAAACATGAATTTAAGAAGTATATTGAATTAAACTAAATATTATAAATATATCATCATTTATATAATTTGAAGTTGGTACGAGTTCAAAAAAATACAACTATAATAAAATTATCCATTTTAACTTGATTTTGTTCACTTCTTATTGTGATTTGATATGCTCCAACTTGCATTAAGAATACGGTAAATCATTAGAAAAATAAATATATCAAGATCTGGTTTTGGTAGTAATTTTTTTAAAAAAATCTCCGTCTAGGCCCGCCTAATTGGCCTTTCCCACCTAATTGGCTGGAGCTTCACCGATTTGGCCTTAGGCGCGGCGCCAGACCCCCGCCTAGGCCGATTTTTAGAACACTGAAATTGTATCATATTGTAAGATTCGTAAATAATTGCAAACCACAATAGTTACATATCTAAGCATATTGAGAACCAGATTATTTGATAATATGAAAATTATATCAAAATCATTATTACTGATGCCAACTCTGCTTAAGCTAGATGGTTATTATAAATTTATGCAGGTAGTGGTTGGCAGCACTTGCATTTTCATTGCTCTCCACAGGTCTATGTTACGGCTCAAGCGGTTAGTACAACACATTTTTTCATAAAGCTCCAGTAGCATTCTCAGACTTGGTTGCTAATAATGTACCACTTCATCAAATATTTATCAAAGTAAATCGAAAATCAAAAGTTTTGAACTTATGAAACGTCATGCAATATTGCAATCTTTTTCACACCATCTTACATGGACTATTTACGATGGATCAAATACCTGTATTGGATTCTTAGTCTAAGGCATATCAAGTAATTTTCAATGTTCTAAAAGGCGCTAGACGGGAGGCGGGCGGCCAGGGGGGCCTAGGCAGGATTTTTTATTTTAAGACAATTTTAATATAAAACAAAATAATCTATAATGAAAATAATTAAATTATAGAATTAGTGTTAGTAAGAAGTATCTTGATATCTTCATATATATAATTATATACGTACTTCTTCTCTCTCAAAAATTTAAATAAATGTTATTTTTAAAAATTAGTGTGAAGTTTATTGAATGAGACGTTTGATATTATTAAATATGAAATTATTTTATTTTGTGTAATTTTCAAAATTGAGGACTTAAAGAAAATGACAAATACCATATACTAAGTATGACTAACATATCTTCGATTTATTAGTTTTATTCATAAAAAAATTTGGTATTAAATAATAAAATTTAAAATTTTAAGAATTCAATTCAATATTAAAATTTAAGAAATTAAACATAAATTTAAGAATTATATTGAATTAAACTAAATATTACAAATGTATCATCATTTATAGAATTTCAAGTTGGTACAAGTTCAAAAAATTACAACTATAATAAAATTATCCATTTTGACTTGATCTTGTTAACTTCTTGTTGTGATTTGATATGCTATAACTTACATTAAGAATATGGTAAATAATTAGAAAAATAAATATATCAAGATTTGGTTTAGGTAGTAATTTAAAATAATTAAAAAAAAACTCCGCCTAGGCCTCGCCTTCCTGCCTAGGCGCCGCCTAGCCCGCTTTTTTCACCGATTTGGCCTTAGGCGCGGCGCCAGGCCCCCGCCTAGTGCCTAGGCGCCGCCTAGGCCGATTTTTAGAATAGAGGTAATTTCATTTTGTCTTGAAATCTTAAAAGTCGAATTTTGTTCCTTTTACTGTTACTTAATGTAAATGAATGTAAGTACTCCTTTTGAACACTATACATAGACAACTTATAGTATGAAAATAAATAAAAATTATTATTATTTTGCATGTCCCCCTATAGAATACCTGTACAATATTCATATTGTTTAAGATTTGGAATGAAAAGAGTATAAATGTATATTTCCATTTACATGTGAGCCTTTTGCTTCAGTTTTGCAGTTGCATTTTATGGGAGTTCAACACATTCTCAGTTGGTTGCCCTCATTGCACAAGTAAGATTTTATTATCTGCAATCATGTTAGTATGAGTGATTTTTATTGATGTCTACAATCAGCAAAAGTTGGACACTGGCATGCCTTTGAAACGCTGTTTTATGCTAGATTGCAGTCTCATCCACCTGCATTTATGTTATCAGAATTAACCTATAATTTTACACAGCTGATAAGCAGCTTTAACACCTAATGTTCTGCTAAGGGGCCAGGGGGTTCCCTAGTGCAAACCAAAAGAAGGTAGTGGCTGCAGGTGCCTTCGCAATAATAATAATAATAATAAAAGAAAAGAGAAAAAGTTAAAAAATTGATATTCTAATTCATGCTTGTTGCGTCTGTTTCATGTTCTATGTCATTTTAGCATATAGTTGGCTGCTTCTTGAGCAATCTCACTTCTCATTTGTTGAGTTGCGGTGTTATATGCTTGTAATTCATGGAGAATATACCCAAATCTGGGTTGTAATCTTGTAAAGGTCATGTTGTAATTTTACTTAGCTTCAGTTGAATCATCTTTTCAGCTGAATCAGATCAGTGCTTAAACTATGATTGCCCCACCCAGCTAAATTGAACCGGTTACTGAGACAACCTATGAACCAAAAACAGATCACATATGGAGAGAGAGAGAGAGAGAGACTGAATGACAAATCAGGAAAATTCTTTCGAGTGTTTTCTTTTTTGATTTATTATTTGATATCATTTCTTCCTTTACTGTCATAAGCTTGGTAATTATATTAAGCGTAAAGTCGTAAACTTCTGAATTAGAAACAGGGCACTATGTTCTCCATGGAAGAAAATTTCCGATTGCATCTGTATAACCATCTCTCTATATATTCTACTCTTGATGTTCTCATTAATCTTTGTGCAAATGCAGGATGAGATACTAACTGCTGGTGGTCAAGTTGAGCCGCCAGGAATGCACATGATATACCTTCCTTATTCTTGTGATATTAGACAAATCGATGAGGCAAGAGTGATATTGATTTGTTCTTTAAACAGGTTTCTATCCTGACAAAGATTATTTTATTTATAAGATTGACAGTAAGGAACTTTGTTCAATCTTGCAGATTCATACAGATACAAATAGCACGACGCCTCGAGCAACTGATGATCAAATTAAACGAGCCACTGCTTTAATGAAACGTATAGACTTAAAAGATTTTTCAGTATGCCAATTTGCTAATCCAGGTAACTCTCCATATTATCCAAGACCAATTTTGTAACTTTGGTCATGTTCTTTTGAAAACAGTGATGGTTCTGTTTTTTGATGCATCTTTCATTCACATCTCCAGTGAAATTGTACTTCTGGACTTGCAGAAGTGTTGAATATGATTTACTTTAACAATTTACATGTGTAGCCATCTTTGCCCTGTCATTTATTTTTGACATGTATAAATCAAATTCAGACATTAGCATGAGAATGAATAGCTGTGAACGTAGTTGACGCCATCCTTTTTCTATTATTTCATTGCCGTCCTTGTGTGATTATTATTAATATGTTGGGTTCTTTGAGAAATTTACAATGAAAAAAGTGGACGTTGATTATGATTATTCTGTCTGCATGTTTGGTGAGTGTGAATTGACAAAAAAATATTTCCAGCCTTGCAGAGACACTATGCAGTGGTCCAGGCTCTGGCACTGGATGAAGATGAAATGCCTGAAATTAAAGATGAAACTGTTCCAGATGAGGAAGGCATGGCTAGGTACTGGGCTGCCAGCAAAATTTTGTTCTTTCTTTGTTATCCCTTGCGCTTTCAGTTCCCGTGTTCAGTTAGTCGATAAAATTCAGTTTGGCGTTTGTTTATTGATGGCAGGCCAGGAGTTGTTAAAGCATTGGAAGAATTCAAGCTTTCTGTATATGGAGAGAACTACAACGAGGAGAATGACTTGGCAGCTAATGAAAAAGGAAATGCAACCTCCAGAAAAAGGAAAGTGGTTTCTGAAGATGCAGCTAAGGAGTCCTCTAATTACGATTGGGCTGACCTAGCAGACAATGGAAAGGTGAGTCTTCACTGTTTGTTTTGTTTGTCCAGAAATAGTGCATTGTGTCAGAGGTTTTGCAATTTAAAATTACCATTTGTAAAAATGATTGTGGACCTTCTCTTTTTGAGGTTACTAACCCTTCTATTTTGCTAGTGTTCCTTAAATTTATTTTTTAGCACAAGTCTCACTCATAGATACATTAGTCAAGCTAAACTGTTCCTCCATCCTTTTTCGTTCATAATAAAGCAATTTCTGTTAATTGAATTTGCAAAAAAATGCTAACATATTATTCCATTACATAAATTAAGGTTATTATAGTGTTAACAGGCGTGTCATCATGTTCCCAACATGGCAATTGAATTATTCACTCCATTTGCAACACTAATTTAAACCCTAAAGACTACTTGTAATTTTAATTTCACAAAATACGATTTGGTTGCGATGAATTTTAGCTCTAATTTTAAACTCATGGTTTGATTAAGATGAATTCAAACTTTAATTTGAGACCTCTTAGCTCACATTTGTCCTTTCTTGATCGTAAATGTGAATTTTGTTGCTCTCAAATGCATTTCAAATAGGTCTAACTACCATAATGATTATAATAACCTTACTTTAGGCTTGAATAATATGTTAGCACTTTTTGTCAAACTTAAATTTGATAAAATTCAGTTTTTATTGTCAAAAGGGGCTGGAGAAACAATTTTGCACAACTAATGTATTTATGAGGGAGACTTGCACTAAGAAAAAAGTTTAGGGAACACTTTTGCAAAATATAACAAATATGAGGGTTAAATTTGCAATTTAGTCTGTGTGTGTGTGTGTGCGCGCGCCCCTGTGAGCGGCGCGGGTCGCGCCGCTCGGCGAACAAAGTTTTTCTGGGTTGTTAATTGGAAATGTCATTATGGGTAATTGATCGTAATGTGAAGTAGGGTTGGAATAAGATTACTAGATTAGTATGTATATATACTAGCTATTGTAAAGTTCTATGTAACCAATGAATCATTAATAAACAACAAGCCGCCTGTGGAGTACCCAAATTGGGGAACCACGTAAATCTCTTTTGTTCTTAATTCTCTATCGTTTGTGTGCGTGTGTGCTATATTCTAACACCTAACTAATTTGATTGTACGATATATGTTTTGTAGTTGAAGGATTTAGCTGTGGTGGAGCTGAAGTTCTATGTTTTGTAGTTGAAGGATTTAGCTGTGGTGGAGCTGAAGTTCTACCTGACGGCTCACGGTCTTCCAGTTGCTGGGAAAAAGGAAGTTGTGATCAGTAGGATCTTAACTCACATGGGAAAATGAGTAAGAGGACATCAGGGGTTTGTACTGCACATATACTCTTTTACTACCAGCCGTGCCTTGTGCATTCAATATTTTCCTCTTCATTTTGTATTCTACCATGTTTTCTTTTTATTTATTATTTCAATAAGTTGCGTTTACTGCTCCATAACTTTCACCAAGATTTGCTCTTTTGCTTTCTCATCATGCTTCTTCTGTGGCTCAAAACCAACTAATCCAAGTATCCAATATTACACGAATCATAGATTTCTTAAAGAGACCATACCCAGATTTGCTCCTCTCTTTTCCTGCAATGTTTCAACTGTTATTTGGCTTTCTTTTCTTCTTTTTTTTTGTTGAAGGAAACTGATATTTTCACATGTGTTTTTAATATTTTCATATATATAGTTTGAGAACTGAACCAAAGAATTCTCTTTCTGTCACATGAGAATAAAGTGGGTTTCAGGGGAGCATGTGGAAATATCAAAAACAAACGTGCTCTCCTTTTTAAAATGTTCTTGGTGCACCTCAGTCTATGTTACAAGTGACTGATATTGGCTGTGTTTATTTTACAAGTTGAGGGGAAAGATGTTATATACTCCCTCCGTCTCATAGTTATAGGTTGATTTTTTTTGGCACATAGTTTAAGAAAATCAGTTTAGTGGCAATTTTTAACATAAATTTTTCACATATACCCCTTAATATGGAATTAATGAATAAGTTAATTACTTCTTACTTATCACACTGGAACTCTCAACTTCATTGATTGACGTGTTAAAGTCCATAACATAGAACTTTAACTAAAGAGGATACAACAACATTAAATGTGATGATAAAAATAATGACGTTGAATGTTGTTTCTTCAAAAAAAGAGTAATGGTTGAATATTTATTATTAGGGCATAAAAGTAAAATAATGAACCAACTAAATTTTATAAATAGTAAGTAGCCTATATATTGGACATCTCAAAATGAAAAATCAGCCTATAACTTTGGAACGGAGGGAGTATGTTTTTTGGGCTGTTGATAATGCTAGAGCAATATTTATAATGCCACAGGGAATGTGTTCTTTGAAAGTATTCACAACTGTCACCTACCAATTAGGCTGGGGAAGTATAGAATTTTCAAACAGATTTTTCCCAACTGCATAACTGAATTAGTTTTGTAGTACATCAAAGACCAGCCATCCCCAGCAAGTTGAATAGGTTTTGAATTTTAACAAACTAATAATGTTTGTTTAATAATCGGGAGAAGTTATGAAATTTTAAATTATTTATTTTAGAAGCATTCACTGCATAATAATTAATTAGGTATGATGCTATGTCCTTGTATATAATTTTCAATTATACTGTCATCCTCCATTATACAAACACATACTCCATTCCAGTTTGGATGGATCACTCTTGAAATCATTTCCTCAAAATAGGCTAATTCATATGAACTCTTTTGAAATTGACCAAAATCTTTATATTACTTTGGTAATAACACAAGATAACGTGAATATCCTTGAATGAATTTAGCAACAAAAAAGAAAAAAAGAAAAAAGAAAATCCCTCTATGCACCTTAAATGTCACGTGACCCTAGTCAGGATAATAATTATACAACTGATTACAAGACTAATTATGTACTATCACAGCAAATTCCTTGTACTAGTTGTGGAGGAAGAAATTTACTTAAAATTTCTCTTGCAATAAAATATTTACAAAACAAAACAAAGATGCGAGTCTTTTTTCACTAAATAACTTGATATTTACTTCATCACACGGTAAAAATATTCCAAAAGCATGTTAATAATTAGCCAACAATTACCCAAAGGCATGTCAAAGTTATCTGCTAGAAATTATTATAAGCATGCCAGTTCTGTCAAAGAGTAGTAAAAATAAATGACTACATGTAAACATTTGGCTAATATGAGATGAAGTGAAGCATAAGCACAAAGTGAATCAGTGGTATATAAATCAAATTCAATGTTAAACAAAACAAGTGGCATATACAACGTCCAATAAGAATAAAGATTCGACTGCAGAAGCAGAAACTGTACAGTAGTACTACAAGTTCTCAACTAGTCATCAGGTAATTGGTATCCCGCAGTAACAAATTATGCATACAAACAGCCCAATCTCCTAACAAAGAATATTCACCCCGAAGAGCTCCCAGAATCTCAGCAGGCATGAAAATTATACAGTTTGGAATGGATGCAATTCAATCGTTATTAGAAGTGAAAGAAACGATCTGTAAAGGGCAGAAAGCAAGTTCACATTAAGGATTTAATAAGCTAGAAACAATAGAAGGGATGGAAAAACAAAACTCATTGTAACCGTAGTTACTATACATATAAGGTATTGGATTTTTCTCCAAATTGAACTATTGAATATTATATTAGGGTTTAACTAATCTCCAAAAAGATGATAAAAGGGTAACAAGGCTTACATTGTGGTGATACATTGACCAGAAGCTAGCAAGGTAAGAGAGATCATCATGATCTTTCAACTCTCAGCAGGAAATAGGTAATCATGTCCATGAAAGAAGCACCCTCGAACATAAATCATAGCCAACTTTATGATTTGATTCACATAGCTTATACATAGCCCAATCTGGCATTACTGTTGTGCCATCTGGTCGAATGAAAAATACCCATTGTTAAGTATATTAACTCATTAATTCTATGAAGTTGTATTAACCAGAGCAATAGCTTTATCATTTATAGCCTCTTCTCTTATTAAAAGATGCCTGAGAAACTGACTGATACATAATGGGGTAGATATAATTGAGGAAGTCTTTAGCAGCTTGAAGTCCATAACAAAGTCACATAACAAAATTACACGTTTTGATGAAACCAAACACCAAAGAGAGGGATTTATAAGAAGCATTTTCATTCATCAAAAGTCGTAAATAAGCAGTGACAGTTCAACAGAAAAGTAGGCAACACATAATAAAGAAAAGCAGAAAATCCATTTTTAATTTGTAGTACTCTAGCAACAATTTGAGATCTGCGCAAAAGCCAAAACCTCCCAAGTTTCATAGATGGACCAAAACCAAGAGCCTTGGTAGTTTAGAATAATAGGACTTCAAAAGGATTTGTGATTCCTACAAAGCCAAAAAAAATGCAAAGAATTCTTAAACTACTAGATTTTATGTAATATTTTATCATTAAAATAGATATGAAAAACACTATTTTAACAGGAAAGTGTACATCTATATTGGTTAAAAATTGAGCTAAACAAGTGCATCAAACAACCAGTGTTCGAAAAATCGGACTAGGCGCTAGGCGGGGGCCTGGCGCCACGCCTAAGACCAAATCGGTAAAAAAAACGCTCCAGCCAATTAAGCGGTGTGGTGCCTAGGCGGAGATTTTTTTTTTAAATTACTAGTAAAACCAGATCTTGATATATTTATTTTTCTTATGTTTTACTATATTCTTAATACAAGTTGTAACATATCAAATCACAACAAGAAGTGAACAAGATCAAGTCAAAATGGATAATTTTATCAAAACCGGTCCTAGGTTTTTTAGGGCCCAGGGCAAATTTTCTCAAGTGTGCCTCTTTATACAAATTAAACAAAAAAATAAATAAATTATCAACTAATTAATTTTATTAAAATTATAAGAATTTACAAAAGATAAGGAAGAACGCTTTGGGGCCTCATTAAAACCTTGTTTGAGGAAAAATAGGAGAAAATAAACAAAAATAAAAACCAATTGAAACATCTTTATTCAGAAAACATCTTTTTAAATTATTCAGAAAATATCATAGATGTATACATGATTTACTCAAATTCTTTCTTCAGAAGGTGAGATCATTTAAAAAATAACAACAAAAAAACTACTTGTTCTACTTTTTCTGTTTATTTGCATAATGAACTAGATTTGAAAACAGACGGCTCATAAATTAACATGTAGGATTAACACAGTTTTGCAACGAGAAGCAGGACAAGTGTGAATAGATAAGAAAGAATAATTTAAAAAGATGATCACCCTAAATTATAAATGATACATTCCTCAAATTCTAATTTGACAATCATAAATATATACACCATATTTCATTCTCAATTCTACAATAAAAAACCCAAAACCCACTCAAATTAAAAAAATTTGAAACTTGTTAAATCAAAAAATTTATTTTATTAAATTAAAATAGAACACTCTCTCTCTCTTCAAAATTCAAACACTCTGCTTTTTCAATCTCACTCATGGAAAAGGAGCCCATAAATTCTTATCCCCCCTTCCTAACAAAGAAACTCAAACAAACCCTTTGCCTATCACACACAAATATTAACACACAAATAGTCAAATACACAATCTACAGAACATACCTCAGAGAGCGCAGCAAGAAGCAGAATCAGATTTGAAAACCACAGAACCTGTTTGACGGTACTAGAGATCTATTTGATGGGTATTGGGTTGCAACTTGCAAGAGAATTTTCGGTGATGTTGATGGCTTCTAGGCACTGGCAATTGAAGCTAAAACTTTTAGTGTTCCGTGTTCGACTATTCGGTTTTGATTTTTGAGAAGAAGATTAATTGTTATGTGGGCTGTGGGTATAAGCTTATAAATTAAAATTTTTTGGGCCCCCTTCAACTTTGGGCCTGTGGCAAGAGTCTCTTGTGAACCCCTGTGCCAAGTAAAGACTTGAATTTTATTATAATTGTAATTTTTTGAACTTGTACCAACTTGAAATTATATAAATGATGATACATTTTTAATATTTAGTTTAATTCAATATAATTCTTAAATTTATGTTTAGTTTCTTAAATATTGAATTGAATTCTTAAAATTTTAAATTTTATTATTTAATACCAATTTTGTTTATGAATAAAACTAATACGTCAAAGATATGTTAGTCATACTTGGTATATGGTATTTGTCATTTTCTTCAAGTCCTCAATTTTGAAAATTACACATCAAAATAATTTCATAATTAATAATATCAAATGTCTCATTCAATAAACTTCACACTAATTTTAAAAATAACATTTATTTAATTTTTGAGAGAGACGAAGCACGATATAATTTTATATATGAAGATATCAAGATACTACTTACTAGTTATTACTTACTAGTAACACTAATTCTATAATTTAATTATTTCAAGCAATAGATATATATCTTACTACTTAAGTGTCATTACTACTAATTCTATAATTTAATTATTATCTTTATTATAAATTATTTTGCTTTATATTATTGTTTTGTTAGAATAATGTAAGATAAAATATTAAAATTGTCTTAAACCCCACACCCCCCTACCTGCTACTACCGCCTTTTAGTAGCGCCTTTTAGAACATTGCAAACAACAAGATGGAAAGCCGAGGTCCCGTCCAAAGTGAAGGTGATGGACACATTTTCCATATATTTATTATCCCTATTTTTGTCCTTTTCCATTTGTATTTAATATAATTAATATATGCCATTTTATCTTGTAGGATTTAATGTTTTTTTTAATCATAAAGTAAAAATGTTGGTGATCTAGTAGTATTTAGTGCTCCAATTCATACAAAAAAAATAGCTAAGAAGATTCTTACAAAAGAAAGTTGAAATGTAGAAGGAAAAGGAAAGGAGGTGGAACAATCTTGGTGTGCAAGTCAATTTAATTGGTCAAATTCAATAAAAAAATGAAAGCTTATATAGAAGATCTCTTGGAAAGAAATCGATTGTCATTAAGAAAGAGGAAAGGTTGAAATCTACAACGAAAATAATTCAATCCTAGAAACCTATAAACAAGGGAGGGCCAACAGAGATTGGAATGTTTTTGATTGTAGGAGTAGAGTTGAAATAATATGAATCTTCTTCTTCCATCTTTCGAATATATTTAGTTGTTTGATTTTTGTTATTTAATCTCATGCAACTTCTCTTCACATAGATTTTCATGGCTTGCTAAATTGTATGATCTATGATGATGATGAAGCTAAGTAATATCTGATGGTGAATATTCTCTATCTTTTCTATTATTAGTGTTTGAATGTTTAATGGTTTCGCCTTCATATTTCATTAGTGAATACCTCCCTCCATACTTGATTTTAATGTAATTTTCAAATTAATAAAGGGGTTTAGATAAATTATTATTAAAATATAAGTTTTTCATAATCCATACTTGCTCAAGAAATTTTAATGAGTTATTGTTAATTCTTAAATTTTCATAGTCTATACTTGCCCAAGTTAATTATAAAACTTGCTAAATTAAATGGAAGAGAGATCAAATGTATAATTAATTTAATTTGGACTTTCATTTATTTTCCGAACTTTGTACACTAAACAAGTGATATAGTTAAAATTATAGAAAAAAGAGAGATTATTTGGTATTCATATTGCTTAGTGGATTTAGATTCCTAGATTGTTTTTTCATTATTAGTTTATAGTTTTAATTAGTTTAATTATTATTTTACTTTTCATTTGATCTTAGGTAATTATCTTCTCCATTTGAAATATAAACTAAAGATCTTAAAAATGACTAGCTTTTGTGGGTTAGATCCGTACTCGTTAGTTCTTCAAATTGACATTGTACACTAGCAGTCATTAAAATTTTCATATTACGAACATTGAATACTAATGAGATCAAGATTGTGGGCCTTACAAAGCTCTATCTATGGACATTTGTTTATATGTAAACAGAGTGGTAAGACACGTTCATTTATTTCTGCATTGTCCTGTTACTTGTTGTATTACTCGGACTCGGGTGCAGGTGTCGGGTGTGGTGCGGGTACGAATCTAGGTGTCGGACACGTAAAGTCAAAAAATAAAGGATACACGGATATGTATACGAATTTGGACACGGGTGCAGGGATACGGTATGTTATGATTTTTTAACAATAATGTTTCTAATTGTATCACCAAGTTTTTTTTTGCTCTAGGGACTGAAGTGCAAAAATATAAAGAAATCCAAGAATCGAAACTTCAGAGGTCAAATAGAAAAAAAAAAAACTATCTGTGGATTGATATGTAATTTTTCAGGAGCTATTTTGAACTTTCAAAAAATCTGGGGGACTAAATTAAAAAACTATAAAACTTTGGGATACCTAACTGTAATTTTCCAAGGAATATTATTATATTTGATCTCTATTCTATTTTGATTATTCTACTCACGTCATGCGGGAGTAAGGGCCAACAGCTTGGGGGATGAAAAGATTTCAGAACTCTGCAAAGATGAGGATGACAGCGGCAACTCTAACGGCAAGGGATGGTGGCACTGCTGTTTTACTTCTTCTCCTCTCTTCCCTTGATTTCGTTTCCTCTCTTCTTCCTTTCTTTTTGTTTATCTGTTTTGAAACACGAAAAGTGGGCTGCAATCTAGGGCTATTTGGTTTGAATAGGGGGCTGAAATTTTGGGTTATCAAAGCCGTATCCGGATTGAAAGTGCCGCACCCGCACACCGTGTCGGATCGTGTCGACGGGTACTCCATCAGAAACAGACGAGTCCGAGTAACACAAGTTACTTGGAGGTTGTGGAGCTCTCTCTCTTTAAAGTGATAGGAGAGGAGTGTACTATGCTCCGATAGAAGATATGTTGTTGATTTGTTTCCAAAGATTTAAAAGCAAGAGGATGCCAAGAATTTGGTATGAGCGTAATAGTAGGCCTTTTAAATGCTTATCTTTTAAGTAGTTGAGTGATGAAATTATTTTTCTTACTTCTGTTTCAGCTTTATAGATTAGAGGGCTGCACTTCATTTAGTGCTCTTTTGTTTATGTTTTCTTTATTCTGCAGAGGGTGAACTTCTTCCCCCATTTATCATATCATATCATATCATATCATTTCTTTTCTATTACTATAACTATTTTTTTTATCAAAAAATTCTGAAGTGGAGTTAATTCCATGACCACAACTGCCACACAGGATTTTCAGCTCTAGCATCTTCTCATCGGCCTCATAAGCAACTAGCCTTTAAACAAGGGGAATCACACTTGTTGACTCCGGAAGCCCGACTTAATGATACACGGGGAAGACAACATAACAAATGCATCTTTCTTTGGTAATTATTAAGTATTACGAAATGAAATGGTATAGTTACCCAGAAAATGAGAATGGATGAATGTAAAGTAATTGATTCCCGTATAATTAGTATCAACATCTATGGCTGGAACAAGTAAACTCCACATGACAATGCCCATAGGGCTAAGGTTTCACTACAACCCAAAGTTATAATACCAATAAATCCTACAATAAGTAACTGTTTTAGCCTAAACCATACCAAAAGTGCCATAAGATAGGGTAGAGTAAAAAAAAAAACTTTAAAATACCATATAACAACCTGCTAAAAAATTGTTGTTGGGCAACAAATATAGAAAATGTCCTGAACTGGTCAAAGTCTAATCAAAAAGTTTTCAAGATCTGCTTTCTTCAAAATTGCTCTCGCTTTGGGCTTCTTGGTTATGTACCTCCTAACAGTCCTTTATAATTTATGACTGTGACGAGCTTATTCAATCTCACTTTTCAACAGTTACCACTTAGCCCACAATCTGAATTGCATAAAGATAATTAGAGTTATTGAGAATCGGTAACTGACAGTTTTAACCGATTTCATTGTTGATTAGATGGGGGAATGGGGTTTAGCAAAGGAAATAGAAAAGAGCATTCTTCTTGAGCAATTGACAAATTTTTCAGCTTGAAAATAAAGTGATACAATTGCTTCTGAAAGATCTAAAAGTATGCTAACCTCTCATTCTTCTCTCCAATCTATCAAATCACTGCGTGGAACATATAGCCTAGCAATTTGTTCCTCTGCATCAATATCATTGACAACACCCCGGCATCTTGGGAAGCCACAGTAACAAGCAAGTCGTTCATCAATTGATAAGAATCTGTAAAAGAAATTGGATAAAAATTAATACGCAGAAGTTAAGAATGAAAATGCAGATTAGTCTTAGAGGATAACCTGTAGTCATATGTTAGTTCTTCCCATTGTTTAATATCTCTTTTGGCAAATATAATTATGTGCTCATCTCCATTCACACTAATAACTCTTGAATAGCAATTTGGCTGCAAGACACAGTAAAGAAAATCCTTAAAAAATTGGCAATGCAACAAACATTAGTAACACCAACACATGGATCTAACAAAACTATAATTATGTCTGTAGGGAATAGGGATACTTTGTTTATTATTTTATTTTATTTTATTTTGATAAAAGAAGAATATTTTATTGCTTAGAAGAGAAAATTACAACTCATGACGAGGACAAGAAGTCCTCTCAAAAGAAATTAAAGAAAATAAAATAAAAGACTTAATATTAATGAAGCACCGCCCGCTAATCTCTTTGAAGATCGAACAAAGAAATTCCTCTAAAAGCTCCCATTGAATGAGCCCAAAGAGAAGTAAAACAAGCACATATCCAAATAATCTTCCCATCACTTGTATAACCAAAACTGCTGAATATGCACAGTAAAAAATCTTCCACCGAAGAGGAACATCCAACTTTCACCCATCACACTAAACAAACAACACCACAACCGCCAAGCTATCGAACAATGAAGAAATAAATGAGAATGAATTCAAACACAATACACACAACAGGGGATAAAGATTTGTAACGCCTACGCCTATGACGTATGTCATTATTGTTAAACCGACCAAAAGATAAGGACCACAAAAAAGCCTTAATTTTTTAGGAAGCCTTTGCTTTCCAAGTATCA
This sequence comes from Panax quinquefolius, assembly GCA_020205615.1. Classification (NCBI taxonomy): domain Eukaryota; kingdom Viridiplantae; phylum Streptophyta; class Magnoliopsida; order Apiales; family Araliaceae; genus Panax; species Panax quinquefolius. Next base: position 31,484,037 of record CM035151.1, read on the forward strand.
GATGCTAGAGGAAAACGATGAACGGAACGATGAATCTCCCTCCCGAATTTAGAAATGGGAGAATTATGCTCAGACAAGAGGTAAAAAAAAGACGAGAAAAAGCTAAAGTAAAAGAAACATCTCCTATCCAAATATCCTCCCAAAACCGAATATTCATGTCATTACCAACTTGGAAACGAACAAGAAAATAAAAGGAAGTGTAACCTTGATAAATTTTCAAGGACTAGAATAAATAATATAAGAAGGACAAGGATTTGCATCCCACCCATTATGCTGAATTTCCATACTTCTTCTAATCACCTGATGCCAAAGAGAGTCAGGTTCCAAAGGAAAGCGCCATATCCATTTGCCCACTAGAGACCGGTTCTTAGACACCAGGTTTCCAATACCTAAACCCCCTTCCTCTCTAAGACAACACACAAAATCTCAATCAACCAAATGGTCCTTCCTATCCCTAGCCCATAAAAACTTGCACATAATACGTTCAGGTGATTTGGCTACCCTTACCGGGACCTTAAACAACAATATTACAGAGAAATACTAGCTAAACAAGCCTAATAAGAATAATCCTCCCACCCAAAGAGAAGTAAGCACCTTTCCAACAATAAAGCCTCCTACCCACTTGCTCTACTACAAGATTCTAAAAAGACTGAGATCTCGGATTATCGGGTTACCACCTAAAGGAACACCTAAATAACTCATAGTTAAAGACTCAACTTCACACCCAATTAAAGAAGCATAAAAAACACGAACATCTTCATCCATATTAATACCAATAAGACTACATTTTGAAAGATTAATTTTCATACCCGATATAGCCTCGAAAAAAATTTGAAGGAGCAACAAGACATTCTTAAAACTTGCAACTTCTTCAACAAGAAAAAGAATGGTATCATCTGCAAACTGTAGATGAGAAACTCTAACTTCATCTTGACCAACTACACAACCATTAACAAGACCCTTTAACTCACTTTTCTGAACCATCCTACTCAAAACATCCACCATTAAGAGTGAATCCCCTTGTCTAAGACCTCTAGATGCCTTGAACCAAGATTTAGGCTATCCAATAACAATCACAGAAAGATGAGAAGAAGAAAAACAACCCTTAATAGTGATATTGAGGGCTATTGAAGGAATTGTCCTTTAATTGTATAGGTTAATAAAAAGAGGAAGTTATCCCAATTTTTCTTAACTTATCTGCAAGCAAGCCTCTCGCTCTTCTCTTTACTTATATCTTTTTCTTTAATAGAAAATTATTTAAACGTCAAAATTCACACAAAAAGAAGGGGAAAAGTGAAGACAAAATATATATGTAATGCTCAAGATGCCTAACATGAAACCAAATTACCTGTTATAGCCATTTAGAAGTATTACACTAAACAGTCCTCTAAAATCAGTCTGCATCTCTCTCTCTCTTACATTTACAAATTATGAATACAACAATAGGCTAATTCCAATAAAATTTGGAATAAAAAATCCTACATTTCTTAAGAAGCATAACACCAAGAAATCTATTTTCCTTTAAGATAAAAACAAACAAACAAAAAACAAAAACAGAAGGAGAGGGTAATATATTTTGTATAAGTAAAAGCACCAGCTAAAGATTATTCACAAGTAACACAGCAGAACGCTATACATACATCACAAGAATGATTAATCAAATGTGCTATGCTTCCTGCCCTTGTGGCGTCAATGACACGCTCATCATCAATTCGGAACATATAAGTACCAGCACCCTGCATTTAGAAAATTGTTAAACAGGCTTTAGAATCAAATTAGCATTTTCACTTTCAGCAAGAAAAGATCCACATATTCAAAATTTGCAAGGACACATCCATCCATATTTTGTTTTTTAATAAATCAAGCACATGCTTAATTATGCCATTGATACACCAACTTAAATGCTAAATGGACCATCAAATATCACAAGCATCGTAAAAAATATCAGTACAGTGAGGAACCTGATTGATCCATCTGATTTTCATTTCTTTACATACGAGGAAATGTATATTTCTAAAAGCAGATGCCACTAAATTAAAACTTATCCGCAGATCTAGCTTTATTATTTATTTTATTTTTTTGTTTTTCTTTTTTTTGTGCATGTGACAAGTCAAATCGACCTTTTATTGTTCTCAATGGCTAAAAAAAATAATCCAACTATACCACATTGTACTATTAAATTTTTAAGGTGAATTTCAGATAGAACTTCGCAAACATAACAACAAGCATATGCAATAAGTTGAAAATTGTTTTTAAAAATAAGACAGTAAGTTGATCATACTTACCACAAATGAATTGTAAATTAAGTGCTCTCTTCTGTCAGCTATTGGAGGTCGAACAAGCTCACCAGTATATTCAATAACCTATAACAAAACAAAATAACTATCCCAGCTCTTGCACATTTTGAGAAAGTAAAATAAAATCATGGTTGTAATCAAATTAGATCTACCATGTCTCCTGCTTTGTGAGGTTGTTTCGCAAAGATCCCATATCCATGTATTCCAGATTTCCCTGACTCCAATAAAAATACTAATCAGCAATAAGTATATATGAATAGTAAAACACTCGGATGCTCGATTTGTCTTTTCTTTTCTTTTCTCTTTGTTTTTTTGGGAGGTGGTGGTGGTGGAGTGGTTGGGTAGAAAAAGAAAAGGTAAATACGTCTACATATTGTTAAATTGAGCCTTTTGTTATTTTTAATAAAAGAGATTTTATTAATAGAAAATAGCGAGTGCAATAAACTGACTGGACAAGAAGTCCACCCTGACCAAACTAAAAACAAGACGTAAAGAACACTTAAAAAGTACAGCCCTCCAATCTCCACACAATTGCTACATTGAAGTTACAGAATATGGAAACTAAAGATTCATAGATTTAAAAATCGACTTAAAGTAGTAAATAGGCTAAGAGATAGAGTTCAAAGGTTTAAATTTAGACATGGTACCAAAGGAGGTTAAGATGCAGTCTATCTCACATATCCACAGGGAGCACAACAACTATAAGGAGGATACAAATTAGGAGAAAGGATTCAACTAACAAAAATTGCCCCAAAAAAGTGCAACTATTGGAAGAAAAGGTTAGAAGAGCCTACTAGGTAGCAACAGAAAGATGCTTACCAAATGCCAGTCTCTTTCTAAAGGTTTTCATCATGTCTATGTATTTCTCAGCCACAGAAAAGATGCTTTTAGAAGCATCAAAATGAGAAGTTTTTAGCTTTTCAAGACCAAAAGGTAACTTCGGACGATCAACTGTTCCGGAAGAGAGCATGTTGCTCAAGGAAACGTGTTGGCTATAGCCACCAACCAAGTATGGCCTGTTTTCTACAAATGCACGCTTCGAAGATATAGCAGCAGGGGCTTCAGGTTCTTTCCTTCCTCTTCTCCCAAAATAGTTGTAAGCCTCTATACACAGATAAGCAAAAGAAGAGGTTATAAAAAAATGGATCCGGGGGCGTCCGGTACATAATGTACATAGTATATTTTTTTAACCACAATTATCAGAATAATAAATAAAAAATAATAGAGCAAGTTTGAACAAAAAACTGTAAAAAAACAGTATATTTTTTATTGAAAAAACACAGTAAACAGTTTACAGTGTTTTTTCAATAAAAATATACTCTTTTTTACAGTTTTTTGTTCAAATTTGCTCTATTATTTTTTATTTATTATTCTGATAATCGTGGTTAAAAAAAAATAACACTGTACCGGTTAATGACCGGTACAGCACCTCCCCCCAATCTTAAAAAAATAGTCATATAGATATACTACAATTAATGTTAAGAGGACACAAACTGGAACCCAATTAAGAAATCAAAGTAACACCCATCATCTAGATGTAAGTAATACTTTGGATATACACTTCAACCAAAAAGAAAAAGAAAAGAAAATAATGACAAAAACCAAAAGAGAAGCAAAACATAATCCAGACAATTGTCAAAAACTACTAGAGCACCATTGAGATAATTGACAACAGTTGGACCTGCCATGGGGTTTCTAAGTCGGAATCCCTGGGAGAGGCAGAATATCACTTTAAGATAAAAATATCATTCTCTCTCGAAAGAGGCAAAGTTTTTTCTACTCTTTTTCGTGATAAAGTAGACAGTTGAGACTTGAATCTGACAAATCTTCTAACCTGGTAAAGCTTAATCTAGATCATATCCACTGCTTACTGCTATGAAACCGAGCATGGTAGCAGAGGAAGAAAGGATAAAAGAGATGCTATACTAGTCATCAATATACAACCAGATTCAATGATAACAAAATCTGACATTTGCCTCAAATGCACAAGCAAGCTCAACCACTCACTAAATTGAAAACCAACTCCCCTACTTAATTCTCATAGTTGACAATGGGATAGAGAATCCAGAGACAGCCATGACTCGGGTTGGCATAACAGGGTAATAATATAAAACTCTACCAACAATTTTACAATATTCAAATATAATCTCAACAATTATGATATCAATATCCCCATCTCTATCTCTATAGTCTTATTGTTACAAAAAACCTCACATAAGACTTCCATTTCCACTTATTGTCATCATCTATTAAGATTTGTCATAACAAGAAATATCATAATGGGTGTCAGGGTGCTCAAGTAAGGATATCATGGATTTTGAGCTGTAAATTGAGTGCTTCACTTTGTCTCTAGAGTCTAGACTGATCCTAAAAAAAGTGAAACATTGCTGATAGCAAGTACATGAAAGAGTTGACCAGCAAACAGGAATAGTTGTCCAGTGTACCCAATTGAGGGAATTTTTGCCGTTTGATTAAAGTGTACTTTTTAGATTGAGGTGAGAGCATGCATGCCTTTGAATTTAATGTTGTAAAATAAATATATGTTTGAGCAACAAGTAAATCGGATTACCCCAATTGGTTGTCAACACTCACATGGAACAATTACGGTTATATAAACATCATGTTAGATCAATCCCTGGATGTTTTTATTTTTCTTGTTTGCAGGTCATAGAAAGATAGTGCATAAATCAGGTGTTAAAACAAATAATAATAACAATATAATAAAAAGTAAAAAATTAACCAAGGAACACCTAAAGGCTGAAGTACCTACTCCGAGTACAAAGAAATTCATGCTCACCCTATCTATTCACCGCACACATATGAAAGGTAAGCATAACACCTATGGGAAGCACTCCATAACATAATAGAAGAAATGCAGAATTTATGGAAAACAAACCAGTGCGAGCACAGCCAGATGGATTTGGTGGAGGAATGTATTCTGAATATTGACAAGAACTTTGACCAATCTGATCATCAGTCACAAAACGATCATTAGCTAGTGGCCTATGCCTCTTGCAGAAGGAAAGCAAACGAATGCACTGGTTGGCCTCATCCTCATCTCCAGGAATCAGAAGCAGTCCGTCCTCATCATCAGGCTATGTTGATATATAACAGTAATACACAAAGAGACAGTCTTATTAGCTACTTATAAGTTGATAAAATTAGAACAATAAATTTAGTCAAATTTTAAAGAGCACTCATGTATATATAAACAAAAAACATGAGTTCATTTATAGTTGAAAAGGAATAAAAAATACCTCAATACAAAATCCAGCAGCCCGTGCGCAAAGAGGATGATATGCTACATAACAAGTGCTGTTTGAACACTGTAATTACCAATAACAAATAATTCTCTGTTGAATAAATCAAGATACTTATTCAAAAAAAAAAATCAGAATTTATAACACACATGGACCAAGGGAGAGATAATACTGCAAAAAATTATAATAAAAAGAATTGAATTTAGGAACCCTACTAGAATGCAATTGTGGAAATTAATCGTATAGACTTATTCTGTTGGTGAGGGCGGTCATATCAGGCAGATAGGGAAGTTTAGATTCCCTGAATTTGTATAGTGTGGTAGGGGGGGATAAAGGAGCTCCTCTTGTGACTCATGTGTGATGTGTCGACTGTTGATGGGAGGACAGTCTGAATCCAATTTTTTTTTTACAAGTTAAAAACTGAATTTTTAGAAGACCATTTTAAACTACCGAGCTATGTCCATTTGGTGCTACAATAGTCTCAATTTAGCAGAAAGTTATTATAATTTTTAATCACCAAAGGGATCAACTTCCAAAGGTCAGTGGAAAGTTGGCAACATAATTAAGGGAAGTTAAGGTTTTTTTGGAAAAAATAATTAAGGAAAGAAAGTTTGATGCTAAAAATAGTATGGGACAGATGATGAAGTTTTCAGAAAATTACAAGCCTATGATTCTACAAGGGAAGGAGAATGCCACAAAAGCAGAAGTATAAGAGGGAGGAAAATACACACCAATAACAACCTAAACAAGGTTTTCTTTTTATTCTTTTCTTTTTTTATAACTAAACTAAACAAGGTGTAATTGAGTTAAGCTGAATTTAATTTGGGGTAATCGTTGAATGGCAGATTGTATAAAGTAAAGGAAAATATACTCCAAAATATAAATTACCAAAAACTACATTCATTGTAATAAAACATCAATGAAAAGCTTGCCTGGATACAAGCTCCATATGAAACCCCACATATGCTGCATAAGAGCTTCCAGCGATCCTACATAAAACAAGGAAACAGAAGGATTAAAATAAGCGTACATATATGCATAAATTTTAGACAATGGAACAATCTGAATATCTAGTGAAGGTCTTGTCCTTATTTTTTTAAACAATTTTCCTACCTTTTGTTTTCATTTTTTCTTTACTAGTAGCAAAAGTGCAAAACAACAGTTCATAAAATATACAAACAAGAACTAAGGGACACCTTTCCTGATAAATGCAGAGAGGGAGAATCCTTGTGGTGAAAAGTCAATTTCTGACAAAATAATAAGAATAAATAAAAGAAAAGATACCTTGTTGATTCTACTCAACCCATCAATGGGTTCCATTTTCTTGACATCAGATAAGCAAGTTTCTGAAGAATAGTGGATAGTTAATGAAACAGAATAAATTATGTTAAAAAACAAAACACCAGCAGAAGTGAAAACCTGGTATCCAAATGGCACATGCAAGATGAGCCCAGCGCCCATCTGTTGTAGGCTTCATAGCACCTCCTAGTAAAAAAAAATCATTGTGATAGATATAATTAGTCCATGCTTTCACAAAAAAATTGCAAAACCCTGCAACATATAGTTATCTAAACTTTAAAACTCAAATACCTATAACAGGACAAAGACAACAGGGTGGGGGGAAATCAGGAGCCCCTGGACGGCATAGGTTGCACAACCAAAGTACACCATCAACAGGCTCCAGTTCTCCATAGCATCTAGCATGAACCTGAGCAAGTCATGCTACTAATGAAACCATGAAAATGACTGAAAAGAACTACAAACAATTGAAATCTTAAGAAAATCTAAAATGCAGATTAAATATTGATATATAAATCAGTAACAATATTTTAAGTTCACTTCTAATAGCAAATGATCACAAATATTTTTGATGACTTCAAAGAAACCTGCAATAGGATTCAAGATTGATTTAATCTAATTTCAAGACAATTATTTATGTTATAAACATAGCTGATGGCTGATGCTTTAACCAAACATGACTATATAGCTATAAGATACCATAAATAATTGGTGAGATCTGTTACTTTCTAGCCACTGTAATTTTAAGTTCTTCCTTGATAAAAGGACCTTTTTTTAATTTTGCTGGTTCCAGATAAAAGGACCTGGACTCTAGAGAAAACCTAGTTGTTTTTGTCTGCAAGCCGGTTTTGCTTTTTCTTTTGCATTCCAAGGATTCTTGTTCCATCCCTCTTTCAAAATTCCTCTCGAAAGCAAAATCCCTCTAAGATTAAGGATATTGCATGGTACGTCTCTTTGATTCTCAATAGATTAAATACCAAGATTTACTGCAGAGGCAACACCCTTAGAAGACTCTTCCTCAAAACAGACATTTATTAAGTAAATCACACAAGTTATATACTCAGATTTTCTTGCACTGTTTGGTTGTGGAGGGATTGTCAAATTGGCTTTTGGCATATATTAGGAGAAGCTTGGGTTTGCATTTCAATCTTTGGAGAGTTTATTGGGAGTATTAGGTATAGAGACTTTGGTAGACGGAAAGACAACAAGCTTCTGTGGTCTTGTGTCCATTTGCAATTATCTGGTTCGTTTGAGGAGACTAAATATTAGAACCATCAAGCATAACGGTTTCCGTAACATCTACTCTAGGACTGGTAGTTCACTTACATGTAGCTTTTATTTGGTTTATAAACTTTCAGTGTTTTATCTATTATTTTTTTCAGAAGAGGACTCCCTTATTCATATATAAGTATTCTTTTATTACCAAAAATAAATAAACAATAGGTGAGATCAGTTGCATAATTAGTAATTATTAATTACATTTCACATCTCAACTCAACAACGGCTTCTATCCCAAATAACAAGTTGGGGTAGGCTAAAATGCATCCAATGTGTGAGCGCAAAAGAGTTATATTTCACATTGTACAGGCCTTAAATTAATATAGCACCATCATGGACCTGATGCTTACTTTTACCATAAGAAACAAGGAGGTGTTACAAACATTTTCCTAGAATTTGAATATAAATATATTTTAAAAAACACTGAAAAATTAAATTAAAACATTACAACAGAAAACCACAATTTCAGTAAAGATATATAATAGTGAAACATCAGGGGGGTAAAGGAAATTAGATTCTCTATTCTTCGGGTAAAAGGGGAAAATTGCGTAACAGAAATAAAGAACTTACCATCATTCTGCATTTATCGCATTGCAGAAACAGATTATTCACATACTCCTGAAAAATATATCTATTAATTATCAATCTTTGTTAAATTTCACAGTCAAAGTAGAACAATACATGACAGAGTAAACAAAATTACAATCAGAAAGAGGAACCAATGCAGGAACAAGCATAAATATACCATAGCATCTATAAATTAATATATATATATATATATATACACATATAACAATACTTTGTGAATGCAATTCTCAGTATTTGGGGACCAATGCAATATAGTAACATGCAAATGAAGACAAGTAGTAAGTAAAAGATAGGTAAGTTAAATAACTGTTATACCTCATCCATATGGCAAACATTGCACTTGTCAAGGTCTTTCCATTTTACATGAACAGGTCTGTAACCAACTGGCAGATCTTGATACCTGTCGGATGTCCGCGTAGAGGAGTTTGAGGGTAGCTTTGAAGTTGACAGCTGACAATACCATGAACAAAACAAATTCAGGCTAGAAAAAGCATTAGATATCTAGAAAGTAAATACATGTAAAAATTTGCATGATTAAAAATGTCATGAAATGTTCCAGACGTTCAAACATTTCCATATAAGTGAAAGAAGAATAGCTATAAAATTGAAATGATGAGGCTAAGAAATTAATTAACTTCTTTATTTAATACTTGTAAAGACCTCATAATAGGATGCAGAAAAGGTGGAACTACTCAATTCTATCTTTTTCTTTTTCTTTTGGAGGGGGGTGGGGAGAGAGAGGGGGTTGGGGGTGTGCTTTATGCAACTTAAGGAAAACAGATAGCTAATGTACCTGTATACGTTTCAAGATTTCAGGGTGAGAAAAACCAAACATGCCAGGACCAGATTTAACGATCTTTTTGTATCCAGCAGAAGCTTTTAAAGCATCAGAACCACGGATTTGCCTCTTCCTTAATCTTCTACAAATTTTATCCCAGCAAGAAGATGAAGTGGATCCTTCAAACTGCCAAAAAAGAGCACACCTTATATAAAATACAGCACTTGGTGAATGTAAAGACGCATAACACTTGAAAAAGGAAAATTAACAAAAATAAAAGCAAATTGATAATGGGTTTGTATTAGACAATTTTACCATATTAGAGTTGTTGAATTGAAGGTTACGAGACAGTAATTATTCTAACGTATAAAGCAATTGAAACCTAGATTTAAGCTAGTTTGTAGTACAATTGGCAGATCACAGTGGATTTTGATTAATACAAATATCATCAATTCAAATTGTAAATCAAGGCAATGCTGAGTTTTGTACTTATTTATTTTATTAGTAATAACATATGGATTCATTTTCATAAGAGATGGGACCATAGTAACAAATACTGTTTCAGAGAGTGTACTGTTTTCTTATTGGAAAGGTACATACAGGTAATGATACCATTACGGTTTCAGATTTACATTTTTTTAAAAGATGTAGGTTCGGCCCATGATTGAGACATTTATTTATACACTATATGTAATACATATATCAAAATAAAATAACATATTTCCTAAACTATCAAATATCTTGAGGGCCGTGCTTGGTGCAATGGTTAAGTGCTCACTTGTTGGATGCTTGGTCTCGGGTTCAACTCCAAGAAACAGCATCTATTAAAATAGAGATACGGCTGCATATATCTAATCCTCCCCAGACCCTCATATTTACTGGAGACGTGCACTCTTTACGAACCTTGTTTTTGCCTAATATCAAATATTTTAGCACACCCTTTTTTCTTCATAATATAAAATATTTTAGTACATGCACGAAATTTATAATGCCTCTCCAAAATAATATAAGCTATCTTATGTGATATTGATATTGATTGTAATTCAAAAATAAGATTCCAAAAGTTTTTTTCATAAAATATCAATATAAAAAAAATGGCATAAGATTTAAAACAAAAACAGAAGGTATAATAAAAGAAATATTGATACTATACCAAAGGACAAGATCAAAACTACTTTTGGAAATTTTATAAAACTAAAAATCTTTTTTTAAAAAAAATAGAAAAAACTTCGTTTCTTTTTCCTTTACTTTACGGTTGGACTTGGGAGCAGGAATTGGCTTTGACTTTTAAGCGGCAAGGTACCTAACCAAATTAGTACTGTTTCAACGACTAAACAAAAGGAATTATAATTATAACTACAGATTTGGATTTGAACATTAGTAACAAAACTTGAGGAGCAGATATAGTTTTCCTTCTTGGTTGGTTTTACTTGGTGATATTCCACTTAATACACTTGTTTTTTTGAAAATTTTTATTTAAGTTAACAAATACATGAAGTTAATTCTCAATTTTCATTTGCCTTTCTCTCTTGTTAGGCTAAATTAGTAATTTTTCATTTACTTTTTTCATTTTCTCCTTTAATTTATAAAGCTTAAATTCTTCTCTTGTTACTTATATAGAATTATAGACTAATATTAAATACTCCCTCCGTCCCAAGATAAAAGTCCTTATTACTATTTTGGGTTGTCCCATGTTAAATGTCCACTTTCCTTTAATAACCAAACTTTTACACATTTTTTCCTATTATGCCCGTAGCATTAAATATCTCATACTTTTCTTATTCTAATTCTCTCTCCATATTTAATGACATTATTATGGACAATTTTGTCATTTTATTCATCTTCTTAATATGCGTGAAAAGTCCACCAGGTCTTTTATCCTGGGAGGGAGGAAGTAGCATTTTACATTCTTTTTAAATTCTGGCAGATTTATAGGATATATGTGATTCCTATAACTTTTTGTCTTGCTCCTTTATTCTAGAACTGGCTAATCATTTTTATACTTTTTGGCTGACTATTAATTTGAAATATTTCTCTTCATATGAGTGAAAATATATATTTAGAATTTTACATAGGCTCTCTGAAGACACTGTTATTGATAGAAAAATCTTCAATTAGCCCTCTCGCACTCTACTCTGATGCCTAAATTGAAATAGCAGGGTAAAATAGAAAAATATTGAAACCATTTTCATAATTATATAGACATATTACTAGATTATCAATGTTCTTTACCTTGTTTAGCACAAGTTTGTGAATGTACTTTCCACCCATTAGAGATTGATAATGAAATTTTGATGGAGGAAGATATTGTGATAATTTGTATTTAATCTTTGGAATTCATAATTTTCAGATTTTAGTTATTAGGAGATTTCATGTGCTCTAGCAATTACTATATCAATTAAGATGATTTATGCTTTACTTTAGGCTCTAATAAGATATTTTAAATTAGTATCAATTAGGAATATTCTAGGTGTAATTTTAGGGATTTTGATTGTGCATTTAATTTTAGTTTTGACTTTCCTTTTCAATTGTAACTAATATGTAACGGATGAAAACTTTTGATTAAATAAAAATTATCCTTTGGGTTGTTTTCCCTCCCTCTGGTGAATTCTATAATTCAATTTTCCTTGTGGATTTATCCCCCAGATGTGTGTAATGTGTTTGAAGGATAGCGAGACTCATTCTTATTTATTTCTTCGTTGTTCGATGGCTTCGCTGTTGTGGTGCTGTTTTTTTAGTGTGACGGTTGAAAGTTAGATATGTGGCTTTTCAATGGAAGATCTTTTACTAAGCAAATTTAGTGGTTTTGGTCTTACAAGTGATTAGAGAATTATTTGGATATGTACTTGCTTTGCTATTTTGTGGAGAATTTAGATTGAGAGCAATGCTAGAATTTTTTACGATTGGACTACAAATCTTGAGTTGTTTTGGAATAAAATTTCTTTCTTTGCTTCTCTTTGGGCTCATGCAATGGGAGAGAGATTGGCGGGCGGTGCTTAATTAATATTAAGTTTTTCTCATTTTGTTTTATCTAATTTCTTTTGGGAGGACTTCTTGTAGTCGTCTTGCGTTTAATTTTCTCTTCTAATTAATATTATATTCTTCTTTTATCCCCAAAAAAAATTTCTTGTGGATTTAAGGGCCCCTAATGGATTCTAGGGTTATTTCACCTAGTGGATTCTAGGTAATATCGGTTCTAGCCGCACTAGAACGATATCTAGCCCCCATTGCTTCCGTCACACGTCAAGTTTTAATGATGTTGGAAGAATCAAGCAATTATTGCATTATTCTTTTTTTTTTGGAAACTGAATTAATTCTACAAAACTGCCTATCTCTTTAAGGACACAATACTTGTAGCTATTTGCAATAGAAACCAACAAAAGGATGGAGATGGATCCGCTTAATGTCTCCATTAAACTGTGAACACTTGTTCAACAATTATATGGCTTCCATTTATGCCAAGTACGTGGTATATTTTTCTTTGTGGTGGCCACCATAAATTACTTATAGAGAAATAGTGAAACAAGCAACTGCAAATAAAAGGAGTATGTTATGCAAATAAGAAATAAAGTAGTAAAATTATAAGATCAAAATTTATCTTAAGAAATAAAATGAAACTGGTACTGGAAAAGGAAATTCAAAGGGCAATATATTTGCAGTTTCAGTTTGCAACATTGCATTACAAGATACCTTCTCTCCATTGCCAGATGTAACTCTAAATAGAGGCCTGCTCGTTGCATCAGCATCTCTCAGCACTTCCATCTTATATGAGGTACATACACTCGGATCTGAAACACTCAAATTGGAAAGGAAAATAAAAGAATTGTAACGATGCCATCCAAAATAATCAAACATTAGAAAAATAACGAAGTTCTTGCAAAGAATGATCTACCTAATATTGAAGGAAACTTTCTCACAGCAGTATACCCTTCTGGACAGATGTATTTATCATCGTAAAAACAATCCGAGTCTTTGACAATCTTTCCTGTAAGAGATATGGTGAACCCGTAAATATAAACATGTTATCACAGAGAAAAGAAGGACCGATCTCATTTAAATATTCCAATGGAATATGAAATCCAAAACATGTATTTGTTTATTTTGCTTGATACCATCAAATCAATCAAGTACTAAAGAAGCCGTGTCCTAATGCAGTTAGGCTACTTAAAAATGAGCTCTCAAAGCAAATCAGACAATACAGACAACTTACAAAAACAATGCAAAGCATAGAGACGCAACAAACAAATTCCACATTTTGCCTATCCATGTGGAAGCAGTTCAAAACAGGCGATAATTACCGAGGCTTTGTACTTGCAAATCCCCAATTTCAAATGGGCAACCCCTAAGGCCCTCCAAGTTTCTCTGTATCCCTTCATCTCTCGTACCCTCGTCACCTGAATTATCACTGCCTTCTTCCTCCCAACTTGCACTGTTATAATCTGTGCTTCTCTTTCGCAACAGTAACATTCTTTTTGGAAGCTTTTGATTGCTAAGATACCTGATGGGAAGAATTAGTACCTTTATTTAATTTTTAACTCTATTTTTTCTTGAAATGCATAACTAAAATAGCGGTTTTAGATTATATGACAATTTATTAATCCTTATCTAACTTTTCAACATAAAGCTATTCAAAGTACATGAATGTTTAACTGAACAACAAGATTAGCAGTCAAGGAACCTAAAATATGGTTCAAATTTGCTCTCTAATTACTATGATTATAATTTTTAAAATTCACTGTAACTGCAAATAGAATAGGCAATCAATTCTCCAGATAAGACATTTCCAAAAAAATGAGGTAAAGAAAAAATATAGAAGATAATTGACAAAATCAGGAAGAAGAGACGATTAAATTAAAGTGAGAAGCTGCGAATGCAACCAACTAAAGTAGCTAAAATATCATCAAAGGTGAGAAGTTATGCAGAATTATTGCTGCAAAATGTCAAGCTTAAAAGGCAAAGCAGAACTTTACGTAAACATGGGGTACAAAAAGTAACTTCGGATAGCAATTACTCCATCAATGGACATGAGAGACGATCAAATCATCAAACTTTATTACTCTGCTGGATATATCCATGCATGTTCAAACTTCAAACTGATAAATTAGGAGTTTAGGACTAAAGATTTAAAACAAGAAGGCTCTATCAATGACACCTGAAGAAGGAGAACTATAAATGTCTACCCCAGTTGGTAGATATGAAATATAATTCAAACACAAAAAATAATAATAATAATTGATTAAATAAGCTAAGGTCATGCACTATAGAAAAGAGTACTTTTTGTAACAAAGTGCAGTCATACACCACAGAGACGATAACAATATTTCCTCACTAGAGGAAACATAAAGGCTATAAGCATGTTAGGTGGTCCATTTTACTGGCTGTCCTCTCAAAGGTGGTAATCTCCACTCTCCGACGGTAATATTTATTTATCTACCTATTTCAACCATTAGTTCTGCCCTGTTATTATGATTAGATTAGGTATCTCCTAAAAATATTTTATGAAAGAACTCAAAATAAGCTCACGTCTTTGCTTCCTTCATGCTTCGAGCAAAATCTGATTTCTTGCACTTCAGATGGAAAGCAGAAAGAAGTCCTTCAAGAAATGGGATAGCTTGTTTCGTTCTAAGCCTGGATATCACAAGATAAACAGGACTCAATATTAGGTACGTAAGATTAGCTAAGTACATTAATTTATCCAATGACAATATACTACATAGAAACAAAGTATACTTGAAACATGTACAGGATTGCATACCTAGCGAAATCATGGGTACCAAAGAATTGAACCACTACTGACTTATCTCCAGAAAATTTGTTTAAACCTTTACGATCACCAGCAACAGATTCATCCAGAACAATTGCTGGCCACATAGCATGACCTGCATAAAAAAATACCAAAGGAAGTATATATAATAATCAAACAATGAAACTAATGGAAATCATACAGAGAAGTAGAAAATAAATAATTGTGTCACAAAACTAAAAATCTATTAACAGTTCAAACTTAGAATCCATAAGAAAAGGGTCCTTATCAGTTGGCATTATTGGTTGATAGATGTTACACACCTGCATTGGGAATGAATCAAATGGGAAGAAAAAAATGTAAATTAAAATGGGCCAGAAATTTTAGAAACTGGATTGCTTTTAAGGCGGAACCCATAAGGGAGCTTGTATAGTTAAATTTATGCATAGTTGTCTTCTACTGTGTCTCTCCATAAGTTGGTTTCTGTTGATCAGAGACTCAGAGATGCACATAACTTCTATCTTTCGGGATTAGGCATGGCAATTCCCCCCGCCCGAAAGGTCCTCTTCCCACCCCCAACTCTAACCGAATGTGTTCGGGACAAAATGAGACCCTATAGGGTTAGAGTAGGGTTAGATATTTAAGTAAATTACCGAAATCCGCCTCCGCCTCATTAGATGTTATATTACTCAAATACTCCTTACATATACTCAATCTTATTTGAAGTTGGGTCATCTTGAAATATTACTATATGATATGCAATAAAAAGTTCCTTCACATTTTTGGTTCTTTATGTAATTTGTTAATTGTTTCATGAGAAAAATTATGTTTGCTTCACTTGGGGGGTCAGGTGGGGGTTATTGTTGGTAGCGCGGGTGGGGTTATTTTTAGCAGGGGAGGGGGTCAGAGGGAAGGTACCATACTCACCCTCATTGCCATGCATATAAGGATCAAGAAAATTGCCAAACATAGGTCATATTTGTGATGCATGGGGGTTTTATTTTGCTAAAATATGATTATTATGTGTTTATGCATGAGGTTAGCAAGTCTTCTTGTTCTACATGTTTCTTAGTAAGTCAGCTAGCATAACAAGCCCAAGCCCTAGTAGAATCAAGATCTCTTAAAATCTCAAGCCATGTAAAGCTTTCAACTAATGATCAAGTAAACAAACAAACAAACAAACAAACAAAAACAAAAAAAATCCGATGGCAGATGATACTTTTGAACACATCTGATGTATCATAGATTTTAAGTTTGAGTTTTGCATAAACACAATCACAGACAATACTAGTGAAAGTATTCTATAATTCATAAAATATGGGTACACAAGATATATTTGTGAAAGTTGAAAAGTTGAAAGCAGATGCCTGAGCATGTAGAATACTACTTCTGGTGTTGATAATCTATATAGATGCATTCAAAGTTCAATGAAGAAATAATATATATTTCAGATGCACATACCACTAATCTTGGCCCATATGATATCCCCAGGATCAAGGTCATGACCGTCATCCAAACTAGCAGCCAAAACGACCATCTCATCAATACCAAGACTATCTGTATCCGAACTATGAACACCATAACTCAATTTTAAGCACTTCATCTCCTCAGCAGAAATAAAAAATTTAGTTCTTTCATTCGCTAGAATCAGATCTTCTTCATCGCCATCCTTGTATCTAACCTACATCACATTGGTATATTAGCATATCTTGCCTCGTACATTTGGTAACAAAATAAATAAGCATGTGCAAGTATAGATAAATAGAATAGTCATTACATGATGCCGGTAAGTCTCCAGATTGTACCCGACAATAAAACCAGAATACCAAGCATCATCCATAGGCCAGTACACCTGTTCACATTAATCTTAAAGTTTACCAACATAAATATATACACAAAAGCTGTGACACAGTCTAATAACATAAAAGTACTTGCCTTGCATTGTAATCCAACAAATCTCTTGGGATCGCCATCAAATTTCAACCTGTGTTCCATAGCTCAAATTTAAAATTTTGCATAGACGCAAAACCCCCCAAATTTAGAAGAAATAGATGCTCCATTTAGTTTCCCTTACATTGAAAAGTTATTAACTTTTCATAATTTAAAATAAAATTGAGCTCAGAACTTGTATTAGACCACTTCCTTTATATACCTTCCCACCAAAATCCATGATTCATAACTAGAAATATAAGATGCATTGGATTCAGTATCAATGGGTGAAAACAGTATTCTCTACTGAACACTTCATAAATGTACATAAAAATATAAAAATATTTGAATAATCAATGGGAGCTGCAGTATACATAGTGGAACTTATAAATACACTCCACTAATCAACAGTTTCATTCCATTCCCGGAACAAATCTGTACTCCAATTTAACTATCCAAGTATAGCTCAAATGGTGAAAACCGCAGTGTATTACAAATACAAAAATTTATAAATATAACAGTAAATTGATTTCTTATTAGGGATGGCCAAACATTACTCGTATAAATTAACTGAGAAAAGAACATACTGGGCCCATTTTTTTGTGCGGATTGAACCGGAATTAGTAACCATTTTGCTAGCAGCATTCTCACCCAAACTACCGTTGCTCTGCTGCTGCGGCTTAATCTCATTGCCAACATTACTGCTTTTACTCTTCTTCCGGCTGCTTCGTGATTCTCGAGGCGAGCATAGACTTCGCAAAACACTCGAATCAACCCCTAAATTAATCAGCTCACTACACCCCATTTTCCTCCTCTTCCTCTTCCTCTTCCTCTTCCTCCAATCCCCACCTCCCTCTCCTTCTTCAACCTCCGTCTTCACCACCACGGATTTCACCGTCAAATCATCGAAAACAGACGGCTTTTGAGGCGAATACCGATTCCGGCGACGGGAGTAAACGTGGGTTACCGGCGGCTTACCCATTACATCACCTGAGGGTTTTCGATCATCCTGGTGATCGAAATTGGGGAGTTTTCGAGCTGTCACCTTTTTGGACATGGAGGATCCACTGGCGCTAACGCATGGAGCTGTGGCCGAGTACACCTCGCATAGCGGAACGTACTTCACTGGAGTTTTCGAGATTTCGCCTTCTTCTTCGTCTGTATTCAATGCAAACGCCATTGAATTAGCCGAAATTGAGCGGATAGAGAAGAATTTTTAGGGTTTTAACGGGTGAATTTGTTTGTGTTTTTATTTAGGGGTACCAGATTACCCCAAAATAATCTGTTTCCCGCCGTGTGCAAAACCGAGATTGGGGAAGAGATTGGCTGGTGTTTTTTATATATAGACAACACACTATTTTATTTTATTACAAAAAGTGGGATCGGTTAAAATCAATTCACGCTAAGTTGGTTAATTGATAAATATATTTAACACGTATAATCTTTCGACTTAAGTGTCGATATTATATTAGTTAATCAACTAAAATTAATTTTATGTTAATCACTTTCTAAAAAAAATATATAGTTTGGAGAAATGACTAACACAGCCATGTTTTATGTTATTTGGACAAAAATGCCCTTAACAAAAATGATGAAAAGTCAAAAATGTTGGTAATAAATGAGATACCTCCCCTCTAATTCTATCTAATAGGCCAATTATTTGATTTTAATAATTTTATTAGTAATAATCAAAATATGTTAATAGATAATTAATAATTACTTCAAAATAATCTGTTTTCTGCCGTGTGCAAAACTGAGATTGGGGAAAAGATTGGTCGGTGTTTTTTATATATAAACAACACACTATTTTATTACAAAAAGTGGGATCCGATTACTGTGGCGCCCCCAAAATAGGTATACATCACCCATTCTGAGTCGTCAAATACATGATACAGAAATTAAATACAAACTTCTTTTATACAATACTGAAAAAACGAATGGTGAGTTTTTTACGAATATTGTCTAATATACGATGATTCAAACTCAAAAAGAGTCCTCATTACAATTATTAGACACTATTTAATAAGATAGTGAGGACTACTATAGCCACCATCTCGGACCATCAATTCCGTTCCCCACTAGTTCCCGGCCACGTTCTTATTTTCTCGAAGAGAACAATGAAAGAAAAGGTGAGCTCAACTAATTTAAAGAAGAAATATTATGACTAAAATAATGCAGAATAAATTATCGGTAGCCTTCAACAGTGTTAAACTAATAAACAACAAGTTTAACTGCAGCGGAACAAACAAACCATTATAAGAGTCAAGTAGAGCATGATATCTACTATCTTCTATGATTTAAAAAGTTTATCATCAACTTTATAGCTTAGATCAGCTTAACAAATAATCCACATCATCGAATCATCCCTGCACTACGGGCCAAAGATATTCATTAGTATCACGTCCACGAATTATCCATGCACTACGGGTCAAGGATATTCGTGTAATCATCAATTGTCATAATCATGCCAACAACTGTCCATCAATGCACTACGGGCCAATGAGGACTTTTACCACATCATTTGTAACATTATGGGTCATGATTATACCGAATAATCATTGGTCATAATCATACCAATCAGCAGTCCATCTATGCGCGTAAGCCAAAGATGACTTTCATCACAATATAAGCATGAGGATGATGACAATGATATAAGAATTCAATTAAATGAAAGCAAATGATAAATTTTAAAGATTTATAATTTAATTTATCCAGAATTTAATAATGTCAAAATTGTCAACACGATCTTTGTTTTGTGGAATAAAATTCAAGAATAATATTGTATCAAAAATGATTTGAATGAAAAGAAATTAATTTTTGTCATGAATAAGTACTCGGTGAATAGTACCTTGAGTGAAATAAGACATCGTGAATAGTACTTGAGGAATAGTACTTTAATGAATAGTACTTTGAATAATACTTCATGAATATTACCCGAAGTGAATAAGATTGTGAATAAGATCAGTATAAATGAATAAGTACTCATGGACGAGACTCTCAGTATGAAAAGCTTAAAATTTAACAAGAATGCATGAGAAAATATCCTTGTGAAACGATACTAGATGAAGCGCAAATTTTAAGGATATTCTAATAATTTCACATAGTATAAAGCAATACTTTAACAAAATGAGTGTAACACCCCCTTTCCGAAATAGAAAGAGAGGTTACTCAAAACATAACAAAACTGACGAATAAAAAAAAAACTCTAATCCACAGAAGAATAATCTCATACTGATTAAATATCTTAAGACAAACCATAATAAATGCCAAATTGTCTCAAACCACACTCTAAAATAATTATTACAATTCCGAACAAACTAATGTATCACAACCTAAACATAATATATCTAAATCATTTGGATAAAAGGAGCTCTCACACACTCGCCCTCGATTCCCACGACACTGTCGAAAAAAAACACAAAGATAAGCCAAATGCCCGAAGACGGATATAGAATACAAATAATGAACCAAAATAACTAACTTCAATTAAATGAAATGAAACGTAAACGAATCAAAGCGAAGCGAACAAAACTAACACAACGAAATGATAAGTGAATCAAATGGTTGGGTGTTATTTCACACCGAGCTCAAAATAAATAGTAATATACCTTGCCACATCTGAAAGTCAAATAATGCCACAGTGGCAATCAAAATAATGCCACGAGCATTCACACATCTGGATTTGTGTAATCCGGATCGTGCTGAAATTGAAAGGCGTGTTTGGCATAAACATCACCACTCATGAGAATAGAGCGAGCAGAAAACTAGGGTGCACCCAAACGCCTCCACAACAAAATACCAAATGGCCGACTCCCCACCGAAGCACAAAAGCGGAGACGTGGTGGATCGATCACACCATTATCGCGGAAGGTGTCATGCCTCGGTGCCAAGAGAACATGCCTGTGGTACCCCCACAGGTGGTTATAGCTCAGGTATACCCTACGGTATTCTAACAAAATATAATGTCACAACACATGCGACAACATATCAACACAAAGGGGTTCTAACGTGTACATGTTAAATCGAACGAATCATCAACA
Organism: Panax quinquefolius; assembly: GCA_020205615.1. NCBI lineage: Eukaryota > Viridiplantae > Streptophyta > Magnoliopsida > Apiales > Araliaceae > Panax > Panax quinquefolius. Next base: position 31,505,249 of record CM035151.1, read on the forward strand.
CGAGTCTCTAAAAAAAATATACTAACATGTACATCACTATAAATATCAAAATAAAATTTAGACATGATACACTAGTCTAAAGAGTACAAATATGAGTTCTATTACAACGCTAAAATAAATTTATCACAATAAATTGACAAGGAACAATTATGAGCGATAATACTAAATTTCGAAACGAATAACGAAACGAACGAATTAAAAACAAAAGAGTCTCGTTGAAAGAGTACGGAATCCGTACCTGGATTAAGCAATGTAACACCCAAAATTATATTCCAAATTGTAACTCCTTAAATTCTCTTCGTTTGAACTAATTACACAAATTAATAAAATAAATTAATAAACTACGCGTTAAATTACTAATTACTAACATATTTCTTTTTTTTTCTTTTTTTTTTTCAAAACTCAAACTATTATTATTATTATTATTATTATTATTATTATTATTATTATGTTCATAAAATTTTCAAATAACTTTAAATAATACCATAGCAATTATTATATACTTAATTATCGTGAAAACTTTGAATACATACATTTATATATATACACCATGTTAAGAAAATTCTTTGGATTATGGTGATATCTAAATATAATGCTACTGGAGGGTGTTCTTACTATAGTATAAAGGTCGCACAAATAATTTATATTTCCATTGGCATTATTTTATTATTGTTTATTTGTTGACCGTAAATGGTCATAGTTTATTCATTTTATGTGTAGTTGTTCATTGTCCGGTCTTGCACTATTGCAGTAGGGACCAATGTTAACCAATTTTCTGCAACAGTAAGCCATATCAATACATATGTATTCCAGACTCTAACATGTGAAACTAATATGATACGACCCAATAAGTAATGGTATACAAAAAGCCAAAAAGAAAGAATTGCACCTCTCTTGTTTCTTCAGCAGGCTAACTCATGATCACAACTCCCTCCTACTCAGTTAAGCGGCCGCCTCTTTTTCTTTTACTCAGTTGAATGAAGGTAGTATATATTATGTAGGGTTCCTGTTTTAATTATCTATTTATTTATTCCTCATCTTATTAAATTTTTATTTATTTATTTATAATAGGATTAATATTACCATAAATAATTTAAACCCAAATAAATTTTAAGGTCCAATTTTACCATATTAATTTACCCAACACTTACTAATACATTAGCCCACAAAAATTTAATAACTAGTTTGACCCAATAAATAACAAAGTCCAATTAATATGTTTTAAAACAAAATAATTTTTTATTATTTAATATTTTTTTTCTTCTGTATTACAATGAGGGTATAATCGAGAAATATGAGACGAAATAATATTACTCACATACTATAGAGTATGGAAGAAAATATTATTCCTTATGAATAATTGAACAAAAATAATATCTCTTACCTAGAAGAAGATCAGATCTTTGGAATAGTGAAATAACGAGAATGTATTATATTCTTCTCTCTTTTAGCTTCTCTCTCTATAATTGCTCTTGTGAGTCTTAGTGAATTGATGAGAATGAAAGAAGAATGAACTTCTATTTATAGGAAAACATAGTTTCGATAATTGCACGTTTTGGGGCTCGAATTATTACAGTATAGTACCTTCATCTTTTTTTCCATTTTTAATTTAGTCATGTAAATAATAATAATCTTGCACCACCTCCCCTAATAGTAATGCATGTGAACCAATAGTTCCATTCATATGAGTAAATAGTTATATGCATGTGAACTAATAGCAATTAATTATTCATTTATCCGATTAATTACCTGATTGGTCAATATAACCTCTAGAAATCAATTATTATCGAAATAAATGTCAATTTCAACTAACACTAATAATTTCAACATAATGAAAATATCAATTTCATCTTTAATCAACATGAACTTATTCATCATTAATATTATAACTCACAATATTTAACAACCAGATCATTCCCACGAAAAGAGGGCTTCCGATAAGGATTTCTTCCCTCTTGACGTATAATTAGGTGACCAAACCCATTTCCTTGACAGAACTTTTCTAGACATCGTCAATATTGCAAATAATAATATGAATAACTTTGTCATCTCAATTATTGATTTAATAATATAAAATATTATGCAGATGATACTATGACAATAATTGAATCAATAATATGAGAGATATTATGCAACAATTATCGTAATAATAATTGAGTATAAGCCGAGTGACTTCTCACGTAAACATCAATAATCAATACCGTGTGCTACTTGCAACGACGCCAGACATCGTATTTTGTACTTTACCACCGGGTAGTTCAACAGTTTAACGGTAAAACTTTTCATTATTATTTTTATTAAAAGATATTTACGCTGTTTTCTAAACTCGACAATACTTTCATTGTGGGGTCCACCAATGATTGTGCCATCGTACGAATATTCCTTGTTAAAACGAATATTCCCCGACCAATCGAATATTTTATAACAATTTGCTTACTTTGAAAAATTTGTAAATATTACCCATAACTATAATATTATATCAAATTCACACCATAATATTCAAAAATATATTTCGAGAAAAATTAATCTTTATTCATAAAAGTTGGGGTCTTACAACCTCCTATTCTTATGAAATTTTGTCCTCAAAATTAGGGTACGTACCTGGTATGTTGAAGAGGTGAGGATACCTTGACTTCATTTCAGATTCTAACTCCAGGTCATTTCCTTAACATCGTGGTTTCTCCACAAAACTTTGACTTGAGGTATAACCTTGGAGCGTAAAATATGATCCTTCTTATCCAAGATTTTAACAGGTACCTCTTTATACGTTAAATCTTCCGCTATTTCATCCGGTTCTAAATCAATAATGTGGTTCGGGTCTTTCACATATTTACGTAACATAGATATGTGAAAAACGTTATGAACACGAGACATACTTGGTGGTAAGGCGAGTCTATAGGCCACAGTTCCTACTCGGTCAAGGATTTCAAATGGGCCAATGAATCGAGGATTGAGCTTTCCTCTCTTTCCAAATCTTGTAACTATTTTTCATGGAGCAACTCGTAATAACACATAATCTCTAACATTGAATTTCATGTCCTTTCGATGAAGATCAGCATAAGTCTTTTGTCGATCTTGTGAGATTTTTATACGTTGTCGGATCATTTGAATCTTCTCCGTAGTCATGCGCACCAATTTCGGTCCCAACCACGTTGCTTCACCCACCTTATCCTAGCATACTGGAGAACGACACTTGTGTCCATACAACGCCTCGAATGGAGCCATGCCAATACTTGCTTGATAACTGTTGTTGTAGAAAATTTCCACCAATGGTAAGAACTTGTCCCAACTGAAAGTAGTATGCACACAAGCCAATCATGTTTGATGATAAAGCATATACTTTGTAACAATCTTATTCATTTATTAATAAAAAGTATTAATTTATTAAAGGCTTTTAATTATCTACATGATGCTATTTTATAATATGTGATAAATCCATAGTTTTAAGCAATGCTTTTAGAATAATGATGATGATCATTCTAATGAGATCTAAATTCTTAGAAAGCTTAAAACTAAAATAGTTCCCAATCATTGGATTACTAAATTGGGGATTAGTGAATCCGGATAGATTGGTACATACGTTCTTTCTTTCGTTGGATGAGGATGATTGATCTCACGATCATTTGTGTGGAGACACTAAAGCAAGTATGTAGGTGCTTATTAGAGAATAAGTTCATCGAACGTGGCTCGCTAAGGAATACCTAATGGAGTTTTACTTTCGTCAATAGGAATTCTCAGTAGTGATAGTAAGTCAAGTGATCCTTGGACTTGAGATCATCATAAGATCTTGTGTATGATGAGTTATACTTTGACTTATTCCTTAAGACCCTTAGGGTATATCAAAGGGTATGCTTGGGTATAATAAGTTGTACATGGAGATAATGTATGATCAATAAAGAATCTACCACTTCTAATAAAAGAAGAGAAATGTCCTATGTGATTGGATAAATGACAACCCAAGAGTCCTTGGTTAAGCGAAGAATGAAATTAGAAAGGAGTTTCTAATTTTCATTATTTGGAGTTGTGCATTTAAGGATCGAAATACATATAATTAAATAAAATAAGACTTGTGAAGAATTCCATGTCTTATATTTAATTGGGACATTGTATGGTGGAAGGATTGAATTATACGGTAGACTATTTACTCAAAGGTTCTTTAATGATTAATGTTGAAATCTATATTATCTGGAAAGTCATTTGATCGCTAGGAGAGGCTTATCCCTATTGTAGAATAAATATTATTTATTTAAATAAATTAATTATTTAATTTATTTATTTAAATAAGATTAGAATTGTTCTAATTGATTTATTCACAACCGATTTAATATGGAGAACCTAAAGGGTCACACCATAAAAGGAAGAATAATTATTTAAGAAGTTAATGACATAATCGTAATAATATGTTAAGTATATTTAATTTAATCTATGGTGATAGAATAAATTAAATAGCTTAATATTTATTATTTAATATTTTAGAAATATTAAATATAAATTAATAAGAGGAGTCTTATTAATATTATTACAATTATTATTATTTTAATTTCTAAAAGAGTTTAGGAATTAATTTAATATAAGTACTCTCATTTATTCCTAATAGGATTAGGAGGGAAAATTAGTTAAAGGAGTTTAATTAATTATCCCTAATAAGATTAGGGAGCCCATTTAATTAAAAGAGTTTAATTAAATAATACCTTATTTTTATTAAATAAGGTTACCTGATATCTTTATAAGAGGAGTCTTATATCAGATATCAGATGTACGACATAATTCCAATTTGTTGGAAAGTACGTCCTTTTTCTATAGAGATAGAAAACTAGGGTTTAGCCAACCACCACTTCTTCTTGAAAATTCTTCTTCCTTGGTGGATCACCTCTAGAGGCCAAACACTTGGGTGGCTAACGTTGATCAAAGGAAGGAACCAAACCCGGTGGATTCAAGTTGAACGCGAAAAGGATTTGGAGGTGAACTCACACGAGGAAGCTTCGGATCTTCAAGGGTATGATTCTTATTCATATCTTTTCGTTTAATTAATAATTGTGCGTAAAAGGGTGATCCGTATATGGTTTGTAAATTTTTTTAAACTCGATTTTACGTTTCAGCACTTTTATGCAATTTGATTCGTTCATGAATACTACAAACCTAACAGTGGCATCAGAGCCAAACCTTTATGCAAATTATTAATTGTTTTAATTTGATATGTATATTGATATGTGTTTAGAACAATTTAATTGGGCATAATTTTATTGTATAAAATTAAAAAAAAAAATTACGAATCCATGCTGCTGATCCGCGTGGCATGGCTATAGCTAATTCCCGAAGCATAAAGCAGGTCATGCGAATTAAAAAAAAAAAAAAAAAGGGGCAGATCATGGAATTTTGTTTTCAAGGAGTCACGTGCTATATATAAAAAAAAAAAAAGGATTCGGCTTGTTTTTTCCAGGATATCTTGTTCGGTTTTTTTTTTTATTGCCAACAATGATAACGGGAGTGGGCCACGTGGGATTTCATGCTATGCTATGTAAGTGGATTCCGGCAGCAGAAATAGTGGGAATCACGTGAATGTTCAAGGTTGGTTCCTGCTGTTCCCACGTGGTTGGTTAGCATAATGTATATATATTAGATACTAAAAAGGTTGGTACGGTTAACAAATAAAGGAACATGATTCATCCGCACGGAAATAAAGGAACGGTTATATATATATATATATATATATATATATTCTTAATAATTTTATTATTAAAATAAAATTTTATTTTAATCTTAAATAAAAAGTTTATTTTAATTTTAAAATAAAAAGTTTATTTTAATTTTAAAATTAGAATTTCATGTTAACTAATTAGAGTTGGAATTTGATTCCATGATAACTAATTGGAGTTGAAATTGGATTAAAAGTATTTCCTTAAATAAAGGAGTTTAAATATGAAATAAGATTTCATATTATTCAAAATAAAAGAGTTTATTTGTGAATAGGAAAGAGAATCCATGTTTCCTTAAATAAATGACTTTATTTAAATATGAAATAAGATTTCATATTATTCAAAATAAAGGAGTTTATTTGTGAATAGGAAAAGAATAAAGTGTTTCCTTTAATATTTTTTTTTTTACATGGAATTGGATTCCATAATTAATTAAAATAAAGGAGTTTATTTTGATTAAAGATTTTGATTAAAATAAAATAGTTTATTTTATTCAAAATTAGATAAATTAAAATAAAATAGTTTTATTTTGATTTAAATTTGGATTAAAATAAAGGAGTTTATTTTGATTCAAAAATAGATTTTATATAACTAAATTTGCCCATTAAATGATATCAATATATATATTAAATGTTTATTATTCATAAGATGAATGTTATTTATTGATCGTATGATGATGTGTATGATAATAAATGGGATTGATTATGGACTATTGACCGATATGATTGGAATTTATTTTAGTTGGATGTAATGAATGTATGAGTTTTATTAAATGAGGTCTGCACAGACTCGCCTTCTCTAATTTTTCTCGAATGTAAATTCTATCTCCTCCTATGTACTCCCTCGATCGCTGGCGATCAAGGTTTCTATTTATTTTAAATAGTTTTGTAATAGGGATAGTTAGAATTAATTTTGAAAAATTGGAGATCAAGGAGCAAGGAGTAACTTGAAGACCCGTTTGTAATGGAGCCCGGGTTTAAATGTAATAGTTATATTTAAATATTGTTTCTTGCACCCTGGGGGTTTGACCTTTTGGTTCACTTGGTGGCTCTAGTGAACCAAACTAGAATAAAAGTCCATAATCAATCCGGGTGAAAATAGTATTCTATATATGCGTGCTTATACTATATATATTATATATTATGCAAACATGCTTCAGCATTTTAATTAATATGACGCGTATTTTATATATATATATGTAATGCTGCGCTAAAAAAGATGAGACAAATTAATAACAAACCCTCAAATTTTTATATTAAGTCCTAAGCGTTCAAAGATATTTGGAATATCGAACGTCCATTCTAGCATGATAAAATTAATAGAGTATTAAATATTTAATATGAGTTTGTTGTGTCACCACAAGGCAAAGTATTAAGTATTTAAGATGTTAATTTATCACATTTGATGCTTATAAAGAAAATTGAACAATATTGTTTTATTGTGTCACCACAAGGATGATATTTTCTTTTTTGAATATATGGAGTGCTAGGTCGGACTTAACTTGGATAATTTTGATTCGGATGTGCCACCACTCGATCAAAATAATCTAAGAGGCAAAAGAAAAGGAGTTCAGATAGTTGATGTAATTGACAAAAGTTGTCTACCTATTTATTTATATATAGTTTGTTGTGTCACCACAAGGCTATATACATTTGAAATGGGATCCTTATTCTCACTAAAGCAAATCTTTAATTAGATTTTTACCGAACTATATAAGTGAGGTAATATAGTTTGAAAGAAAATAGTGGGAGATACCAATTTAAAACAAGACCTAAATTATTTTGGTAATTAATAAAAGAATGTATGTTAAAATGTTGTTAATTACAAATTCATTTACGAAATTTTACAATGTCTAAAATTACTATCATCTTTGCGAAGCATATTAGATGCTAAATTAACCGAATCAATTAAGCGGATTGGTTAAGGAATTTGAGAATAGTTCTCATAATTGAAAAAGCTATCTTATGTCCTTATCCTTTATCCTCGCAATGGTTGCAGAACCAATGCCTCGAGGAAGAGATTGCTACTTTTAGAAAGTGGTAAGATGATGCATGATTGGCTCGAACGCATCATGCTCGCATCCACGAAAGCTTGAGCTTCACACAAGACGAAACTATGGATGTTCCTACTATATTCCCGCACATCAAGTAGTTGATGGTGAGGAAAGTGGGGACCGATAGATATCGAGATATCTAAGGAGCTCTTCCGATCTAGAATGGCCAAATGACACTATAAAGATGCAGACAAAAGTTCTTAACATAATCAATTTGATTGATCAATTAGGACAACTGGTTTTGTCATGGATGGAGAGTTGAGCCAAGATTTGATCCTCGCACTCACTCCTGGACTCCTTTCATTAATTGTTGTGAATTTTTCATATGAACAAGCTAGATATCACTTTTTTTGATTTGCTTAACATATTGAAAAATGTTGAGAGTCACTTTTCAACCAAGAAAGATCAAGTCTTCTTCGATAGGGGCCAAAAGGATCTTCCGAAAAGAAGAACGATTCAAAGAAGGTAAATAGAAAGGCATAAACAAAGGATAATAAGAACAAAAAGCGTCACGGATAAGAAAGGAGTTTGCTTCCACTTCAATAAGCCGGACAATTTGAAAGAAAGCTGAAAAGTATCTTGCAGAGGCTAACCAAAGAAGCTTAGTGAAGTTTTGGTTACAATCTGCTTTTTTGTTCATGATTGAAATAAATTTTCTTTAAGTCAAGGTTCTACTTGGGTATTGGATACCGACTTTGGTTATCATAAATATAGATTTATGAAGGGACCGAAGCGTAAGTAGAAAGTTAAACAAGGTAAGTAATCCTATGTGTGGGAAATGAAGCAAAGGTTCTTTGATATTAGCCATAGAAACTTATAGTTTAGCAATGCCTACAGGCAAATCTATTAAGTCAATAAGTTGTTATTGTATTCCAGTTCTTGTTAAAATATTATTTCCATTTTATTGTTGGACAATGAAATCTTTGGTATTATAATTAAGAACAATTGTTTTCTATTTATAATAATAATGTTTTTGTATAGAATCGGAATATTATAATAAATTTTGTATACTGACTTACATGAAAATAATTTTGCATATTGAACAAATTAGTATAAGAAAAGGAGATGATCATTCAAAGAGTTGAATGTATGTATTTGTTGAAATACAAGTGTGAATTATTTGAAAGGTTCAAACAATTCGAAGTGAAACAAATTGGCAATGTATTAAGATTCTTTGATTAGATCAAGGAATAAATACTTGTGCAATAAGTTTTAGATCATCTCAAATGGTTTTCTCATAATGGGACGCCTCGACACGTTGATAATTGATTGATGTATCCGAAATGAAAAATCGTACCTTGTGGACGTAGTGCGGTCCATAATGATTTTACCGACATTCCAAAGTATCCTTTCAGGATCATGTCATAGAAATGGCATTGACATCTACGAAAAGGTAATCTCTAATCCAAACCCCAAGACTCCATAAAAGTTATGGATGGGAGGATTCCTAATCTTAAGTATGTTAAGATAAGGGTTGTCCAACTTATGTGAAAAAGGTTCAAAAAGGATAAGCTTGGGACAAGATTTGACAAGTGTCGATTTGTGGGACATCCTAAAGTAAGTTTAGGGTATATGTTCTATAATCCCGCTTAACAAAAGGTGTTTATCAGGAACACCGCCTTCTAAGATAAAGGTGTTTATCATTGAAGGGGCTAGTGGGAGGATAATAGATCTTGAAGAGTTCAAGAACCACAAAACACTATAAGTCAAATAAGAGGAACCTATAGATAGACTATTGTACCACAATAGAATCGTAAATCTGGAATAAGATCAAGATACTTAGAGGTATGGATTCATCATGGATGATGATGATGAGGTACGCATCATAGAAGATGATGATCTAGAGTTACATACGATGAGGTAAGAGTTCTAGTATGTACAAAAGGGTCAGTGGGAGCATCATGACATTCCTAGTACTATATGTTGATATACTACGGATAAGGAATGACATACCAATGCTACAATCAGTAAAGATAAAGTTGTCTAAACATTCCTCCATGAATGATTGGGAAGAGTATCTTAATTGGGGATAAAATCTATATAGATATATACAAGAGGATGCTCGACTTAACCCAAAGAACGTATATTCATTTGATGCTAAAGTCGTTTAGCATGGCAAACTCAAGAGATGTCTCGTATGTCGATGAGTTTTGGAGTGTATCTCTTAATAGTCCCTACATGACTCTCGAAAAGAGAGGTCGCATGAGTGACAATCATGTATTGCAATGAAATATACGAGACACGATGTTGATCATCATATCTCGGAGAAGTTCACCATGAGTCGGTGAAAACATCTTAAAGTGCTTAACCCAAGCACTAAGGATGTGATCATATTCATGGTGGGTCTAAATTAAAACTAGAGGGCTTAGCAGACTCAAGTTTTTCAGATGGAGACTAAGATGATGTAAAATCCACTTTAAGGTAAAGCTTTATCTTGAGCAATTGGTGCGTTGAATTGGAAAGGTTCCAAACAATGAAAGAGTTCTTTGGTTTAGTGATAAAGACAAAGTATATAGCTATAAATGAAGTCGCAAGTTGATTGTTTGGATTAAAAGTTCATTCTGAGTAACTAGAATAGTTTCTAAGTCTCATCTTGGATCTAAACATGTGTTGTGGCACTTTCATTTGATTATTAGAATCATTGAAAGATGGGAAATCACTATAGAGATAGTGGACTCTCAAGAACAACATTACATATCCATTAACTAAAGCTTATCCAACGGCAGGATAATCGTCACTTAGTAGAAGAAGAGTATAAGATACCATGACGATTGGCTTTAGTGCAAGTGGGAGATTGAAAGTAGTATGCACACAAGCCAATCGTGTTTGATGATAAAGCATATACTTTGTAACAATCTTATTCATTTATTAATAAAAAGTATTAATTTATTAAAGGCTTTTAATTATCTACATGATCTTTGTTTTATAATATGTGATAAACCCATAGTTTTAAGCAATGCTTTTAGAATAATGATGATGATCATTCTAATGAGATCTAAATTCTTGAAAGCTTAAAACTAAAATAGTTCCCAATCATTGGATTACTAAATTGGGGATTAGTGAATCCGGATAGATCGGGTACATACATCGTTGTGCTTGCTCATTGGATGAGGATGATTGATCTCATGATCATTTGTGTGGAGACACTAAAGCAAGTATGTAGGTGCTTATTAGAGAATAAGTTCATGAGAATTGGGCTCGCCAAGGAATACCTAATGGAGTTTTACTTGCTTCGTCAATAGGAATTCTCAGTAGTGATAGTAGTACAAGTGATCCTTGGACTTGAGATCATCATAGTATCTTGTGTATGATGAGTTATACTTTGACTTATTCCTTAAGACCCTTAGGGTATATCAAAGGGTATGCTTGGGTATAATAAGTTGTACATGGAGATAATGTATGATCAATAAAGAATCTACCACTTCTAATAAAAGAAGAGAAATGTCCTATGTGATTCGATAAATGACAACTCAAGAGTCCTTGGTTAAAAGTGTAATGAAATTAGAAAGGAGTTTCTAATTTTCATTATTTGGAGTTGTGCATTTAAGGATCGAAATACATATAATTAAATAAAATAAGACTCGACAAGAATTCCATATCTTATATTTAATTGGGACATTGTATGGTGGAAGGATTGAATATGCAGAACTATTTACTCAAAGGTTCTTTAATGATTAATGTTGAAATCTATATTATCCGGAAAGTCGTTGATCGCTAGGAGGCTTATCCCTATTGTAGAATAAGTATTATTTATTTAAATAAATTAATTGTTTAATTTATTTATTTAAATAAGATTAGAATTGTTCTAATTGATTTATTCACAATAGGTTTAATATGGAGAACCTAAAGGGTCACACCATAAAAGGAAGAATAATTATTTAAGAAGTTAATGACATAATCGTAATAATATGTTAAGTATATTTAATTTAATCTATGGTGATAGAATAAATTAAATAGCTTAATATTTATTATTTAATATTTTAGAAATATTAAATATAAATTAATAAGAGGAGTCTTATTAATATTATTACAATTATTATTATTTTAATTTCTAAAAGAGTTTAGGAATTAATTTAATATAAGTACTCTCATTTATTCCTAATAGGATTAGGAGGAAAATTAGTTAAAGGAGTTTAATTAATTATCCCTAATAAGATTAGGGAGCCCATTTAATTAAAAGAGTTTAATTAAATAATACCTTATTTTATTAAATATAGGTTACCCGATATCTTTATAAGAGAGTCTTATATCGGATATCGGATATACGCATATAATTCCAATTTGTTTGGAAAGACGTCCTTTTTCTATAGAGATAGAAAACTAGGGTTTAGCCAACCACCACTTCTTCTTGAAAATTCTTCTTCCTTGGTGGATCACCTCTAGAGGCCAAACACTTGGGTGGCTAACGTTGATCAAAGGAAGGAACCAAACCCGGTGGATTCAAGTTGAACGCGAAAAGGATTTGGAGGTGAACTTGTACCTGAGGAAGCTCGGATCTTCAAGGGTATGATTCTTATTCATATCTTTTCGTTTAATTAATAATTGTGCATAAAGGGTTATCCGGGTATATGGTTTGTAAATTTTCTTTTAAACTCTGATTTTACACGTTTCCGCACTTTTATGCAATTTGATTGCGTTCATGAATACTACAAACCTAACACCAACTTCCTTTGAAGTTAAGGACACAGAGTGTTAATAAATCTTAAAGAGTTTGAATAGTCCTCTCCGACTGCCCGTCCGTTTGAGGATGATATGCCGAACTAAATCGTAAATCCGTGCCCATAGCTTTTTGCAAACTAACCTAAAATCATGAAGTGAATCTTGGGTCTCGATAAGAAATTATGGATATTGGCATACCATGCAGTCTTACAATCTCGTTTATGTATATACGAGCAAGACGTTCAAGTGAATAAGTTTATCATATATGTAAGAAATGAGCAAACTTGGTTAGTCTATTGATAATAACCCAAATCGCATATATGCCTTGAGAAATCTTGGGAAGACCAGTAACGAAATCCATGGTAATGTGCTCCCACTTCCATTCTGGAATTTTAAGTGGTTGCAATGGATCTTTTGGCACTTGATGCTCTGCCTTGACTCGTTGACACGTTAAACACCTTGAGATAAACTCCGCGATCTCTCGTTTCATATTGCTCCACCAAAATGTATGTCGAAGATCACGATACATTTTGGTACTCCCAAGATGGATTGCAAACGGTGTGTTGTGCGCCTCCATCATGATTTTATACTTTAAATTAGGGTCGTTAGGAACATAAAGTCTGGAGTTGATTCAAAATGTTCATTCTTCATCGATTTTTGCTTCCGGAATAGCACCTTCTTGCACCTTTTTTTCATACGCATCAGCTCCAGGTCTTTTTCTTGAGCAACTTTAACTTTATCGATTAAAGTCAGTTTTACTCGTATATTTGTCATCATCATATGGGTCCCTGGAGTCTTTATCTCTATCTCCATCCTTTGTAACTACAAAATGGGCCTTTGCGTTGACAATATCGCACTCGTACCCGCATATGATCTTCTACTCAATGTGTCAGCTACCACGTTCGTTTTTCCAAGATGGTATTGAATGGTATGGTCGTAATCTTAAACAGCTCGAGCCAACGTCTTTGGCGCATTTTACGTTTGTTTTAGGTGAAAAATATTTTAGAGTTTTAGAAATGGGTTTTGTACTGGGGTCAATACAAAATTCGATTTCACGCTCTAGGGGTAGGCCATGAAGTCTTCAGGGAATACGTCAGGAAATTTATTAACAATTGAAATATCATTCAAATCTGACGTATTTTTTGTTTAAATTTGTGACATGTGCTAAGAAAGATTAACATCCATTTTTTAATAAACGAATAGCTTTATGGCTTGATATGACAGTGATTGACTTTAGTGGTTTGGTTGCTTGAATTCACATAATAGGTTGGTTAGGAATATGAAAACTAACAATCTTACGAAAACAATCAATTTTAACATGATGAGTAGTTAACCAATCAATCCCTAGAATCACATCGAATGCAAGTATTTTCAAAGAGATAAGATCGACAGGTAACGCGCGGTTATCGATATAAATCAAATAAGACTTATAAATAGTGGATGTAATGAAGGTTTCTCCCAACGGAGTTTCAACAGATAAGTCAAAGTCTAATTTCTCCGGAGTAAAATTTAAACATTGAGCGCAAGTAGGAGAAATAAAAGAATGGGTAGAACCGGGCTTTGGTGACTCCATCCCAGCTGGACTTGACTTCACTGCACGACAAAATCGGGCTAGGTGACCTTCTCTTCCACAATTATAACACTCTTTGGATTGATGCGTACAGTTCGGAATGATCTGTCCCTCCCCTCCGTATTTGTAGCATACGATCGGTGATCGTTCTCCTTCTTTAACAATGGGTGTTGGTGCTGACGTCTTCCCATCATTATTGAAATTCATCTTTTTGAAGTTTCCACTTCTATTGTCTTGGCCATGATTACCACCGAAGTGGTTACCATTTCTGGCATGTTGATTCCCTCCACGTTTATTGTCATCGCTTTGATGACTGCTACCACTGGTATTATCGTTTTGCCGGCTGCTCTCTCTTGGTTGGGTTGACTCATTATCGCGCTCTAATAATTAAGCCTTATTTACAACATCTGAATACAAACACAGTTTGTGAGAAATGAGGTATTAACGTATTTCAGGTTTCAAACCTCTTAGAAACATCTCCGTCATTCTCTCCTCATTATCAACCAAATGAGACGCAAATCGGGACAACTCGACAAACAAAGCTTCGTACTGTGACACGATCATATTGTTTTGCTCTAGCTTGATGAACTCCACCTCCTTCATTTGACGAATACTTTCGGGAAAGTACTTGTCGTTGAACAGTTTATGGAACTTCTCCCAAGACATTTGAAAAGCGAGCAGCCGAGTACGTTTCATCGATTCTCACCAAGATGTCTGTCTCTCCTCTCAACATGAAGGTGGCAAAGGGAACCTTTTGCTCCTCAGAGCATCCCAAGACATCAAATATCTTGGTGATCTGCTTTATCCACGTCTCTGCCTTAAGTGGTTTTGGTTTTCCCACAAACTCCGGTGGTCCTAACTCCTTGAACTGCTTAGCAGTGACCATCCGAGAGTTACCAAGTGTTTCACTCGCATTTTGAGCAGAGAGTCTCCTCACCGATGTTGCATGAATTACATAAAGCCTCTAAATATCCCATCGTTCATCGTTTGGTCGGTGTTGTTCCTTTCCTGAGGATTATTGCCTTCCTGATGCACATTATCCTGGGTATTGATTGTTGGTGACTCAACGGTCTCATGTGCTCCATTGCTTATCTCAACTTTTTCATATGCCATTTTCAAACACTGCCACAAAACAAGGGTTAATTGACATACCACCTATTATCCCTATACTCTGACCAACCAATTAAATAACAAATACACTTTGGTAGGTCATACTAGCGAAGGAATACCCGCCTCTCCCTTCCTAGTTCTAGTCTCACATCTCAGCTATGGATCATATCCCTAAGCTTTGATACCAAATGTGACGCCCTCAAAATAGGTATACATCACCCATTTTGAGTCGCCAAATACATGGTACAAAAATCAAATACAAACTTCTTTTATACAATACGACAAAATGTAGCCGAGAGTTTTTACACGAATATTGTCTAATAGACAGTATTCAAACTCAAAAAGGAGTCCTCATTACAATTATTATCACACTATTTTATAAGATAGTGAGGACTACTATAGCCACCATCTCGGACCATCACTCCGTTCCCCGACTAGTCCCGTCTACGTTCTCATTTCCTGAAGAGAACAATGAAAGCAAAATGGTAAGCTCAACTAGCCCAGCAAGAAATATTATGACTAAGATAATGCAGAATAAATTATCGTTAGCCTTCAACAGTGTTAAACTAATAAACAACAAGTTTAACTGCAGCGGAACAAGAAATCCATTAGAAGAGTCAAGTAGAGCATGATATCTATTATCTTCTATGATTTAAAAAGTTTATCATCAACTTTATAGCTGAGACTCGGCTTAACAAATAAACCACATCATCGAATCATCCCTGCACTACGGGCCAAGGATATTCATTAGTATCACGTCCACAAATTATCCATGCACTACGGGCTAAAGATATTCGTGTAATCATCAATGGTCATGATCATGCCAACAACTGTCCATCAATGCAATACAGGTCAATGAGGACTTTTACCACATCATTTGTAACATTACGGGTCATGATTATACCGAATAATCCCTGGTCATAATCATACCAATCAACAATCCATCTATGCACGTAAGCCAAAGATGACTTTTATCTGATATAAGCATGAGGGATGATGACAATGATATAAGAATTCAATTAAATGAAAATAAATGATAAATTTTAAAGATTTATAATTTAATTTATCTAGAATTTAATAATGTCAAAATTGTCAATATGATACAGCTTTGTGGAGTAAAATTCAAGAATAATATCCTATCAAAAATGATTTGGACCGAAAAGAAATCAATTTTTGTCATGAATAGTACTCCGGGTGAATAGTACCTCGTAAATAGTATTTCGGGAATAGTACCCCATGAATATTACTCGTGAATAGTACTTTGTGAATAGTACCCGTGATTAGTACTTTATGAATAGTACCCCGTGAATAGCAACCCCAAATTATTATAAATAAAATCGAATTTCCTCTAATTATATTTGTGAATAATAAGGTATTAATTTGATATATAATTCTCGGTTATGGGTGAAATGTGCAAATTTTGCAAAAAATATGCAAGTGGTTATAAAATAATCATTGTTGTGGGGAATATTCGTTTGGTCGTGGAATATTCTTGTTGTCGGGGAATATTCAAATACGATGGTAGCGATCATTTATGGGCCCCATAATGAATAATAACCGCTTCGGATGAAGAAAGCGACAAGTTTGAGTTTTTATAAATAACTTGGCGTAGTTGTTATCGTTAACACTTGTTGGAATACCCATTGGTTAAAATACTGATGTCTGGCGTGGATGCATGATGATTGATGAATTATTGATCCTTACGTAAAGAAAGCACTACTCGATAATTTGTTACGGTAATTCTTTATTCAATATTTTATTTTATTGATTCAATAATTGATGCGTTGATATTTTATATTATTGTTGTTTCAATAATTGTCATCAGACAAGATATTTCCCATTATCGGATCAATAATTCATATTATTTTAATAATATTATTAGATAGCATTATTGGCAATGTCTAGAAAGTTTCATCAAGGAGAGGTTTGGTCACCTAATTGCGCATGAATAAGGAGAAATTCTTATTGAAAGCCCCTCTTTCTGAGGAGCAGTCGTCATTCGTATAAATGTGATTACGTAATATTATTTGTGAATAATTAATTATTGATTCATATGATAAGGAAATATTTATTTTATGTGGATATAAATGTTGGATATATTTATTGTGGTTAAAAATGAAGGAGTTAATGTTGAGGTGTTTTATCAGTATTTTTATCGGAATGAAGGTATTAAAAATTAAACCAGTGTTTTTGAGATATATTGTGTGGGTTATAATTTTTAATCCGACCGTTGGATCGTTGTAATTTTTGGATATGTTATACATATATAAGTTGAGTATATGTCCACAAATTTTGAACCGTTAAAAATGAACGTATGATTTGTTATGAATTTTATGAGGTGACTGATTCAGAAATTAGGTTTATAAATAATTTTGGTGGAAAATTCTAGAATTGAGTGGGCCCCACTTGTGGTTGGTGAAGAAATGTGCTGAGTTTATTTCAAATGTGGAGGGTGGGAATAGTAGCAGGTAAAGCCATCAGATTGCAGGTCAAGTCTGCTAACATTTTTCTATAAATAGAGGGCTAAGTTAGAATTGAAAAATACACCAGAAACAAGTTTTCTCTCTTTCTCTCTCTAGATTATTGAGTGTATTTTGTGAGTTTCTATTCATCAGTGCAAGTTTCCTTCAACCTTATACCGATATTCCGATCAGAAGTACTGATATTTTGAGGTAAAGGATGTTATTTTCTTCATATATGATATTATTTCTTCAATATCATTATATGGAAGTATTGATCGAAATTTTATCAAATTTGGAACTTTTTGTGTCGGGTTCTTATTCACGTACTAAGACTATTCACGATATATGACACTTTATTCACGATCACGGCACTATTCATAGAAAAATGAAATTTTCTTCTTTTTGTCCAAGATGTCTATTATAGTTACTATCTTTGATTGTATCCATGTTTTGATCTTTATTCTTGAATTTTGCTTCAAAATTGGTTATTATGGAGTATTATTGACCTTGGATAAACTATTATACGAATCCCTACTATTTGTCCTTACGTATCCTTTGGATTCGTTTTTTCTTTAAAATATTTTCATCATCCTTAGTCCTAAATGATGATATTACTAAATATCTTTTCAGAAAGGCAAAAAAGATAAATGATTAATCGATGAATATCTTTGGCCGTAGTCTTTAAGATGAGCAAGTGTTGAGATGAACATGACCAATTGGTGATACAAATGAATATCTTTGGCTTGTAGTGCAAAGATGAATATTTGATTAAAGATGTATATTGATTGTTATACTACGGGATAAAATATTGATGATGGACTTTTAAATCTTAGAAGATAGTAGAACTCATTCTCTACTCGACTCTTCTAATGGATTCTCGCTTCATTGCAGAGTTGTTGATCTAAAACTTGTTGGCTATTATATTTTATTAGATTTTTCCTGTTGAAGACTAACGATAATTTGTTGTATATTATCTTAGTCATAATATTCTCTTTCTTGGGCTAGTTGAGCTCACCCTTTTCCTTTTGTTCCATTTTTTTCTCTCGGGAGGTGAGAACATAGCGAGAAAACTAGTTGAGGAGTGCGGGTGATGGTTCTAGAAAGATGTTTTAGCGATCCTCACTATTTACGTAAAATAGTGTTTGAATAATTGTAATGAAGACTTATTTGAGTGTGGATATTGCCAGAAGACAATATTTGTATTTAAACTCATGGTATGTGTTGTCGTATTTTGCACAAAATTATATTATTGAAGTTGTAGTTTTCGCATCTGTACCATGTATTTGGCGATTTCGAATGGGTGTTGTATACCTATTTTGGGGGCGTCCGGTTAATATCAAAGCTTAGGATATGGTCTCTGGCGGAGATCGGGGAATAGAACTAGGAGGAGAGATGAGTAAATTCTTCGCTAAGTGTGTCTTATCTAAGCTTATTTGTTGGTCGATATAATATATAGGGATATTATGTGATACGTTAATTTGTTTAATTAACCCTTCTTTTTATGGCGACATTTAAGAATGGCCACCGAGAACGTTAATAATGGAGTGTATGAGGCGTGGAACAACCTTTTAGTTACAAAACGGGAGAACGTGCAACAGTGAAGGCAATATTCCTCTGTAAACAACACTACCGAACAAACGATGAATGATGGAATGTTTTAGAGCTTTTGCAGGTTTCATGCAAAACAAGAGCGAGGGAGACTCGTGCACAAAATACGGTGGAAATGATAGCAATGCGCGACTTGTCACAACCAAGTCATGACGCCCCCAAAATAGGTATACATCACCCATTCGGAGTTCATCATACATGGTATAAAAAACAACAACTTTATTATTACAACAAGAAATCGTGAGTTTAAATACAAATATTATCTTCAGACAATATCTATACTCAAATAAATTCTCATCACATTTATTGATACATTATTTTACAAAATGGTGAGGACTACTAAACAATCTTTTCTAAAACCTTCATTCCATACCCCCGACTGCATTTCGCTTATATTCTCGCCTCCGAGAAGAAGAATGGAACAAAAGGAAAAGGGTGAGCTCAACTAGCTCAAGAAGAATATTATGACTAAGATAATATACAACAAATTATCGTTAGTCTTCAACAGGAAAAATTTAATAGAATACAATAGACAACAAATTTTAAATCAATATTCGCAATGAAATAATAATTCATTAGAAGAGTTAAGTAGAGAATGCAAACTACTATCTTCTATGTATGAATTTAAAAGTTCATCGCCTCATCTTTTATCCTCAGAACAACAATCCATAAACATCCTGAATCAAATATTCATCTTTGCACTATGTGCCAAAGATATTCATCATTGGTCATGTTCATTTAAACACTGCTCATCTTTAATCACTACTGCCAAAGCCAAAGATATTCTTCTAAATCATTCATCTTTGCACATCTTTGCAAACAGCCAAAGATATTCAATAATATCATCATTTAAGACTAAGGATGATGAAAAATATTTTAAAGAAACGAATCCAAAGGAAACAAAATGACAAGGATTAAGGATTAAGGATTCAGACTTTTGTTTTATCCATGTTCAAAAATACCTCAAAATAATCATAGTGGTGTAAAATTCAAGAATGATCAAAACATGGATACAATCAAAGCTAGTATCCGTAATAGATATTTTGGACTAAAAGAAGAAATTTTATTTTTTGATGAATAGTGTCAGATACGTGAATAGTGCCAGACACGTGAATAGTAATCTCGACACCAAAAGATAGAAATTCACAAAAAAACATTTTCATTCACTTAATAGTACTTCGTGAATAGTAACTCGTGAATAAGAACTCATGAATAGTAACTCGTGAATAGTAACTCATGAATAAGAACTCATGAATAGTAACCCCGACATAAAAAAGTTCCAAATTTGATAAAAAGTTCCAACCAATATTTCAAAGATAATGATATGAAGAAATAATATCATTTGAGAAGAAAATAACATCCCTTACCTCAAAGAATCAAGATTTTAAGGAAAGATCTAAGTGATGTCAATGAATGAAACTCAGACCGAACAAAGAACTCTCAAAGTATCTAAATACTCACAAAATACGCTCAATAATATAGAGAGAGAAAAGAGAAAACTTTGTTTCGGTGTGATTTTCAATTCTAACTTAGCCTCTATTTATAGAAAATGTTAATTACCACCAAGGTGGACTTTCGACCACACCGATGGCTTTACTCGCTACTATTGCCACCCACCACATTTGAAATAAAATTCAGCACATTTTTTCACCAACCACAAGTGGGGCCCACTCAATTCTAGAATTTTCCACCAAAATCAATTATAACCCTACTTTCCTAATCAAACACCTCTTAAAATTTATAACAAATCATTCGCTCATTTTTAACGGTTCAAAATTTGTAGACATATACTCAACTTATATATGTATAACATATCCAAAAATCGCAACGATCCAACTACGATTAAAAATTATAACTCATTTAATATATCGTAAAAAATACCGATTTGATTTTTAATACCTCCATTCCACAAAAAATAATCGATAAAACACCTCAACATTAAATCCTTCAATTATAACCACATATAATAAATAAATCCATCATTTATATCCATATCAAATAAATATTTTCTTATCATATAAATCAATAATTAATTATTCCCAAATAATATTACGTAATCACAATTATGACAACCAGCAGCTTCCTCAGAAAGAGGGGGGCTTCCAATAAGGATCTCTCTCATCGGGCGGCGCAATTAGGTGACCAAACCTCTCCTTAGATGTAACTTTCTAGACATTGCCAATAATGTTATCTAATAATATTATTCAAATAATATGAATTATTGATCCGATAATGGGAAATATCATGCAGTTGACAATTATGAAACAAAGAATAATATAAAATACCAACGCAAAGAATTATTGAATCAATAAAATAAAATATTGAACAAGAATTATCGTAATAATTATCGAGTAAAAGGCCTTCACGTAAGGATCAATAATTGATGCAATACCGCAAAGCATCGCTCAACAACGCTGTATTAGTGTGTTTTAACCACCGGGTATTCCAACAAGATTAACGAGATAACAACTACGCCGTTATTTTTAAACAACTTATATTTGTCGCTTTCCTCATCCAATCGCTCGTTATGGGGCCCACACACGGTCGCATACTGGTCACGCATTTAATATTCCCCGACAAAGACATTTAATATTCCACTACCAAACGAATATTCCCCGACAAAAATGAATATTTTATAACCACTTGCTTATTTTGAAATATTTATGATTTAACGTCTAACTATCCACATTAATCAAATCAACCTTACTATTTCAAAATAATAAATAAAGGAAATTCCTTTTATTTAAAAAATTTGAGGGTCTTACAACCTCCCTCCTTATGAAATTTCGTCCTCGAAATCGACGACGACTGGTGTTTCAAAAGGTGAGGATACCTCGCTTTCATTTCCGCTTTCCAATTCGGTGTGTCATTTCTCTATAAGATGATTCCTCCACAAAACTTTAACTTGTGGTATGACCTTTCTTGTAGGGACATGCTCCTTCCTATCCAAAATCTTGATGTGTACCTCCTCACACGTTAAGTCTTCTGGGCTATCTCGTCTGGGTTCTAACTCTATAACGTGGTTCGGGTCTTTCACATATTTATTTAAGCATGTATATGTGAAACACATTATGAACACGAGACATACTTGGAGGTAACGCAAGTCTATAGGCTACATTTCCTACTCGGTCAAGAATTTGAAATGGACCAATAAATCGTGGATTGAGCTTTTCTCTCTTCCCAAATCTTGTAACTCCTTCCATGGAGCAAACTCGCAATAATACATGATCCCCTACACTAAATTCCACGTCCTTTCGATGAAGATCCGATAACTCTTTTGTCGATCTTGTGCCGCTTTTGTATACGCTGTCGAATCATTTGGATCTTTTAGTAGTCATACGCATTTTAACTTGGGTCCCAACAATGTTGCTTCACCCACCTCATCCCTAACATATTGAGAGAACGACATTTTCGCCCATATAATGCTTCGAATGGAGCCACACCTATACTTGCTCGATAATCTGTTGTTGTAGGAGAATTCCACCAATGGTAAATACTTATCCTAACCGCCTCTTGAAGTCAGGACATGAGTCTTAATAAGTCTTCAAGAGTTTGAATAGTCCTCTCGATTGTCTCGTCTGCTTGGGGATGGTATGTCAACTAAATCGCAAATCCGTGCCCATAGCTTTTTGCAAGCTAACCCAAAATCTTGAAGTGAATCTTGGGTCACGATCCCAAACTATGGATACAGCATGCCATGCAACCTCACAATCTCATTTACGTTCATACTAGCAAGACGCTCAAGGAATAAGTCTCCGTGATCGGCAAGAAATGAGCAGATTTGGTTAATCTATCAACAATAACCCAAATAGCATTGATGCCTTGAGAAACCGTAGGAAGACCCAGAACTAAATCCATGGTAATGTGTTCCCACTTCCATTAGGAATCTCAAGTGGTTGCAACGGACCCTTAGGTACTAGATGCTCCGCCTTTACACGTTGACAAGTTAAACACATTGAGATAAACTTTGCAATCTCTCTCTTCATATTGTTCCACTAAAATGTATGTCAAGATCACGATACATTTTAGTACTTCCAGATGGATTGCAAATGGTGTATTGTGTGCCTCCATCATAATCTTTGTACTTCAAATCGTAGTCGTTAGAACACAAAGTCTAGAGTGGACTCAAGTATTCCTTCTTCATTAATTCTCGCCCTAATAGCTCCTTCTTGTACTTTCTTCTTCATACGACGACGGCCCGGCCTTCGGTGGCTTGAGCAACCTTAACTTTTTCTATTAAAGTTGGCTCTACGCGCGATACTTGACATCATCGCACTCGCTCCTCCGTGATATGATCTTCTACTCAATCGTCGCAATACTACCACGCTCGCTTTACCAGGATGGTATGAATAGTGTGGTCGATTCTTTCAATAGCTCGAGCCAACGTCATTGCCGCGATGTTGAGTTCTTTTTAGTGAAGAAATATTTAAGGCTTTTTATGGTCCGAATATATCTCCACTTTCTCCCCATATAGATAGTGCCTCCATATCTTTAGCATAAAACGATTGGCCGCTAACTCTAGATCATGAGTAGGATAATTCCTCTCATACTCTTTTAAGTTGTCGCGAGGCATAGGCTATGACTTTCCCACGCCTGCATGAGAACACATCCTAACCCTTTGTCAAGCATCATTCAGTAGATAACAAATCCAACCGAACCAGATGGTATTGTTAGAACAGTGTCAAATAAGTCTCTTCTTAAGCTCTTGGAAACTCTTCTCGCATTCTTCATTCCAAACGAATTTTGTATCCTTCCGAAAGTTAGTCGAGTTAATGGAGTAGCGATTCGAGAAAACCTTCCATTTAATCTCCGATAATAACCAATAAGTTTCAAAAGCTAAGCTACTTGATTCACCACCGACTTTGGTTGTTCCCAACTTCAGATTGCTTCAATCTTCACGGATCAACAGATACTCCATGTTTTGACACCACATGCCCAAGAAATGCTACTTCCTCAAGCCGTAACTCGCATTTCTTCAATTTGGCATATAGTTGGTTTTCACGAAGCCTTTCGAGTACCAAAGCTTCAAATGGTGCTCATGATCTTCACGACTTTTGGAATATATAAGGATGTCATCAATAAAGATAACAACAAACCGATCCAAATATTCCTTGAATACTCTGGGTTCATCATATCCATGAAAGCCGCAGGAGCATTAGTTAGTCCGAAAGACATGACTAAGAATTCATAATGCCCATACCGAGAGTTTCAAGGCGCTTTGGAATATCCTCGATTCTAATCTTCAAATTGATGATATCTAGAACTAAGATCGATTTTTGAAAAGAATTGTGCCCTCGTGAACTAGTCAAACAAGTCATCAATACGAGGTAGAGGATACCTATTCTTGATGGTGACATGGTTCAATTCCGATAGTCAATATAAAGTCGATACTCCCGCTTTTTCTTCTTTACGAATAAAACAGAGCACCCCAAGGAGATGTACTTAGACGAATGAAACCGATGTCCAACAATTCTCGTAGTTGGACCTTTAACTCTGAAGTTCAATAGAGCCATTCGATATGGGGTTTTAGAAATGGGCTTTGTATCAGTTCAAAATCAATAAAGAATTCAACTTCACGCTCGGGGTGTAACCGAAGTTCTTCTAGAAATACGCCAGAAAGTCAATAACAAACAGAATATTATTCAAATTTGGCGTGTCTTTATTCAAATCCATAACATGGGCTAAGAAAGCTTGACATCCGCTTTTTCAATAAACGAATAGCTTTATGATTAGATATGATAGTGATTGATTTTAATGGTTTAGTTGCTTGAATTTGCATAACAGGTTGGTTAGGAACATGAAAACTAACAACCTTACGAAAATAATCAATTTTGGCATGATGAGTAGTTAACCAATCAATTCCTAAAATCACATCAAAAGCAAGTATCTTTAAAGAGATAAGGTCAATGTGTAATGTGATGGTGCCAACTTGAATCAAACAAGATTTATAAACGTGGATGTGATGAAAGTTTCTCCTAATGAGTTTCCACAGATAGGTCAAAGTCTAATTTCTCCGAGTCAAGTTTAAACGCTGAGCACACGCAGAGAGATAAATGAATGGGTAAGACCAGATCAAGTAAGGTATAAACTTCGCAAGAATTTATAAATAGCTTACCCGTGATCACCTCGTTTGGGTTCTCGCGATTATGACCAATCACAACAAACGCGCTTCTTCCGGAATCGTTGACTTTGACTTTTTCTCGGGACGATCTTTTGAGTCACCGTCCCCTCATTGAACTAGGTTTATTCTGCATAATCTCGAAGCGATATGTCCTTCCTTTCCACAACTATAGCATACCTTGAACTGTTGTGGGCGGTTTGACCGATATGTCCTCTTTCCAGATTTATAGCATATGACCGGTGGTCGTTCTCCTCCCTTAGAACCGATTCTTCACAAGACTGCCATCTTCACATGGTCGTTGTTAAATCTCTTTTAAAATCTCCTCCCGACTCGCTTTTCTATTTTCACATGGCCATGATTACCACCAGAGTGGTTACCATTTTTGTCCGTCTCATTGCTTTCTCCGCAGTTATCATTATTGCTGATCGCTATCTCTCGACACGATCCCGGTTGTGGTCCTCGGTTGACCGTACTCGTTATCTCGCTCTAATAATTGAGCCGTGTTTACAACATCCGAATAGAGAAAAATTTATGAGAAATGAGATATCGACGTATCCGGGTTTCAAACCTCTAAGAAACATCCGTCATACGTTCCTCATTCTCCACCAAATGAGATCTGCAAACTCGATAACTCGCAAACTTTGCCTCGCATTTGAGACACCGTCACGTTGTTTTGCTCTAATCGATGAACTCCACTTCCTTCATACGATTTAACACTTTCGTGAAAGTATTTGTCATTAAATAGTCTCAAACGCCTCCCAAGACATCGCCGAAAGTGCCGATGGGTACGCCTACTGACTCCCACCAAGAATCTGCCTCGCCACGGAACATAAAGGTGGCGAATGGAACCTTCGTTTCTCCGTGCATCCCAAGACATCGAATATCTTGGTAATTTGCTTGACCCATGTTTCCGCCATGATCGGATCCGCTTCCCTTAAATTCGTGGTCCCAACTTTGAATCTGCTTTGGTTGGTGACAACCCGGTGAATTGCTATCATTTCTCCTCAGATTTTGAACACGAGTCTCCTCGCTCTCTTTTTTGCATGAATCGCAAAAACTTCTAAACATCCCTCGCTCATCATCTCGCTTTCAATGGTGTTGTTCACGGGAGGAACATTGCCACACTGCACGCGTTCTCCTCGTTGGTGAGTGAGTACAAAAGCTCCACGGCCTCATTTCCATTGTTAATATTCTCGATCGACATTCTCAAACACCGCCATAAAACAAGGGTTAATTAAGGAAATCAATATATCACATAATATCCCTATATCTTGACCAACTAACAAATAAGCTTAGGTAGGACACACTAGCGAAGGATTTTACCTGCCTCCCTCCTAGTTCTATTCCCGATCTCGCCAGAGATCATATCCCTAAGCTCGATACCAACCGTGACGCCCCAAAATAGGTATACATCACCCATTCGGAGTTGTCAATACATGGTATGTAGAAATAACTACAACTTTATTATTACAATAGTAAACCGTGAGTTTAAATACAAATATTATCTTTCTGAATAATATCTATACTCAAATAAATCCTCATCACATTTATTGATACATTATTTTACAAAAATGGTGAGGACTACTAAACAATCCTTTCTAAAACCTTCATTCCATACCCCGACTCGTGCACTCGCTTATATTCTCGCCTCCGAGAAGAATGGAACAAAAAAGGAAAAGGGTGAGCTCAACTAGCTCAAGAAAGAATATTATGACTAAGATAATATACAACAAATTATCGTTAGTCTTCAACAGGAAAAATTTAATAGAATACAATAGACAACAAATTTTAAATCAATATTCGCAATGAAATAATAATTCATTTAGAAGAGTTAAGTAGAGAATGCAAACTACTATCTTCTATGTATGAATTTAAAAGTTCATCGCTCATCTTTTATCCTCGTAACAACAATCCATAAACATCGGAATCAAATATTCATCTTTTGCACTCTGGGCCAAAGATATTCATCATCGATTGGTCATGTTCATTTAAACACTGCTCATCTTTTGCACTATAGGCCAAAGATATTATTCAGAAATCATTCATCTTGCATGCACTACGTGCCAAAGATATTCAATAATATCATCATTTAAGACCGAGGATGATGAAAAATATTTTATAGAAACGAATCGATTGAAACAAAATGACAAGGATTAAGGATTAAGGATTAGATTTTTTGTTTTATCCATGTTCAAAAATACCTCAAAATAATCATAGTGGTGTAAAATTCAAGAATGATCAAAACATGGATACAATCAAAGCTAGTATCCGTATAGATATTTTGGACTTAAAAGAAGAAATTTTATTTTTCGATGAATAGTCTCAGTATCGTGAATAGTCAGATATCGTGAATAGTGCCGACACGTGAATAGTAACTCGACACCAAAAGATAGAAATTCCACAAAAAAAATATTTTCACGCTTCAATGAATAGTACTCGTGAATAGTAACTCGTGAATAAGAACTCATGAATAGTAACTCGTGAATAGTAACTCATGAATAAGAACTCATGAATAGTAACCCCCGACATGAAAAAGTTCCAAATTTGATAAAAAGTTCCAACCAATATTTCAAAGATAATGATATTGAAAATAATATCATTTGAGAAGAAAATAACATCCCTTACCTCAAAGAATCAAGATTTTGAAGGAAGGAAAGATCTAAGTGATCTTCGAATGAAACTTCAGATTGAACAAAGAACTCTCAAAGTATCTAAATACTCACAAAATACGCTCAATAATATAGAGAGAAGAGAGAAAACTTTGTTTCGGTGTGATTTTCAATTCTAACTTAGCCTCTATTTATAGAAAATGTTAGCCACCAAGGCAGAAACGACTGCCAGCACGATGGCTTTACCTGCTACTATTGCCACCCACCACATTTGAAATAAAATTCAGCACATTTTTTCACCAACCACAAGTGGGGCCCACTCAATTCTAGAATTTTCCACCAAAATCAATTATAACCCTACTTTCCGAATCAAACACCTCTTAAAATTTATAACAAATCATTCGTTCATTTTTAACGGTTCAAAATTTGTAGACATATACTCAACTTATATATGTATAACATATCCAAAAATCGCAACGATCCAACGGTCAGATTAAAATTATAACTCGCATAATATATCGTAAAAATATCGATTTGATTTTTAATACCTCCATTCCGACAAAAATAATGATAAAACACCTCAACATTAAATCCTTCAATTATAACCACATATAATAAATAAATCCATCATTTATATCCATATCAAATAAATATTTTCTTATCATATAAATCAATAATTAATTATTCCCAAATAATATTACAGAATCACAATTATGACAACCAGACAGTTCCCAGGAAAGAGGGGGCTTTCCAATAAGGATCTCTCTCATCGGGCGCAAATTAGGTGACCAAACCTCTCCTTAGATGTAACTTTCTAGACATTGCCAATAATGTTATCTAATAATATTATTCAAATAATATGAATTATTGATCCGATAATGGGAAATACTGCGCAGGTGACAATTATTGAAACAAAGAATAATATAAAATACCAACGCAAAGAATTATTGAATCAATAAAATAAAATATCGAATAAGAATACTGTAACAATTATTGAGTAGTGCCTTCTTCACGTAAGGATCAATAATTGATGCAATACCGTGTCTTCTGCTCAACAACGCAGATTAGTGTGTTTTAACCACCGGGTATTCCAACAAAGATAATCTCAGTAATAACTACGCCGTTATTTTTAAACAACTTATATTTGTCGTTTTCCTCATCCAATCGCTTTCGTTATGGGGCCCATACATTATACGGTCATTGGCCGCATTTAATATTCCCCGACAAAGACGAATATTCCACGACCAAACTAATATTCACGATAAAAATGAATATTTTATAACCACTTGCTTATTTTGAAATATTTGCGTATTTAACCCTTAACTATCCACATTAATCAAATCAACCCTTACTATTTCAAAATAATAAATAAAGGAAATTCCTTTTATTTAAAAATTTCGGTCTTCTACAAGCGATTCGAGGAGTTGGGACCACGAATTTAAGGGAAAGCGGGATCCGATCATGGCATAAATTGGGTCAAGCAAATTACCAAGATATTCGATGTCTTGGGATGACGGAGGAACGAAGGTTCCATTCGTCACCTTTATGTTCATGATGAGGCGTAGACTATTGGTGGGAGTCGTGAAGCGTATGACGATACCCTTCGGCATGTCTGAGAAATGTTTCAGAACTATTCAATGACAAGTACTTTCTGAAAGTATTCGTCGTATATGAAGGAGGTGGAGTTTATCGATTTGGAACAAAACAAATGAGCGGTGTCCGAAGACGAGGCGAAGTTTGCGAGTTATCCGAGTTTGCACCTCATTTGGTGAAAATGAGAGCGAATGACGAAGATGTTTACGAGAGGTCTAAAGCAGAGATTCATTGAATATCTTATATCTCAAATTTTTTTTTTATATTCGGATGTTGTAAACAGGGCTCAATTATTAGAGCGAGATAATGAGTATGTTCAACCGAGGGACCACAACCAGGGTCATACCAGTGACAGCAGTCATCAGAGCGATGATAACCAACGAGGAGGGAAAAATACGAACAAAGGCGGTAACCACTTGGGTGGTCATCGCGGCCATGATAATATGAGAGGTGAGTCAAGTGGAAATTTCAGAAAGAGGAGATTCAACAATGACGGGAAGACATCAACTGTGACGCCCCCAAATCCGTGTAACATCGATTACAGGACATGGTGCTCACGATACAACATACATCATCATTTATCTAAGTAAATCTAATAATAATAATAATAATATTAACTATTTCATACTTATTCAAAATAAAGTCCCAAGTCTTTACAACCTTTAATAAACTAAAACTTAAACTTTGCGTTTATCGCTACATCACTTCATATCTTGGAAATATAATTATTACATAAATAACTCTCATCATTTCATCTTAGACTTTTCCTTTGTCCTTTGAGGAGCCCTCGATTATTATCATCCTTAAGCGAAAGGTTTAAGCAAGAATGAGCACAAATTGCCCAAAGAATTATATAAAGTAGTTTGAGAACATACATCGAAGTAAAAGCATTAGTATGAATATTTCTCAGCGGTTGAAATAAATATCAAGAGATAAACCGGAATATCAAGATAAGAGTTAAGAATTCTCGATAACATACTAAGGGGTGTTAGATACCCTGAACATTACTCTGTTTCATCAAAAACCATCAGACGATTTAACAATCAAATAGATTGTAAATGGTCTCTGTAAGTACTCCAGGTGATCAGCCTATTGTACCCTACATTGTGCACAAGTATAAAGTTTAAACGCATAAGCATAAATGGGACTATATGCCTGTCATCAGTTACCTCGTTATCTAGGTTGTTCATCTTAGTATTCATACGGGACCTCACCAAAGTAATTTGGATTGGTAAACATCAAATAGCTTCAAAGGATTTGAATTGTTTAAATAATATACTATGTTTGCATCAATAACATCTAATTTGGGACGAAAAGCTAGAAAGCATGTTTGAATATAGTTCATTAAGGAATACGAACTTTAAAGTATAAGATTTGCAATAGAACCGAATAATCATCAATAACGTTTTGCATCACAATTGAAGTTATAGAATTTTTTACAATAAAGGAGCTTGCACGAATGATTAATTAATCACAAGCCCAAACTTACCTCACCGCAATCAATCTGAATAAGAGTTGAATAAATTCATAATGAAAAATAGGGTAAGAAACTTGCCTTAATCGTTGTTTACGATAATGATTAACATCTTATGACTATCTCCGCACTTCACGCGTGCTACTACACAATTGTATAATCATGCACATCAACTATTAAAGAACGATAGTAGTTGTAATATAAACTTTACTCTATAATTTTAGAGTTTACTCTACGATTTTTCGACTCTACGATTTTGAGTTTACTTTCTACGATATTTCATTGACTCTACGATTTTTGAGTTTACTCTACGATTTTCACTGACT
Organism: Panax quinquefolius; assembly: GCA_020205615.1. Lineage (NCBI taxonomy): Eukaryota > Viridiplantae > Streptophyta > Magnoliopsida > Apiales > Araliaceae > Panax > Panax quinquefolius. Next base: position 31,536,530 of record CM035151.1, read on the forward strand.
CTACGATTTTCATTGACTCTACGATTTTTACTCTACGATTTTCACTGACTCTACGATTTTTACTGACTCTACGATTTTCAGAGTTTACTCTATGAAATTTTTGAGTTTACTCTACGATTTTCACTGACTCTAAGATTTTCATTGACTCTACGATTTTTACTCTACAATTTTCACTGACTCTACGATTTTCAGAGACTCTACGATTTTTACTCTACGATTTTCACTGACTCTACGATTTTCAGAGTTAACTCTACGATTTTCATTGACTCTACGATTTTCAGAGTTTACTCTACGATTTTCAGAGTTAACTCTACGATTTTATTCCTGCTAATCTAAAGATGATATGACCATGATTCTTGGATACAATAACCTTCATACATCAAGGTATTTTACAAAAATATAACATTCATAAAACTAGCATGCTAAGACCACAAACCAATCAAGATAGAAAAGCGTGCAAGCACTAGTTTTATACTTAAAAAAAAATTCGAATTTCCAAAATTACGCAGATTTTATTACCAACACGCATGCTTACGATTTTCATAACTTGCTCAATTTAACTCCCTTTCCTATGAAATTTGGATGAGGTTGTACCTCATTTACAGACTATTTTATAAAATTATTGCATATGTTAATCGAGTCATATACACCATGATCTCGAGGCTGCGAAAAACCCCAAAAATCACAGATTACTAGTTAAACTCAATTTGACAAAATCCAGGGATTTTGCTTTAGCATCATGCAATTAAATTATTCCTAATGTCCAGATCATCTACTCTCACATGTTTTCACATTTCACAACATCAAACTTCAACAAACTTCCACCTTTTTGATTAATTTAGCACCTTAGAGACATTTTATCAAAGGTAGAGCATGCATTGCTTAATTCTTTGATTTTCTATGAATTTGATGCATGATTAACCCATATCTTTTTTGTTAATGATCTATAATCATCAAACAATGATAACATGGCAACACAAAGCCACAACAAATCATTTACCAATTTTATATGCATTTTCTTCTCATTTTTGTTATAAAAATAAAATGGGTTCATGAATTACCTTTTGATGAATTTCTTCTTGGTTTAATATGATGCTCCTTCTCTTTGCTTGTCAAATCCTCAGTAATCCTCCAAAATTAGTTCTAACTCTCTTAGGCTCTCAATTTCTCTCCATGTTTACTCACTTGGTGGAATTTTCTTAAAAGAAAAGTGTGTTTGTATATATGTATAACTTTGTTAGAGTCTTTTGATTCCCATAACCCCCAACTCCCATAACCCCCAACTCTAATGATTAGTTACTCACAATACTTAATACTACAATAATATAGTTAATTAATAGGAAGAATGTGGGAGTTAGAGAAAATGAATGTGGTAGTTAGAAAAATAAAAAGAATTTTGATTTTAAGGAATAAAATAAATTACTTCCACCTTAGCTATTATGTAATATCGTATACTCCTCCTTGTCCCAATTTAATAGTCTCATGGGTCCATCGGTTAAATTTGATTTCTATTAAAAAAAATACATATATTATTTTAATCAATTAATAAGCTATTTGACTATTTTACCCTTCGAAACCAAACTTTGCGAACCATATATCGATTCCTACTAAAGTCGACGTTCCGTACGTCAAGGGACTATCCGTTTAGTCAAATTCATCTCTGAAATTTGTTGTTGACTTTTTTCTCGAAAAAGTCAACAGGTTGACTTTGACCAAAAAGTTAACTGTGACACTTTTTCGTGATTACAGTCTATCTTGACTAATTTCGACGTTCCGGACTCGAATACACAGTCTGCGTCTCTAAATTCTGCTCCTAACTCTAGCTAATGATTTAATACCATCCCACGTAATAAAATAGAATAATTCACTGCTTAATTTTATTTAAATAGTTAAATTAAACTAAACCAACCATTTAAATACATCTCATCACATATCTTGAAATAACACATATATGTACCACACACATACATCTAATAAATGAAATCACCCAAAAGTTTCATATAAATTCGTTTATTAACAATTCTTAAATTACATAAAAAAATATTAAAAAAAAAACTCGGATATTACATCAACAAAGAAGACCAAAGACCAACAACAAATTCTGGGGAGGAGAAGCAATGCTTGATTAGATGTTACAAATGAGGAAAGGGGACATATCATTACCAAATCGACAATCCACAACAATCAAGGTATGTTACAACTGTGGAAAGAAGCCACATAGCGGGATTGTTTACAGAAGCAGAACCAAGTTCAACAGGGGATGGTGACTCAAGGGTCATCCGGATAAGTCAAAATCGGTTGGTTCTGAAAGCGTTTATCGTGACTAGCTAAAACGCGAGGAACCCGAACGAGGTGATTCTGGTAAGCTAATCTTGAACTCTTGCGAAGTTTATACCTTACTAGAATCTGGGTTCTACCCATTCTTTTATCTCTCCTGCGCCAGGCTCAGCGTTTAAACTTGACTCGGGAGAAATTGGACTTTGACTTATCTCATTGAAACTCCATTGGGTGAAACCCGTTACATCTCTGGTTTATAAATCTTGCATGATCCAAGTTGGCACTATCACATTACTGTTGATCTTATATCTTTAAAGATACTTGCTTTTGATGTGATTTTAGGAATTGATTAGTTAACCACTCATCATGCAAAATTGATTATTTTCGTAAGGTTGTTAGTTTTATATTCCTAAACAACACTGTCATACAATTCAAACAACTAAACCACTAAAATCGATCCACTATCATATCAAGCCATAAAGTCGTTTCATTTATTGAAAACCGGATGTCGAGCTTTCTTAGCCCATATCATGGATTTAAACAAAAACAAGTCGATTTGAATAATATTTTTTGTTGTTAGAGAATTTTCGATGTATTTCTGAAGAACTTCGGTCTACCCCGAGCGTGATGTTGAATTCTTTATTGACCTTGAGTAGCCGCACAAAACCCATTTTAAAACCCCATATCGAATGGCTCCTATTGAACTTCGGGAGTTAAAAGTCCAACTACTGAGGAATTGTTAGACATAGGTTTCATTCGTCCCAAGTACATCTCCTTGGGGTGCTCCTGTTTTATTCGTAAAGAAGAAAAGCGGAGTATGCGACTTTGTATTGACTACCGAGAATTAAACCATGTCACCATCAAGAATAGTATCCATTACCTCGCATTGATGACTGTTCGACCGGTTGTAAGGAGCACAATTCTTTTCAAAGATCGATCTTCGTTCGGATATCATCGATTGAAGATTAAAAGCGAGGATATTCAAAGCGCCTTGAGAACTCCGATGCGGGCATTATGAATTCTTAGTCATGTCTTTTGGATTGACTAATGTTCTCTTTGCTTTCATGGATATGATGAACCGTGTATTCAAGGAATATTTGGATCGGTTTGTTGTTGTCTTTATTGATGACATCCTCATCTATTCCAAAAGCCGTGAAGATCATGAGCACCATTTGAAGTCGATACTTGAAAGGCTTCGTGAAAACAAACTTTATGCCAAGTGAAGAAATGCGAGTTCTGGCTTGAGGAAGTAGCATTCCTTGGGGACGTGGTGTCAAAACATGGAGTTCTATCGACCCGGCGAAGATTGAAACAGTACAAAGTTGGGAGCAACCAAAGTCGGTGGCCAAAGTGCATAGCTTTAATTGGTTATTATCGGAGATTCGTGGAAGGATTTTCTCGAATCGCTACTCCGTTAACTTCAGTTGACTCGGAAAGATACAAAATTTTTATGGAGCGAGGAATGCGAGAAGAGTTTCCAAGAGCTCAAGAGGAGACTCATTTTCGACTTTTTACAGCAATACCATCGTAAAATGCGGATGGATTTGTTATATCTGACGATGCTTGAGCAAAGGGTTAGGATGCGTTTGCATGCAACATGGGAAAGTCATAGCTTTATGCCTCATGACAACTCAAAGAATATGAGAGGAATTATCCTACTCATGATCTAGAGTTAGCGGTGATCGTATTCAGCGTTGAAAATTTGGAGAAACTACTTGTATGAGGAGAAAGTGGAGATTTATACGGACCATAAAAAGCCTCAAATATTTCTTCACCCAAAAAGAACTCAAATACGCCAAGCAATGACATTGGCTTGAACTATTGAAAGATTACGATCATACTATTCAATATCATCCGGAAAAGCGAACGTAGTGGTATTTGGCGTTGAGTAGAAGATCATATCTTGATCGAGTGCGATATTGTTAATGCAAAGGCCCATTCGTATGACTTGCAAAGGATGGAGGTAGAATTAAAGACTATAGGGACCCACATGATGATGGCGAATATACTGAGTAGAACCAAACTTTAATCGATAAAGTTAAAATTTGCCAAGCTACGGACTGGGCGATATGTATGAAGAAGAAAGTCAAGAAGGAGCTATTCGTAAGCGAGAATCGATGAAGAAGGAATACTTAGATTCAACTCCGGACTTTGTGTTCCTAACGATTCGACTTGAAGCATAGAATCATGATGGAGGCACACAACATCCCGTTTGCAATCCATCACAGGAGTACCAAAATGTATCATGATATTCGACATACATTTTGGTGGAACAATATGAAGAGAGATCGCGAGTTTATCTCGAGGTGTTTAACTTGTCAATGTGTAAAAAGGCGGAGCATCAGTGCCAAAGGGTCCATTACAACCACTTGAGATTACGAAATGGAAGTGGGAACACATTACTATGGATTTCGTTCTGAGTCTTCCCAAAGTTTCTCAAGGTATAGATGCGATTTGGGTTATTGTTGATAGATTAACCAAGTCGCCCATTTCTTATCGATCGTGAGACTTATTCCTTGAACGTCTTGCTCGCGTATGCGTGAAAGAGATTAATGAGATTGCATGGCATGCCAAGTATCCATAGTTTTGGATCGTGACCCAAGATTGATTCACGATTTTTAGGTTAGCTTGTAGAAAGCTATGAGCGCGGATTTACGATTGATTCGGCATACCATCCTCAAGCGGGACGGACAATCGAGAGAGGACTATTCAAACCCTTGAAGATCTATTAAGACTTTGTGTCCTAGATTTTAAAGGAAGTTGGGATAAGTACTTGCCATTTGGTGGAATTCTCCTACAACAATGATTATCAAGCAAGTATAGGCATGGCTCCATTTGAGGCGTTGTATGGACGAAAGTGTCGTTCTCCAGTATGCTGGGACGAGGTGGGAGAAGCAACGTTGTTGGGACCAGAATTAGTACGCATGACTACAGAAAAGATCCAAATGATTCGACAATGTATACAAACGACACAAGATCGACAAAAGAGTTATGCGGATCTTCATCGAAAAGACGTGGAATTTAATATTGGGGATCATGTATTGTTATGTGTTGCACCATGGAAGGGAGTTAAAAGATTTGGGAAGAAAGGAAAGCTCAATCCACGATTTGTTGGTCCATTTGAGATTCTTGACCGAATAGGAAATGTGGCCTATAGACTCGCATTACCTCCAAGTATGTCTCATGTTCATAATGTTTTTCACATATCCATGCTTCGTAAATATGTGAAAGACCCGAACCATATTATTGCGTTAGAACCAAACGAGATAGCCGAAAATTTAACGTACGAAGAAGTACCTGTTAAGATCTTGGATAGGAAAGAGCATGTCCTACGCACCAAGGTTATACCACAAGTTAAGGTTTTATGGAGAAACCATGCTATTGAAGAAATGACCTGGGAGTTGGAATTAGAAATGAAAGCGAGGTATCCTCATCTTTTCGAAACACCAGGTACGTATGTCAATTTCGAGGACGAAATTTCATAAGGAGGGGAGGTTGTAAGACCCCAACTTATTATAAATAAATCGAATTTCCTCTAATTATATTTGTGAATAATAAGGTATTAATTTGATATAATTCTCTGGTTATGGGTGAAATATGCAAAATTTGCAAAATATGCAAGTGGTTATAAAATAATCATTGTTGTCGGGGAATATTCGTTTGGTCGTGGAATATTCTTGTTGTCGAGGGGAATATTTAAATTTACAGTAGCGATCATTTATGGGCCCCATAACAAAATAAGCATTGGATGAAGAAAAGCGACAAGTTTGAGTTTTTATAAATAACTTGGTAGTAGTTATTCTGATTTAACACCTTTGTTGGAATACCGAATTGGTTAAAATACGTAATGTCTGGCGTGGATGCACTGATATTGATGAATTATTGATCCTTACGTAAGAAGGCCTTTACTCGATAATTATTCACGATGTTAATTCTTATTCAATATTTTATTTTATTGATTCAATAATTCTTTGCGTTGATATTTTATATTATTGTTGTTTCAATAATTGTCACCGCATACGATATTTTCCATTATCGATCAATAATTCATATTATTTTAATAATATTATTAGATAGCATTATTAGCAATGTCTAGAAAGTTACATCGAGGAGAGGTTTGGTCACCTAATTGCAATTGGCGCTGATAAGGAGAAATTCTTATTGGAAAGCCCTCTCTTTCAGGAGCTACTGATTGTCATAAATGTGATTATGTAATATTATTTGTGAATAATTAATTATTGATTCATATGATAAGGAAATATTTATTTTATGTAGATATAAATGTTGGATATATTTATTGTGGTTAAAAATGAAGGAAAGAAGGGGCTTTCCGATAAGGATTTGTCCATACTAGCGCGTAATTAGGTGACCAAACCCCTTTCCTCGACAGAACTTTTCTAGACATCGTCAATATTGCAAATAATAATATGAATAACTTTGTCGTCTCAATTATTGATTTAATAATATAAAGTATTATGCAGATGATACTATGACATTAATTGAATCAATAATATGAGAGATATTGTGCAACAATTACCTTAGCAATAATTGAGTATAACTGAGTTGTGACGCCCCGAAAATTGAGTATACATCACCCATCTTGAGTCGCCAGATACATGGTACAGAATTTAAATACAACTTAATAATACAACTGTCGTGTACAATACGACAAAACATAAATTATGAGTTTGAATACAAATATTGTCTACTAGAGAGTATACAAACTCAAAAGGAGTCCTCATTACAATTATTATCACACTATTTCACAGAATAGTGAGGACTACTAATGGAAACATCTAGGATCATCACTCTATTCCCCGACTAGTCCCAGCTACGTTTTCATTTCTGAAGAGAAACGGTGAAAGAAAGGGTAAGCTCAACTAGCCCGAGAAGAAATATTATGACTAAGATAATGCGAGAATAAATTATCATTAGCCTTAAGCGAAGGTGTTAGCCCGATAAAATATAATAACTATCAAGTTTAAGCTGCGGTGAACAAACAATCCACTGTAAGAGTCGGTAGTAGGGAATAAAATCTACTATCTTCTATGATTTAAAAGGTTTTTCATCACTTTTATCATTTGAGACTCAACTTAATAAATAATCCACATCATCAAATCATCCCGCACTACTGGGCCGAGGATATTCTTTAGTATCACGACCACGAATTATCCATGCACTACGACTAAAGATAATGATGTTTTCATCAACGGTCACGATCATGCCATAAAACAATTCATCTTTGCACTACTGACCAAAGAGAATCCATAGCCATAATCATACAAAAAGCGTCCATCAATGCACTACACAGCCAATGAGGACTTTTTTCACATTATTTGTAATATTACGGTTATGATTATCTAGAATAATTCTGGTCAAAATCATACCAAGTCCATCTATGCACTCTGAGCCACGAGATGCCTTTAAAAAAAATAAACATGAGGATGATGACAATGATATAAGAATTCAATAAAACAAGTTCAAGAATTAATTTATCTAGGAACTGATAACGTCCAAATTGTCAACATGATACTGCTTTGTAGAGTAAAATTCAAGAATGCCCAGAAGAATATTTCCATGAAAAGATACTGGATGAAGCGCAAATATCAAGAATATTCCACTAATTTCATGAAGTATAGAAGTCAAAACTTTAACCAACTGAGTATAATAAAGAATGGAATAACAAAAGAAATCACCATGCATGCGGTGCTTAGCGTAGGCGAGTTATTCAACAGAATACTAAATAACGGAACGAAGTCGGTCAAAATAAATTGCAAGCGGGATGTTCCAACGAGAATAATAAAGAATGGAATAACAACGAAATCACCATGCATGCGGTATTGCCAGGCGAGTTATTCCAACGAGAATACTAATAAGGACGAGAATCAGGTCACAAAACGCATTGACGAGGATATTCAACGAGAATAATAATAACGGAACCCGGTCCCAAAAAACGCATTGACAGGATATTCAACGAGAATAATAAAGAATGGAATAAAGAAGAATTTCACCAAGTATAGGGTTTCAGCGTATCTGAGTTATTCCAATGAGAATAATAAAGAATGGAATAAATGAAGTTCTCTTCATGAATACAAAAGAAATAATACCCCTCTAAAGTACAACAAATAATATCCCTACCTTAAAAAGAAGAGTCTTTGGATATAGAAGTAGTGAAGTAGCGAGAACACTTTTCTTCTTTCTCTCTATAGTTTCTCTCTACAGAGTTTGGTGAATTCGTAAGAAATAATGAATGAATGAGCTTCTATTTATAGAAGAATGGATTGCATAGTAACTAACTCATGAGCGGTCCAGTTGATTTACTTTAATCGACGGTCCATATTTAAAGCAAAATCTTTTAAATAAAATATAATATATTCTATTTATAATCTAATAAAAGCGAATAACTTTATAAAAGATTTTACTATACAAATACTATCGAGCCTTTATGCAAATACTATGCATAATAAAATATAATATATTCTAATTATTATGTCTAATAAAACAAATAATTTTATAAAAGTATTTTATTTTATATAAAAAGATTTTACTATGCAAAATACTATGCAAACACTATGCAAACTTATGCATAATAAAATATAATATATTCTATTTATAGAATAACTTTATAAAATTATTACATTTTATATAAAAAGATTTTACTATGCAAAACACTATCGCGAGACACTATGCATAATAGAATATAATATATTCTATTTATAGAATAACTTTATAAAAGTATTATGTTTTATTACATTAATAATACCAATAAAACAAAAGCGAGTGACTTATCACATAATCATCAATAATCAATACCGTGTGCTACTATGCAACTACACGTATTACTGTACTTTTACTACCAAGTAGTTCAACATTATTAACGGTAAAACTTCCACCGTTATTTTTAATAAAAATATTTTTGTCATTTTCTCATTCAAATAATAATTCCGTTGTGGGGTCCACCAATGATTGTCTGTCGTATGCGGATATTCCCCGAAAAAAAAATAATATTCCAGAACCAATCGAATATTATACAACAACTTGCATACTTTTCAAAATTTATAAATACTACCCACAACTATAACATTATCTCAAATCCACACCATAATATTAAAAAAATTATTTCGAGAAAATTAAATATTTATTCATAAAATCTGGGGTCTCACAATCTCTCCTCCTTATGGAATTTCGCCCTCAAAATTTATGTACGTACCTGGTATGCCGAAGAGGTGAGGATACCTTGATTTCATTTCAAATTCTAACTCTTGAGGTATAACCTTTGAGTGTTGAATATCGATTCTTCTTATCCAAGATTTTAACTTGTATCTCCTCAAACGTTAAATCATCCGCTATCTCAAATGGGTTCTAAATTAATAATGTGGTTCGGTAGTCCACATATTTACGTAACATCGATCTGAAAAAAACGTTACGAACACGCATGACATACTTGGCAAGAAAGCGAGTCTATAAGCCGCAGTTCCTACTCGATCGAGGATTTTAAATGGGCCAATTAAATCGAGGGTTGAGATTTCCTCTCTTCGTCGATTCTTGCTTCTAGAATAACGCCCTCTTGAACCTTCTTCTTCACATTCATCATTTCACGAGTATGTAGCTTTGAAAGCGGCTTTAACTTTATCGATTAAAGTCGATTCTAATCATATATTCGTTATCTTCACGTGGGTTCGTATATTCGAACTTGTAACGTGATACGATCTTTACTACTCAGCAGCGTACTACCACGTTCGTGCTTCCACGATGATATTGCATATGTATACGATCGTAATCTTCAATACTCGAGCCAACGTCTTTGGCGCATGTTACGTTCATTTTAGTTGAAGAAATATTTAAGGGTTTAAGAAATGGGTTTTGTACTGGGGTCAATACAAAATTCGATTTCACGCTCTAGGGGTAGGCTAAGAAGTCTTCAAGAATACGTTAGAAAATTTATTAACAATAGAAATATCATTCAAAACTGTGACTCTCATCTAAGACTTGGATAACACGTCACATTGATACCTATCAACTTGCCATCGTCATTCACGATGTTGCCTACAGAAAGTCTGGCTTCGGTGCATTCCACACAAGAAAGTGAACAACGAAAGGATCGAGGCTCTTTATTTATGGCTTGATATAACAGTGATTGACTTTAGTGGTTTGGTTGCTTGAATTCGAATAACAGGCTGGTTAGGAATATGAAAGCTAACAACCTTACGAAAAGCATGATGAGTAGTTAACCAATCGATTCCTAAAATCACATCAAAGGCAAGTATTTTCAAAGAGATAAGATTGACAGGTAATGTGAAAGTGTCGATATTAATCAACAAGATTTATAAACATTGGAGGTAACTAAGGTTTCTACTATCGAAGTTTCAACCAATAAGTCAAAGTCTAATTTCTCCGAAGTCAAATTTAAACGTTGAGCGCAAGCAAAAGAGATAAAAGAATGGGTAGAACCGGTATCTAATAAGGTATAGACTTCGCAAGAATTTATAATTACCTAACCCGTGCTAACTTCGTTCGGGTCACTCGCTTTTTTTTGAGAAGCCACGAAAAATGCTCTTCCTGAAACCACCGACTTTGTTTTATCCGTATCCGCCTTTGGTACCACCGTCCCAGCTGGACTTAACTTCACTATACGACAAAATCGAGCTAAATGACATTCTCTTCTTGAAATTTTCACTTCTATTATCTTGGCCATGATTACCACCGAAGTGGCTACCATTCTTGGCATGATAATTTTCCCCACGATGGTTATCATTGTTCCGATGGCCGTTGCCACCGGTATGATTATTATCGTATTGTTGGTCGTTACCTTTTGGTTGAGCTGACTCAACGGTCCCATGTGCTTCATTGCTTATCTCAGCATTTTCATATGCCATTTTCAAACACTGTCACAAAACAAGGATTAATTAACATATCACATATTATCCTATACTTATAATGACCAATTAAATACCAAATAAACTTAGGTAGGTCATACTAAATGAAGGAATTCTCCATCTCTCCCTCCTAGTTCTTGTCTCACATCTCGGCCGGGGATCATATCCTAAGCTTTGATACTGTTGTGGCGCCCCAAAATTAGGTATACAAGACCCATCTTGAGTCACCGGATACATGGTATGTAATTCAAATAAAACTTAATAATACAACTGTCGTGTACAATACGACAAAACATAAACTTTGAGTTTGAATACAAATATTGTCTACTAGAGAGTATACAAACTCAAAAGGAGTCCTCATTACAATTATTATCACACTATTTCACAGAATGGTGAGGACTACTAATGCAAACATCTAGGATCATCACTCTGTTCCCTGAGTAGTCCCAGCTACATTTTTATTTCCTGAAGAGAACAGTGAAAGAAAGGGTGAGCTCAACTAGCCCAGTAATAAATACTATGACTGAGATAATGCAGAATAAATTATCATTAGCCTTAAACAGTGTTAAACTGATAAAATATAATAACTATCAAGTTTAACTACAGCGGAACAAACAATCCACTAGAAGAGTAAAGTAGGGAATAAAATCTACTATCTTCTATGATTTAAAAGGTTTTTCATCACTTTTATATCACGAGACTCGACTTAATAAATAATCCACATCATCAAATCATCCCCTGCACTTCTGGGCCGAGGATATTCTTTAGTATCACGACCACGAATTATCCATACACTACTGGCTAAAGATAATGATGTTTTCATCAACGGATCTGATCATGCCATAAAACAATTCATCTTTGCACTACGGCAAAAAAGAATCCATAGCCATAATCATATAAAAAGCGTCCATCAATGCACTATGGGCCAATAAGGACTTTTTCCACATCATTTGTAACATTACGGTTATGATTATCTTAGAATAATTCACGGTAATAATCATACAAAGTCCATCTATGCACTACTGAGCCACGAGATGCCTTTCAAAAAAAATAAACATGAGGATGATGACAATGATATAAGAATTGATAAAACAAGTTCAAGAATTAATTTATCTAGAAGGCTGATAACATCCAAATTGTCAACATGATCTTTGCTTTGTAGAGTAAAATTCAAGAATGCCGGAAGAATATTTCCATGAAAAGATCTTTGGATGAAAGCGCAAATATCAAGAATATTCCACTAATTTCATGAAGTATAGAAGTCAAAACTTTAACCAATTTGAGTATAATAATGAATGGAATAACAAAAGAAATCACCATGCATGAGTGCTTAGCATAGGCGGTTTATTCCAACAAAATACTAAATAACGGAACCAGGTCAGGTGAAATTCGCACCGATAGGATGTTCCAACAGAATAATAAAGAATGAAATAACAACAGAAATCACCATGCATGCGGTACTTCGCATAGACAGGTTATTCCAATCAGAATACTAATAAGGACAGAATCAGGTCCGGCGTAAAACGCATGCAGACGATATATATTCAATGTAATAATAATAATAGCGGAACCGAAGGTCGGTAATAAGCCTTACGACGGGATATTCCAACAGAATAATAAAGAATGAAATAACAGAAGAATTTCACCAAGTATAGGGTTTCCCGCGTATACAGGTTATTCCAACAGAATAATAAAGAATGGAATAACAGAAGTTCTCTTCATGAATACAAAAGAAATAATACCCCCTACGAGTACAACAAATAATATCCCTACCTTAGAAAGAAAAGTCTTGGATATAGAAGTAGTGAAAATAGCGAGAACACTTTTCTTCTTTCTCTCTATAGTTTCTCTCTCAGAGTTTGAAGGTGAATTCGTAAGAAATAATGAATGAATGAGCTTCTATTTATAGAAGAATGGATGCATAGTAACTAACTCATGAAGCGGTCAGATTGATTTACTTTAATCGACGGTCCGTATATTTAAAGCAAAATCTTTTAAATAAAATATAATATATTCTATTTATAATATAATAAAACGAATAACTTTATAAAAGATTTTACTATCTGAAACTATTATGCGAGCACTTATGCAAACACTATGCATAATAAAATATAATATATTCTAATTATTATCTAATAAAACAAATAACTTTATAAAAGTATTTTGTTTTTATATAAAAGATTTTACTATCGCAAAAACACATGCAAATACTATGCAACACTATGCATAATAAAATATAATATATTCTATTTATAGAATAACTTTATAAAAAGTATTACATTTTATATAAAAAGATTTTACTATGAAAAACACTATGCAGACACTCGTAATAATAGAATATAATATATTCTATTTATAGACTAAATTTATAAAAGTATTACATTTTATTACATTAATAATAACAATAAAAAACAAAACCGAGTGACTTATCACATAAGCATCAATAATCAATCTGGTGTGCTACTATGCAACCACACGTATTCATTGTACTTTTACTACCGAAAAGTAGTTCAACATTATTAACGGTAAAACTTTCGTAGTTATTTTTTATTAAAAATATTTTCTTATTTTCTCATTAAAATAATAATTCCATTCAGGATCCACCAATGATTGTACCATCGCATACGGATATTCCCAAACAAAAAAAATATTCCCCGACCAATCGAATATTATACAATAACTTGCATACTTTTCAAAATTTATAAATACTACCCACAACTATAACATTATCTCAAATCCACACCATAATATTAAAAAAATTATTTCGAGAAAATTAAATATTTATTCATAAAATCTAGGGTCTCACATGAGTGACTTTTCACGTAAGCATCAATAATCAATACCGTGTGCTACTATGCAACCACACGTATTACTGTACTTTTACCACCGGGTAGTTCAACAGTTTTACGATAAAACTTTCGCCGTTATTTTTATAAAAAGATATTTCTGTCATTTTCTAACTCCGACAATACTTTCGTTGTGGGGTCCACCAATGATCGTGCCATCGTACGAATATTCCCTGTTAAAACGAATATTCCCCGACCAATCGAATATTTTATAACAACTTGCTTACTTTGCAAAATTTGTAAATATTACCCACAACTATAACATTATATCAAATCCACACCATAATATTCAAAAATATATTTCGAGAAAAATTAATCTTTATTCATAAAAGTTGGGGTCTTACAGTTACGATTACTTCACGGTAAGTTGGTTAATTGATAACTATAACTAACACGCAGAAACATTCGACCTGCCTGTCGACACTATATTAGTCAATTGATTAAAATTAATTTCATGTTAACCACTCTCTAAAAAGTGTGTATGGTTTGGAGAAATGACTAACATAGCCCTGTTTTATGTTATTTGGATGAAAATGCCCTTAATAAAAATGATGAAAAGTCAAAAATGTTGGTAATAAATGAGACACCTTCCCTCTAATTTTATCTAATAAGCCAATTATTTGACCTTAATAATTTTGTTAGTAATGATCAAAATATGTTAATAGATAATTAATAATATTAAGATCAATCTTATAAAAAAATTATAATCATAAAAAATATTTTCATCGTTAAAATTTTAAAAAAAATTATAACCATTAAAATTTTGATAAAAATTCAGATGTTTATCAAATGGTGAAAAAGTATTTGATTACTTTCATTTTTCAAACAATAATGTAATAAATTAGTTGGCCGGTGTTCATTTTAAAAAATATAGTGTATTATATGAAATTGGAGAAATATGTAATGGAGGCCGGACCTGGGGGATCCAACTCTGCTAGCCAAATATGCTCTTGCCCTTTTCTTTTGGGGTAAAATGCAAAGTTGACCATTGAACTTTAGAAGTTTTTGGGTATTGAGCCCTTTTTCTATTGGTTAACGCAAATTGAGTCCCTTTCTGTTAAAAAAATTGGACTTTGAGCTCCCAGACGCCACATGTGTGTTGACTTGCCTACATGGCACACGTGTCACTCGAGCACCACGGCAGCTGTTAATATTTCACAATGATTAATCTTTGTTGGGTCTCCAACTTTTAGTCTTATTTTGATGATAACAATAATTAGTAAATAAATTAATTAAAAGGCTAGAATCCTCTCCATAAGATTTATATTATAAATTGTTTTAATTATCTTATTTACTTTGACCAAAAATATTTTCTAAATCTTATTGAATTGATTTTCTTGATCTTAATAATTTAATATAATGTGTTAAAACATTATGGTTGCATGCATAAGATAAAAATAAGTTATTTATAGATGGCTATATGAATGCATGTAGCATAAAAACATTAAATGAATTAAAAGGCTTGAAAGCCTTGACCCAAAATGCATATGCTGAAAGTTACAAGTTTGAAGAATTGGGACATGCATTTTGGGACAAAAATCATATGTTGATCATCAAATGCTTGTTTGACCAAATGGAACTTGAAAAATGAAACTTGGAATGTGCATGTGTGTTGTATTAGCATTAAAAGCTAAAGACTTATAGTCTAGCAAATGCTTTGACTGAAGGTGGAGAATTTGAAAGTTAAAGTATTAAATGATATATGCCAACATTAATTGATGGTTTGAAAAGTTAATAAGCCATGTGCTATATATATATATATATATATATATAGATATAGCATATTTAATGCACATTTATATATATATATATATATATATATATATATATATATATAGAGAGAGAGAGAGAGAGCAAGGATCAAGAGCATTCCTCTTAAATAACATTTCTCCTTAAATAACACTCCTTTATTAAAACTATGTCGTTTTGGAGTGACTTAAAAGAGAGTGGTCCCACTTATTTTCCTTTTATTTACAAAAATGTCACCCGCAGCCACTCCAAAACGACGTAGTTTTAATAAATAAATGCTATTTAAGGAGGAATGCTATTTAAGAGGAATGTTCTTGATCCTTGCTCTCTCTCTCTCTCTCTCTCTATCTATATATATATATATATATATATATATTCATAAATGTGATCATTAAATGAAGGTAAAAGAAATTTTTAATGGGTGTTAAGTTGACAATCCGTGTGCCATTTTGCATAAAAAAAATTCATTTAGACCATTAAATTTAAATTGAAGCAATCTTAGCCATTGATTTCAAAACAAATTTTAAAATTACCTTTATGCCCCTAACCACAAAAATCTATGAATAGGAGGTGCTTTCTTTCATTCTATTTTATCAATTCACTTGAAAATAAAAGCTTATTTCTCTCCTACATACTCTATCTCTAAAAAGCTTTCTCTCTCTTCTTATCAAGGTTATAATCATTTGAGAAGAGGAAATTAGTCAAAACATATAGAGATAAGTTGTTTGATTTACTTTATTTGAATTATCTCTTGCTTATTTATATTTATAGATATACGAATATAAATTGTTATATACAATATATATATATATATATATATATATATATATATATATATATATATCACCTATTTATCAAATAAAAAGTTATACTTAGACGCCGCAAGGCTACGAAGATATTCCTCTTAAGTGAGGGAATCGAACTGTACGATTCCTTATAGTACTAAGCGACTTTCTATTTGATATTATTTATATAAATATCATAAAATAAATCTACACTTGATAGTTCAAAATAACACTGAGATATTCCTCTTAAAAGAGTGAATCATCCGAACCGGATTTGAAAATCTAAGTGATCTATCAAAAATATTTATATAAATTTCAATTGTGAAATTATAAATTCTGTCATACTTAGACGTCGAAAGGCTACGAAGATATTCCTCTTAAGTGAGAGAATCGAACCGTATGATTCCTTATAGTACTAAGTGACTTTATTTATAATCAGTCACATAATAGATAAAATATTATTATATATTATCTGAGTTAAACAAATATATTTGTTATGTCAAGTATTGCTTAACTGATTTATTTATTATACTTGATATCTGTCATTCATAAAATACTTGTTGCATAATATAAAAGTTATTTAAAATTTTATATCACAAACTTAAGTGAATATATCTCGCTTAAATATAAGTATATTTGATTTAAAAGCTTAAAACAACTTATCCGCTTACTCGAAGCATTTTCACTCTAAATATAAAATTTATTTAAACTTTTATATTTTAACTTAAAGTGACTTTTTTTAATCCATAAAGAATAAATAATTCTTTATAAATTTGCATTAAACTATATATTTGCTTAAACAAAAGCATTTTTGAGTTAAAGCTAAAATTTATCTATTTGCTTATTCAAGAAACACTTTTCACACAAAATATAAAAGTTATTTAAACTTTTTATATGATTAAAGGCATAAATTTACATATTTGCTTACATAGAATCATTATTTGATCCAAGCACAAATTACTATGCTTACAAAGAAGCATATTTTCTCCAGTATAAAAGTCTTTGAACTTTTATAAATATATTTGCTCTTTAATTGATATCTACTTATTTGAGAAGCATCAATTTGTACTAAATTTTATATACTTATTTTAGAAGCAAATTGTTGTAAAATCTTTTGTAAAAAGGAAAAAGGCAGAGTTAGTTTATTTTATATGCCTGTGAGAAAGACGAGTAATTCGTCGACCAATACCAGAGTCTTAGAGAGGTCACCTGGGAGTTGGGTCTCTAGTGAACTTGTGAGGTGAGGAAGAGGCTATTGTTTCAAGACCAGATCATAGAATGGAACTGAACTCAAAAGTACAACTAAGCTTGAGGAAGGAGCTGAGAGCTTGTTGTCCAAGATAGATCAGTTGGGAATAATTAGAAGTTTGTCTATAAAACTTTGTAAAGGCTTATCCGCCTGTTGAAGGAGTATTTATTACTGATAGTAATAGGATCTCAAGTCCTGGAGAGAAGCTTGAAACAAGACGTAGCAGCATACCCAAGATGTATGTTGTGAACCAGACAAATCTCTGTGCATTGTGTGATTGAATTTTTACTGTCTTGCATATTAATTTCTAACACTGTAAATTAATTATCCAAAAATTCAAAAAGGCCTAAGATAATTTTTTAATCTGTAATAATCTATTCAACCCCCATTCTAGATTATTATTGGACTTTCAATCTTTATAACGAAACAATTCATTTCCCCGAGAAAAATTAAAAGACAAAATAGATCCTTCATATTAGCTAAGTTTCATTTCGTTCTTTCTCTAAACCTCCCTCTCACATGCACAAAGAAAAGATAGGGTTTCTAACTTTTGTCAAATTGGGGGTTTGTACTGGTCATTCTTAAGCTAATCGAAGGATCTGAAAGTGCTTTGTGGTGGGGAGATGGTGTAAGTGTCTCGAAATCCCCATTTATTGCCCTTTATCTGTCTATTGTGTCCCCTTTATTTACCTTCACATGTGTATTGTCATTGATTTAACCCCCTGATAAGTGGATTTTATATACACTTATTCGATATCTTTTACTTGAATTAGTTGCTTATATTTATGTGTCTTAGTTACTTTCCATGCATTTTGTGTTCATTTTGTAGGTTATACGTTTGGGAGCGGTGTGAGCGACTATTAGTAAGGAAAAGCAAGGGAAAAGCAAAGAAAAGCAATCCGGATATCATTTGGGCTATCGTGTTCATTTCATGTTCTTGGCTTGGAACTTGGACTATGTTGTAGAGCTTCTTCTAAGCTTTTCGGAACATCTTGAATCATTCCAATCGGAGTTCAGATGCAAGAGTTATGATCTTTGTACCAACGGACATCGAAATTCGCTGTTTTGGTTAGCCAGTTTCATAGCAGTCACTTCCAGACCACTTTCAGCCTTCATCCGGCCAGAATTTCTCAATCATCAAAGAAGGAAAGTTGTAGAACTCGTCGATATCTTCGATTTGATAGGTGGCAGGCCCCATAACTATTCCCGGATCAAAAGTTATGGCCAGTTTACCAGAGCACACTGCAACAGAAAATCAACCTCGCGGTATATGATTTCTAGTGACAGCGTGAATTCTGATAGCAAAAGACGCAATTTAATACTTGCGCGCGACCGCGCCCAACTTTAGGCCAATTCTTGCGTAGCCGCGCGACTTCGGGTGTTGACCAAAGCTGACTTTTCATTAAACAGTGCAATTAAAGCGTAACGGAGAGGGGGATTCAATTAGGGCTTATATATTAGACATATTTCCATGATGTAAGACACATTCCACCCCTTGGGGGCTGAAACTACTGTTACTTTCTTCTTCCAATATTCGATTAGATTAGAACCCTAGATTAGCTAAGATTTGGGGATTGAAGCAATTGAAAAACATTGGAAGTTCAGAAGTGAAAGAAGAGAAGAAACTCAGATTTACTATTCTCCCTAACTCTCTTACTTCTATTTGTATCTTTCAATGTATATTCAATTGTAGATCATGGATTCTAATTCAAATATGAGTTAAATTCTATTTTGGGATTGCAATGGAATCTATTGCCTAGTTTATTTTGACATACTTCATTGTTAGCCTTATTAATTTCTATGGGATTGTCTATTAAGATTCATGCTTACTTGCTTAGTTGATTGACCATCAATTACTGTGATAACCCATATGAACTTGAAAGACGGAGTATGGGTTTAGATTTGATCTTGATAGCTTGTGTTTATATGTTCTACATGGTGATGGAATGTATGATTCGTGCTTAGGATAAACATATCCGAGGCATCATTTCATGATCAATTGAGAATTTGGGCTTAAACCCTAATTATTTATAAATCACATAGACATATAGTGGTTTAGGTAATTTGGGTGTTCATGTGTATTCTTTCTTTGGGGATTATATTTGATATGGGTATGGTACATCGAGAGATGGCTATATTTCACTTTTGTGTTCTCGACTAGCAATCCAGTGCAAGTAATTTGGCTTAACAGGGAGTGCGTTGATTTAAATTATTTAATAGATGAAATTGTAATCTCAGGTCTTCATTATCTAGTCTCACTCTAGAAATAGTTAGGTTAATTTAATTTCATAGTTTAAATATAAAATATAATATCATTCGTTTAAATAAGACTGAAATGGTTATGGGCTAGTGCTTGGTAAACTTTATTAGATAATTCTCCGTGGGAACGATACTTTACTTACTCTTTATTACTTGTTGACCACGTATACTTGCGTGTTATGCGTAACTAGAAATTACCCAACAAGTTTTTGGCGCTTATGCCGGGGAATTAGCTTAATAAATTTTTGCCAACATTAATTTCAATCAAATTAGTCTTAATTTAAACATTTTTTTTTGTTTTAATTATCTTCTTATATTTCTCTCTTTTCAGGTACCATGGGTGACTTTGCTTATCAATGGCCTTATACAAATATGATTCAAACCAAGGGACACAAGACCTTTGAGGGACTCAATGTATTTTCTACATCAAAAGACAAATTGCAACACTTTCGGAGAGGTTGGATATTCTTGCAACCCAACGCACTTTTCGAGAGATAGTAGTTACATGTGAATACTTGTCTTTGGCGAGCATCCAAAGTTATCGATCTGACATATATGAAAGTAGTATGCACACAAGCCAATCATGTTTGATGATAAAGCATATACTTTGTAACAATCTTATTCATTTATTAATAAAAAGTATTGATTTATTAAAGGCTTTTAATTATCTACATGATCTTTGCTTTTTATAATATGTGATAAACCCATAGTTTTAAGCAATGCTTTTAAAATAATGATGATGATCATTCTAATGAGATCTAAATTCTTAGAAAGCTTAAAACTAAAATAGTTCCCAATCATTGGATTACTAAATTGGGGATTAGTGAATTCGGATAGATTGGTACATATGTTGCTTGCTTTCGTTGGATGAGGATGATTGATCTCATGATCATTTGTGTGTGAGACACTAAAGCAAGTATGTAGGTGCTTATTAGAGAATAAGTTCTTTGAGCGTGGCTCGCTAAGGAATACCTAATGGAGTTTTACTTACTGTCAATAGGAATTCTGTAGTGATAGTAGATCTAGTGATCCTTGGACTTGAGATCATCATAGTATCTTGTGTATGATGAGTTATACTTTGACTTATTCCTTAAGACCCTTAGGGTATATCAAAGGTATGCTTGGGTATAATAAAGTTATACATGGAGATAATGTGAGACCCCATTTTATCAATAAAGATTTAAATTTTGTTGAAATAATTTTTTTAATATTATGGTGTGAATTTAAGATAATATTATAGTTGTGGGTAGTATTTATAAATTTTGCAAAGTATGCAGTGGTTATATTATATTCGATTGGTGGGGAATATTCGGTTTAGCGAGGGAATATTAAATGACAACTACCAATCATTGGTGGACCCCACAATGTAATTATTCATTTCGGATTGAGAAAGCGACAAAAATATTTTATTGAAATAACGGCGGAAGTTTTACTAGTAGTTCTTGTTGAACTACTCGGTAGTAAAAAATACGATAATCACGTGTGGTTGCATAGTAGCACTTGCGGTATTGATTATTGATGCTTATGTGAGAAGTCACTCGGTTTGATTCCATTATTGTCGATTAATAATATGAATTATTATATAATAATGATGTTTTGTTTTATTCGTATTATTAACGTAATAAAAGCGAAACATCTTTTATATAAAATAGAATACTTTATTAAAGTTATTACATAAATAGAATATATTATATTTTATTATGCATAGTGTTTTTGCATAGTGTTTTGCATAGTATTGCATAGTGTTTGCATAGTAAAATGTTTTTATATAAATAGAATATATTATATTTTATTTAAAAGATTTTTTCTTTAAATATGGACCGTCGATTAAAGTAAATCAATACGGACCGTTCATGGATTAATTCTTATGCATTCCATTTTCCTATAAATAGAAGCTCATTCCTTCATTATTTTCTTACGAATTCATTGAAAACTAGAGAGAGAAATTATAGAGAGAAGCTATAGAGAGAAAGTTATAGAAAGAAGAAGAGTGATACTACTTCACTACTTCTATATTAGGTTCTTTTTACGGTGAGGGTGTTATTCTTTCTTCTTGAAGAGAACTTACATTATTCCATTCATTATTATTACATTGGAATAACTTTGTAAAAGTGGCATACCCTATACATAACTTTGTATATGGCGATACCCTATACTTGGTGAAATCCTTATGTTATTCCATTGCTTATTATTACATTGGAATAACTTGTATACGCAGTTTACCCTATACTTGGTGACATTCTTCTATTATTACATTGGAACATCACATTTGTGTGTTTTACAGGACTGGTTTAGATTTTTATTATTACATTGGAACATCACATGCATGTGTTTTTACAGGACTGGTTAAAATCTTTATCATTCTGTTGGAATATCCTATCATGTGTTTTACACCGGATGCGGGTTCCATCTTTATTATTCATTGGAACATCCTGCTTGTGAATTTCACGACTGGTTAGATTATTATTATTTCATTGGAATAACACATACATCATGCAAATCTTGCGTACATGGTGATTTCTTTTGTTATTCCATTCTTTATTATACCCAGTTGGTTAAAACTTTGACTTCTATACTCCATGAAATTAGTAGAATATCCTTGATATTTGCGTTTCATCCAAAGATATCTTTTCATGGAAATATTCTTCCGATCATTATTGAATTTTACTCTCTAAAGCGATATCGTGTTGACAATTTGGACGTTAATAATTCATGGATTAAATAATTCTTGAACTTGTTTTATTGAATTACTATGTCATTGTCATCATCCTCATGTTATATTATGTTATCTTTGGCTTACGTGCATAGATGAACTTAGTATGATTATGACCGGGGATCATTCGGTATAATCATGACTTGATATAAATGATGTGACAAAAGTCCTCGGTGGCTCTGTAATGCGATGATGGATAGTTTTGGTATGATTATGACGAGGGGTGATGATTCGGTATAGTCATGACCATTGATAATTTGATGAAAATCCTTGGACCGTGGTACATGGATGATTAGATGTGGTGGTTTATTATTAAAGTTTGAGTCTCGTGATAAAAATTGATGAAAACCTTTTAAAACCTAAAAGATAGTAGACTTTATTCTCTACTTGACTCTTTTAATGGATTGCTTATTCATTGCAGATTAAGCTGGTTGTCTATCATTGTATTTTATCGGTTTAACTTTGTTGAAGGCTAATGATAATTTATTACGCATTATCTTAGTCATAATATTTCTTCTTTGGGCTAGTTGAGCTCACCCTTTCTTTTCCTTTATTCTCTTTAGGAAATGAGAACATAATTTGAGACGAGTCGGGGAATGAAGTAATGGTCCAGAGGATAGCATTAGTAGTCCTCACTATTCTGTGAAATAGTGTGATAATAGTTGTAATGAGGACTCCTTTTGAGTTTGTATAATATCTAGTAGACAATATTTGTATTCAAACTCACAGTTTATGTCGTATTGTACACGACAGTTAGGTTAGTAAGTTGTATTTGAATTTATGTACCATGTAAGTGGCGACCCAAGATGGGTGACGTATACCTAATTTTGGGGGCGTCACAGTTGGTATCAGAGCTTAGGGATATGATCCCTGGCTAAGAGGTGAGAATAGTACTAGGAGGGGAGAGACGGGGAATACCTTCGCTAGAATGACCTACCTAAGTTTATGTCTTTATTTTATTGGTCACGAATATAGGGATAATTTGTTACATGTCAATTAACCCTTGTTTTGTGACGGTGTTTGAGAATGGCATCGAAAATCTTTGAGATAAGCAATGAAGCACATGAGAGTGTTGATTCATTTCAAACAAAAGGTAACGACCAACAACACGTAAAATAATCATCTATTGGTGGCGACAATTATCGAACAATGATAACCATCGTGGGGGAAATTATCATGCTAAGAATGGTAACCACTTCGGTGGTAATCATGGCAAAGATAATAGAAGTGGAAATTTCAAGAAGAGAAGGTCATTTAGCTCGATTTTGTCGTATAGTGAAGTCAAGTCCAACTGGGATAGTGGCACCAAAGGCGGATACGGACAAAACAAAGTCGGTGGTTTCAGGAAGAGCGTTTTTCGTGACTTCTCAAAAAGTGGGTAACCCGAACGAAGTTAGCACGGGTTAGTTAATTATAAATTCTTGCGAAGTCTATACCTTATTAGATCTGGGTTCTACCCATTCTTTTATCTCTCTCTTGCTTTGCGTTCAACGTTTAAATTTGACTCAGGAGAAATTAGACTTTGATTTATCTATTGAAACTTCGTTGGGAGAAACCTTCGTTACCTCCACTGTTTATTAATCTTGTTGTTTCAAATAAACACTTTCACGTTACCTGTCGATCTTATCTCTTTGAAAATACTTGCTTTTGAGGTAATTTTTGAAAACGATTGATTAACTACTCATTATTCTTTTTGTAAGGTTGTTAGCTTTCATATTCTAACCAACACATATATTAATTCAAAGTAACCAAATCCTAAAGTTAATCAACTTTGTTATATCAAGCCATAAGTAAAGAGCTCGATCCTTTCGTTGTTGACTTCCTTGTGTGGAATGCACCAAAGCGGACTTTAGAGGTGGCGACGTCGTGATTGAAGATGGCAAGTTGATAGGTATCATTGTGAGGTCTTATCGAGGTTAAGGGATAGAAGTCACAGTTGGTATTAATGTGACGTCTTATATCCAAGTCTTGGACGAGAGTATGTGATTTTGAATGATATTTCTATCATTAATAAATTTCTTGGCGTATTCTTGAAGACTTCCTAGCCTACCCTAGAGCGTGAAATCGAATTTTGTATTGACCCCAAAGACAAAACCCATTTCTTAAACCCTCAAATATTTCTTCAACTAAAATGAAGCAGGTTTACGTGGTTTATGATGAAAGTCATAATAAAAGTATTGGACTAATGAAAATCATGGGTATTCGTGGTATTAGTAAGTTTTATGATGAGTTATGTTGGTTAGTATGTGAAAACATGAAAGTTCTTAGAAATCACAAAGAGTTGAAAATCGATTTTGGTGAAAAGCGTAACATGAAATTCAATTGACTATATCTCTTATTATATTTTGAATTTTGAATGTGGTCAAGTCCTAGAGTTAGATCTATGAGTTACCTAACTAATCCAAGTGGAATTACTGGAAAAGGTGTTGTAGATTTTGTGGGGACTGATTTTAGCAAAGGAGGCCAAAGCTGTAAATTTCGAAAATGCTACTGCCCAGAAACTTTAAGGGACTGTTTCGGCCACTTAAATTATGAGAAAAATTATGGGCTTTTGGGACATGAAGGTATATGGTATAAAGTACCTCCTGTCCAAAAATGAGCTCATTTCGACTTAAAATGAGCAAGTTATGACTATTTCAATATTTAGGTTTTTTTCCGATTTAAAAACGCTATAACCCAGGAGTTCTATAACTCAGATGACCATGAAATTTAAACTAGAAGCTCACGTTAACATGTGTAAGGTCCTGCCAAGATTTGGGAATTTTGGAGTTAAACTTGAGGTAGCTAATTTCTTAAGAAATTAATTAGAAATTGATTTTTGAAAAATAGTAAATGAATTTTAAAAAATTAGAGAAAATATATTTTCATCATGGGACTATATTATGCTAAATCCCAGAAAAGAAATATTTTTGGGACTGATTTGGTATTTTCATGAAAATAGTTTAATTACTGAACATATGAGTTAAATATGTTATGTGAAGTAACAAAGTTGAAAAATAGGATTTTATGGCTAGAGAATCTTATATAGAGTATATGCATATTTTTTTGAGAGATTTGATAATTGGTGATGATATCTTATGAGTATGACATTTTGAATGATTAAATGCATTATATGGTAAAAGCGTAAACAATTAAGATAAATTGTTTATAAATTTAAGAAGTGATTAAAATATTGTTATAATATTAATGATATTAGATTATGAGATTATTAAGTGATTGAAAACATGGGGATATTCTTGAATCTGGATAAATTATATTATAAATGTTTAATATTTATCCTTTATCTCATTTGATTGATTCTTTATATCATTATCCTCATGTTTATATTATGTTGAAAGTCATACGTGGCTGTAGTGCGTAGATGGACTTGGTATGATTATGATGAGGGATTGTTTGGTATAATCATAATAGTAATTGAAAACACAATTATCTTTGGTAGTAGTGCATGGATAATTTGTGGTCGTGATCTTAATGAATACACAATTATCTTTGGTAGTAGTCATGGATAATTTGTGGTCGTGATCTTAATGAATACACAATTATCTTTGGTAGTAGTGCATGGATAATTTGTGGTCGTGATACTAATGAATACACAATTATCTTTGGTAGTAGTGCATGGATAATTTGTGGTCGTGATCTTAATGAATACACGATTATCTTTGGTAGTAGTGCATGGATAATTTGTGGTCGTGATCTTAATGAATACACAATTATCTTTGGTAGTAGTGCATGGATAATTTGTGGTCGTGATATCTTAATGAATACACAATTATCTTTGGGTAGTAGTGCATGGATAATTTGTGGTTAATCTTAATGAATACACAATTATCTTTGGTAGTAGTGCATGGATAATTTGTGGTCGTGATCTTAATGAATATCCTTGGGCATGTAGTGCGGGGATGATTCGATGATATGGATTAATTATTGAAATGAGAGTCTCGTGAATGAAATATTAATTCATGGATGTGGTAAAAGTCATCTTTGGTAGTAGTGCATTGATAGACTTGGTATGATTATGACCAAGGATTATTCGGTATAATCATGGTAGTAATTGAAAAACACGAATATCCTTGGCGATTGGTGCATGGATAATTCGTGGTCGTGATACTATTAAGTCGCGTCTCGGCATTATTGGTTTTCTGAGTTGTATATCTTTGGCTTTGTAGTGCAAAGATGAATTGTTAATGAATATCTTTGGTAGGATTGCAAAAATGAATTTAATGTTTTCAACGATAAAGGTATTCAAGGTATCCTCACCTCTTTATCATATCAGTACATTTACCCTAATTTCGAGGGCGAAATTCCATAAGGAGGGAGATTGTGAGACCCCAGATTTTATCAATAAAGATTTAAATTTTGTTGAAATAATTTTTTTAATATTATGGTGTGAATTTAAGATAATATTATAGTTGTGGGTAGTATTTATAAATTTTGCAAAGTATCACAGTGGTTATATTATATTCGATTGGTCGGGGAATATTAGGTTTAGCGAGGGAATATTAAATACAACGGCTCAATCATTGGTGGACCCACAATGAAATTATTGTCGGATTGAGAAAGCGACAAAAATATTTTATTGAAATAACGGCGGAAGTTTCTGGTGGTTCTTGTTGAACTACTCGGTAGTAAAAGTACGATGAATACGTGTGGTTGATAGTATATACGGTATTGATTATTGATGCTTATGTGAGAAGTCACTCGGTTTGATTCCATTATTGTCGATTAATAATATGAATTATTATAGCGATAATGATGTTTTGTTTTATTCAGTATTATTAACGTAATAAAAGCGAAACATCTTTATATAAAATAGAATACTTTATTAAAGTTATTACATAAATAGAATATATTATATTTTATTATGCATGTGTTAGTAGTTTTTGCATAGTGTTTTGCATAGTATTGCATAGTGTTTGCATAGTAAAATGTTTTATATAAATAGAATATATTATATTTTATTTAAAAGATTTTTCTTTAAATATGGACCGTCAGATTAAAGTAAATCAATCTGGGATAGTTCATGGATTAATTCTTATGCATTCCATTTTCCTATAAATAGAAGCTCATTCCTTCATTATTTTCTTTACGAATTCATTGAAACTACAGAGAGAAATTATAGAGAGAAGCTATAGAGAGAAAGTTATAGAAAGAAGAAGAGTATTCTCGCTACTTCACTACTTCTATATTCAGGTTCTTTTTACGGTAAGGGTGTTATTCTTTCTTCTTGAAGAGAACTTACATTATTCCATTCATTATTATTACATTGGAATAACTTTGTAAAAGTGGCATACCTATACATAACTTTGTATATACGTGGCATACCCTATACTTGGTGAAATCCTTATGTTATTCCATTGCTTATTATTACATTGGAATAACTTTGTATCTGTGATTTACCTATACTTGGTGACATTCTTCTATTATTACATTGGAACATCACATGCATGTGTTTTTTAGGACTGGTTCCGCTTTTTATTATACTGTTGGAACATCACATGCGTGTGTGTTTTACACCCCGGACTGGTTAAAATCTTTATCATTACATTGGAATATCCTATCGTGTGTTTTACAGGATCAGTTCCATCTTTATTATTACATTGGAACATCACGTCGGTGTGAATTTCACGACACGGTTCCGTTATTATTATTCATTGGAATAACTCGCCATCATCGCAATCTGCATGCATGGTGATTTCTTTTGTTATTCCATTCTTTATTATACCCGGTTGGTTAAAACTTTGACTTTATACTCCATGAAATTAGTAGAATATCCTTGATATTTGCGTTTCATCCGATATCTTTTCATGGAAATATTCTTCCGATCATTATTGAATTTTACTCTACTAAAGCGATATCATGTTGACAATTTGGACGTTAATAATTCATGGATTAAATAATTCTTGAACTTGTTTTATTGAATTACTATGTCATTGTCATCATCCTCATGTTATATTATGTTATCTTTGGCTTACGTGCATAGATGAACTTAGTATGATTATGACCGAGGATCATTCGGTATAATCATGACTTGATATAAATGATGTGACAAAAGTCCTCGGTGGCACTGTAATGCGTTGATGGATAGTTTTGGTATGATTATGACCGGGGGTGATTCGGTATAGTCATGACCATTGATAATTTGATGAAAATCCTTGGCGTGTGGTATACATGGATGATTAGATGTGGTGGTTTATTATTGTGAGTCTCAAATGATAAAAATTGATGAAAACCTTTTAAAACCTAAAAGATAGTAGACTTTATTCTCTACTTGACTCTTTTAATGGATTGCTTATTTCAGCTGCAGATTAAAGCAGTTTGGTTGTCTATTGTATTTTATCGGTTTAACATTTATTGAAGGCTAATGATAATTTATTACGCATTATCTTAGTCATAATATTTCTTCTTTGGGCTAGTTGAGCTCACCCTTTCTTTCACTTTTTCTCTTGTGAAATGAGAACATATTTGGGACAGTCGGGGAATGAAGTAATGGTCGAGAGGATAGCATTAGTAGTCCTCATTATTACGTGAAATAGTGTGATAATAGTTGTAATGAGGACTCCTTTTGAGTTTGTATAATATCTAAACAATACAATATTTGTTCAAACTCACGCTTTATGTCGTATTATATGTACTACGCACAGTTAGGTTAGTAAGTTGTATTTGAATTTATGTACCATGTAAGTGGCGACCCAAGATGGGTGACGTATACCTAATTTTGGGGCGTCATGAGATAATGTATGATCGATAAAGAATCTACCACTTTATTAAAAGAAGAGAAATGTCTATGTGATTCGATAAATGACAACCCGATAGTCCTTGGTCAAGGCGAGAATGAAATTATAAAGGAGTTTCTAATTTGCATTATTTGGAGTTGTGCATTTAAGAGTCGAAATACATATAATTAAATTAAATAAGACTTGTGCGGTAATTCCATGTCTTATATTTAATTGGGACATTGTATGGTGGAAGGATTGAATTATGCAGTAACTATTTACTCAAAGGTTCTTTTATGATTAATGTTGAAATCTATATTATACGGAAAGTCGTTGATCATTAGGAGGCTTATCCTATTGTAGAATAAATATTATTTATTTAAATAAATTAATTGTTTAATTTATTTATTTAAATAAGATTAGAATTGTTCTAATTGATTTATTCACAATAGGTTTAATATGGAGAACCTAAAGGGTCACACCATAAAAGGAAGAATGATTATTTAAGAAGTTAATGGCATAATCGTAATAATATGTTATGTATATTTAATTTAATCTATGGTGATAGAATAAATTAAATAGCTTATTATTATTATTTAATATTTTAGAAATATTAAATATAAATTAATAAGAGGAGTCTTATTAATATTATTACAATTATTATTATTATTTTAATTTCTAAAAGAGTTTAGGAATTAATTTAATATAAGTACTCTCATTTATTCCTAATTGGATTAGGAAGGAAAATTAGTTAAAGGAGTTTAATTAATTATCCCTAATAAGATTAGGGAGCCCCTTTAATTAAAAAAGGTTTAATTAAATAATACCTTATTTTTAATTGGGTTACTTGATATCTTTAAACAAGAGAGTCTTATATCAGATATTAAGACGACGTAATAATTCCAATGGTTGGAGAGTACGCTCCTTTTCTATAGAGATAGAAAAACTAGGGTTTAGCCAAACACCCATTTTCTTGAATTCTTCTTCTTCCTTGGTGTATCACCTCTAGAGGCCAAACACTTGGGTGGCTAACGTTGATCAAAGGAAGGAACCAAACCCGGTGGATTCAAGTTGAACGCGAAAAGGATTGGAGGTGAACTTGTACGAGGAAGCTTCGGATCTTCAAGGTATGTTTTTATTCATATTTTTCGTTTAATTAATAATTGTGCATAAAGGGTGATCCGGGTATATGGTTTGTAAAATTTTTAAACTCTGATTTTTACACGTTTCCGCTTATTTTTGCAATTTGATTGCGTTCATGAATATTACAAACCTAACAGTGGCATCAGAGCCAAACCTTTATGCGAATTATTAATTGTTTTAATTTGATATGTATATTGATATGTGTTTAGAACAATTTAATTGGACATAATTTTATTGTATAAATAGAATATAAAAAAATTCGTAAAGCCTGTTTTTAAAACCGGTACTGTGATTCGCGAATCCGAATTTTCCTTTTTTTCTTTGAAAATAGATCTTTGTAATTAAAATGTAACAGAGATTCATGCTTTTCGTTTTATAGTTTATATATATATATATATATATATATATATATATATATATATATATATGATTCTTAACATTTAATCTTCATGGATGATCCTGATACCCACGTGTCATACAAGCTCACGATGAATCCTCGCTTGGTAATCATCTTTTCAAAAGTTACATGAGATTGCACTAAACGTAATATATATGGTAATAGCGGTTTTATTATATATATATAACGGTTTTGTTTTATTATTATATATATATAATATTCTTAATAATTTTATTATTAAAATAAAATTTTATTATAATATTAAAATAAAAGTTTATTTTTATATTAA
This sequence comes from Panax quinquefolius, assembly GCA_020205615.1. NCBI lineage: Eukaryota > Viridiplantae > Streptophyta > Magnoliopsida > Apiales > Araliaceae > Panax > Panax quinquefolius. Next base: position 31,567,826 of record CM035151.1, read on the forward strand.
AATATAAAGTTTATTTTAATTTTAAAATTAAATTTCATGCTAACTAATTAGAGTTGAAATTGGATTCCATGATAACTAATTGGATTTGAAATTGGATTCTATATTTCCTTAAATAAAGGAGTTTATTTAGATATGAAATAAGATTTCATATTATTCAAAATAAAAGAGTTTATTTTGAATAGGAAAAAAGAATCATCTTTCCTTAAATAAAGGAGTTTATTTAGATATGAAATAAGATTTCATATTATTCAAAATAAAAGAGTTTATTTGTGAATAGGAAAGAGAATCCGTGTTTCCTTTAATCAAAGTTTTTTTATATATGGAATTGGATTCCATAATTAATTAAAATAAAAGAAGTTTATTTTGATTAAAATAAAATAATTTATTTTATTCAAAATTGGATAAATTAAAATAAAATAGTTTTATTTTGATTTAAATTTGGATTAAAATAAAGGAGTTTATTTTGATTCAAAATTAGATTTTATACTAACTAAATTTGCCCATTAAATGATATCAATATATATATTAAATATTTATTATTCATAAGATGAATGTTATTTATTGGTGCGTATATGATGTGATGTGTATGATAATAAATGGGATTGATTATGGACTATTGACGATGTGATTGGATTTTATTTTAGTTGGATGAATGAATGTATGGGTTTTATTAAATGGGGTCTGCGTATACCTCGTCTTCTCTAATTTTTCTTAATGTAAATTCTATCTCCTCTATGTACTTCCCTCGATAGCGATTAAGGTTTCTATTTATTTTAAATAGTTTTGTAATAGGAATAGTTAGAATTAATTTTGAAGAATTGGAGATCAAGGAACAAGAGGCGCTTGAAGACCCGTTTGTAATGGAGCAGGGTTTAAATGTAATAGTTATATTTAAATATTATTTCTTGCACCCCTAGGGTTTGACCTTTTGGTTCACTTGGTGGCTCTAGTGAACCAAACTAGAATAAAAGTCCATAATCAATCCGGGTAGAATATAGTATTCTATATGTGCATGCTTATACTATATATATTATATATTATGCAAACATGCTTCGCATGTTAATTAATATGACGCGTATTTTATATATATATATATAATAAATGCGCTTAAACAAGATAAGACAAATTAATAACAAACCCTCAAATTTTTTTTATTAAGTCCTAAGCGTTCAAAGATATTTGGAATATCGAGGCGTCGCTTTCAGCATGATAAAATTAATAGAGTATTAAATATTTAATATGAGTTTGTTGTGTCACAACAAGGCAAGTATTAAGTATTTAAGATGTTAATTTATCACATTTGATGCTTATAAAGAAAATTGAACAATATTATTTTGTTTGTGTCACCACAAGGATGATATTTTCTTTTTTGAATATATGGAGTGCTAGGTTGGACTTAACTTGGATAATTTTGATTCGGATGTGCCACCACTTGATCAAAATAATCTAAGAGGCAAAAATACAAGGAGTTGCATAGTTGATGTAATTGACAAGAGTTGTCTACCTATTTATTTATATATAGTTTGTTGTGTCACCACAAGGCTATATACATTTGAAATGAGATCCTTATTCTCACTAGCAGATCTTTAATTAGATTTTCTTGCCGAACTATATAAGTGAGGTAATATAGTTTGAAGAAAATAGTGGGAGATGCCAATTTAAAACAAGTCCTAATTTATTTTGGTAATTAATAAAAGAATGTATGTTAAAATGTTGTTAATTACAAATTCATTTCTGAGAATTTTACAATGTCTAAAATTACTATCATCTGCTGAAGCATATTAGATGCTATTTAATGGGGAATAGTATTAAAGCGGATTGGTTAAGAAATTTGAGAATAGTTCTCATGGTTGAAAAGCTATCTTATGTCCTAATCACGCCTATCCTCGCAATGGTTGCGAATAATGCCCTCGAGGAAGAGATTGCTACTTTTAGAAAGAGGCAAGAGATGATGCACGATTGGCTCAATGCATCATGCTCGCATCCATGAAAGTAATGAGCTTGGCGTCGACTTGAAACTATGGATGCTCTTACTATATTCACGCACATCAAAGTAGTTGATGGTGAGGAAAATGGGACCGAAAGATATCGAGATATCTAAGGAGCTCTTCCGATCTAGAATGGCCAGATGACACTTCTGATGCAGGATACATGTCCTTAACATTATCAATTTGATTGATCGATTAGGACAATAAGTTTTGTCATGGATGGATAGTTGAGCCAAGATTTGATCTTGCACTCACTCCCGGACTCCTTTCATAATTGTTGTGAATTTTTCATATGAACAAGCTAGATATCAGCCTCGCTGATTTGCTTAACATATTGAAAAATGTTGAGAGTCACTTTTCCAACCAAGAAAGATAAAGTCTTCTTGGTAGGGGCCAAAGGATCTTACGAAAAGAAGAGCGATTCAAAAAGGTAAAATAAAGGCATAAACAAAGGATAATTAGAACAAAAGCGTCACGGATAGCAAAGGAGCTTGCTTCCCTTCGCTATAAGCTGGACACTTTGGAAAGAAAGCGCAAGAAGCATCTTACAGAGGCTAACCAAAGAAGCTTAGTGAAGTTTTGGTTATAAATACAAATTTGTTCATGATTTAAAATAATTTTTCTTTAAGTCATGGTTCTACTTGGGTATTGGATACTGAGCTTTGGTTATCATAAATATAGATTTATGAAGGACCAAGCGAAGTAGAAAGTTAAACAAATATAAGTAATCCTATGTGTGGAAAATGAAGCAAAGGTTCTTGCATTAGCTATAGAAACTTATAGTTTAGCAATACTACTGGCGAATCTATTAAGTCGATAAGTTGTTATTGTATTCTAATTCTTGTTAGAAACATTATTTCCATTTTATTGTTGGATGATAAAATTTTTGATATTATAATTAAGAACAATTGTTGTTCTATTTATAATAATAATGTTTCAGTATAGAAATGAAAAGATTACTTAATGGATTTCGTATACTTGACTTACGTGAAAAAATTATTTTGTAAATTGAACAAACTAGTATAAGAAAAGGAGATGATCATTCAAAGAGTTGAATGTATGTATTTATTGAAATACAAGTGTGAATTATTTGAAAGGTTCAAAAATTGAAGTGAAACAAATTGGCAAAGTATTAAGATTCTTTGATTAGATCAAGGAATAAATACTTGTGCTTGATAAGTTTCTAGATCATCTCAAATGGTTTTCTCATAATGGACACCTCATGATGCGTAATAATTGATTGATGTATACGAAAAGAAAAATCATACCTTGTTGAACATAGTGCGGTCCAAAATGATTTTACCGAGCATTCCGGTATCCTTACAGGATCATGTCCTAGAAATGGTTGCATATCTACGAAAAGGTAACCTCTAAATCCACCCCAAGACTCCATAAAAGTTATAGGCAGGGAGGATTCCTAATCTTAAGTATGTTAAGATAAGGGTTGTCAACTTATGTGAAAACGGTTTTAAAGGATAAGCTTGGGACAAGATTTGACAAATCTGATTTGTGGGACATCCTAAAGTAAGTTTAGGGTAAATGTTCTATAATCCTACTTAGCAAAAGGTGTTTATTGTGAAACACGCTTCCTTCTAAGATAAAGGTGTTTATCATTGAAGGGCTAGTGGGAGGATAATAGATCTTGAAGAGTTCAAGAACCACAAAACACTATAAGTCAAATAAGAGGAACATGTAGATGACCTATTGTACCCTGTTGAATCGTAAATGCGAAATAGTCTTGAAGATACCTAGGAGGTATGGATTCATCATGGATGATGATGATGAGGTATGCATCATAGAAGATGATGATCCGGAGTTACATCGATGAGGTAAGAGTTCTAGTGTGTACAAAAGGGTCGAATTGATGGGGCGTCGTGAAATTTTTAGTATTATATGTTGATATACTACGGATGAGGAATTACATACCAATGCTACAATCGGTAAAGATAAAGTTGTCTAAACAATCCTCCATGAATGATTTGGGAAGAGTATCATTATTGGGGATGCAAATCTATATAGATAGATTTAAAAGGATGCTCAACTTAACCCAAGGAGCGTATATTCATTTGATGCTAAAGTCGTTTAGCATGGCAAACTCAAGAGATGTCTCATGTTGATGAGCTATGGAGTGTATCTCTCTTTATAGTCCCCACAGACTCTCGAAAAGAGAGATCGCATGAGTGACTATCATGTATGCAATGAAATATACAAGATCTAATGTTGATCGGTCGTATTCGGAGAAGATCATTTGAAGGCAGTGAAAAACATCTTAAAGTTCTTAGCAAGCATTAAGGATGTGAGCATACATGGTGGGTGCGAATTAAAACTAGAGGGCTTTATGAGACTCAAGTTTTTCAGATGAGACCAAGACGATAGAAAATCCACTTTAAGGTAAAGTGTTACCTTGAGCAGTGGTGTAGTGAATTTGAAAGGTTCCAAATAGCAAAAGGTTCTTTGGTTTAATGATAAAGACAAAGTATATAGTTTGTAAATGAAGGCTGCGTTGAGTTGATTGTTTGGATTAAAAGTTCATTCTGAGAACTAGGAATAGTTCTAAGTCTCATCTTGGATCTAAACATGTGTTGTGGCACTTTCATTTGATTATTAGAATCATTGAAAGATGGGAAATCACTATAGAGATAGTGGACTCTCATGAACAACATTACATATCCATTAACTAAAGCTTATCAACAACAGGATAATCGTCACTTTAGAAGAAGAGTATGAGATACCATGGCGATTGGTTTTAGTGCTGAGTGGGAGATTGAAAGTAGTATGCACACAAACCCGATCATGTTTGATTATAAAGCATATACTTTGTAACAATCTTATTCATTTATTAATAAAAAGTATTGATTTATTAAAGGCTTTTAATTATCTACATGATCTTTGTTTTATAATATGTGATAAACCCATAGTTTTAAGCAATGCTTTTAAAATAATGATGATGATCATTCTAATGAGATCTAAATTCTTAGAAAGCTTAAAACTAAAATAGTTCCCAATCGTTGGATTACTAAATTGGGGATTAGTGAATCCAGGATAGATTGGTACATCGTTAACTTGCTCATTGGATGAGGATGATTGATCTCATGATCATTTGTGTGGAACACTAAAGCAAGTATGTAGGTGCTTATTAGAGAATAAGTTCCTTTGAATGTGGCTCGCTAAGGAATACCTAATGGAGTTTTACTTTGCTTGTCGATAGGAATTCTGTAGTGATAGTAATACAAGTGATACTTGGACTTGAGATCATCATAGTATCTTGTGTATGATGAGTTATACTTTGACTTATTCTTAAGACCCTTAGGGTATATCAAAGGGTATGCTTGGGTATAATAAGTTGTACATGGAGATAATGTATGATCGATAAAGAATCTACCACTTCTATAAAAAAAGAGAAATGTCTATGTGATTCGATAAATGACAACCCAGTAGTCCTTGGTTGGCGCATAATGAAATTAGAAAGGAGTTTCTAATTTGCATTATTTGGAGTTGTGCATTTAAGAGTCGAAATACATATAATTAAATAAAATAAGACTTGTGATGATTCTATGTCTTATATTTAATTGGGACATTGTATGGTGGAAGGATTGAATTGTCTGGTAACTATTTACTCAAAGGTTCTTTTATGATTAATGTTGAAATCTATATTATACGGAAAGTCGTTGATCGCATTTAGGGAGGCTTATCCCTATTGTAGAATAAATATTATTTATTTAAATAAATTAATTGTTTAATTTATTTATTTAAATAAGATTAGAATTGTTCTAATTGATTTATTCACAAACGGTTTAATCTGGAGAACCTAAAGGGTCACACCATAAAAGGAAGAATGATTATTTAAGAAGTTAATGGCATAATCGTAATAATATGTTATGTATATTTAATTTAATCTATGGTGATAGAATAAATTAAATAGCTTAATATTATTATTTAATATTTTAGAAATATTAAATATAAATTAATAAGAGGAGTCTTATTAATATTATTACAATTATTATTATTATTTTAATTTCTAAAAGAGTTTAGGAATTAATTTAATATAAGTACTCTCATTTATTCCTAATTGGATTAGGAAAGAAAATTAGTTAAAGGAGTTTAATTAATTATCCCTAATAAGATTAGGGAGCCCCTTTAATTAAAAAAAGGGTTTAATTAAATAATACCTTATTTTTAATAGGGTTACTTGATATCTTTATAAGAGGATTCTTATATCGGATATTAAGACGACGTAATAATTCAATGGTTGGAAGTACGCTCCTTTTCTATAGAGATAGAAAAACTCGGGTTTAAGTGATACCCATCTTCTTGAATTCTTCTTCTTCCTTGGTGGATCACCTCAGAGGCCAAACACTTGGGTGGCTAACGTTGATCAAAGGAAGGAACCAAACCCGGTGGATTCAAGTTGAGCGAAAAGGATTGGAGGTGAACTTGTACACGAGGAAGCTCGGATCTTGAGGTATGTTTCTTATTCATCTTTTCGTTTAATTAATAATTGTGCATAAAGGGTGATCGGGGTATATGGTTTGTAAAATTTTTAAACTCTGATTTTTACACGTTTTCGCTTATTTTTGCAATTTGATTGCGTTCATGAATATTACAAACCTAACAACATAAAGGTTGGACAATTGCAGTTTGGGGGTGATTACTTCAACAACGATGTTTATCCTGATTATCAACAAGGTTGGGGGTATCACCCAGATTATGAATTGAGTTATAACTATCCCGGCAAATCTGCATCCCAAGTCCAACACATCCATCGATTTCATATCCACCTTCAACGCAACAAGAGGAAAATTCAAGGTTGAAGGAATTCATGTCAAAAAGCATAGCAGACCATGAAGAGATGATGATGAGTCAGGAGTTATCAAGCCAAAATCTTAACAAACAGATGGAACAACTCATTAACTCCTCAATGAATGGTCCTCAATACATGGATTTTGAAACTAAACAAGATAATTCAAGATTGGAGGATTTGTGGTTCAAGTGTGTAGCATCAAGTGAGGAGAAGATGATTGACCAAGAGAGGTCAATTCGAAATCTTCAGAATCAAATGGATCAAATGTTCGAAGCCTTAAACAATCGCCCTCCAAATAATTGGTGCTATGACATGGACGATGAAATTGATGGAGAGCCAGAGGTCTTCATGCCACTGAATGAACTGAAAGGAGTGGACATTGAGGAGACAACTGGGGGTATGGAAAATGAAGATCATGAGCTGATTTGTATAATACCCCAAGTGCCTTCTCAGTTAGAGTTGAAAAATTCAGTGAAATTTACACACCCATGTCCCCTTGGTAGTTACATCCAAAGCAAGAATTTCTGCGATTATGAGGCCTCTTACAAACCATGGTGGGATGAGGAAGAGATAATAGAAGAAGAAAATCCTGTTGTATGTGTCATGCCTCAATGCAAAAATCTATTCAAAGATACAACGGGTGAAGTGTGACGCCCCCAAAATAGGTATACATCACCCATTCTGAGTCGCCAAATACATGGTACAAAAATAAATACAACTTCAGTAATATAATTGTAAATGCGAGAATACGATACAGCGCCTATAATGTAAGTTTGAATACAAATATTGTATACTAGAGAGTATACAAACTCAAAAGGAGTCCTCATTACAATTATTCAAACACTATTTTACAGAAATAGTGAGAACTGCTAAAACATCTTTCTAGAACCATCACTCCGTACCCGACTAGTTCTCGCTATGTTCTCACCTCCACGAGAAAAATGGAACAAAAAGGAAAAAGGGTGAGCTCAAACTAGCTTGGGTAAAGAATATTATGACTAAGATAATATCTGACAAATTATCGTTAGTCTTCAACAGGAAAAATCGATAAAATATAATAGACAACAAGTTTTAGATCAACAACTGCAGCTGAAACAACAATCCATTAGAAGAGTCAAGTAGAGAAAGAATTCCACTATCTTCTAAGATTTAAAAGTCCATCATCAATATTTTATCCCTGTAACAACAATCAATATATATCTATAATCAAATATTCATCTTTGCACTACAGCCAAAGATATTCATTTATATCACCGATTAAGTCATGTTCATCTCAACACTCATTTCATCTTTTGCACTACGGGCCAAAGATATTCATCGATTAATCATTCATCTTTGCACTACTGGGCCAAAGATATTGAGAATATCATCATTTAGGGTGAGGATGATGAAAATATTTTAAAAGAAAGCGAATCCGATTGAAGCAAAAGAACAAATATTAGGGATTCAGTATTACGGTTTTATCCAAGTTCAATAATACCGTAATAACCAATTTTGAAGTAGAATTTAAAAATAAAGATCAAAACATGGATACAATCAAAGATAGTAACCATAATAGACATCTTGGACAAAAGGAGAAAATTCATTTTAGGTGAATAGTCCAGTATTAAGTGAATAGTGATGTATACGTGAATAGTTCCGTATACGTGAATAGTAACCCCGACACAAAAAGTTCCAAATTTGATAAAAAAATTTATACCAACATTTCGGTATAATGATATTGAAGAAAATATCATTTTAAGAAGAATATAACACCCCTTACCTCAAAATATCAGATCTTACGACCGGAATATCGGTATAAAAGTGAAGGAAACTCAGACCGATGAATAGAAACTCACAAAGTATCTAAATACAAACAAAATACACTCAATAATCTAGAGAGAGAAAGAGAGAAAACTTGTTTCTGGTGTGATTTTCATTTCTAACTTAGCCCTCTATTTATAGGAAAATGTTAGACGCGTCAAGCGGACTAAACTCGCAACACGATGGCTTTACTCCTCTACTATTCCATCCACCACATTTGAAATAAAATTCAGCACATTTCTTCACCAACCAAAAGTGGGGCCCACCAATTCTAGAATTTTCCACCAAAATGATAAATTTCGAAAATTCAACAATTTCGAACCAGGTCACCTCTTAAAATTCATAACAAATCATACGTTTATTTTTAACGGTTCAAAATTTGTGGACATATACTCAACTTATATATGTATAACATATCCAAAAATTACAACGATCCAACGGTCGGATTAAAAATTATAACTCACACAATATATCTAAAAAACACTGGTTTAATTTTTAATACCTTCAATCCGACAAAAATACTGATAAAACACCTCAACATTAACTCCTTCATGTTTAACCACAATAAATATATCCAACATTTATATCCACATAAAATAAATATTTCCTTATCATATGAATCAATAATTAATTATTCACAAATAATATTACAGAATCACATTTATGACAACCAGGCCGTTCCCAGGAAAGATGGGGCTTTCCAATAAGAATTTCTCCTTATTAGCGCGCAATTAGGTGACCAAACCTCTCCTTAACAGAACTTTCTAGACATTGCCAATAATGCTATCTAATAATATTATTAAAATAATATGAATTATTGATCTGATAATGGGAAATACTGTGCAGTGACAATTATTGAAACAACAATAATATAAAATATCAACGCGCAATTATTGAATCAATAAAATAAAATATTGAGCAGTAACTCTTGTAACAATTATTGAGTAGTGCCTTCTTACATAAGGATCAATAATTCATCAATACACGTGCATCCACGCCAGACATCGTATTTTAACCAACGGGTATTCAAATGGTGTTAATCAGTAATAACTACACCGTTATTTATAAAAACTCAAACTTGTCGTTTTCTTCATCCGAAGCGGTTATTACATTATGGGGCCCACAAATGATCTATGCCGTTGCATTTAATATTCCCCGACAACAAGAATATTCCACGACTCAAACGAATATTCCCAAACAACAATGATTATTTTATAACCACTTGCATATTTTGCAAAATTTGCACATTTCACCCATAACTGAGAATTATATCAAATTAATACCTTATTATTCACAATAATAATTAGAGGAAATTTGATTTTATTTATAATAAGTTGGGGTCTTACAAGAAGCACCTGGCGATGCAATAGAAATGGAGACATCATGTACAGGAAATATGCTAGGTGACTTCAATCCGAAGACTCTTATGATGGGGAACCTACCAAAGCACATAGCGGTTCTAATGGATGGAGGGTTCTTATCTTTCTCCCTCTTTGTTTAATTCTTATTTACATTTCCATATTTAGTAGATGTTAGATAGTGGTAAATCTTAATAATAGTTTTATTGTTTCTCCTCTCAGGTTCAATCCAATCGCTATAAGCATTCAGAATCAAACAGAAGTCAAACCAAACTGAAGCTGCTAGAGTACATGGTCGTGTCACAATGCCACTTATTCACAAGCCAAACATAAGCGCCATGACTGCCGCCATAGCTCAGTCATTGAAAATTTTTTTTTGCTAAATTTTTAGAATTTCTGACTCAAGCATTCGGACAGTTAGAAGCCCACACTTAGTCTCCAACTATAGAATATCTCAAACTTAGCCATCGCCTGATATACCATCGGATCATGAGGAGGCGACTAGAGATGACATTGCCACTTAGGGGAGTATCCTTTCACTTTTTATTACAATGAGGGCATTATTTATTTTAAGTTTGGGGGTATTGGGTTGTAGTGAGTAGTTGTTGCATATAGTTAGTTGCATATAGTTTGATTAAATGTTTAAGTTGCATAGTAGGGGTATTTTTGTTGCATATAGTTAGTTGCATATAGTTTGATTGCATGTTTAAGTTACATAGTAAGGGTATTTTTGTTGCATATAGTTAGTTGCATATAGTTTGATTGCATGTTTAAGTTGCATAGTAGGGGTATTTTAGTATGAATTTTTTTTAGTTTTCTTTTGTCTTGTTTACTTAGTATGTGTTTAGTTGCATAACATTGCATAATCCTAGGCTTTTAGTTAGTTAAATTCTAATTTGGCTAATGATGACATAGAAATTTAATATATTTTTGAATTTAGTGGATATCTTGAGCTTAGTTATATTTTTTATCTGAGGATATAATTCATGCTTCATTGTTTAGATGTTACCAGTAGCTTACGACAATGTTCTATTTGCTTGTTGGTTAAGATTAGCATGCTTGTCTGCTGAGAGGAAAATGTTGTTTTTAATGATAGAATTGTGTAGGAAGTGAGTAATGACTATGAAGACACTTAAACTCAAGTTTTGCGGAACGCATAGGTATGCTTGCTTTATAAAAAAAAAATAGAATTTTTTTTTGAATAATTACCGTGGCTAGTCTTATTTCGGGGCCTTTGTTACTTGAGTAAGTACGCCCGAGGGGATTGTCTCTACACCTAGCGCCCTAAGGTCTTAATGGTATGGGAGTCGTTGGTTGAAAGCTCGCTAAGGGGTAACATTGTTAGCCTAATGGAATGAGACATTGCACAGTCATGGGAAATATATATAATAAAAAAAAGAAGAAGAAAAATAGCAATAAACACCGTGGGAAAGAGCGAAAATCGCCCTTGTCAGTAAAAATAAAGCAGAATAAACCCGTTGTTAAACCTTAATGTGTATTGATGTGTTGGAGTAGTTGATGTCTCATTAGTATATGCAGTTCTTGATTTAAACTTCAATTTTCTGTCTTAAGCAATATAGCATGTGGTATCTTCACATTTGTCAAGCTTATCTGTACACACAACATCTTTATAGCAGGTTAGGATTATCTGATTGTATATCATTATGCCTTTAGCTTAGTTTGATGCTTTGTTCTTGAATCTTGATATTTCTCTGAGGCATGTCTCACTGGAATTCATAACATGACTGAAAATTTGGGGAATCATTGTCATAGTAGCGTAGCTTGAATAGCATGTAGATTGCATTATATTGTGTTGCTTGTGGACAAACAACGGTTTAAGTTTGGGGGTATTTGATAAGTTAATTTTATATACACTTATTCGGTATCTTTTACTTGAATTAGTTACTTATATTTATGTGTCTTAGTTACTTTCCATCCATTTTGTGTTCATTTTGTAGGTTATATATTTGGGAGCGGTGTGAGCGACTATTGGTAAGAAAAAGCAAGGGAAATGCAAAGAAAAGCAATCCGGATATCATTTGGGCTATCGTGTTCATTTCATGTTCTTGGCTTGGAACTTGGACTATGTTGTAGATCTTCTTCTAAGCTTTTTGGAACATCTTGAATCATTCCAATCGGAGTTCAGATGCAAGAGTTATGATCTTTGTACCAACGGACGTCGAAATTCGCTGTTTTGGTTAGCCAGTTTCATAGCAGTCACTTCCAGACCACTTTCAGCCTTCATCCGGCCAGAATTTCTCAATCATCAAAGAAGGAAAGTTGTAGAACTCGTCGATATCTTCGATTTGATAGGTGGCAGGCCCCATAACTATTCCCGGATCAAAAGTTATGGCCAGTTTACCAGAGCACACTGTAGCAGAAAATCAACCTCGCGGGCGCGCGATTTCCTGCGCGGCCGCGCGAATTACAGTAGCAAAAAACGCGATTTAATACTTGCGCACCCAACTTTAGGCCAATTCTTGCGTGGCCGCGCGACTTCGGGTGTTGACCAAAGCTGACTTTTCATTAAAACAGTGCAATTAAAGCGTAACGGAGAGGGGGATTCAATTAGGGCTTATATATTAGACGTATTTCCATGATGTAAAACACATTCCACCCTTTGGGGGCTGAAACTACTGTTACTTTCTTCTTCCAATATTCGATTAGATTAGAACCCTAGATTAGCTAAGATTTGGGGATTGAAGCAATTGAAGAACATTGGAAGTTCAGAAGTGAAAGAAGAGAAGAAACTCAGATTTGCTGTTCTTAATCCCTAACTCTCTTACTTCTATTTGTATCTTTCAATTTATATTCAGTTGTGGATCATGGATTCTAATTCAAATATGAGTTAAATTCTATTTTGGGATTGCAATGGAATCTATTGCCTAGTTTATTTTGACATACTTCATTGTTAACCTTATTGATTTCTATGGGATTATCTATTAAGATTCATGCGTACTTGCTTAGTTGATTGACCATTAATTACTGTGATAACCCATATGAACTTGAAAGACGGAGTATGGGCTTATATTTGATCTTGATAGCTTGTGTTTGGATGTTCTACATGGTGATGGAATGTATGATTCGTGCTTAGGATAGACATATACCGAGGCATCGCTCGTAGTCAATTGAGAATTTGGGCTTAAACCCTAATTATTTGTAAATCACATAGACATATAGTGGTTTAGGTAATTTGGGTGTTCATGTGTATTCTTTCAACTGGGGATTATATTTGATATGGGTATGGTACATCGAGAGATGACTATATTTCACTTTTGTGTTCTCGACTAGCAATCCAGTGCAAGTAATTTGGCTTAACAGGGAGTGAGTTGATTTAAATTATTTAATAGATGAAATTGTAATCTCAGGTCTTCATTATCTAGTCTCACTCTAGAAATAGTTAGGTTAATTTAATTTCATAGTTTAAATATAAAATATAATATCATTCGTTTAAATAAGACTGAAATGGTTATGGGCTAGTGCTTGGTAAACTTTATTAGATAATTCTCCATGGGAACGATACTTTACTTACTCTTTATTACTTGTTGACCACGTATACTTGCGTGTTGTGCGTAACTAGAAATTACCCTTCCCTTGTTTATTGTCGCCCTTTTAATGAAATATCAACTTGTTTGGGTATTATGTTGTGGTCCTAATGTTTTCTGGTCATAATTATATATTGTCTCATCTGTATCCGTGGTCTGTGTTTTTGTTCCATAGTCAAACATGTTATTTTACTAAAAATTATTGGTAGTGGAACTCCACCCTAAATTATTGTCTGTCTTTTGCTTCCATAGTCAAGCTTTTAATATTCTGCTGGAGGGAAATCAATTATTTTTTGTCCTGTTATAATAATACTAAATATATTTTTTAATTCATGTTTGTGGTATTTTTATTGTAGAACCTTGGAAGTGGAACTCCACCATGGGGGTTTATTTGGGTTACATCCTGTTATCCATTATGATTATGGTAGAATTGATAAGTTTCAAATCCCTTATTTTGAATTGAATTTTGAGAAGTTGAAGACAATGTGTGAAGGTTTTGGGTACAATGATGTAATTGGTTTATATTACAGATTTCATGAAACTATATGTGTGGGCATTTTACAAAGCTTGCAAATGACAATGACCTAAATATAATATTAGATGGTGTTGTAAATTATAAGTATGTTCATATTTATCTTGAGCATGATTGTGTAGGAGGTAAACAGGCTACACAGGCAAAACATGCTAATAATGCCAAGGATAAGGATAAACAGGCTAAGAAGGTTAGTTTGTTAACTAATAACTATGAGGACTCAAGTTCCTCTAGTGATAGTGATATTTTTGATGAGGAGGAAGAAGAAATGTTTCTAATTGATGATGAAGAAATAATTGAGACAAGAAAAAAAACTAGAGAATATAAAGAACAAAAGAAGAAAGTAAAACTACCAATTATTATGGGTGGCTATCCTGTTGAGGGTGACAATATTGTTAAGGGTGACAAAACTGTTGAGGGTGATAATACTATAGAAGAACAAGGTAGTGAGAGTGATGATGACTATTCTAATGACAGTGAAATAAATAGTGGGGATACTGAAGATTATTACTCTTATTAAGTAGAAAATGACGACCCTGAGGAAGCTGACTCTGAGGATGATACACTTGTGTGGAGGCAAAACCCTTTCCCAGTGTATAACTCCAACACCAAAATCATGGGGATAAACTTAGAGTTAGGTATATTATTTGCAAACAAGAAAGAATTCAATAGGGCATTCATTAATTGGTCATTAACAAAAGGTTTTGATTTAAATATGTGAAAAGTGAAAAACATAGGGTTAGAGGGAGGTGTATGAATAACAAAAATTATCCTGTGAAAGTATGGGGAAGTAAAGTTCAGTTTCAACCAACCTTTCAACTTAGAACAATGAGGAAAAGACACATATGCTCAAAAACTTTAGTGAGTAGGCAGGTTAATGCTAAGTGGTTAACAAAGAATTTTAATACAGAACTTAAAGAATTCAGGAAATGGTGACTGGTTGATATTCAAAGTTATGTGAAAAAAACCTTTCTAGTTAATGTGCCAATAGACAAATGTTATAGGGATAGTGTAAGACCCCACATTTTTATGACTAAAGATTTAATTTTCTCTAAATATTATTTTGAATAGTAAGGTGTTGATTTGATATAATGCTATAATTATGGGTAATATGTGCAAATTTTACAAAGTAAGCAAGTTGTCATAAAATATTCGTTTGGTCGGGAAATATTCGTACTACGGTGCAATCATTGATGGACCCCACAACGGAATAACTGTCAGATATAGAAAGCGACAAAAAAACCTTTTCATAAAATAACGGCAAGACTTTTACCGTTAAACTGTTGAAATACCCGAGGATAAAAGTACATTAATACGCGTTGTTCCACAGTGGTACGCGGTATTGCATAGTAGAACACAATATTTCACAGTATCTCTGATTATTGATGCTTACGTAAGAAGTCACTCAGTTTCATTCAATAATTGCCACAGTAGTTGCATATAGTATCTCATATTATTGATTCAATTATTATCACAGTATCATCTGCATAATATTTTATATTATTAAATCAATAATTGAGACGACACAGTTATTCATATTATTATTTGTATTATTAACAATGTCTAGAAAGTTCTGTTGAGAAAAATGGTTAGATTATTTAATTGCGCGTCAATAAGGAGAAATCCTTATTGGAAAGCCCCCTCTTTCCTAGGAATGATCTGATTGTCAATATTATGAGTTATAATATTAATGATGAATAATTGTTGAAAGATTAAAAATGTGCTGATTGAAGATAAGTGATTTGTGGTAGATATTTATTCAATGTTTGATATAAATAGGGGGTTTGTCATGAAGCATTTGTTGTAAGTTTGGCTTATTACATGGACCCCCACTTACTCATTTTTCAAAACTGTCAATAGAAAGTTGTCTCAGTTTTGTTTTATTATTATTATAATAGTAATAATACAGAAAACTTTTTATATAAAATAGAAACTTTTTATAATATATATAAAGTTATTTGTTTTACTAGAATATAATAAGAATATATTATAATATATATAAAGTTTTTTGTTTTATTAGAATATTTTATTGCATAGTGATGAATAATAAAAATTAGATTTTCGCCCGTGAATTCGTCCAAAATTCGAATGTTCATCTGTGATTAAATAGTGCCCTGCCATTCTCCTATAAATAGGATGCTTAGTTAAGAAATGAAAATCACACCAGAATCAGAGAATTCTTCTTCTATAATATTGTGCGTATTTCTTTCTAGTATAAGAATACTTTGAGTGTAGCTAATAGTGCAAGATTTCCTCAAGATAATCTCCGCTATACCAGTCAGATTTAGTCTCCTACTAAGGTAAATGATATTATTTTCTTCATACTCATAAGGGTTGTAATTCTATTCCTTATTAATTTGTGGGATAACCTGTCTACGCGGATTACCGCAACCCCAGTGAATAACCCTTCGTATTCATTATTTATTAAATTGTGAAAATGATCTGTCTACCCGGATTACCTCATGACGGGTGAAAATTATTTCATACTCGTATGAGATATCATTTCTTTTGTACTCGTTAAGGGATATCGTTTTCTTTCATATTTTTCTCCATTTATGGTACAAAATTATTGTTTGTTTCCATAACCTTATTATTAAATGGTGAAAATTCCTGTACTTAGTAGAATATTCTTGAGTTTTACGTTTCATCTAGTGTCATTTCACTGAAATATTTGTCTGAATTTTCTTATTAATATTTAATATTTTCATTCGGGGTACTATTCACTAAAAAATTAGTTTCTTTTGTCCAAATTATTTTTGATACATGAATATCATTCTTAAATTTTACTCCACAATTAGTTATCATGTTGACAATTTGGAAATTTTTAAACTCTGGATAAATTGAATTATAAATCTTTAATATTTATCATTGATCTCAGTTGATTCATTCTTTATATCATTGTCATCATCCTCATGCTTATATTGTGCTAAAAGTCATCTTTGGCCCGTAGTGCAAAGATAAAATATTGATTGGTATGATTATGACCATGAATTGTGTATTTGTATAATCATGACCTTTAATGTTACAAATAAAGGTTTGTGGTGAAAGTCCTCTTTGGCCCGTAGTGCATAGATGGACATGTGTTTGACATGATCATGACCACTGGTGATTTAAACGAATATCTTTGGCCCGTAATGCATAGATAATTCATTGATTGGAAATAATTATTGATTGGTGTTACATGGATAAAATATTGATGATGGAATTTTAAATCATAAAAGATAGTGGACATCATGCTCTACTTGACTCTTTTAATGGATTGCTATTTCTGTTGCAATTATTGATCTAAAACTTATTGTTTATTGTATTCTATCAGATTTTTCCTATTGAGGACTAAGGATAATTTGTTATGCATTATCTAAGTCATAATATTCTTTAATGGGTTAGTTGAGCTCACCCTTTTCTTTCATTGTTCTTTTTAGGAAATGAAAATATAGCTGGGACTAGTCGGGGAATGGAGTGATGGTCCAAGATGGTTGCTATAGTAGTCCTCACTATTCTATAAAATAATGTGACAATAATTGTATAGAGTACTTTATTTGAGTTTGGATATTGTTTACGAGATAATATTTGTATTAAAAATCACAACTAATGTTTTGTCGTATTTTACACGACAGTTAATAGTTGTATATAGGAAGTTTATATTTGGATTCTGTATTATATATTTGGCGACTTAGAATGGGTTGTGTAGACCTGTTTTGGGGGCGTCACAACTAGACAGTTTGCTTTGGAAGAGATGATGGTGAACATGAAAGAACATTATGCCAAGTTGCATAGATATATTGAGGAGTTAAAAAGGTTAAATCCTGGGATTACAATTGACTTGTATCAAGTATTTCATTCTGGTGCACCTGAATTTAGAAGACTTTATATTGGAATTAAGGCTTTTAGAGTTGGTATGCTAGCTGGTTGTAGGAAAATAATTGTACTGGATGGTTGTTTTCTAAAAGGTTGTTGCGATGGGCAGCTTTTAAGTGCTGTAGCTAGAGATGGAAACAACCAAATGTTTCCGATCTCTTGGGCAGTTGTAGAGGGAGAAAATAGAGATTTATGGGACTGGTTTCTGGGCTTGCTCAAAGATGACCTAAATTTAGAAGATGGTGAAGGGACGACCTTCATTAGTGATCAACAAAAGGTAAATATCAACTTGTTATTTGTTATACATGTTATACTTTAATTTTAGGGTTAATACTAATACATGTGATGTGCTAACATATTATTTTGTGTTTGTATTACAGGGATTAGAGGGGGCATTAGCTTGTTTGTTTCCTTTCTCAGAAACTAGAAACTGTGCAAGACATATTTATGCCAATTTGAGAAAGAGGTATAGAGGTATAACTTTGAAGAAAACCTTTTGGAGGGCTGCAAAATCCATAACTAACATTGGTTTTGAGGATAAGATAGAAAGAATTAAGGAGATAGATGAAGGGGCTTATGATTTCTTGATGGCTAGGACTCCTAGGAAATGGTGCAAAGCATTTTTCAAGATTGATACAAAGTGTGACATTGTGGACAACAACCTTTGTAAGTGTTTTAATGGATACATAATTCAATCAAGAGGCAAGCCATTGATTGAATTATTGGAAGATATCAGAAAATTGTTAATGACCAGACTACAACAGAAGAGAGATATAGCCATCAGCAAGAAATGGGACAGTTGTCCAAGACCAAAAAAAAATTCTTGACAAGAACATTGAGGAATACTGCCAGTACGTTGTGTTATACAATGGAGATTTGTAGTTTGAGGTAAATTTTAGAATTGCACCTAATGGATACATAGTGGATTTGAAACTTTGCACCTGTGCTTGTAAGGATTGGGATCTTAGTGGAATTCTTTGTGCATATGTGTAAGACCCCGAATTTTATGAAATGAAAGTATTCAATTTTCTTATAATTATTATTTTATTTAGTAAATGGTTTAATTGATAAAGATTAAAGTTAAGGGTGACATTTGAAAATTTTGCAAAGTAAGCAAGTTGATATAAAATATTCGTTGTGTCGGGGAATATTCATTTTAACAGGGAATATTCGTACGACGGCACAATCATTAGTGGACCCCACAACGGAGGTACTATCGTAGTTAGAAAATGACTAAAATATTTTTAAAAATAATGGCGAAAGTTTTACAGTTGAACTACCCATTAGTAAAAGAAACGAGAATCTGGCGATGGTTGCATAAGTAGCACCTGATATTGACTATTGATCTTTACGTGAGAAGTCACTCGATTATACTCAATTATTGCTACAAGAATTCTTCGCATCATATCTCTCATTATTGATTCAATTATTGTTACAAGATCATCATCGCATAATATTTTATATTATTAAATCAATAATTGAGACGACAAAGTTATTCATATTATTATTTGCAATATCGACAATGTCTAGAAGTTACATCGAGGAGAGGTTTGGTCACCTAATTAATTGCGCCAATAAGGAGGAGAAATCCTTATCGGAAAGCCCCCTCTTTCCTGGGAATGATCTGGTTGTTAAATATTGTGAGTTATAAAATTAACGATGAATAAGTTCGTGTTGATTAAAGATGAAATTGATAGTTCCATTGTGTTGGGATTATTAGTGTTAGTGGAAATCCATATTTATTTCAATGATAATTGATGTCTGGAAGTTATATTGACCAATCGGGTAATTAATCGGATAAATGAGCAATTAATTGTTATTAATTCACATGCTTATAACTATGTGTTCACATGTGCGTACTATTGATTCACATGTATGTTCTATTAGCGGAGGTGGTGCAAGATTAATAATAATTGTATGACTAAATTAAAAATGAAGGTATAGATAAAGGTACTATACTGTAATTATTTTTTTTACATGTATAGAACTATTGATTCACATGATTGTACTATTGATTCACATGATGTACTATTAGGGGAGGTGGTGCAAGTTTGATAATACTTACAGGACTAAATTAAAAATGAAGGAAAAGATAAAAGTATTATACTGTAATATTTCGAGCCCCAAAACGTGCAATTAATGAAACTATATTTTTCTATAAATAGAAGCTCATTCTTCCTTCATTCTCACCAATTCACTAAGACTCGCAAGGGCATTTATAGAAAGAGAAGCTATAGAGAGAGAAGCTTTAGAGAGAAAGTAAAAGAGAATGTCTGTTACCTCACTATTCCAGTATCTAGTCTTTTTCTGAGGTAAGGGGTATTATTTATTTCATATTCTGAAGTGATATTATTTTTCGTATTCGTATGAATATTATTTTCGTTCAATATTCGTAAGGAATATCATTTTCGTTCAATATTCGTTGTCTTCGTTTAATATTAGTAAGAAATATTATTTTCGTTCAATATTCGTAAGGGATATTATTTTTTCAGTATTCACAAGGAATAATATTTTCTTCCATACTCTGTAGCATGTTAGTAATATTATTTCGTCTCGTATTCCTGATTATACCCTCATTTTGTTAAAGTATTGCTTCTATACTCCTTGAAATTAGTAGAATATCTTTAAAATATGTGCTTTATCTAGTATTGTTTCACGAGGATATTTTCTACACATTCTTGTTAAATTTTAAGTTTTTCATACCAGAGTACTGTCCATGAGTAGTATTCATTTTACGGTACTATTCACAAAGTACTATTCACAGGGTACTATTTATGGGGTACTATTCACGGGTACTATTCACAAAATACTATTTATGAGTACTATTCATAAAGTACTATTCACAGGGTATTATTCCCAAAATACTATTCACAGGGTACTATTCACCCAAGGAATTATTCATAACAAAAATTGATTTCTTTGATGTCTAGATCATTTTTGATACAATATTATTCTTGAATTTTATTCCACAAAGCAGTATCATGTTGACAATTTGGACACTATTAAATTCTGGATAAATTAAGTTATAAATCTTTAAAAATTTATCCTTTGCTTTCTTTTAATTGAATTCTTATATATATCATTGTCATCATCCTCATGCTTATATTGTGATGATAGTCATCTTTGGCTTACATGCATAGATGGACTATTGATTGGTATAATTATGACCAAGGATTATTTGGTATAATCATGACCGTAATGTTACAAATAATGTGGTAAAAGTCTTCATTGGCCCGTAGTGCATTGATGGACAATTGTTGGTATGGTTATGACCATGGATTATTCGGTATAATCATGACCATTGATGATTACATGAATATCCTTGGCCCGTAGTGCAGGGATGATTCGATGATGTGGTTTATTTATTAAGCTGAGTCTCATCGATAAAATTTATGATAAACTCTTAAATATAGAAGATAGTAGATATCATGCTCTACTTGACTCTTCTAATGGATTGCTTATTCCGCTGCAGTTGTTGATCTAAAACTTGTTGTCTATTGTATTCTATCAGTTGTTATATTGTTGAAGGCTAAGGATAATTTATTCTGCATTATCTTAGTCATAATATTTCTTACTGGGCTAGTTGACCTCACCCTTTGCTTTCATTGTTCTCTTCAGAAAATGAGAATATAGCTGAGACTAGTCAGGGAACGGAGTGACGGTCCAGATGGTTATAATAGTAGTCCTCACTATTATGTGAAATATCGTGATAATAAATGTAATGAGGACTCCATTGAGTGTGGATATTGTCTAGATGACAATATTCATATTAAAACTCTCAGATTATATTTTGTCGTATTTTACACGACAGTTGTATAATTAAGTTGTATTTAAATTCTGTACCATGTATTTGGTGACTCAGAATGGGTGATGTATACCTATTTTGGGGGAGTCACAATATGCATGTGCAGCTATGTTCTACATGAGACACAATCCTACAGATTATGTGTAACACTGGTTTAGGGTACAAACATATGTGAGAGCATATTTAGAAATGTTGAGGGTGGTTAGAGGGGAGAGATTTTGGTCAAGAGTTAATGTCATTCCCCACTACCTCCTCCATTAAAGACATCATGAGGAAGGCCACAAAAGATGAGAATGAGGGAGATGCACGAGGAGTCAAGTGCTGCAAGTCAAAACAACCACAAAAAACTAAGTTATACAAATTATCTAGGAAATGCAAAATCATGGTATGCAGTACTTGTGACAACCCTAAAATTTATAAAGTCTTGAATGATTAAAATAAAGGTTAAAGAATAAAACCTAGATTTGAAAATAGAGGATTTATTTAAAAAATTTAAGAAAAACCTATATGGTTTAATATTCGAAAGAATGTAAAGATTTTTTTTATGATATATGTGGAAAAATTGATTAAGGAAATAAATTTCAATTGAAGAGATATTATAAGATTAAATTGAAAGTGTATATGTATAGATACATATATATACTTATAGAGGTGCTGTAAGACCCCAACTTTTTATGAATAAAGATTTAATTTCTCTAATTATTATTTTGAATAATAAGGTATTGATTTGATATAATGCTTTAGTTATGGGTGATATGTGCAAATTTGGCAAACTAAGCAAGTTGTCATATAATATTCGTTTGGTCGGGGAATATTCTTTTCGGGGAATATCCAAATGCGATTTGGCCGCAATCAAGTGGACCACATAATCGGAATAAGCGCTTCGGATATAGAAAGCGATGAAATAACCTTTTATAAAAATAACGGCAAAAACTTTTACCGTTAACTCTTGAAATACTAGATGATAAAAGTAATATAATACTGGGAGACATAAAGAAGAGCATTACGGTATTGCACAATATCTTTGATTATTGATTCTTACGTAAGAAGCCATTCAGTTTCATTCAATAATTGCCAAAGTAGTTGTTGCATAGTATCTCATATTATTGATTCAATTATTGTCACAGTATCATCTGCACAATATTTTATATTATTAAATCAATAATTGACATGACACAATTATTCATATTATTAATTAGCATTATTGGCAATGTGTAGAAAGTTTTGTCGAGAAAAGGGGTTAGGTTATATAATTGCGCGCTAATAAGGATAAATCCTTATCGAAAAACACACTCTTTCCTGGGAATAATCTGGTTGTTAATATTGTGAGCTTATAATATTAATTGTGAATAATTTTTATGTGGTGGTTATTGGTTCAATTTTGATATAAATGAAGGAATTTTAGCATGAAACATTTGTTCAAAGTTTGACATATTTTTCTATGGAATCACAAATATCTTCTCCGATAAAATATTCATTCAAATATATTATAATAATATTATACTATACAAGTATAATTTTATAGTTTAAATAGTATTATTATTATAATAATAAATAATTTGTAAGCATGTAAATTGTGAGTGGAGGTGAGAAGGTTTGCTTTCTATTCTTTTCTTTTCTAAGTTGGTGGGCGGAAGAGTTTCTCCTGCAATGTATTCATTTGTTTCCAAATCAATGGGCCTCACCCATAAGGAATTGCAGGTTAGGCAATTAAAGAAAAAAGAAAAGGAAGGTTAGGCAGAAAAGTTAGGCAAGAAAGTTAGGCATGTTTGCTTATTTCTTTCCTCCGTGCTGCACTATAAAAAGGGGGGTAACCCTCCTTCCTAAACACACCATCACAATATCAAAAAATCTTATTCTATAATATTGTGAGTATTTCTCTTGAGTATAAGAATGTTAGCTATAGGTTCGTTGTTTCTGTTTTGAGTTCGCTAGTTTGTTGAAATAAGTTCTGTTCTTTAGGAGAGATAGGAGTTTGTTTTCTAACCACTACGCTATAGGCTTGTAAAGCGTAGTTTCTGTTATTTCTTTTATGTGTAAAAGCTATAAATAGCTGCTGGTATGTTTAATGAAAGATACATTCCTTCGTTTAGTTTTTCTAAGCTTTCTAAGTTCTGATCTCCAACAATTGGTATCAGAGCTAAAGGGGCCTGATTAAAAGAGGAGTGTGAGAGTGAATGAAGACAACCTCAGAGAAATTCGTGATTCCAAAATTTGATGGGTATTACGACCATTGGTCAATGTTGATGGAAAATTTCTTGAGGAGCAAAGAGATGTGGAATCTGGTGGATGAAGGGATTTCGTCACCAGCGATCAGGACTTCATCAGCAAGTGAGACGCAGAGGAAGAGCGTCGAAGAAGCTAAGCTTAAGGACCTGAAGGTAAAGCATTATCTTTTTCAAGCAATTGAAAGAGAAATTATTGAAACCATTCTTGACAAAAGTACGTCGAAGGCAATCTGGGATTCAATGAAGCAGAAGTACCAAGGATCCACCAAGGTGAAAAGAGTACAGCTGCAGGCACTGAGGAAGGAGTTTGTAATGCTGACTATGAAGGAAGGAGAAAAGATCGACAACTATTTTGCACGAACTCTGATAGTTGTGAACAAGATGAAGGTGAATGGTGAAGCTATGAAGCCAAGTACAGTGGTGGGTAAGGTTTTGAGATCTTTGACTCCCAAATTTAATTATGTTGTCTGTTCAATTGAGGAGTCAAATAATTTAGATACCATGACCATTGATGAGCTCCACAGAAGTCTACTGGTTCAAGAACAGAGAATACAGTGGAGTCAGGAAGAAGAACAAGCCCTAAGAATCTCTTATGATGATAAGCTAGAGAGAGGAAGGGGCATGAAGCTCATTCCGAGGAGGTCGAGGTCGAGGTCGAGGTAGAGGACAAGGGAGGATGTCTCCAAACAAAGCTACTATTGAATGTTTCAAATGCCATCAGTTGGGACACTATCAATATGAGTGTCCTGATTGGGACAAGAAGGCTAACTATGCTGAAATTGGAGAAGAAGAAGAAGAGCTTCTATTGATGTCTTATGTCGACTCTCATGAAACCAAAAGAGAAGAAGCCTGGTTCCTTGACTCTGGGTGTAAGACCCCAAATTATTAATAAATAAAATTTAATTTCCTCTATTTATCATTTTGAAATAGTAAGGGTTGATTTGATTAATGTGATTAGTTATGGGTAAAATGCGCAAATATTTCAAATAAGCAAGTGGTTATAAAATACTCATTGTTGTCGGAGAATATTCGTTTGGTCGTGGAATATTCTTGCTGCCGGGGAATATTCGTACGACGGTGCAGCCTTGTATGTGCCCCATAACGGAAAGCGATTGGATGAAGAAAACGACAAGTATAAGTTGTTTATAAATAACGGCGTAGTTATTACTGATTATTATCTTGTTGGAATACCCTATTGGTTAAAACATAGTAATACTGGCGTTGTTACCGATGATTCTGGGACGGTATTGCACCAATTATTGATTCTTACGTAAGAAGACACTACTCAATAATTGTTACTCAATAATTGCATGTGTGAATTGCTGAAATTCAGATTCTTGGGTGGTGGGCTTGGATTTTTATTAAATAAAATTATTTTAATCAATTTTCTACTTTGGTGTTCTAAGCAATTTCCTATAAATAGGTGCTTAGGTTAGAATTGAAAATCACACTAGAAACTGAAATCTTCTCTCTCTTTCTCTCTCGATATATTGAGTGTATTCTTGTGAGTATTTTGATACTTTGAGTGTTCTTTATACTGGTTGATTAAGTTCAAGTCATAGCTTACATCAGGTGTTTCAACTAGAAATCTTGCATTTTTACGAGGTAAGGATGTTATTTTCTTTCGTAAATGATATTATTTCTTCAATATCATTATCCGAAATATTCGTCCTCAATTTTTATCAAATTTGGAATTTTTCATGTCGGGGTTCTTATTCATGAGTTCTTATTCACGAGTTCTTATTCATAAGTTACTATTCACGAGTTCTTATTCACGAGTACTATTCATGAAGCATGATGATTTTTAATAAAATTTCTATCTTTTAGTGTCGAGTTACTATTCACGATACGGTCTTATTCACGATAATACGAATTATTTATTCCTTAATCGACATTTATTTCAAAAAAAATTAAATTTTCATTTTTCGTCCAAAATATCTATTATGAATACTAGCTTTGATTGTATCCATGTTTTGATCATTCTTGAATTTTACTCCACTCTGGTTATTTATGAAGTATTTTTGAACTTGGATTGTGTAAAGTACGAATCCTTAGTATTTATTCTTTTGTTTCACTGGATTCGTTTTCTTTAAAATATTTTTTTCATCCTCCGTCCTAAATGATGATATAATTGAATATCTTTGGCCTGTAGTGTCAAAGATTAATGATTTCTGATGAATGTCTTTGGCCTGTAGTGCAAAGATGAATAGGTGTTTAGATGAACATGACCAATGATGAATATCTTCGGCCTGTAGTGCAAAAGATGAATATTTGATTTCGAGTTATATATTGATTGATGTTCTGAGGATAAAAGATAGATGATGAACTTTTAAATTCATATATAGAAGATAGTAGATTTCATTTCTACTTAACTCTTCTAATGAATTATTATTTTCATTGCGAATATTGATTTCAAACTTATTGTCTATTGTATTCTATTAGATTTTTTCTGTTGAGGACTAATGATAATTTGTTTTATATTATCTTAGTCATAATGTTCTTCTTGGGCTAGTTGAGCTCACCCTTTTCCTTGTTGTTCCATTTTTCTTCTCTGAGAGGCGAGAAATGTAGCGAAGTACTAATGTGGGTGTGGAATGATGGTTCTAGAAATGGTTCTAGTAGTCCTCACTATTTTGTAAAAATAGTGTATTAATAATTGTAATGAGTACTTATTTGAGTGTGAATATTGTCTAGATGACAATATTTGTATTTAAACTCACAGTTTTTATGTTGTATTAATAAAGTTGTAGTTGTTTCTGTACCATGTATTTTGACGACTCAGAATGGGTGTTGTATACCTATTTTGGGGGGCGTCACACTGGGTGTTCCAATCATATGACTGGAAACAAAAAATGGTTCTCACAGTTGAAGGAAGGATTTCGTCAAATGGTGAAACTTGGTAATGACACTAGGATGGCAGTGGTGGCTAAAGGAAGTGTACGACTTCAAATGAATGGCACCATTCAGGTAATTTCAGATGTTTTTTACATACCTGAATTGAAGAGCAATTTGTTGAGCATAGGACAACTTCAGGAGAAGAGTTTAGCTATTTTAATTCAGCAAAGGACATGTAGAATCTATCACCCTAGAAGAGGGTTAATTATGAAAACTGATATGAGTGGAAATAGAATGTTCTATCTGTTAGCATCCATGGCACCGAAAAATCCTATGTGTCTTCAAGTTGAAGCTTTGGCTGAAAAAGAGTCACATCTGTGGCATCGTCGCTTTGGTCATTTGAATTATCAGGGGTTGAGAACACTTGCATACAGAAAAATGGTAGATGTTGTGCCTCTTCTCAAAGTTTCGGAGAAATTATGTGAAGCTTGTTTGGTTGGAAAACAACACAGAGAATCTTTTCCAAAGCAGAGTCCGTGGAGAGCATTGAAGCAGCTTCAACTGGTGCATTCTGATCTATGTGGACCTATCAAACCGGCTTCCAACAGCGATAAAAGGTATATCATAAGTTTTGTTGATGATTTTTCACGTAAAACTTGGGTTTATTTTTTACATGAGAAGTCAGAAGCTTTTGTTGCATTCAAAAACTTCAAAGCGTGTGTTGAAAAGGAGATTGGCGCACATATTATTTGTTTGATAACAGATAGAGGAGGTGAGTTCAACTCCAATGAATTTGGAGAATTTTGCAAAGCTCAGGGTATAAGCAGGCAGTTGACAACAGTGTACAGTCCACAGCAGAACGAAGTTGCTGAACGAAAGAACCGAACAATCATGAACACAGTGCGTTCAATGTTAGCTGACAAGGAAGTTCCAAAAATGTTCTGGCCCGAAGCTGTAAAGTGGTGTGTGCACATTCAAAACAAGCGTCTAACTGCGGCAGTGAAAGGACAAACTCCAGAGGAAGCATGGAGTGGTGTGAAACCGAAGGTGGATTATTTTCGGATCTTCGGGTGTATAGCTCATGTTCACATTCCAGACCAGAAGAGAAGCAAGTTGGATTCCAAGAGTAAGAAGTGTGTATTATTGGGTGTTAGTGATGAATACAAGGCCTATAGACTATATGATCCAGCCACTAAGAAGATTATCATCAGCAATGATGTTTTATTTGAAGAAAAAGAGAGTTGGGATTGGGGCAAAACTGATGAAGAATTGAAGTTGGATGTTCTAGAAGATGATAAAGAAAGTAATGAAGAACATATTGAGGAGGAAAATATTCAGAATGTTTCCAAATGAAATAAACACTCAAGAAGTTGGAGTTGAAGAGAGGGATGAAAGAATCAGAAGAGAACCGGTTTGGATGGCAGATTATGAAACTGGTGAAGGGCTCTCAGAAGAGGAAGATATGCATGAAATGATGATGGTCATAGATGATGATCCATTTAGCTTTGAAGAGGCAGTCAAGAGCAAGAAGTGGAGAGAGGCAATGGCAGCAGAAATTGAAGCAATAGAGAAGAACCAGACTTAGGAATTGATGGATCTACCCAAGGGTGCTAAGTCTATTGGAGTTAAGTGGGTTTTCAAGACCAAACTTAACAAAAATGGGGACATGGAGAAATACAAGGCAAGATTGGTAGCTAAGGGTTATGCATAGCGCCATGGAGTGGATTATACTGAAGTATTTGCACCAGTTGTAAGACTCGACACCATTCGAGTAATACTTGCAGCAGCAACACAATATGGATGGGAAGTTTTTCAACTTGATGTGAAGAGTGCTTTTCTTCACGGTGAGCTCAAGGAGGAAGTATTTGTGCAACAACCTGAAGGATTTATTAAGGAGGGAGAAGAAGGAAGGGTGTACAAATTAAAGAAAGCTCTGTACGGCCTCAAGCAAGCACCAAGGGCATGATACAACAAAATTGAGGCTTATTTTCTGCGTGAAGGCTTTGAGAAATGTCCCAGTGAGCATACTTTGTTCACTAAATTAGTTGGAGGTAAAATTTTAATAATAAGTCTTTATGTAGATGATTTAATTTTCACTGGAAGTGATTTGAGCATGTGTAATGAGTTTAAAAACTCAATGATGATGGAGTTTGACATGTCTGATCTGGGAAGAATGAAGCATTTTCTTGGAGTAGAAGTGTTACAGAATTCGAATGGTAATTTTATTTGTCAGAGAAGATATGCGCGAGAGGTATTAACAAGATTTGAGATGGCAAGTAGCAATGCTGTGAAAAATCCAATTGTCCCTGGTACAAAGCTGTTAAAGGATGAAGGAGGAGCTAAAGTCGATACAACTTTGTTCAAACAACTAGTTGGGAGTCTTATGTATTTAACTGTGACTCGTCCCGACTTAATGTATGGTGTAAGTCTCCTTAGCGGTATATGTCAGCCAACCATGTCACATCGGGTTGGCGACCAAGAGGATTCTAAGGTATTTGAAGGAACAATGTAACTAGGCATTCTCTACAAGAAGGATGAAAAAATTTCGAGGAAATGGCGGTTCAAAACTCTTGGCATTTACAAATAGCGAATATCTTGATGATCTTAACGATATGAGGAGTACTTACGGATATATGTTCATGATAGGTCCGGAGCTGTTTCATGGTCTTGAAAAACAACAACGGTGGTGACCTTGTCTACCACCGAATTTGTATATCGCAGCAATGACTACATGTGCATGTCAGTGTATATGGCTCAAGAGAATTTTGGGAAAAATTGGAGTGGAGGAGAATGGAGGTACTATAATTTAATGTGATAGCAGTTCTGCTATTCAATTGTTTAAGAATCCTGTCTTTCATGGAAAAAGTAAACATATTCATGTGAGATTTCATTTCTTAAGAGATCTGGTGAATGATGGTGTTGTGGAGTTAAGGTATTGCAATTCTCAAGAACAAGTTGCAGACTTGATGACAAAGCCACTTAAGCTGGAGTAGTTTGAAAAACTTCGTAGTATGCTTTGAATGGTTAATGCATCAGAAGTAAGCTAAATGCAGAGTTTTTAGCTTAAGGGAGGGAATGTTAGATATAGGTTCGATGTTTCTGTTTTGAGTTTGCTAGTTTGTTGAAATAAGTCCTGTTCTTTAGGAGAGATAGGAGTTTGTTTTCTAGCCACTACTATTTATAGGCTTGTAAAGCGTAGTTTCATTATTTCTTTTCGTGTAAAAAGCTATAAATAGTCACTTTGGTATGTTTAATGAAAGATACATTCCTTCGTTCAGTTTTTATAAGCTTTCTAAGTTCTGATCTCCAACAAAGAATACTTTGAGTGTAGCTTTTAGTGCAAGATTTTCTCAGGATAATATCCGATATTCCAAGTCAAATCTAGTTTCTACTAAGGTAAATGATATTATTTTTTTCATAAAGGATATTATTTTATTTCAATACTCGTAAAAAATATCATTTTCTTTCATATTCCATATTATGCAAGTGATATTATTTCATTTCATATTCCTAAATTTAAACTTACGATGGTAAGTATTGCTTCTATAATTCCTGAAATGATTAGAAATTCTTTAAGTTTTGCGCTTCATCTAATATAATTTCGTTGAAATATTGGTCTGAATATTCTTATTAAATTTTAATCTTTTCATGTTGGGGTACTATTCATGGGTACTATTCATACGATAATATTTATACGGTACTATTCATGAGTACTGTTCACAACAGAATTTAATTTTCTTTTATGTCCAAATTATTTTTGATACATGAATATCATTCTTGAATTTTACTCCACAATTAGTTATCATGTTGATAATTTGGATATTTTTAAACTCTAGATATATTTGAATTATAAATCTCTAATATTTATCACTGATCTCACTTGATTGATTCTTTATATCATTGTCATCATCCTCATGTTTATATTGTACTGGAAGTCATCTTTGGCCCGTAGTGCAAAGATGAACTGTTGATTTGTATGATTATTACCAGAAATTGTGTATTGGTATAATCATGACCTGTAATATTACAGACAAAGGTTTATGGTGAAAGTCTTCTTTAGTGCTTAGTGCATAGATGGACAGTTATTTGGCATGATCATGACCACTGGTGATACAAACGAATATCTTTGGCCCGTAGTGCATGGATAATTAATTGATCTGAAACATTTATTGATTGGTGTTACAGGAATAAAATATTGATACCGGACTTTTAAAATCATAAAAAATAGTAGACATCATACTCTACTTGACTCTTCTAAAGGATTGCTATTTCCGATGCAGTTGTTGATCTAAAACTTGTTGTCTATTGTATTCTATCAGATTTTTCACTGTTGAGGACTAATGATAATTTGTTCTTCATTATCTTAGTCATAATATTTTTTATTGGGCTAGTTGAGTTCACCCTTTTCCTTTTGGTTCCATTATTTTTCTCAGGAGGCGAGAATGTAGTTAGGACTAATTGGGGAGTGGAGTAATGGTCCAAGATAGTTATTATAGCAGTTCTCACTATTTTGTAAAATAGTGTTACAATAATTGTAATAAGAAATTTATTTGAGTTTGGAAATGTCTACGAGATAATTTTTGTATTAAAACTCAAAGCGTATGTGTTGTCGTATTTTACACGACAGTTGTATTAATGAAGTTTGTATTTGGTTTTTGTACCATGTATTTGGAAACTCAAAATGGGTTGTGTGAACCTATTTTGGGGGCGTCACAGTTGGTATCAGAGCTTAGGGATATGATCTCTGGTGGAGATATGGGATTAGAACTAGGAGGGGAGAGACGAGTAAAACCTTCGCTAGTGTGTCATACCCAAACTTATTTGTTATTTAATTGGTCGGTCGGAATATAGGGATAATATGTGACATGTCAATTTCTTTAATTAACCCTTGTTTTGTGCCAGTATTTAAGAATGACGTCTAAAAATGAAAAGATGAACTCATATAGAGTTTTAAGTGATGAATTGAGGAGATTTATTTAAAGAATAAATATTAGAGTATAATATCTTGTTATAAAAAAGATGTTTATTGAGGACTACCAATTAAGTTATTGAACTTGATTGTAGGATGTCATGCGAAGAAGAAATTAGAGATATTCATATGGTGAGTGAAGAATTAATAGTTGCACCCGAGCTAGTAGTAGAAGTAGCAGCTGAGAGTGAGGAAGAAGAGGACCCTGAGGAGGATTTATTAGGAAAAATTTTTGATCGAAATATAGAACTACAAGAACGTATTCGTGAGTTAGAAGAGTAGGGTGAAGAACGACAGGCAGTCATGGAGCAAAGGGATGCAACAATTCAAGATTTTGCTGCCTGATATGCGAAGCTTGAACAAAAGTTCTCTTTGGCAGAGTATAAGATAATAGAGTTGGAATCTGAGAATGCAAATGTCAAATATCAGCTAAAAGAAAAAACAACTGAACGAGTGAGAATGGAGGATGCATGGGTAAAAGTCGCACGACGCGTTGATATTGTAGAAAGAGACGTCCAATCTAAAAAAGCAAAACTAGATGATATGGATCTCGCTTTTTGGACAGCAATTGGGAGATTAAACATCGAGTTTGGAATTATGTTGTACAGAGCAGTCAACCCCAATTCGATATGGATCGAAGATTAATGATTCAGATCATGGATCAGAAGTATGGTGAAGCAGTTGAGGGTGGATTGTGCCCTATAGCGAATTAAGTTAAGTCCAGCTGAGAAGGTAACACCTAAGGCTATCCCAGACAAGTCAAAGTCAGTGGTTCAAGGGAGAGCGTTTGTCGTGACTTCCCAAAAAGCGAGGAACCCAAACGAAGTTATCACGGATAATCAAATCATAAAATCTTGCGAAGTCTATACCTTATTAGATACCAGTTCTACCCATTCTTTAATTTTACCTGCTTGTGCTCAATGTTTGAACTTAACCCTTGAGAAATTAGACTTTGACTTATCTGTTGAAACTACGTTAGGAGAAACCTTCGTTACATCCACTGTTTATAAATATTATTTGATTCAAATCGGCACCCTCACATTACTTGTTGATCTCATCTCTTTGAAAATACTTGCATTTGATGTGATTTTAGGGACTGATTGATTAACTACTCATTATGCTAAAATTGATTATTTTCGTAAGGTCGTTAGTTTTTATATTACTAACCAACATGTTATGCGAATTCAAGCAACCAAACCAGTAAAGTCAATCACTGTCATATTAAGACATAAATCCATTCGTTTATTAAAAAATGGATGTCAAGCTTTCTTAGTCCATGTCACGGATTTAAATAAAAATACATCAGATTTGAATGATGTTTTTGTTGTTAATAAATTTCCTGACGTATTTCCCGAAGAACTTCCTGGCCTACCCCCATAGAGTGAAATTGGATTTTTTATTAACCTTGAACCCGGTACAAAACCCATTTTCAAAACCCCATATCGAATGGTTCCTATTGAACTTCAGGAGTTAAAAACCCAACTACAGGAACTGTTAGACATTGGTTTCATTCGTTCTAGTACATCTCCTTGGGGTACTCCTGTTTTATTCATAAAGAAGAAATATGGGAGTATGTGACTTTGCATTGACTATCGGGAGTTGAACCATGTCACCATCAAAAATAGGTACCCGTTACCGCACATTGATAACCTGTTTGACTAGTTGCAAGGTGCTAAATTCTTCTCAAAGATTGATCTTCGTTTCAGATATCATCAGTTAAAGATTAAAACTGATGACATTCCAAAGACTATTTTTAAAACTCGATACGGGCATTACGAATTCCTAGTCATGTCTTTCGGATTGACCAATGCCCATGTTGCCTTCGTGGATATGGTGAACCGAATATTCATAAAATATTTGGATCATTTCGTGGTTGTCTTTATTAATGACATCCTAATATACTCCAAAAGCCTCAAATATTTCTTCACCTAAAACGAACTTAACATGTGCCAAAGACGTTGGCTCGAGCTGTTGAAAGATTACGATCATACCATTTAATACCATCCTGGAAAAGCGAACGTGGTAGCTGACGCATTGAGTAGAAGATCGTATGCGGGTACAAGTACGCTATTTTTAACATAAAGACCCATTTTATATGAATTACAAAGGATGGAGATAGAGTTAAAGACTCCAGGGACCCACGTATAGATGCCAAATATACGAGTAGAACCGACTTTAATCGATAAAATTAAAGTTGCTCAAACTACAGACCCGAAGCTGATAAATATGAAGAATAAAGTACAATAAGGTGTTATTTCAGAAGCAAGAATCGACGAAGTGAAGAAAGCTCAAACCCTCGATTTATTGGTCCATTTGAAATTCTCGACCGAGTAGGAACTATGGCCTATAGACTCGCCTTACCGCCAAATATGTCTCGTGTTCATAACGTTTTTCACATATCTATATTACGTAAAAATGTGGAAGACCCAAACCACATTATTGAATTAAAACCAGATGAGATAGCAGAAGATTGAACGTATGAAGAGATACCTGTTAAAATCTTGGATAAGAAGGAACATATTTTATGCTCAAAGGTTATACCTCAAGTCAAAGTTTATGGAGAAACCACAATATTGAGAAAATAACCTGAGAATTAGAATATGAAATGAAGACAAGGTATCCTTACCTTTTCGACATACGAGGTACGTACATCAATTTCAAGGATGAAATTTCATAAGGAGGGGAGGTTATAAGACCCCGACTTTTTATGAATAAAGATTTAATTTCTCTAATTATTATTTTGATTAATAATGTATTGATTTGATATAATGCTTTAGTTATGGGTTATATGTGCAAATTTTACAAAGTAAGCAAGTTGTCATATAATATTCGTTTGGTCGGAGAATATTCTTTTCGGGAAATATCCAAACGACATCATGATCGTATTAATGGACCACATAACTTGGAATAAGCTTGACGGATATAAAGCAAATGAAATAACATTTTTATAAAAAATAACTGCAAAACTTTTACCGTTAACTGTTGAAATTTCTGGTGATAAAAGTACAGTAATACGCGTGGTTGCACAGTAGCACATGGTATTGTACAATATCTTTGATTATTGATTCTTACGTAAAAAGTCATTTAGTTTCATTCAATAATTGACACAGTAGTTCCATAGTATCTCATATTATTGATTCAATTATTGTCACAGTATCATCTGCACAATATTTTATATTATTAAATCAATAATTGACATTAGGAGTGAGCAAAAAACGGATAAAATCGAATTGTCGAACTGAACCGAACTTTTTTAACCGAATTATTTTGGTTTTTCAATTTTTTTTTCTTATTTCGGTTATATCCGATTTATTTCTCATTATTCGATTTCGGTTTCGGTCTTAAAAAACAGATAATTCGGGTACCCGAATATCCGAACATTTATTAGAAAAATAATAATTTTATAATATTATCTAATATCTACTATATTATCTACGACTCTACCAGTATTCAGTAAGTAGGTTTTGCCCTAGCTCGCTAGCTGCTCCCATCCCAGATCTGAAATCAATTTCTCACCCTCTTCTTTCTTCTTGCTTCTCGATCTCGACTCTCGCTCACTTACTGAATTGTCGACTGTCGTCTCCGGGCTCCGGCATCCGCGGCTCCGCCTCTCTCCGTTACATCCTCTCCGGCCTCCGCCTCCGGCCTCCGCCTCCGGCCTCTCTCCGTCTCAATCTCCGCTCCGGCCTCTGCTGGTTAGTGGCTTCCCCTCCTTTCTCGACTGGATTAGTATCTAGTTTGGTATTTCACCACTTGTTTGCTAGGTGGGTTATTGACGAGGATGGTTTTTTGCTCATTTTGTGGTTATATGCAGTTTTTTTGCTATGATATTAATCTAATTATACCATTTTTTTAAATAGAAATTTAATTATGTCATGACTCGATATATAAGTTATGTTCATCCCTAATTATGGAATATGGATCACAACTTATTCCTCCTCCTGTCCCTTCATTGTGTAAAATTATGGTTCTGCTATATATGAGATGAGCTCCACTCAAGTTCTGTTTACTTTCTAGATACTGTAATCACTTGCTCCACTTCGGATGGTTGATTTTGTAAAGCTTATATAAGCAATGTTTTTCCAAAAAATTAAGTTATTGAAATTGCATAGATTGGGATCATCTCTAGAAGACATTGTGGAATGTATATTTTCCATTTTTTGTGTAACATATAATTTTAGTAGATTATATATCTAGATCTCTCCTTTCCAGTGAATGTTGAAAGATACATGAACTTAATTAGTGATGGTCTTCTTGATAGAGTGTGTTCCTGATTGCCTTTTATGTGTTAGTATCTTGTTTGAACTTTGAGGGTCATTGGCCCAGCACTGTTATTATCTGCTGGAAAGCACACTTATTGTTGTTCTCATTTAGAATTTGCTTGAAATAGGTATTGGATTCATCACTTTCTCCATTAGTCAGTCTTGTATGATCAATACTAGTAAAGTTACAAATTAAACATAAAGATATATAGTAGTAAGTTACTAAAACATAAATACTTGTTTTGCTCTTCCAAGTGAATTTGTTCCTCAAAATATTATTTCTATCCACCATTAATTTTGTATACATTTCAGTTCCTCAAATATGAATCTGTAGATTTTGTACATTTGAAACACCAATATCATGTTTTTTCTCTTGATGAATCCTATCATACTTGTTGTTTTTAAGTCCTTATCCACTAGAATATCATGTTTTTTCTGTTGATGAATCTTTTTTACCTGCATTTTTATTTCAATTTCATATATTAGTTGGCATTCATTCATAATTTTCTGTTACTGCAAAATATAAAATGTGCTGACCCAATCTAGCATGGCCCCTTTTTCTGTTACATATTGTGTTCTTTAGTTGTGTTTTTCTGCAGTCAGTGATGTGGTGTAGTTGTCATACCTTTTAAGTTTCAATGATAAACCAAGCGTATACGTGTTAATACCAGTTGATGTCTGTTGGAGTCTTTGGTCTGCTGCTGTCTCTCTGGTAATCTGGTATATGTCGCTAGTTGTCACTTTGCTTTTTGCGCCTCTGTCTCTGCTAGTAGATTAATTTCATTTTGACTTGTTGTTGCTTTGTTAAGTCATAAATTTGTTAAGTAGATTAATTTCATTTTGTCTCACGGACCGATGCTTAATTTTTGTTGGCTTGTTGTTGCCGACTTGTCGTATTTTGGACAGATTAATTTGGCTTGCTTTGTTAAGTCATAAATTTCATGTTGGCTTGTTGTTCTTCTTTGGACAATTAAGTTAACGAGTTAGCGATTCTTTGGATGATTGATTTGTTAAACAGTAATAAAAGTTATGTTGGATGATATTTGGTTATTATTCGAATATCCGAAATTACAATTCGGTAATTCGGTTATTTTCAAATTTTGGTTAACATTTCGGATAGTGAAATTAACAATAATTCGATTTTCGTTTATAACCGAATAGCTTATTCGGTTCGGTTATAACTGAATGATCACCCCTAATTAACATGACACAATTATTTATATTATTAGTTAGCATTATTGACAATGTGTAGAAAGTTTTGTCGAGGAAATGGGTTAGGTTATATAATTGCGCCCTAATAAGGATAAATTCTTATCGGAAAATCCCCTCTTTCTTGGGAATGACCTGGTTGTTAATATTGTGAGCTTATAATATTAATTGTTAATAATTATCATGTGGTGGTTATTGGTTCAATTTTGATATAAATGAAGGAATTTTAGCATAAAACATTTGTTGAAAGTTTGACATATTTTTCTATGGAATCACAATTATCTTCTCCGATAAAATATTTATTCAAATATATTATTATAATATTACATTATAATAGTATAATTTTTATAATGTAAATGGTAATATTATTATAATAATAAATAATTTGTAGGCATGTAAATTATGAGTGGAAGTGAGAAGGTTTGCTTTGTATTCTTTTCTTTTCTAAGTTGGTGGGCAGAAAAGTTTCTCCTGCAATGTATTCATTTGTTTTCAAATCAGTGGGCCTCACCAATAAGGAATTGTTGGTTAGGCAAATAAAGAAAAAAGAAAAGAAAGGTTAGGCAGAAAAGTTAGGCATGTTTGCTTATTTCTTTCTTCCGTGCTGCACACCATCATAATATCATAAATTTTTATTCTATAATATTGTGAATATTTCTCTTGAGTATAAGAATACTTTGAGTGTAGCTTTTAGTGCAAGATTTTGTCAAGATAATATCTAATATTTCAAGTCAAATCTAGTTTCTACTAAGGTAAAGGATATTATTTTGTGACGCCCCCAAAATAGGTATACATCACCCATTTCGAAGTCGCCAAAATACGTAAGATAAAAAACAAATACAACTTCATTAATATAATTGTCGTGTAGAATACGACAAACGCCTATATCTTGTAAGTTTGAATACAAATATCAGATACTTAGAGAGTATACAAACTCAAAAAGAGTCCTCATTACAATTATTTAAACACT
Organism: Panax quinquefolius; assembly: GCA_020205615.1. Lineage (NCBI taxonomy): Eukaryota > Viridiplantae > Streptophyta > Magnoliopsida > Apiales > Araliaceae > Panax > Panax quinquefolius. The sequence goes on from CM035151.1 coordinate 31,605,989, forward strand.
ATTTTACGAAATAGTGAGGATCGCTAAAACATCTTTCTAGAACCATCACTCCGCATCTCGCATTAGGCCTCGCTATGTTCTCACCTCCCGAGAAAAATGGAATAAAAAGAAAAGGGTGAAATTCAACTCAATGGCAAAGTAAAGAATATTATGACTAAGATAATATACAACAAATTATCGTTAGTCTTCAATGAGGAAAAATCGATAAAATATAATGAGCAACGAGTTTTAGATCAACAACTTGCAATGGAGCGAAGAATCCATTAGAAGAGTCAAGTAGAGAAAGAACTCCACTATCTTCTAAGATTTAAAAGTTCATCATCAATATTTTATCCTCATAATAACAATCAATATATATCTTTAGTCAATTATTCATCTGCACTACTCTGCCAAAGATATTCATTTCATATCACCAAATGGTCATGCTCATCTCAACACTGCTCAATGCTGCACTACTGGCCAAAGATATTCATCGATTAATCATTCATCTTTGCACCACTGCCAAAAGATATTCAATAATATCATCATTTTGGGTGAGGATGATGAAAAAAATATTTTAAAGAAAACGAATCCGGTGAAGCGAAAAGAACAAATATTAGGGATTTGTATTACGGTTTTATCCAAGTTGATAATACTTCATAATAACCAATTTTGAAGTAGAATTTAAAAATAAAGATCAACGTGGATACAATCAAAGATAAGTAACTATAATAGTACATCTTGGACAAAAAAAGAAAATTTTATTTTGATTGAATAGTGTCAATGATTCGTGAATAAGGCTTTTATACGTGAATAGTCTTAGTATCGTGAATAGAATCTTCACAAAAAAGTTCCAAATTTGATAAATAGTTTATACCAACATTTCTAAGATAATGATATTGAAGAAAATATCATTTTAAGAAGAATATAACACCCCTTACCTCAAAATATCAGTCTTACGATCGAAATATATCGGTATAAAAAATTTGAAGGAAACTTCATCTTGATGAATAGAAACTCACAAAGTATCTAAATATTCACAAAATATACTCAATAATCTAGAGAGAGAAAGAGAAAAGAGAAAACTTGTTTACGGTGTGATTTTCAATTTAACTTATCCTCTATTTATAGGAAAATGTTAAGACGCAAAAGCAGACTTAACTCTAAGATGACGATGGCTTTTACTCATACCTACTATTTCCACCCACCACATTTGAAATAAAATTCAAAGACATTTTTTCACCAACCAAAAGTGGGGCCCACCAATTCTAGAATTTTCCACCAAAATGATAAATTCTGAAAATTTAACAATTTCTGAACCAGTCACCTCTTAAAATTCATAATAAATCATACGTTCATTTTTAACGGTTCAAAATTTGTGGACATATACTCAACTTATATATGTATAACATATCCAAAAATTACAACGATCCAACGGTCGGATTAAAAATTATAACTCACACAATATATCTCAAAAACACTGGTTTAATTTTTAATACCTCCATTCCGATAAAAATACTGATAAAACACCTTCAACATTAACTCCTTCATTTTTAACCACAATAAATATATCCAACATTTATATCCACATAAAATAAATATTTCCTTATCATATGAATCAATAATTAATTATTCACAAATAATATTACAGGATCACATTTATGACAATGAAGGTTCCTCAGGAAAGAGGGCTTTCCAATAAGAATTTCTCCTGCTCGCCCATGATTAGGTGACCAAACCTCTCATTGACAAAACTTTCAGACATTGCTAATAACGCTATCTAATAATATTATTAAAATAATATAAATTATTGATTTGATAACGAGAAAATGTGCGGTGACAATTATTAAAACAACAATAATATAAAATATCAACGCAACAATTATTGAATCAATAAAATAAAATATTGAGCGAAGAACTACTATAACAATTATTGAGTAGTGCCTTCTTATGTAAGGATCGATAATTCATCAAATCATCATGCATCCACGCAGACATCTTGTATTTTAACCACCGGGTATTCCAACAGTGTGTTAATCAGTAATAACTACGCCAAATTATTTATAAAAACTCAAACGTATCTTTTTCTTCATCCGACAGTTATTACATTATGGGGCCCAATAAATGATCGCACTGGCGCTGTCATACGAATATTCCCCTAAAACAACAAGAATATTCCACGACCAAACGAATATTCCCACAAACAACAATGATTATTTTATAACCACTGTATATTTTGCAAAATTTGCACATTTCACCCATAACCAGATAATTATATCAAATTAATAAATTATTATTCACAATAATAATTAGAGAAAATTCGATTTTATTTATAATAAGTTGGGGTCTTACATATTTTTTCCGTAAAAGATATTATTTTATTTCAATACTCGTAAGAAATATCATTTTCTTTCATACTCCATATTATGGAATTGATATTATTTCATTTCATATTCCTAAATTTAAACTTACGATGGTAAGTATTGCTTCTATAATTCCTGAAATGATTAGAAATTCCTTAAGTTTTGCGATTCATCTAAAATCATTTCGTTGGGATATTGGTCTGAATATTCTTATTAAAATTTAATCTTTTCATGTTGGGGTACTATTCATGGGTACTATTCATATATTTCTATTCATACGATACTATTTATATTAAGATTATTCATACAAAGATTATTCATGAGTCATTATTCACAATGTAATTTAATTTTCTTTTCTGTCCAAATTATTTTTGATACATGAATATCATTCTTGAATTTTTCTCCACAAATAGTTATCATGTTGACAATTTGGACATTTTTGAACTCTAGATATATTTGAATTATATATCTATAATATTTATCATTGATCTCACTTGATTGATTCTTTATATCATTGTCATCATTCTCATGCTTATATTGTACTGGAAGTCATCTTTGGCCCGTAGTGCAAAAATGGACTATTGATTGGTATGATTATGACCAGGAATTGTGTATTGGTATAATCATGACATGTAATGTTACAAACAAAGGTTTGTGGTGAAAGTCCTCTTTGGATCGTAGTGTATAGATAGACAGTTGTTTGGCATGATCATGATCACTGGTGATACAAATGAATATCATTGGCCCGTAGTGCATGGATAATTTGTTGATTTGAAACATTTATTGATTGGTGTTACAGGGATAAAATATTGATGATGGACTTTTAAAATCATAGAAAATAGTAGACATCATGCTCTATTTGACTCTTATAATGGATTGCTATTTCCGCTGAAGTTGTTGATCTAAAACTTGTCTATTGTATTCTAAATCCATTCGTTTATTGAAAAACGGATGTCAAGCTTTCTTAGCCCATGTCACAGATTTAAACAAAAATACATCAGATTTGAATGATATTTTTGTTGTTAATAAATTTCTTGACGTATTTCCCGAAGAACTTCCTGGCCTACCTGGGAGTTAAAATATGAAATGTGTAAGACCCCAACTTATTATTAATGAAATTTAATTTTCTCTATTGATTATTTTGAAATAGTAAGGGTTGATTTGATTAATGTGGATAGTTAGGGGTAAAATACATAAATACTTCAAAATAAGCAAGTGGTTATAAAATATTCATTGTTGTTTGGGGAATATTCGTTTGGTCGTGGAATATTAAATCATTTGGAGAATATTATTTACGACAGTATGAAACCATAATGTGGGCCCCATAACGGAAAAGCGATTGGATGAAGAAAACGACATAAATATAAGTGGTTTAAAAATAACGGCGTGGTTGTTACTCAGATTATACTATTAAAATATCGGTGGTTAAAACACAAGAAGATACCAGTATTGCACCAATTATTGATTCTTACGTAAGAAGGCACTACTCAATAATGGTTACATGTGAATTATCGCTCAAAGATTTTATTGAGTTAATAATTTGCGTTGATATTTTATATTATTGTTGTTTCAATAATTGTCATTACACAAGATTTTTCATTATCGAAGCAATAATTCATATTATCCGAATAATATTATTAGATAACATTATTGGCAATGTCTAGAAAGTTTCGCCTAAGGAGAGGTTTGGTCACCTAATCAATTGGCCAAGAAGAAGAAATTCTTATTGAAAGCCCCTCTTCCCTGAACCGCTCGGTTGTCAATATTGTGATTCGTAATATTATTTGTGAATAATTAATTATTGATTCATATGATGAGGAAAATATTGATTTTATGTGGATATAGATGGAGAAAAATTTTAATGTGACAATTGTTGAAAATTGAAATTTTATCTTTTTCTCGATAAAATAATTCATTTAAATATATTATTATATTTTAATAATATAATAATGGTGATATTTTTACAACGAATGTGGGATATATGAGTATATCTGAGGAGGAAGAGTATTTTTGTTGCAATAAATGTTTAAAACATGTTAAACATGTTGGTGGACCCCATTTATCGATTGAAATTTGATTATAACTTTGTAAAATCGCTTGCTTTGTGGATTTGGTCAATTTCTATTTGGAATTTGGAAAACCTTTTTCCGCAAAGTTGTAGAGAATTAAATTTCCTATAAAAACTCGTGAGATTTGAATTTTTCGATGAAAGGGCTATTTATTATGAATTATTGAAGTTCAAGTTCAAATAATTAATTTTGGGAGTTTTAGTTAATTATTTTGAGAAAAACGTTTTTGCAACTAAGTTGGCCTCACATGTGATTCAAATGGGCTGAGATCAGTTGTCTAAGGTGGGCTAAAGAAAATGTGAAAAATATATTAATATTATATTCAATTTTTCGCTTTGGTGTTCTAAAGATTTTTCTATAAATAGGGTGCTTAGGTTAGAATTGAAAAACACACCGTAAAACCCAAGTTTCTCTATATTCTCTCTCGATATATTGAGCGTATTCTTGTGAGTATACTTTGAGTATTGTTAGGCGGTGCAAGTTCCTTCAAAGACTATACCCTAGATTCCATTTTAAGTACTAATCTTTCGAGGTAAGGATGTTATTTCTTCTCAAATGATATTATTTCTTCAATATCATTATCTTTGAAATATTGGTTGGAACTTTTATCAAATTTAGAACTTTTTCATGTCGGGGTTACATTTATTCATGAGTTACTATTCACGAAGTTACTTATTCATGAGTTACTATTCACGAAAGTACTATTCAATGAAGCGTGAAGATGTTTTTTTGGGAAATTTCTATCTTTTGGTGTCTGAGTTACTTATTCACGATACTCTGACTATTCACGATATCTGTGACTATTCAACCAAAAATAAAATTTCTCTTTTTGTCCAAAATATCTATTCGGATACTAGCTTTGATTGTATCCATGTTTTGATCATTCTTGAATTTTACACCACTATGATTATTTTTGAGGTATTTTTGAACATGGATAAAACAAAGTACGAATCCTTAATCCTTAATCCTTGTCATTTTGTTTTCTTTGGATTCGTTTCTTTAAAAATATTTTTCATCATCCTCGCCTTAAATGATGATATTATTGAATATCTTTGGCTGTAGTGCAAAAGATGAATGATTTCTCAAGAATATCTTTGGTCAGAAGTGCAAAGATGAACAGTGTTTAGATGAACATGACCCAATCGATGAATATCTTTGGCTCAGAGTGCAAAAGATGAATATTTGATTCCAGATGTATATTGATTGATGTTACAGGATAAAAGATAGACGATGAACTTTTAAATTCATACATAGAAGATAGTAGTTTGCATTCTCTACTTAACTCTTCTAATGAATTATTATTTCATTGCGAATATTGATTTAAAATTTGTTGTCTATTGTATTCTATTAGATTTTTCCCTATTGAAGACTAACGGTAATTTGTTGTATATTATCTTAGTCATAATATTCTTTTATCGGGCTAGTTGAGCTCACCCTTTTTTTTTTTGTTCCATTTTCTTCTCGTGAGGCGTAGAATATAAGCGAGTACGTAGCCTGGGGTATGGAATGAAGGTTTTAGAAAGGATTGTTTAGTAGTTCCTCACCATTTTTGTAAAATAATATATCAATAAATGTGATGAGGATTTATTTGAGTATAGATATTGTCTAGTAAGATAATATTTGTATTCAAACTCACACGCTTTTCTTGTTGTAATAATAAAGTTGTAGTTGTTTACGTACCATGTATTGACAACTCGTAATAGGTGATGTATACCTATTTTGGGGTGTCACAGTTGGTATCGTAGCTTTAGGATATGATCTCTGGCGGAGATCGGGGAATAGAACTAGGAGGGAGAGACGAGTAAATCCTTCGCTAGTGTATCCTACCTAAGCTTATTTTTTTTAGTTGGTCAAGATATAAGGATATTATGTGATATATTGATTTCCTTAATTAACCCCCTTGTTTTATGACAAGATTTGAGAATGTCTAACCGAGAATATTAACAATGGAAATGAGAGGCGTGGAGACGCGCTCAGACTCACCAACGAGGAGAACGCAACAGTGGCAATGTTCCTCTGTGAACAACACCCACCGAGCGAGATGATGAACGAGGGATGTTTAGAAGCTTTTTATAGCTCATGCAAAATCGCACGAGGAGACTCGTGTTCAAAATACTGAGGAGGAAATGATAGCAATTCACGGGTTGTCACGCAAGCAAGCGATTCAAAGAGTTGGGACCACGAATTTAAGGGAAAGCCGATCCGATCACGGCGGAAACATGGGTCAAACAAATTACCAAGATATTCAATGTCTTGGGATGCACGGAGGAACAGAAGGTTCCATTCGCCACCTTTATGTTCCTCAGTGGCGGCAGATCATCTTGGTGGGGAGTCTGTGAAGTTGCACTCCATCCACCAAGACTCAAAGATGTCTTCTTGGGAAATGTTTGAAACTATTTAATGACAAATACTTTCCGAAAGTGTTCATCATATATGAAGGAAGTGGAGTTCATCGATTAGAACAAAACAACATGACGGTGTCTCAAAGACGAGGCAAAGTTTGCAGAGTTATCCAAAGTTTGCACCTCATTTGGTGGAGAATGAGGAACGATGACGCGGATGTTTCTTAGAGGTTTGAAACCCAGATACGTCAAGATCTCATTTCTCATAAATTTTCTCTATTCAGAGATGTTATAAACAGGCTCAATTATTAGAGCGAGATAACGAGTACGGCCAACCGAGGAACCACAACCAGGATCGCATCTGTAGAGATAGCAACAATGTAATAATGATAACCAGCGGGAGAAAGAAACAGACGGACAAAATGGTAACCACTCGGTGGTAATCATGGCTATGAAAATAGAAGAAGCGAGTCGAGGAGGAGATTTAAAAAGAGGAGATTTAACAATGACCATGTGAAGACGATACGGTTTGGCAAAGAATCGGTTCTAAGGGAGGAGAACGACCACCCATTATATGCTATAAATGCGGAAAGAGGGACATATCGGTCCAAACCGCCCACAACGATTCAAGGTATGCTATAATTGTGGAAAGGAAGGACATATCGCTCGAGATCAGACGATATAGCGAAACCTAGTTCAATGGGGACGGTGACTCAAAAGATCGTCCCCGTAAAAGTCAAAGTCAACGATTCCTGGAAGAGCGTTTGTTATGATCGGTCATAATGCGAGGAACCCAAACGAGGTGATCACGGGTAAGCTATTTATAAATTCTTGCGAAGTTTATACCTTACTTGACACCGGTGTTATCCATTCATTTATCTCTCCCGCATGTGCTCAACGCTTAAACTTCGACTGGAGAAATTAGACTTTGACCTATCTGTGGAAACTCCGTTAGAGAAACTTTCATCACATCCATCTGCTTATAAATCTTGTTTGATTCAAGTTGGCACCATTACCTTACCGTTGACCTTATCTCTTTAAAGATACTTGCTTTTGATGTGATTTTAGGGATTGATTGGTTAACTACTCATCATGCCAAAATTAATTGTTTTCGTAAGGTTGTTAGTTTTCATATTCCTAACCAACCTGTTGTATTTAATTCAAGCAACTAAACCATTAAAATCAATCATCGTCATATCTAATCATAAAGCTATTCGCTTATTGAAAAACGGATGTCAAGCTTTCTTAGCCCATGTTATGGATTTGAATAAAGACACGCCAAATTTGAATAATATTCTGTTGTTATCGACTTTCCGACGATTTCAAGAACTTCCTGCCCACCCCGTAACGTGAAGTTGAATTCTTTATTGATTTTGAACCCGTACAAAGCCCATTTCTAAAACCCCATATCGAATGGCTCTATTGAACTTCAGGAGTTAAAGGTCCAACTACGAGAATTGTTGGACATCGGTTTCATTCTGGCCCCAAGTACATCTCCTTGGGTGTGCTCTGTTTTATTTGTAAAGAAGAAAGACGGGAGTATGCGACTTTTTGTATTGACTATCGGAATTGAACCATGTCACCATCAAGAATAGGTATCCTCTACCTCGTATTGATTACTTGTTTGACCACCAAAAGGGCACAATTCTTTTTAAAAATCGATCTTCGCTCGATATCATCACCAAGATTAGAACCGAGGATATTCCAAAGATCGCTTTTAGAACTCCGTGACGGGCATTATGAATTCTTAGTCATGTCTTTCGGATCGACTAATGCTCCTCATGGCTTTCATGGATATGATGAACCGAGTATTCAAGGAATATTTGGATCATTTGTTGTTGTCTTTATTGATGACATCCTTATATATTCCAAAAGTCGTGAAGATCATGAGCACCATTTGAAGTCGGTACTCCAAAGGCTTCGTGAAAACAAACTATATGCCAAATTGAAGAAATGCAAGTTCGCTTCGAGGAAGTAGCATTCTTGGGCATGTGGTGTCGAAACATGGAGTATCTGTTAATCCGGCCAAGATTGAAGCAATACAAAGTTGGGAGCAATCAAGTTGGTGGATCAAGTACGTAGCTTTTTGGGCTTATTGGTTATTATCTGAGATTCGTGGAAGGGTTTTCTCGAATCGCTACTCCATTAACTCAAATTAACTCGGAAGGATACAAAATTCGTTTGGAGCGAAGAACGCGAGAAGAGTTTCCAAGAGCTTAAGAGGAGACTTATTTTGGCACTGTTCTAATAATACCATCTGGTTCGGATGGATTTGTTATCTATGCCGATGCTTCGTGCAAAAGGGTTAGGATGTGTTCTCATGCAACGTGGGAAAGTCATAGCTTTATGCCTCGCGACAACTTAAAGAGTATGAGAGGAATTATCCTACTCATGATCTAGAGTTAGCGGCAATGTCGTTTTAAGCTGTTAAAAAGATATGGAGGCACTATCTATATGGGGAGAAAGTGGAGATATATTCGCACCATAAAAGCCTTAAATATTTCTTCACTTCAAAAAGAACTCAACACGCTGGCAAATGACGCTGGCTCAAGCTATTGAAAGACTACGACCACACTATTCAATACCATCCCGAAAAAGCGAACGTGGTAGCCGACGTTGAGTAGAAGATCATATGCGTGGAACGAAAAGCGATGATGTCAAGTATACGACAGAGCCAACTTTAATAGAAAAAGTTAAGGTTGCTTAAGCCACCCCACCTGAGAAAATGATGCGCATGAAAAAGAAAGTACAAGAAGGAGCTATTCCTAAGCGAGAATTGATGAAGAAGGAATACTTGAGTCCACTCTAGACTTTGTGTTCCTAACGACTGATTTGAAGTACAAGATTATGATGGAGGCACACAATACACCATTTGCAATCCATCCGGAAGTACTAAAATGTATCGTGATCTTCACATACATTTTGGTGGAACAATATGAAGAGAGAGATTGCAAAGTTTATCTCAATATGTTTAACTTGTCAACGTGTAAAGGCGGAGCATCTAGTACCTAAGGGTCCGCTGCAACCACTTGAGATTCCGAAATGGAAGTGGGAACACATTACCATGGATTTCGTTATGGGTCTTCCTACGGTTTTCAAGGCATCAATGCTATTTGGGTTATTGTTGATAGATTAACCAAGTCCGCTTCATTTCTTGCCGACACGGAGACTTATTCACTTGAACGCCTTGCTAGTATGACGTGAATGAGATTGTGAGGTTGCATGGCATGCCCAGATCCATAGTTTCGGATCGTGACCCAAGATTCACTTCAAGATTTTGGGTTAGCTTGCAAAAAGCTATGGGCATGAATTTACGATTCGGGCCGCATACCATCCTCAAACGGACGACAATCGTCGAAAGGACTATTCAAACTCTTGAAGATTTATTAAGACTCGTGTCCTAGACTTCAAGGCGCAGGTTGGGATAAGTATTTACCATTGGTGGAATTCTCCTACAACAACAGCTTATCGTGCAAGTATAGGTGTAGCTCCATTTGAAGCATTATATGGACGAAAGTGTCGCTCTCCAAAGATGTTGGGACGAGGTGGGTGAAGCAACACCGTTGGGGGACCGAAGTCAGTAATGTATGACTACTTTAAAAGATCCAAATGATTCGACAACGATACAAACCAAGACAAGATCGAAAAAGAATTATGCGGATCTTCATCGAAAGGACGTGGAATTTAGTGTGGGGATCATGTATTATCATGAGTTGCTCCATGGAAGGGAGTTACAAGATTTGGGAAGAGAGGAAAGCTCAATCCACGATTTATGGTCCATTTCAAATTCTTGACCGAGTAGGAAATGTAGCCTATAGACTCGTGTTACCTCCGAGTATGTCTCGTGTTCATAATGTGTTTCACATATCGCATTTTGTAAATATGTGAAAGACCCGAACCACGTTATAGAGTTAGAACCGGACGAGATAGCCAAGACTTAACGTATGAGGAGGTAATTGCCAAGATTTTGGATAGGAAGGAGCATGTCCTACGCTAAGAAAGGTCATACCACAAGTTAAAGTTTTGTGGAGGAATCATGCTATAGAGAAATGACTTGGGAATTGAAACGAAATGAAAGTGAGGTATCCTCACCTTTTCAAACACTGTACGCGACGCCAATTTCGAGGATCTAAATTTCATAAGGAGGGAGGTTGTAAGACCCCAACTTATTATTAATGAAATTTAATTTTCTATTGATTATTTTGAAATAGTAAGGGTTGATTTGATTAATGTGGATAGTTAGGGTAAAATACGCAAATACTTCAAAATAAGCAAGTGGTTATAAAATATTCATTGTTGTTTGGGAATATTCGTTTGGTCGTGGAATATTCAGATCGCTGTGGGAATATTCGAATACGGCCAGTAGCCCATGTGTGGGCCCCATAACTGGAAAAAAGCGATTGGATGAAGAAAACGACAAATATAAGTGGTTTAAAAATAACGGCGTGGTTGTTACCAAGTAATACTATTAAAATACGGTGGTTAAAACACAAGAAGATACCAGATTGCACCAATTATTGATTCTTACGTAAGAAGGCACTACTCAATAATGGTTACAGTAATTATCGCTCAAAGATTTTATCGAGTTAATAATTGCTTTGCGTTGATATTTTATATCATCTATTGTTTCAATAATTGTCATTACACAAGATTTTTCATTATCGAAGCAATAATTCATATTATCTCGAATAATATTATTAGATAACATTATTGGCAATGTCTAGAAAGTTCATCCAAGGAGAGGTTTGGTCACCTAATCGCGTATTAAGAAGAAGAAATTTTATCGAAAGCCCTCTTCCTCGAACCATCTCGGTTGTCAATATTGTGATTCTCGTAATATTATTTGTGAATAATTAATTATTGATTCATATGATGAGGAAAATATTGATTTTATGTGGATATAGATGGAGAAAATTTTAATGTGACAATTGTTGAAAATTGAAATTTTATCTTTTTCGATAAAATAATTCATTTAAATATATTATTATATTTTAATAATATAATAATGGTGATATTTTTACAACGAATGTGGGATATATAAGTATACGAGGAGGAAGAGTATTTTGTTGCAATAAATATTTAAAACATGTTAAACATGTTGGTGGACCCCATTTATCGATCGAAATTTGATTATAATTTCAGTAAAATCGCTTGTGGATTTTTGGCCAATTTCTATTTGAAATTTGGAAAAACTTTCTTTCCGCAAAGTTGTAGAGAATTGAATTTCCTATAAAAACTCGCTAGATTCGAATTTTACGATGAAAGGGCTATTTATTATGAATTATTGAAGTTCAAGTTCAAATAATTAATTTTGGGAGTTTTAGTTAATTATTTTGAGAAAAACGTTTTTGCAACTAAGTTGGCCTCACATGTGATTCAAATGGGCTAAGATCAGTTGTCTAAGGTGGGCTAAAGAAAATGTGAAAATATATTAATATTATATTCAATTTTCGCTTTTTGGTGTTCTAAGCATTTTCCTATAAATAGGGTGCTTTAGGTTAGAATTGAAAATACACCGTAAACCCAAGTTTTCTCTATTTTCTCTCGATATATTGAGCGTATTCTTGTGAGTATACTTTGAGTATTGTTAGATCAAGGCAAGTTCCTTCAAAGACTATACCCTAGATTCCAATTTTAGAAGTACTAATCTATCGAGGTAAGGGATGTTATTTTCTTCTCAAATGATATTATTTCTTCAATATCATTATCTTTGAAATATTGGTTGGAACTTTTTATCAAATTTAGAACTTTTTCATGTTGGGGTTACTATTCATGAGTTATTATTCACGAAGTTACTATTCATGAGTTACTATTCACGAGTTACTATTCATTTAGTACTATTCATGAAGGCGTGAAGATGTTTTTTGTGAAATTTCTATCTTTTGGTGTCTGAGTTACTATTCACGATATCAAGACTATTCACGATATACTCAAGACTATTCAATCGAAAAATAAAATTTCTTCTTTTTGTCCAAAATATCTATTCGGATACTAGCTTTGATTGTATCCATGTTTTGATCATTCTTGAATTTTACACCACTATGATTATTTTTGAGGTATTTTTGAACATGGATAAAACAAAGTACTTAATCCTTAATCCTTAATCCTTGTCATTTTGTTTCAATGGATTCGTTTTTTTAAAAATATTTTTCATCATCCTCGCCTTAAATGATGATATTATTGAATATCTTTGGCCTGTAGTGCAAAAGATGAATGATTTTCAAGAATATCTTTGGTCATGTAGTGCAAAGATGAACAGTGTTTAGATGAATAATGATTAATCGATGAATATCTTTGGCCTCAGAGCAAAGATGAATATTTGATTCCAGATGTATATTGATTGATGTTACAGGGATAAAAGATAGACGATGAACTTTTAAATTCATACATAGAAGATAGTAGTTTGCATTCTCTACTTAACTCTTCTAATGAATTATTATTTTCGCTGCGAATATTGATTTAAAATTTGTTGTCTATTGTATTCTATTAGATTTTTCCCTGTTGAAGACTAACGGTAATTTGTTGTATATTATCTTAGTCATAATATTCTTTACTGGGCTAGTTGAGCTCACCCTTTTCTTTTTTGTTCCATTTTTCTTCTCGTGAGGCGAGAATATAGCGAAAGTATTTAGCCTGGGGTATGGAATGAAGGTTTTAGAAAGGATTGTTTAGTAGTCCTCACCATTTTTTGTAAAATATTGTATCAATAAATGTGATGAGGATTTATTTGAGTATAGATATTGTCTCTGAAGATAATATTTGTATTCAAACTCACAGTTTTACTGTTGTAATAATAAAGTTGTAGTTGTTTCTGTACCATGTATTGACAACTCAGAATAGGTGATGTATACCTATTTTGGGGGCGTCACAAAATGAAAACAAGGTATCCTCACATTTTCGACATACGAGGTACGTACATCAATTTCGAGGATGAAATTTCATAAGGAGGGGAGGTTGTAAGACCCCAACTTTTTATGAATAAAGATTTAATTTTCTCAAAATATTATTTTGAATAAGAAGATGTTGACTTTATATAATTCTATAGTTATGGGTGAAATGTGCAAATTTTTCAAAGTAAACAAGTTGTCATAAAATATTCGTTTGGTCAGGGAATATTCTTTTTTCAGAGAATATTCGTTCGACGACACAATCATTGGTGGACCCAATAACAGAATAATTGTCGAATATAGAAAGCGACAAAAATAACCTTTTCATAAAATAATGGCAAGACTTTTACCGTTAAACTGTTGAAATACCTGGTGATAAAAGTACAGTAAAACGTGTTATTGCATAGTAGCACAGTAGCACACGGTATTGCATAATATCTTTGATTATTGATGTTTATGTAAGAAGTCACTCAGTTTCATTCAACAATTGCATTAGTAGTTGCTGCATAGTATCTCATATTATTGATTCAATTATTGTCACAGTATTATCTGCACAATATTTTATATAATTAAATCAATAATTAAGATGACATAGTTATTCATATTATTATTTGCATTATTGATAATGTCTAGAAAGTTCTGTCGAGGAAAGAGGTTAGGTTATTTCATTGCGCGCCAATAAGGAGAAATCTTTATCGGAAAGCCCCTTCTTTTCTGGGAATGATATGATTGTCAATATTGTGAGTTATAATATTATTGATGAAGAACTGTTGAAAGATTAAAAATGTGTTGATTGAAGATAAAGTGATTTGTGGTAAATATTTATTCAATTTTTGATATAAATAAGAGGTTTGTCATGAGACGTTTGTTATAAATTTGGTTTATTCAATGAGACCCATAAGTCATCATCTAAGAGTCACTTTCACCAATAGTACTTACCTTTACCAGACGTCAAACCACTTGTCACATTACAGACGTCAAACCACTTGCCGTTCACATTGCAGGCGTCAAACCACTTGCTTTTTCACATTACCAGGCGTCAAGCCACTTGCCTCTTCACATTGCAAGGGCTAAGCTAGAATTCTTCTATAAATAGAAGCTCATTCTTCTTTCATTCTCACCAATTCACTAAGACTCACAAGAGAAAACTATAGAGAGAGAATCATAGAGAAAGAAGAAGAATATTCTTCTACTACACTATTGTAGTATCCAATCTCCTACTAAGGTAAGGAATATTATTTCTTTCGTATTCATAAAGGATGTTATTTTCTTCATACTCATAAGGATTTTCATTCTATTCTTTATTAATGTGTGGGAATAACCTGTCTAAGCGGATTACAGCATGCCTGGTCATGAATAACCTTTCGTATTCATTCTTTATTAATCTGTGTGAATAACCTCTCTACGCGGAGTACCGCATGCCTGGTGAATAACCCTTCGTATTCATTCTTTATTAAGTTGTGAAAATGATCTGTCTACGTGGATTACTGCATGACATGTGAAAATTCATTTGCAGTTTCATATATTTTTTTATACTCCATTTTATGTAAGTGATATTAATTCATTTCATATTCATAAATCTAAACTTACTATAGTAAATATTGCTTCTATATTTCTTGAAATGATTAGAAATTTCTTGAGGTTTGCGTTTCATCTATTATCATTTCATTGGAATATTAGTCTGAACTCTCTTATTGAAATTTTAATACTTTCATTTGGGGTACTATTCACGGGATACTATTCATTCAATATACTATTCACGGGATACTATTCACTCGGGGTACTATTCAAGACAAAATTGGTTTATTTTTTGTCCAAATAATTTTTGATATATGAATATCATTCTTGAATTTTACTCCATATTAGTTATCATGTTAACAATTTGGACATTCTTGAACTCTGGATAAATTGAATTATAAATCTCTAATATTTATCATTGATCTCACTTGATTGATTCTGTAAGACCCCAACTTTTTATTAATAAAATTGAATTTTCTCTAATTATTATTGTGAATAATAAGGTGTTAATTTGATATAATACTTTGGTTATGGGTGAAATGTGTAAATTTTGCAAAAATAAACAAGTGGTTATAAAATATTCATTGTTGTCAGGGAATATTCGTTTAGTCGTGAAATATTCTTGCTGTCGGGGAATATTCGTACGATGACATAACCATTTGTGGGCCCCATAACGAAAAACGGTCAGATGAAGAAAACGACAAGTTTGAGTTTTTACAAATAACGGCATAGTTATTACCATTAACACTGTTGGAATACCCGGTGGTTAAAATACGGTAATACGCGTGGTTGCACAGTAGTTCACGATATTGCACAGTATTTTTGAATTATTCCTTCCTACGTAAGAAGACACTGCTTAATAATTTTTACAGTAATTACTGTTCAATATTTTATTTTGTTGATTCAATAATTGCTACGTTGATATTTTATATTATAGTTGTTTCAATAATTGTCATTGCACAGTATTTTCCATTATCAGATAAATAATTCATATTATTTGAATAATATTATTAGATAGTATTATTGGCAATGTTTAAGGAAGTTATGTCTAGGAAAGAGGTTTAGTCACCTAATTGCGCGCCAATAAGGAGAAATCCTTATCGGGAAGCCCCCTCTTTCTTGGGAACGACCTGGTTGTCATAATTGTGATTCTGTAATATTATTTGTGAATAATAAATTATTAATTTATATGATAAGAAAATATTTATTTTATGTGAATATTAATGAAGGAATTAATGTTGAGGTGTTTTATCAGTATTTTGTCGGAATGAAGGTATTAAAAATCATCCGTATATGGATTTCGGACATTTTCTGGTTGGAATTTGGAAAAACTTTCTTCTACAAAGTTATAGAGAATTAAATTTCCTATGAAATACACATGAGATTCCAATTTTTCTGATAAAAGAGCTATTTATTATGAATTATTGAAGTTTTGGAAATAAATGTTTTTATTAAAAACATGGTGGGCCCCACTTTTGGTTGGTGAGAAATGTGCTAAATTTTTATTTCAAAAGTGTTGGGCGTGAATAGTATCAAGTAAAGCCATCAGGTAGCAGGTTAGTCTACTTTGGCGTTCCAACATTTTCCTATAAATAGGGTGCTTAGTTAGAATTAAAAATCACACTAGAATCATAAACTTTCTCTTTCTATACTATCGAGCGTATTTTTGTGAGTATTTAGATATTTTGAGAGTTGTTATTCAGTGCAAGTTTCCTTCAGCCTTATAACTGATATTTCAGCCGGAAGTACTGTTCTTTTGAGGTAAGAGATGTTATTTTCTTCGTAAATGATATTTTTCTTTCAATATCATTATGCCAAAAAATTGGTATAAATTTTATTATGAAATTTCTACCTTTCAAGTCGAGGTTACTATTCACGTATACGGCACTATTCACGTATACAACACTATTCATAAATACAAGATTATTCACTCGAGTACTATTCATTTAAGTATGATTTTTCTTGTGGAATTTCTATCTTTTGTGTTGGGGTTACTTATTCACGATACCAAGACTATTCATTTAATCACGATACTATTCACAGAAAAATAAAATTTTCTCTTCTTTGTCCAATATGTCTATTATGGTTACTATTTTTTTTTGTATCCATGTTTTGATCTTTATTCTTGAATTTTACTCCAATATGGTTTATTACGGAGTATTTTTGAACTTGGATTATCTAAAGTACGAATCCCTAATTTTTGATCTTTTATCTCACTAGATTTGTTTCTTTAAAATATTTTTCATCATCCTCAGTCCTAAATGGTGATATAACTGAATATCTTTGGCCTGTAGTGCAAAGATGAATGATTACCTGATGAATATCTTTGGCCCGTAGTGCAAAGATGAACAGGTGTTGAGATGAACATGACCAACTGGTGATACAAATGAATATCTTTAACCCATAGTGCAAAGATGAATATTTGATTTAAGATGTATATTGATTGATGTTACAGGGATAAAATATTGATGATGGACCTTTAAATTCATAGATGATAGTTGATTTTATTCCCTACTTAAACTCTTCTAATGAATTGTTATTTTCGCTGCGAATATTGATCTAAAACTGGTTGTCCATTATATTTTATCTGATTTATTGAAGGCTAACGATAATTTGTTCTACATTATCTTAGTCATAATATTCTTTACTGGGCTAGTTGAGCTCACCCTTTTCCTTTTTGTTCCATTTTTCTTCTAAGGAGGCGAGAATATAGCGGGAACTAGTCGGGGGTATGGAGTGATGTTTCCATTCGTTTGTTTTAGCAGTCCTCACTATTTTGTAAAATAGTGTGATAATAATTGTAATGAGGACTCCTTTTGAGTCTGAATATTATCTATTAGACAATATTTTGTATTTAAGCTCACAGTATATGTGTTGTCGTATTTTGCACGATAATTGTAATAATAAAGTTGTAGTTGTTTTCTGTACCATGTATTTGGTGACTCAGAATGGGTGGTGTATACCTATTTTGGGAGCATCACAGATTCTTTATATCATTATCATCATTCTTATGCTTATATTGTACTGGAAGTCATCTTTGGTCCGTGGTGCAAAGATGGACTGTTGATTGGTATGATTATGACCAGGAATTGTGTATTGGTATAATCATGACGTGTAATGTTACAAACAAAGGTTTGTGGTGAAAGTCCTCTTTGGCCCATAGTGCATAGATGGATAGTTGTTTGGCATGATCATGACCACTGGTGATACAAACGAATATCCTTGGCCCGTAGTGCATGGATAATTTGTTTATTTGAAACATTTATTGATTGGTGTTACAGGGATAAAATATTGATGATGGACTTTTAAAATCATAGAAGATAATAGACATCATGCTTTACTTAACTCTTCTAATGGATTGCTATTTCCGCTGGAGTTGTTGATCTAAAACTTGTTCTCTATTAAATTCTAAAGCCATTCATTTATTGAAAAACGGATGTCAAGCTTTCTTAGCCCATGTCACGGATTTAAACAAAAATACATCAGATTTGAATGATATTTTTATTATTAATAAATTTCCTGACGTATTTCCCGAAGAACTTCCTGGCATACCCGGGAGTTAGAATATGAAATGAAAACAAGGTATCCTCACCTTTTTGACATACCAGGTACGTACATCAATTTTGAGGATAAAATTTCATAAGAAGGGGAGGTTGTAAGACCTCAACTCTTTATGAATAAAGACTTAATTTTCTCTAAATATTATTTTGAATAATAAGGTGTTGACTTGATATAATGCTATAGTTATGGGTGATATGTGCAAATTTTGCACAGTAAGCAAGTTGTCATAAAACATTAGTTTGGTCGGGGAATATTCTTTTTGTCAGGAAATATTCGTACGACGACATAATCATTGGTGGACCCCACAATAGAATAATTGTCGGATATAGAAAGCGACAAAACTAACCATTTCATAAAATAACGACAAGACTTTTACTGTTAAACTGTTGAAATACCTTGTGATAAAAGTACTGTAATACACGTTGTTGCACAGTAGCACACGATATTTCACAGTATCTCTGATTATTGATGCTTACGTAAGAAGTCACTCGGGCCATTCAATAATTGCAATAATAGGAATACGATAGTATCTCATATTATTGATTCAATTATTGTCACAATATCATCTACACAATATTTTATATTATTAAATCAATAATTAAGATGACACAATTATTCATATTATTATTTGCATTATTGACAATATCTAGAAAGTTTTATCGAGGAAAGGGGTTATGTTATTTAATTGCGCGCCAATAAGGAGAAATTCTTATCAGAAAGCCCCCTCTTTCCTGGGAATGATCTGGTTATGAATATTGTGAGTTATAATATTATTGATGAAGAATTGTTGAAAGATTAAAAATGTGTTGATTGAAGATAAAATGATTTGTGGTAAATATTTATTCAATTTTTGATATAAATAAGAGGTTTGTCATGAGACGTTTGTTGTAAGTTTGGGTTATTCTATGGGACCCATAGGTCATCAACTAAGAGTCACTTTCTCCAATAGTACTTACCTTTACCAGATGCCAAACCACTTGTCGTTTCACATTATAGGCGTCAAACCACTTGTCTTCTCACATTACCAAGCGTCAAGCCACTTGCCTCTTCACATTGCAAGGGCTAAGCTAGAATATATTCTTCTATAAATAGAAGCTCATTCTTCTTTCATTCTCACTAATTCACTAAGACTCACAAGAGAAAACTATAAAGAGAGAATTAGAGAGAAAGAAGAAGAGTATTGTGCTACTACACTATTGCAGTATCCAATCTCTTACTAAGGTAAGGGGTATTATTTCTTTCGTATTCATAAAGGATGTTATTTTCTTCATACTCATAAGGGTTGTCACTCCATTCCTTATTAATTTATGGGAATAACCTGTCTACGCGGATTACAGCATGCCTGGTGAATAACCTTTCGTATTCATTCTTTATTAATTTGTGGGAATAACCTATCTATGCAGATTATCGCATACCTGGTGAATAACCCTTTGCATTCATTCTTTATTAAATTGTGGAAATGATCTGTCTATGTGGATTATCGCATGATAGGTAGAAATCTATTTACAGTTTCATATATTCTTTTATAATCCATTTTATGTAAGTGATATTATTTTATTTTATATTCCTAAATCTAAACTTACTATGGTAAGTACTGCTTCTATAATTCCTGAAATGATTAGAAATTCCTTGAGGTTTGCTCTTCATCTAATATTATTTCATTGGAATATTGGTCTGAACTCTCTTATTGAAATTTTAATATTTTCATTCGGAATATTATTCACGGGGTACTATTCACTCGGAGTACTATTCATTTGGGGTACTATTCAAGACAAAATTAGTTTATTTTTTGTCCAAATTATTTTTGATACATGAATATCATTCTTGAATTTTACTCCACAATTAGTTATCATGTTAACAATTTGGACATTCTTGAACTCTGGATAAATTGAATTATAAATCTCTAATATTTATCCTTGATCTCACTTGATTGATTCTTTATATCATTGTCATCATCCTCATGCTTATATTGTTCTGAAAGTCATCTTTGGTCTGTAGTGCAAAGATGGACTGTTAATTGGTATGATTATGACTAAGAATTGTGTATTGGTATTGTCATGACATTTAATGTTACAGATAAAGGTTTGTGGTGAAAGTCCTCTTTGGCCCGTAATGCAGAGATGGACAAGTGTTTGGCATGATTATGACCACTGATGATACAAACGAATATCTTTGGCCCATAGTGTATAGATAATTCGTTGATTTGAAACAATTATTGATTGGTGTTACAGGAATAAAATATTAATGATGAACTTTTAAATCATAGAACATAGTAGACATTATGCTCTACTTGACTCTTCTAATGGATTGCTATTTCCACTGCAGTTTTTGATCGAAAACTTGTTGTCTATTGTATTTTATCAGATTTTTTCCTATTGAGGGCTAAGGATAATTTGTTCTAAATTATCTTAGTCATAATATTCTTTACTGGGCTAGTTGAGCTCACTCTTTTTCTTTTGGTTCCATTGTTCTTCTTAGGAGGCGAGAATGTAGCTGAGACTAGTCGGGGAGTGGAGTAATGGTCCAAGATGGTTATTATAGTAGTCCTCACTATTTTATTTTGTAAAATAGTGTGATAATAATTATAATGAGGACTTTATTTGAGTTTGGATATTGTCTACGAGATAATATTTGTATTGAAACTCACAGCTTATGTTTTGTCGTATTTTACACGACAATTAATAGTTGTATAAATGAAGTTTATATTTGAATTCTGTACCATGTATTTGGCGACTCAAAATGGGTTATGTGGACCTATTTTGGGGGCGTCACACAAGTTGAACAAGACTGGTGGAACTCAAGAAAGTGTGAACAAGAAGTAGAATATGAAGTTACAGTAATCTATATTATCCTTTTGTATTTGATTTTTTTTATGGTATTTTGGTGTTTGCAAACCTGACTAAGAAGGTTTTTTTTGGTGTTTGGTATCCTAGACAATTGTTCTGGTGATGTTTGTAATTCTAACAATGGTGTTACTAATCAAATGAACAAAGAGTTCTTGTTAAGTTTTTTTTTTTACAAATGTCACTCCACCATTATATGCAATTTGTTTTTAATCAAGGCTTTATGCATTGTTTGTAGGATCACTAGTTCTTTGCAGCATTCAAAATGTTTTGTACCCCTCCAATTTTGTCCATAATCAAATGCTCTGTATTGCTTATTAACAAAACTGCATTTTATTGGGATGTCCCCAATCTTTTATCAATGCTCTATTTTTCTTATTATCAATTTTAAAAAATTGGGATGATCTATTATCAATAATTTATTTTGTCAAATAACAGTTCTTCTCAAAGAAACTGGATGTCAAATGATTGTTCAATGCTCTGGTTTTTTTTAATAATTATTCAAAGAAACACAATTATCAAAGATCATGAATCTACATTAACACAATCATCCAAATAATACAATTCTCTAAACATCATTAATCTACATTTACACAAATGCCTAAATAATACACCACCACAATATTCTCCAAACATCACCACTTATATATCAATTTTTTTCCAAACATCAAAACAACTAATACAGAGCTTTCTCTAAATATCATTAGTCTATATTAACACAATATTCCAAAACATCACAACTTATATATCAATTTTTTCCAAACATCAAAACAACTAAAAAAAACTTTCTCCAATTACACAAATTACTAAAAAAAAGTTTTTAACATGCTTAACCACAAAACAAAAAGCACCCCTGTGAGATCCCGAATTTTATGAAATAAAAATATTCAATTTTCTTATAATTATTATTTTATTTAGTAAATGGTTAAATTGAGAAAGGGTTAAAGTTAAGGGTTATATGTGAAAATTTTGCAAAGTAAGCAAGTTGTTATAAAATATTCGATTGGTCGGGGAATATTCATTTTAACAGGGAATATCTGAAATAACCCGGGTCATATCCCGAGTCCGGAATAAATCTCAAGTCAAATCCCAAGTCCGAATCGAATTAAATCCATCAAAATAAGGCCTCAAACTACTGACCCAAGACCACCCTGATTTCTCCCATGCTGAACTGAAGTTTGACCCTGTTGGTCATCTCTGTCCCTCTTTCAACTCCCATCCGGTTTAGAAGACCAAAAGTCCTGTCGCTCCATCTCAATATTTTTGGCTGCATTTGCCACAGCCGACACATCTGGAAACTTGTTGTTAATGAGATGTTGTTGATACCTATAATGAATCCTCCACTTAAACTTCTCTGCCTGTTCTGTTGCAGTCGCTGCTGAGGTTCCCGCAAAGTCTGCCAACCTAGTAAACCTCGTCATGAAGTCCGTGATGGACTCATCATCTTTCTGCCGAATCTACAGATACTCCCTAGCATAGGCCTCTTTATCAAAGAAATTGAAGTATCTGGCGATAAAAGACCTCAAAAAATTTCGCCTTGATTAAGTGTCTCAAAGATAATTTTCACCTTTTGTTGTTTTCATCGCTCCACCTTTGTGCATCCCCTTCTAGTTTATATGCAGCAAGCAGCACTCTCTGATTATCTGAACACCCTAACACATCAAAAATCTTCTCCAAGTGGGCAATCCAATTCTCTGCATCAATTGGAGTTGGAGCTGAACTGAATACCTGTGGTTTCTGCTTTTGAAACCTTTCCAACCACACATACATTGGAACCACCTGCTGATCAATACCATCTGCATTCCCTTCTTCTTTATTTGCATGTGGACCGTTATTTCCCGGTTCTCCTCAGAATTTTCGTGGCGGCTCGCATTGCTCAGATAACTTGTGCTACCAATCGAGGTAACGCTTTGATTCATCGCTCGATTCACCAAGGTAGCCAACTGAGCATTTATCTGATTATTATGTTGCTTCATCAATGACCTCACCTCTTCCCCTATTGTTGCCTCGCCTCCCAAAGAACTCTGGCGGATCTACGAGCCATCTAACAAAGAGATCAACGAATAGATAACAAAGCAGATTAGAGACAGATTCGAATATAGCTGATATGATAGCTGAACGGAAAATCAAACAGAACAAAACCTAACCCAGAAGTCTACCCATAACTCACATGTGCATGCTTCTTATGTGGACATATGGGTCATATTGCTAGAGATTGTACCAGTCCACTTGGTAATGGTGGAGGTGGTGATAATGGTGGCAATGGAGGTCAGCATCAAGGTGTCGAGTGTTTGCCTTGACATATAATCAGGTGGCAGGTGCACCAGGTATTGTTTCTGGCACTCTTTTAGTTGGTAATCGTGAGGCTTCTATTTTATTTGATACGGGTTCTACTCATTCCGTTGTTGCTCGGTCTTTTATTCTAAGACTGGGTGTGCCATCTCGATCTTTAGATTACGTTATGTCTATTGCTACTCCCGATGGGGACTTCATTGTTATTTCGATTTATATCGAGGGTGTCCGATAAGTTTTGGGGATAAGATCCGTAGCGTTAATCTTCTTCCGATGTGTATGCACGATTTTGATGTCATTCTTGGGATGGACTGGTTGGATAAACACCAAGCCACTATTGATTGTCAGGCGAAGAAGGTTATATTTGGAGATGTGAAGTCTCCGGAGTTCATGTTTCAGGGTTCCCAGCCGAGTAGGGTGTGGAAGTTGATTTTAGCTTTGAAGGCTGGGAAGTTGGTAGCAAAGGGTTGTGAGGGGTATTTGGCGTTTGTGAAGGATACCTCTAAGGGTGAGTCCCGTATTGATGATGTTCCAATTGTTCGTGATTTTTCCGATGTGTTTCTTGAGGAATTATCAGGGTTGCCACCGCAGCAGGAAGTGGAGTTTGCTATTGAGCTTGTTCCCGGTGCGGAGCCTGTCTCTAAGGCACCGTATCGGATGGCACCATTGGAGTTGCAGGAGTTGAAAGAGCAGTTGCAAGAACTGTTAGATCGTGGTGTGATTAGGCCGAGTGTTTCATCGTGGGGTGCTCCGGTCTTGTTTATAAAGAAGAAGGATGGGTCTATGAGGCTGTGTATAGACTACAGAGAGTTGAACAAGATCACCATCAGGAATTGGTATCCATTGCCGAGGATTGATGACTTGTTTGACCAACTTCAGGGGGCAAAGTATTTTTCGAAGATAGACTTGATGTCGGGCTATCATCAGTTGAGGGTGAGGGATGAGGATATCCCTAAGAGGCGACTTTTCGCACTTTTCATATGGGCTATTCTGAGTTTTTGGTGATGCCATTCGGGTTGACTAACGCTCCGGCGGTGTTTATGGATTTAATGAATCGGGTGTTCAGAGAGTACTTAGACCAATTTGTCATTGTCTTTATTGATGACATTTTGGCTTACTCCAAGTTTAAGGAAGAACATGAGGAGCATCTTCGCACAGTGTTGGGGATTTTGCAGAATGAGAAATTATATGCTAAATTCTCTAAATGAGAGTTTTGGTTGGAGCAGGTTGCATTTTTGGGACATGTTGTTTCTGCTGAAGGCATTAAGGTGGATCATGCGAAGGTTGAGGCTATCACTAAATGGCCGAGACCTACTACGGTGACAGAGATTAGGAGTTTCTTGGGTTTGGCAGGGTACTATAGGCGATTTGTGGAAGGATTCTCTTTGCTTGCCTTACCATTGACTCAGTTGATGAGAAAGGGCGTGAAGTTTGTGTGGAATGAGGAGCGTGAGAAGAGTTTCGTGGAGTTGAAGAAACGACTTGTGACAGCCCCTATACTTGCATTGCCGTCGGGGACAGGAGGCTACCAGATTTATAGTGATGCTTCTAAGAAGAGTTTGGGTGTGTTTGATGCAACACAAGAAGGTGATTGCTTATACTTCAGGTAGCTTAAATCTTACGAGGTGAATTACCCCACACATGATTTGAGTTAGTGGTGATCTTTGCCTTAAAGATTTGGAGGCATTATCTCAGATGGAGAGACTTGTGATATCTTCACCGATCACAAAAGTCTTAAATACATTTTCACTCAGAAGGAGCTCAATATGAGGCAGAGGCGTTGGTTGGAACTTCTAAAAGACTATGATGCTAGGATTCAGTATCACCCGGGGAAGGCAAATGTGGTTACAGATGCTCTTGGCCGAAGAAAGAGTTCGAGGAGTGTAAAAATTTTATTACACAACCTCAACTTATTTCGGATATGGAGCGGCTCGAGATGGAATTGCATGTACGAGGTTCAGATGGGCATTTGGCTCATGCTGTGTTTTCCTTCCGGTAGGTAATCAGGGGAATCAAGGACAAGTGTGATGAGAGCTCCATTCATTCCAATGATTTAGAAATATTCTGTTTAGACTTGATGTGTTAGTTTACTTGGAATTGTAATAATTATTTTAGATTGTGGTTTGAGACAATTGGAGATTTATTATGGTTGACTTGTGGTATTTATCAGTTATTAAGACTATTCCTTTGTGGCTTCGAGCCTTGCTATTAAATTCATCAGTTTTGTTATGTTTTGAGTAACCGTCTCTTTCTATTTCGGAAAGGGGGTGTTACAATATCCGTACGACGGCACAATCATTGGTGGACCCCACAACGGAGGTACTGTCATAGTTTAAAAACGACTAAAATATTTTTAAAAATAACGGCGAAAGTTTTACCGTTAAAATTGTTGAAATATCTTAGTAAAAAATGCGATGTCTGGCGTGGTTACATAAGTAAATAATCGTATTGCTTATTGATACTTACGTGAGAAGTCACTTAGTTATACTTAATTATTATTATGATGAATTCACGTATAATATCTCTCATATTATTGATTCAATTATTGTCACAGTATCATCTGCATAATATTTTATATTATTAAATTAATAATTGAGACGACAAAGTTATTCATATTATTATTTGTATTATTGACGATGTCTAGAAAGTTCTGTCGAGGAAAGGGGTTTGGTCACCTAATTGCGTGCCAATAGGGAGAAATCCTTATCGGAAAACCTCCTCTTTCCTGGGAATGATCTAGTTGTTAAATATTATGAGTTATAATATTAATGATGAATAAGTTCGTGTTGATTAAAGATGAAATTTATATTTCCATTGTGTTGGGATTATTAGTGTTAGTGGAAATCGACATCTATTCCGATAATAATTGATGTCTGGTGGTTATATTGACCAATCGGGTAATTAATCGGATAAATGAGCAATTAATTGCTATTAATTCACATGCTTATAACTATTTGTTCACATGTGTGTACTATTGATTCACATGCATATACTATTAGGGGAGGTGGTGCAAGATTGATAATACTTGCATGACTAAATTAAAAATGGAGGTATAGATGAATGTACTTTACCATAATTATTTTTTTCACATGTCTTGAACTATTGAGTCACATAATTGTACTATTGATTCACATGATATACTATTAGCGGAGGTGGTGCAAGTTTGATAATACTTGCAGGACTAAATTAAAAATGAAGGAAAAGATGAATGTATTATACTGTAATATTTCGAGCCCCAAAACGTGCAATTATCGAAATTATGTTTTCCTATAAATAACAGCTCATTCTTCCTTCATTCTCACCAATTCATTAAGACTCACAAGAGCAATTATAGAGAGAGAAGCTATAGAGAGAAAGAAGAAGAGAAGTCAGCTACTTCACTATTCCAGTATCGTGTCTTCTTCTGAGGTAAGGAGTATTATTTCTTTCGTATTCGTAAGGGATATTAATTTTGTTCAATATTCGTATGAAATATTATTTTCTTCCATACTCTGTAGTATGTAAGTAATATTATTTCGTTTCGTATACCTAGTTCTACACTCATTTTGTTGAAGTATTGCTTCTATATTTCATGAAATTAGTAGAATATCCTTGATATTTGCGCTTCATCCAGTATCTTTTCATGAAAAAATTATTCTGGGCATTCTTGATAATTATTGATCTTTTCATGCCGAAATACTATTCACGAGTTACTATTCACCCGGTTACTATTCAATCGAATATTATTCACTCGGGTATTTGGGGCACTTTTCATGCCGGAGTACTATTCACGAGGTACTATTCTCGAAGTACTATTCACATGGTACTATTCACGGGGTACTATTCACCTAAAAATTATATTTCTTTTCTGTCCAAATTATTTTTGATACATGAATATTATTCTTGAATTTTACTCCACAAAGCAGTATCATGTTGACAATTTAGATATTTTTAAACTCCAGATAAATTTAAAGTCTTTAATATTTATCCTTTATTTCGTTTGATTAATGTTTATATCATTGTCATCATCATCATGCTTATATTGTGATGAAAGTCATCTTTGGCTTCATGCAAAGATGGACTGTTGATTATTGGTTTTACAATTGTATATCTTTGGCTTATGTGCAAAGACGAACTGTTGATTGATAGCTTTGGCCCGTAGTGCAAAGATGGACAGGTGTATGACATGATCATGACCACTGGTGATAATAAAGAATATCCTTGGCCCGTAGTGCATGAATAATTCGATGATGTGATTGGCAGGATCATGACCATTAGTTAACAGTTGAATGTCTTTGGCCGTAGTGCACTGACAAGCAATTGATTGGTATGATCATGACCATTGGTTTTATAGTTGAATATCTTTGTCCCGTAGTACAAAGATAGACAACTGATTGGTATGATCATTGTTATTACATTAGCCTTTGGGCTAAGGATATTGAGTAAACGTTCTATTAAGCCTTTGTGGCAAAGAGAAACTGTTGATTTACATGATTATAATTATGAATTGTGGATTTAACTATAATCGTTGGTGGTTCAGGTGAAGACAGATGATGAGAATTCTTTTTGTCTTGGGTATAATAAAGAACTGTTGATAAGTATTGCAGGAATGAAATATTAACGATGGACTTTTAATCTAGAGGAGATAGTAGACATTATGTTCTACTTGACTTTTCTAATGGATTGCTTATTCCGCTGCAGTTGTTGATCTAAAACTTGTTGTCTATTATATTCTATCAGTTGTTATACTGTTGAAGGCTAAGGATAATTTATTCTGCATTATCTTGGTCATAATATTTCTTACTGGGCTAATTGAGCTCACCCTTTTCTTTTACTGTTCTCTTCAGGAAATGAGAATATAGCTGGGACTAGTCGGGGAACAGAGTGACGGTCCGAGAAGGTGGCTATAGTAGTCCTCACTATTTTATGAAATAGTGTGATAATAAATATAATAAGGACTTCATTTGAGTTTGAATACTGTCTATGAGACAATATTCGTATAAAAACTCTAAGCTACGCTGTTGTCGTATTGTATTAAAGAAGTTTGTATTTGATTTCTGTACCATATTTTTGGCGACTCAGAATGGGTGATGTATACCTATTTTGGAGGCGTCACAACCCCAATTACAAGTATCAACCACTTCTCCCTAGTTTGTAAATTTCTTATTTTTTCTTTTAAATACTTCAAATCATTCTTCAAATTTACTTTCTTTTTTTCCATTTTCGATACTTACACTTCCAAGTCATGAGCTTTCTCCTTCATCATCTGTAGGTCAATTTCAATGCTCCTCAAATTCAATAGACCCGAAGAATTCTCAGCATCTTCTAACATGTGGATGGAGTCAATCCATTAAAAAAACCATAAAATGTTTGCATCTGTAGGAAATTAAACAAACAATTACCACGATTGTATGTAAAAATTTAAAATTTTATATCAGGGTAAATACAAGAACTTACACCATAATTTGGATAACCATAAAACTTCCTCCCTACACTATTGCCCTTTGACGATGAACAAATTCTTGCTCGTTTCCCACACCCACAATATCTTGGTGATGAAATACCACTAACTCCAGTAGATATTGAACCGTCCCCAAACTTTTGGTTGTTACTTTCTTTAGATTGCTTTCCCCTTTTCATTCCTCACAAATTTCTGAGATGAAAGGCCACTGAACGCGAGAGAGAGAGAGAGAGAGAGAGAGAGAGAGAGAGAGAGAGAGGATTATTAATGGAACCCTAACTTTTGGCCTTAATTTACCGAACCCTCACTTGTGGGCATATGAAATTTCTCAACTTTAGATGAGAGTGGGAGACGAAGATGGAAATGAAACTTAGCTAATCTGAAGGATCTGTTTTGTCTTTTAATTTTTCTGGAGGAAATGAATTGTTTCGTTATAAAGATTAATCCTTGCGAAATAATAACAGCTAGGCTTGTGGTGCTTGGGGGGTCATAGGATCAAAGTGTCAAACTGGTGGTTTTGAATTCGAATTGGTGGAGTGACATTTTTGAGATAAAATTGGAAAATGGCCAAGTCAGCTCGTCCACGTGTAAATTTAAATGAAAATTGCTCCATCAGATCTGCCACATGGGCAGGTCAACGCACATGTGGCGTCTGGGGGCTCAAAGTCAAAAAATTTTAATAGAAAGAGGCTCAATTTACGTTGACCAATAGAAAGAGACTCAATACCTAAAAACCCCTAAAAAATCAGTGATCAACTTTACATTTTACCCTTTTTCTTTTGTGGAGTATATGACAAGGGATTTCATTACTATTTTGTCTGTATCACTTATAATTTCAAACAAGTGACAATCAAATTCATCATGTACCATGAATTAGTCAATATAAATAATTTCTCTTTTCTTTATGTTTCTATATATTTCCATCACTCAAATATGAAGTAACACACTTAGACATAATTTATTATTGATAATTTTAAAATATAAAATATAAAATATATTATTAATATTAATTGTGTATAAATGTGTATTGTAAATCATATATTCAATTTACAAAAAAAATAATCAAGATTCTCATTTTTGTAGGTGAAAGATAATATGTTGTGCTATTAATACGAGCATCTTTTATAGTTTTTGTATTTACTTTTAGTTTAAAAATTTTGTAGGAAAAGATGTTTAATCTGTATTTTAAGTTTTAGTTCAGAAATATGAGAATCTTGTAAAACACTGAAAACTAATATATATATATATATATATATATATATATATATATGGGGACAAGATCCAGTCCGGACGTCCGGACGGATCTAATGTCCGGACTTATTTTATTTTATTTTTTTTGTTTTTTTTAAAACAATTAAAAAAATAAATAAAAAATTATGGAATTGAATTTTTTTTTCATAATACAGTGTTTTGGGTGTGATTTGGGTACGTATAACAAAATATGTATGTACAGTCTGTGCAAACTGTACCACTATTTTTTGGTATAGGTATTTAAATCACACTCAAAACATTATATTATGGAAAAATTTCAGTTCCATAAAATATTAAATATTTTTTTTAGTTGTTTTTAAAAAAAAAAGCAAAAAAAAAAAAAAAATTTGGTCCGTTTTTCATCAGGTCCGGACTCCCGAACCTGATCCATATATATATATATATATATATATGTTAATGCTGTAAAGTTATAAAAAAGAATCTATTCTTACAACAAATTATCATCGTCTATCCGAATATCTAACAATTAATATTGCTCCCGTCACCAGTACTAAACTAGTTATAAGGATTCATAAATTAGTTACCAACAATACAAATAAATTAAAATTAATCCCATGCCAAAAAATCTGTCCAGCAGACCTCATCATCTTTGAGCTGCCATTAAAAAATACTCCTTCCTTTTTCTACTATGAATGTTATGCATTTATAATTTTGTAAAAACATTCTAAAACCAAAAGCAACTCAAGATGGTTGTTTATTTCCCAATTATTTTTTTGTTTCCATGTATTTAATGGATATAATACAGCAAATTTAGGTGAAAAAAAAAATTGGTGTTACTTTTGCGATAATTTTTCCCTCGAAATTAAAGGATAAATACTACTCCCTTCATTCAAAAGTTAATGATATATTTGTAAAACTACGACTTTTAAAGATACTTTTATGTTCTCAAATATAGCTTATTATTATGGCTAAGAATTCAGATGTGTGGTTTGATAGTGAAAAAGTAATGATAAATTATAAACATCGTGTCACTTTATAGTTCTAAAATATAAATGTATCTCTAATTTTGGAACGGACTAAAAAGAAAAATGTATCTGGAACAGAGGAAGTATATTTTATCCTTGTGGTATAAGAAATAAGTAGTACCTAAAATAAAAATGCATACTGAATACACAATAATATTTTAACTGTGACATGAAATAAAATTTCCAAAAGATTAGCTAGGTGGAGAAAAACAAAAACTAATCTTAAGATATGAAAACTCAACAATCAACTGAAAAAGGTCAATATAATTAACATGACATGATTTCATCAAATGAGAGGAATTTTTTAACAAGTTTCAAACTTTTTTCTTCTTAAAAAGCTTCCATCCTTGGTGGAACAGGGGCCTTAATGACCTGCAATATTTGCACCACATCTGCCATAGAAGGCCTATCTGATGGCACATGAGAAGTGCACACTAGAGCCAATTTCAGCACCGGCAAAACCTCCTCCTCCGGGTAATCCCCCATGTTCTGATCAACACAATCTAAGACATTCCCTTGTTCAAGCAAAATTCTCACATGATCATTCAATATTACCACATTGTCTTCGCCATATTCAATCGGCCTTTTGCCTGTCACAAGCTCGAGAAGAAGTACCCCAAAGCCATAAATGTCACATTTTTCGTTGACCCTTAAGCTCTGGCAGGCTAATTCTGGGGCCACATAGCCTAATGCACTATGAAATCTGTTGCTTACAACGTGCTTTTCGAGCTTCTTTAGCAGCCTTGTTAGGCCAAAGTCCGATAACTTTGGATTGAAATCTTGGTCTAGTAGAATGTTGCTAGGTTTTATGTTGTAGTGAATGATTGGGGGGCAAAACGAATGGTGCAAATGTTCAAGCCCTTTTGCTGTTCCAAAAATGATCTTGAACCTATTAGGCCAAGAAAGGGGGGGAATTGAAGGCGGCCTTTGGCGGAGTTTGGCTTGTAAGCTCCCATTTGACTCAAAATCTGATACCAGAAGCTTTAACTGAGGAGTCCAGTAATACCCTTTTAGTGCAACTAAATTTGGGTGCCTAGCTTTCCCTAAAATTCGAACTTCTCGATCAAAATCTTCTTGATTCTGAATTATATTCGATGTTTCAAGTTTCTTGATTGCAACAACATTTCTACCTTCCCCTCCTAACGAAGCCTGAAAAACCGTTCCAAAAACCCCTCCCCCGATTTCATCTGCCTTGTTGGGTAAAGCTTCTGTGCCACCAGGCCAATCCGGGGTATTTTTTGAGTCAAACCACATGAGCTTTCCTGATGACAAATTACTCCCAGATCGCGCTGAGTTTGAGCACGTGCTCATTTCCAATGAATTATCCACAAAAGCAAGCCTCCTTCGCGCAGAAATGTTAAGCAAACTTATGACTAATACCCCAGCTGCAATAAGTATTGCAGCCGATATAGATATTATAGCAGAAACACTGAGGAACCTGTGGTGTGGAAAGTTTTTAGCTCTTAACGACCCATTTCTGGCGTTGCCATCGCCATTTTGGGAGCCATAGGCAAATGGATCAAGCACTAGAGGCTTGTGGACATTCATTTTACAAGGACCCTTTAACAATGGTGAGCAAATACCAAGATTTCCATCCAGTGCACTAGGATTTAAGCTTGGAAATATACCTCCGATAGGCAGTCTGCCTGTTAGCCTATTGTAGGATACATTTACAGCAAGAAGATTTTCCATCATTCCCAACTCTTGTGGTATTTCTCCAGTTAGCTGATTGAACTCTAGTTTTAGAATCTTGAGTTTTTTCAGCATTGAAATGGATTTCGGAATGGAACTAGTCAAGTTATTGTGTGACAAGCTCCTGTAAAAAAGAATATCACAATTAGAACGTAGAAAATGTTTTTTACAAATAGAATATAAATTATGTGTTACATATTCTGTTCGTATAGGATCCAGACTCGGTGAAGTTTGTCGAGTTCTATTTATGAATACGTTTCATGCATGGGTTTAGCACAGAGTAGCATTTTTCCTCTGTTCCACAAAAAGAGTCTCATTTGCAAAATTTGGGAATGAGACACTAGAAATAGTATTTTTGCAATAATTAAGGATTTGACACCGGAAATCTCGAAATCCATTTATTAGATAATCTACGGATGAATTTCGAGATATCATTCAAGTTGAAGTTCAATACAAGAAAAAGTTGTATGTGTATAACACCGATCTAGTTACTATGAAGTTAACTTTATGGTAAGTTGATCAATTGATCAATACAGTGCTGACATGCAGAGAGAGAGATCAGCTCCCGGTCTGCGTGTCGACACTGTATTGGTCAATTTACTAAAGTTAACTCCATGCTAACCACTCCCGTATAACACAAAGTTGCATTACTAATAATATAAAATAATGCAAAGAAAAATGCAACAATGCGTTATAGAATGCGACTTTTTTTATATGAATGTGATCGATGGTTAAGGTGTGCCAACTTCACTGAATCCAAATCCCTTTTTCAATAAAACGAGAGAAAGAGAGAGACTTACAGCAAGTAGAGAGATGAACAATTCCCAATCTCTTCAGGCACTGGACCTGACAAAGAATTCCCATCCAACTGCAGGATTCCAAGGCTACCCGAATCGCAAATATCACCAGGGATTGATCCAAACAAGGCGCTATAACTGAGATCTAATACGGTTAGATTCTTCAAGTATCCAAGCTCAGGAGGCATTATTGACTGAAGATTATTATATGACAAATTCAAGTATCTCAACTTGGAAAATAAGCCCATTTCAACTGGAATGTCGCCTGTCAGCTGGTTCCCAGAAAGATCCATCATTTCAAGTGCCTCAAAGAATTTACTCGAGCCACCAGGAATGGAACCAGTAAGTTCATTTCTCGAAAGATCAACTTGGTCTAATCCTAAACCAAACAATCCATCTGGTATGCTGCCATTGAAGAAATTTCCACTCAAACGAATCACCCATAACTTACTAGAGTACATAAGTGACTCTGGAATTCCTCCGGTTAATTCGTTGTCAGCTAAATTTAAGTAAGTTAATGAGTTGAGATCACCCATTGTTGAAGGGAGAAACCCCTTCAATCTGTTGCCCGAGAAATCTATATATTCAAGGCTGCTCATTTTGCTTATCCAATCCGGGAAATTCCCATCAAACACATTGCTAGAAATGCTTAAAAATGTAAGAGAATTAAGCACTTTTAGTGACTCTGGAAGTTCTCCCGTGAAAAGATTGTCACTAAAATCTAGTCTAACCAAATGTAAGCATAGACCGATATCGGCTGGCACGAATCCCGAGAATTTATTCCCTTGCAACGTGAGCTCTTTCAAGTTATGTATTGCTGCAACACCAGCCGGGACAGGACCGGTTAGTGCATTATGCGAAAGATCAAGTATTCGGAGCCTATTCAGCGACCAAAACCCCGGAAAAAAATCAGAAAAATGGTTGTTGGAGAGATTAAGGTTATTCAAAGTGGTGCATCCAGCCAATGTACTAGGAATTGGACCCTCAAAAAGATTGTTTGCTAGTGAAAGTTGCCGGAGTGATGAACAATTTACAAATAAACTGTTGGGTAATGGACCTGATAATGAGTTCTCTGATATATCAAGAAATCTTATTGAGCTCATCATTTTAATTAGAGAATTCGGATTAATAGTACCCGAAAGACAATTATGACTAAGGTTTAGCCTTTCCAGACTAGTAATAAGGTCCAGCTGGGGACTAATGGTACCACTAAAATTGTTGTGTGACAATGATAATACCTTTAAATGTTGCAACTTTTGGAGGCCTCTTCCTATTTTTCCTGATAAACTTAACCCCTCTAGTGATAATGTAGAAACTCGGCCGGTCACCGGATCGCACTGCACATATTTCCAGGCACACGGCGTGTTATCGTCTTCGTTCCACGTGCTCAGGGACGAGAGCGGGTCGTGGAGGTCGGATTTGAAGACGATGAGGCCTAATACGTCGTCGTTGAGGCCGGAGGAGTCGTCGCCATTGAAACCTTTCATTAAAGTGAATGAAAACATGAAGAATATTTGGAGATAGCTCATTATTATCATCATTTTCAGCTCTCTGTTTTTCTCTCTTTGTGTGCTCTTGAAAGTTGGCTATTCAAGACATATTGTGTGGTCTTGCTAGTAGATATTGTTACATAGCATGACTAGGGAGAGTTACTAGATGAGAATGAGTAAAAATGGATGGAAATCTAAGAAGAATATGTTATGGTAGATTTAAAATAATTCTTGACAGAAATGATGAGACAAAATTTTCTACTGACAAGTTTTCTGTCATTTGTCATTTGTCATTTGTGTCATCCTCCTCTTCTTGATTTGCTATATGAACTTCTAGGTAAGTACCATTTGAACTATGTAATTTTAATAGGAAATTGATATTTCCACACGTAAAAATAATAGTAAATGGGTTGCACAACTATATGAGAGAAACCTTGTGAAAAATATCAATTTTTACTTGTGGAAATAACAATTCTCTTTTAATAAATACTCCATGCATGTGTCTCATAAAAGCAGTCTCATTTGCAAAATTTAAATTTAAAAATATTAAGGACGTATTTTTATTCCATATTATTTATCCGGTTGTTAGTTTGGTGGTAATTATATGATGATAAAAATCAGAGAATTGATATTTTCACAAGGGAAATTGATATTTTCACAATGCTCCCGAATAGTAAACGGGATCCACATTCATGAGAGTGAGGTTTTGTAAAAATATCAATTTTCTAAAATTATAATGATCTATTTGAAGATATTGTGCAATTTTATAAAAAAACTGAGAAATGAGACTCTATTCGTGAGACGAGCATAACTTTTTTTCTTTCTCATCTTTCCCACTTTATCACAAGTATTCACTGCATAAGTTTGTTTTTGTGTGAGCATAATTACAAATTTGGTTGGCATGGTGAAGATCCAAAAGTTAGTCACGGGTGCCTTGGGCTCAAAAAGGTGAATTGTACTATAGGCTATGGTCCCTTTCTATCCACACCTTTATATTTCTAACAAAACAGAAAAATAATTCGGTTGATTAGGATAATATACTATACTATATATCACAAGTGTAATAGTTTAAACTAGCTCAATGGTGATTGGCGGAGTCGGTGAAGCCGTGTTAGTGAGGTATTTAAAGATTCTTTCAATCAATTTTTAAGCTAGCTAAATATTTGAATAGATTATTGAAGATTTATTTAGTTATGATTATGAGAAAAAATAATTATTTTAATTCTATTTAAACTAATAATGAAATTTTATATTAGCGTTTATATTGACAAAATTTGTTTTGAATTCTAATTCAAATAGAATTATGAAACTCAAGTTTTAATAAATTTTAATTTAATTATGACAATTAGTTACGAATGAATCCACTATAATTTTCAAGTAAAGTTACGGTTATTATGTTTCAAATTCATATATATTATTAATTATTAATAGAATTAATCATGTGATTTGATAAAATTTCAAATTTAAATGAATTAAATTAGTTAGGATATTAATTTAATAATAAATTTCACGACTAATATTAATATAATTAAATCGCGTAATATATTAAGAGGTGTTTTCAAGCATCTTAATATTTTAATAAAATTGAAGCAATAAAATTATCTTCTACAAATTTATTAAGATATATATAAACTAAATAAAACTACTAAAAAGAACATGTAGTAATTATTGATGGATAACATATAGCAATTATTCAAATTTGTAGAGTATTTATACTAATTTGAATAAGAAATACAAATATTTTTTTTTTCTATTCCTCTTAAAGATAGGAATATTTTTAAATTTGGATAATATTTAATTGATATAAATTTGGATAGTACTTATACTGAATCCAAAATTGGTGAAACCAACCCAAGCAAGCGCAGTATGGATAATGGTTTATTATATTATTAAATAAATAAAAATTAATTAATATTTTGAGAAGATAATTGTAGTTATTAGATTATTAAATATATATTTAAATAATATAATATTATATTATATATTATAGGTTACTTTTGATCAATTATTAAGCTAAACTTTTGAATGGAGTGTATATTTACTTAGTTATGTTTATGAGAAAATAATTATTTTAATTTTATTTAATTTTGTATTGACATTTTATATTAGTATTTATTTTGAAATTCTAATCAAAATAGAAGTATGAAACTCATGCTTCAATAAGTTTAATTTATTTATGACAATTAGTTAGTAATGAATTTACTATAAATTTTCAACTAATTATACAGTAATTATGTTTTAAAAATATTCACATATATTATTAATACAATTAATTATGTGATTTGATAAAATTTCAAGTTTAAATAAATTAATTTAGTTAGGATATTAATTTAATAATCAAGTTTACAACTAATATTAATATAATTAAATGGTGTGATATATCTTTTTTAGTGTGTTTAATTGTTTGTTTGTAATTGTTTTGCAGATGAATTTTTATTTTTAGTGAAGTGTTTTTTACCAATTTTGTAATAAAATTGGTAAAATAAAAAAAATCTTTTAGAAGTTATTTTTCTATTGGAGATTGGTTTGGCTTCTTTTGAATACTTTATAAATTTAGATAGTATATATTTAATTATTAATTATTATAAATTTGTATAATACTTATACTAATTTGAATAGGAAAGAATTTTTTTTTCTTTTTCTATTCCTCCTAGAGATAGGAATATTTTAAATCTAAATTTAATTGATATAAATTTGGATAGTACTTAATGCTAATATGAATTAGGAAATTGAACCAAAAATTGGTAAAACCAAACCAAACTAAACCAAATATGTGCTTTTAATTATATAGTTTATTGCTTACGGACTATTTTATTCCATAAAATTTTTAAAATTAACAAATCTTAAAAAAAATAAAGATATATACCGAGAGATTATGATCTATGAAAAATTTCCTACTAATGTCAAATTTTGTGATTCAAAAACAAAATGTAATCTATTTTTTTTCTTCCAACCTTATCAAGTGATTCACACTCGAATGAAATGCCTCGTATAAATATTTTTAATTATTAATTTAAAAAATGGTCAATTTAATTCATTAAAGTTAAATTATGACGTTTATTACAAAACAAAATTGTGACGCCCCTAAAAATAGGTATACACAACACCCATTCTCGAGTCGCCAAATACATTACAGATAAGAAGCAAACTACAACTTCAATAATACAAAAATGTCGGTGAAATACGACAATATATAATTAATGAGTTTAAATATAATATTGTCTTCTGTATAATATCCACACGCAAATGAATCCCCATCATAATTATTGATACATTATTTTACAAAAATGGTGAGGACTACTAAACAACTCTCTCTGAACCTTCATTCCATACCCGACTAAGTATCGCTACATTCTCGCCTCCCCGAGAAGAAAAAATGGAACAACAAGGAAAAGGGTGATTTCAACTAGCCAAAGAGAAGAATATTATGACTAAGATAATATACAACAAATTATCGTTAGTCTCCAACAGGAAAAATCGATAGAATACAATAGACAACAAGTTTCGGATCAATATTCAGAAGTGAAAATAATAATTCATGTAAGAGTTACGTAGAGAATGAAATCTACTATAATCTATGAATTTAATACCCATCATCAATATTTTATCCCCAGAACATCAATCAATATTCATCTCAAATCAAATATTCATCTTTGCACTACAAAGCCAAAGATATTCATCAATCCATTATGTTCATCTCAACACTGCTCATCTTTGCACTAAAGGCCAAAGATATTCATCATCGGTCATGTTCATTTAAACACCGCTCATCTTTGCACTTTCTACAAAGCCAAAGATATTCTTTAGAAATCATTCATCTTTGCACTATAAGCCAAAGATATTCTTCAGAAATCATTCATCTGTGACTACAAGCCAAAGATATTCAATAATATCATCATTTAAGATCGAGGATGATGAAAATATTTTTAAAAAACGAATCCGTTGAAACAAAATGACAAGGATTAAGGATTAAGGATTCGTACTTGGTTTTATCCACATCCAAAAATACCTCAAAAATAAATCATAGTGGTGTAAAATTCAATAATGATCAAAACATGGATACAATCAAAGCTAAGTATCCGAATAGATGTTTTGGACAA
This sequence comes from Panax quinquefolius, assembly GCA_020205615.1. Lineage (NCBI taxonomy): Eukaryota > Viridiplantae > Streptophyta > Magnoliopsida > Apiales > Araliaceae > Panax > Panax quinquefolius. Next base: position 31,645,599 of record CM035151.1, read on the forward strand.
AAGAAGAAATTTTATTTTTCTATTGAATAGTGCCAGATATCGTGAATAAGGCTGTGATACATGAATGAATAGGTCAGACACGTGAATAAGACCAAGTATACATGAATAGTAAATCACACCAAAAGATAGAAATTCCACAAAAACATCTTCACTCTTCATGAATAGTACTCGTGAATAAGAATCGTGAATAAGTAACTCATGAATAAGTAACTCGTGAATAAGAACTCATGAATAGTAACCCCGACATGAAAAAAGTTCCAAATTTGATAAAAACATCGATCAATATTTCAAAGATAATGATATTGAAGAAATAATATCATTACTAAAAAAAATAATATCCCTTACCTCAAAGAATCAAGATTTTGGGGAAGGAAAGGTCAAGTGATCTTTGAATGAAACTTGTAATCGAACAAAGAACTCTCAAAGTATCTAAATACTCACAAAATACGCTCAATAATATATAGAGAGAAGAGAGAAAACTTTGTTTCGTGTGATTTTCAATTTAACTTAATTTTATTTATAGGAAAATGTTAGCCTACCAAGCAGACTTGACCACTGCTGCGATGGCTTTACACTCGCTACTATTGCCACCCACCACATTTGAAATAAAATTCAGACATTTCTTCACCAACCACAAGTGGGGTCCACTCAATTCTAGAATTTTCCACCAAAATCAATTATAACCCTACTTTCAAGAATCAAACACCTCTTAAAATTTATAACAAATCATTCGTGCATTTTTAACGGTTCAAAATTTGTGGACATATACTCAACTTATGTATGTATAACATATCCAAAATTACCACAATCCAACGGTCGGATTAAAATTATAACCCCGCAATATATCTCAAAACCCCTTGATTTGATTTTTAACACCTCCAATCCGATAAAATACCGATAAAACACCTCAACATTAATTCCTTCATTAATAACCACATAAATAAATCCATCATTTATATTCATATAAAATAAATATTTCCTTATCATATGAATCAATAATTAATTATTCACAAATAATATTATGTAATCACATTTACGACAACCTATTTTGTTCCTGTGAAAGAGGGGCTTTCAATAAGGATCTCTCCTCATCGGCGCGCAATTAGGTGACCAAACCTCTCCTTAGATGTAACTTTCTAGACATTGCCAATAATGTTATCTAATAATATTATTCAAATAATATGAATTATTGATCCGATAATGGGAAATATCGCATCAAATGACAATTATTGAACAACAATAATATAAAATATCAACGCAAGAATTATTGAATCAATAAAATATTGAGCAAAGAACTCATCGTGAATAATTATTGAGTAGTGCCTTCTTACGTAAGAATCAATAATTCAACAACACATGTAATACCGCAGGGCCATGCTCTTTGTGCAACCACGCCAGACATCAGATTTTAACCACCGGGTATTCCAACAATCTTAATTCAGAATAACTACGCCGTTATTTATAACCACCCAAACTTTTGTCGTTTTCCTCATCCAATCGCTTTTCGTTATGGGGCCCACACATGGTTTGCACTGGGTCGCATTTAATATTCCCAAACAATACTGAATATTCCACGACCAAACGAATATTCCCCGACAAAATGAATATTTTATAACCACTTGCTTATTTTGAAATATTTGCATGATTTAACCCTTAACTATCCACATTAATCAAATCAACCCTTACTATTTCAAAATAATAAATAAAGGAAATTCCTTTTATTTAAAAAATTTCGGTCTTACAACCTCCCTCCTTATGAAATTTCGTCCTCGAAATTGACGACGTACGACGACTGGTGTTTCTAAAAGGTAAAGATACTCGCTTTCATTTTCGTTTCCAACTCCCTGTGTTATCTCAATAAGCATGGTTTCTCCACAAAACTTTAACTTATGGTATAAACCTCGAGACATAGGTCGTGTTCTTTTTCCTCTACAAAATCTTGTGCAGTACCTCCTCGTATGTTAAGTCTTCGGCTATCTCGTCCCGGCTTCTAACTCAATGACGTGTTTTGGGTCGTCCACATATTTACGTAACATCGACACGTGAAAACGTTATGAACACGCGTCATACTTGGTGGTAAAACGAGTCTATAGGCCACGATTCCTATTCGATCGAGAATTTCAAATGGATTAATAAATCGAAGGTTTGAGCTTTCCTCACCTCACCGATTCTCGCTTTTAAAATAACAACTTTCGCACCTCCTTCTTCAAATTCATCATCCGGTGTGTAGCTTCGAATAATTTTTTAACTTTATCGATTAAAGTCGATTATACTCAGATATCATCACGCACATCAGATATCATCACGCATCAGATATCATCACGTGGGTACCTAGAGTTTTCATCTCCATCTCTATTATTTGTATATTATACTGAAATGAGTCTTTGACAATATTGTACTCAGATACTTGTATACGATCTTCTACTCAACACGCCACTACCACGTTCGCTTTTTCGAGGATGGCATGGTCGTAACATATTTGAAATGAGTCTCCTCTTGAGTTCTTCAAGCTCTTCCCACATTCCTCGCTCCATTCGAATTTTGTATCTCTATGAGTCACCACGTTAATGGAATAACGATTCGAGAATATCCTCCGATAATAACCAACTAAGCCTGAAAGCTACGATTTCGATTCATCGACTTAGGTTGTTCTCAATCGTGACTCATATCCCAACCTTGGATAAGACGTCACAATGACACCTATCGGTTTACTATCGCATCTAATATGACGCCCCTTACAGAGAGTCTCGGCTTAGGTGAATTCCACAAAGGAAGTCACAAAATAAAGGCTCATGCATACCAAATTTATAGTTGAATTTTTAACTCCTGAAGTTCAATAGGAGCCATTCGATATGAGATTTTAGAAATGAGTTTTGTACCGGGTTCAAAGTCAATACAAAATTTAATATCAGTCTTTGGGAGTAAGCCAATAAATTCTTCAGGAAATACGTCAGGAAAAATCAATAACAACAAGAATATTATTCAAATCTGACGTGTCTTTATTCAAATCCATAACATGGACTAAGAAAACTTGACATCCGTAATAAACGAATGACTTCATGGCTTGATATGAAAATGTTTGACTACAATGGTTTGATTGCTTGAATTGAATAACAAAGTTGCTTAGAATATGAAAACTAACAACCTTACAAAAGCAATCAATTTTGGCATGATGAGTAGTTAACCAATCAATCCCCAAAAGCAAGTATCTTTAAAGAGATAAGGTCAACGGTAAGGTAATGGTGCCAACTTGAATCAAACAAGATTTTTAAACAACGGATGTAATGAAAGTTTCTCCTAACTGAGTCTCCATAAATAAAGGTCAAAGTCTAATTTCTCCGTAGTCAAGTTCAAACGTTGAGCGTAAAGCAAGAGAGATAAAAGAATGGGTAGAACCCAGATCTAGTAAGGTATAAACTTCGCAAGAATTTATAATTAACTAACCCGTGCTAACTTCGTCGGGTTCCTCGATATTTGACCCCGGTCACGACAAACGCTTCTTCCGTGAATCGTTGACTTTGACTTTTTCGGGACATCCTTTTGAGTCACCGCCTCCCGCCGCACTAGGGTTTCGATATCGCATAATCTCGAAAGCGATATGTCCTTCTTTTCCACAATTATAGCATACCTTAAACTGTTGTGGGCGGTTTGACCGATATGTCCCTCTTTCCAAGATTTGTAACATACGCATCGATGGTCTTTCTCCTCCTTGGAACCGGCCACATCGGGCGCCGACGCCTTCACATGGTCGTTGTTGAATCTCCTCTTTAAAATCTCCTCCGACTCGCTTCTTCTATTTTCATGGCCACGATTACCACCGAGTGGTTACCGCCTTTGTCCGTATTCTTCTTTCTCCACTTTGGTTATCGTTATTTCGATGATCGCTATCTTTGGTATGATCCTCGGTTATGGTCCCTCGGTTGAACGTACTCGTTATCTCGCTTCTAACAATCGAGCCTCTTATAACATCTCTAAATAGAGAAAATTTATGAGAAATGAGATATCGACGTATGCCGGGTTTTCAAACCTCTCGTAAACATCCGCGTCACACGTTCCTCATTCTCCACCAAATGAGGTGCAACTCGATAACTCGCGAACTTCGCCTCGTCTTTGGGACACCGCCATGTTATTCGCTTCTAGTCTAATAAACTCCACTTCCTTCATACGACGAATACTTTCGTGGAAGTACTTGTCATTGAACTGCTTTCAAACGCTCCTACGACATGCCGAGTGCAAATGGATGGGTACGCTTCACGATTCCACCAAAGATGTCTCGCTTCGCCACGGAACATAAAAGTAGCGAATGGAACTTTCGTTCCTTCGCATCCCAAGACATCGAATATCTTGGTAATTTGCTTGACCCATGTTTCCGCCATGATCGGATCCGCTTCCCTGCACTCGTGGTCCCAACTCTTTCGAATCGCTGGCCGTGACCACCACCGTGAATTGTTATCATCTCTCTCTCGTATTTTGAACACGAAGTCTCCCTCGCCCCGATTTTGCATGAATCGCAAAAAGCTTCTAAACATCCCTCATTCATCATCGCTGTCGGTGGTGTTATTCACAGGAGGTACGTTGCCGACTGTTGCACGTTCTCCTCGTTGTTAAATCTGAGCATCTCCACGGTCTCATTTACACCACTATTAATATTCTCATCGACATTCTCAATTCATCGCCATAAAACAAGGGTTAATTAAGGAAATCAATCACATAATATCCCTATATCTTGACCAACTAACAAATAAGCTTAGGTAGGACACACCAAGCAAAGGATTTACTCATCTCTCCTCCTAGTTCTATTCCTCGATCTCCGCCAGAGATCATATCCCTAAGCTCGATATTAACTGTGGACGCCCCAAAATAGGTATACACAACACCCATTCTCGAGTCGCCAAATACATGGTACAAGAAGCAAACTACAACTTCAATAATACAAATGTCGTGTGAAATACGATAATATATCTTTGTGAGTTTAAATATAATATTGTCTTTCAGACAATATCCACACGCAAATGAATCCCCATCATAATTATTGATACATTATTTTACAAAATGGTGAGGACTACTAAACAACTCTCTCTAACCTTCATTCCATACCCCGACTAAGACTCGCTTACATTCTCGCCTCCCGAGAAGAAAAATGGAACAACAAGGAAAAGGGTGAGCTCAACTAGCCCAAAGAAAGAATATTATGACTAAGATAATATACAACAAATTATCGTTAGTCTCCAACAGGAAAAATCGATAGAATACAATAGACAACAAGTTTCGGATCAATATTCAGCGGCAATGAAATAATAATTCATAAGAGTTACGTAGAGAATGAAATCTACTATAATCTATGAATTTAATAAATCCATCATCAATATTTTATCCCTATAACATCAATCAATATTCATCTCAAATCAAATATTCATCTTGCACTTTCACAGCCAAAGATATTCATCAATCTCGGTCGTATGTTCATCTCAACACTGCTCATCTTTTGCACTAAAGGCCAAAGATATTCATCGATCGGTCGTGTTCATTTAAACACCGCTCATCTTCAGACTACAAAGTGAAAGATATTCTTCAGAATCATTCATCTTTGCACTATAGGCCAAAGATATTCTTCAGAAATCATTCATCTTTGCACTACTGTGCCAAAGATATTCAATAATATCATCATTTAAGACCGAGGATGATGAAAATATTTTAAAGAAACGAATCCAATTGAAACAAAATGACAAGGATTAAGGATTAAGGATTCAGACTTGGTTTTATCCACATCCAAAAATACCTCAAAAATAATCATAGTGGTGTAAAATTCAATAATGATCAAAACATGGATACAATCAAAGCTAGTATCCGTAATAGATGTTTTGGACAAAAAGAAGAAATTTTATTTTTCTATGAATAATAGTCAGATATCGTGAATAGTGCCAGATACATGAATAGTCTTTGATACGTGAATAATAAGACCGTATACATGAATAGTAAATCCGACACCAAAAGATAGAAATTCCACAAAAACATCTTCACTCTTCATGAATAGTACGTGAATAAGAACTCGTGAATAGTAACTCATGAATAGTAGAATCGTGAATAAGAACTCATGAATAGTAACCCCGACATGAAAAAGTTCCAAATTTGATAAAACATCGATCAACATTTCAAAGATAATGATATTGAAGAAATAATATCATTACGAAAAAAATAATATCCCTTACCTCAAAGAATCAAGATTTGGAAGGAAAGGCTCAAGTGATCTTTGAATGAAACTTGATCTTGAACAAAGAACTCTCAAAGTATCTAAATACTCACAAAATACGCCAATAATATAGAGAGAAAGAGAGAAAACTTTGTTTCGGTGTGATTTTCAATTCTAACTTAAAGCCCTCTATTTATAGGAAAATGTTAATTACAAAGCGGACTTGACTGCTACACCGATGGCTTTACTCGCTACTATTGCCACCCACCACATTTGAAATAAAATTCAGCACATTTCTTCACCAACCACAAGTGGGGTCCACTCAATTCTAGAATTTTCCACCAAAATCAATTATAACCTACTTTAAGAATCCGACACCTCTTAAAATTCACAACAAATCATTCGTGCATTTTTAATTCGGTTCAAAATTTGTGGACATATACTCAACTTATGTATGTATAACATATCCAAAAATTACCACAATCCAACTATCCGGATTAAAAATTATAACCCCATAATATATCTCAAAACCCTCGATTTGATTTTTAACACCTCCAATCCGATAAAATATCGATAAAACACCTCAACATTAATTCCTTCATTAATAACCACATAAATAAATCAATCATTTATATTCATATAAAATAAATATTTCTTATCATATGAATCAATAATTAATTATTCACAAATAATATTACGTAATCACATTTATGATAACCGGTACTGCTCTTCCTCAGAAAGAGGGGCTTTCAATAAGGATCTCTCCTTCTCCTGCCGCAATTAGGTGACCAAACCTCTCCTGTATGTAACTTTCTAGACATTGCTAATAATGTTATCTAATAATATTATTCAAATAATATGAATTATTGATCCGATAATGGGAAATCTTGTGTGATGACAATTATTGAACAACAATAATATAAAATATCAACGCAAGAATTATTGAATCAATAAAATATTGAGCAAGAACTCATCGTAACAATTATCGAGTAGTGCCTTCTTACGTAAGAATCAATAATTCAACAATACTGCATCGTAATACCGCGGTGGTATCTTTCTTTGCAACCACGCCAGACATCAGATTTTAACCACCGGGTATTCCAACCGGTCTTAATTCAGAATAACTACGTGTAGTTATTTATAACCACCCAAACTTTGTCGCTTTTCCTCATCCAATCGCTTTCAAGTTATGGGCCCACACATTATTGCAGCAGTCAATGCATTTAATATTCCCAAAACAATAATAAATATTCTAATTACCAAACTAATATTAAACAAAATGAATATTTTATAACCACTGCTTATTTTGAAATATTTATGTATTTAACCCTTAACTATCCACATTAATCAAATCAACCTTCTTACTATTTCAAAATAATAAATAAAAAAAATTCCTTTTTATTTAAAAAATTTCGGGGTCTTACAAAAATGAGTAATAAATAGTCTGTAAAATAAAATAACGAATTAATTATAAGATAAAATAATCCCCAATAATATTAAATTATTACAAATAATTTTACACCATTCCTCACTTTTGCAAATAAATGTAGCATGAAATTTACTAATTTTGCTACCAAGCGAACGTAACAAAAGTCAAAGTGAGACATTTTTTTTTGAATGGAGGGAGTATGTGCTTGCACTAGCCTCTTAATCAATATTATTTTGAACTTTAATCACAACCAAGGATCAATTTATTTGACAAAAGATTCCTTTTGAAGAAAAACTCAATAATAATAATAATAATAATAATAATAATAATAATAATAATAATAATAAGGACAAACTCCCTCCTCCCCAAAAATATGACCAAATTATAATTTACTCACTTGTTGAAAAAAGTAAAAATATTGAAAATAAAATAAAATAAAGTTAAAATTTATCTTTAGTAGCCCCACAAGATTATATTATAAAATGATCAGTACTTTTTTACTTTTTTATTTTTTTATACTAATAAACTCCACTAAATGACATATTTACCCTTCACTTTATGTATTTTATCTGATCTTTTTGAGAATAATTTTTTTTATACATTTAGTCATTCTTTTGAGGACGGAGGAAGTATTTTGATTAAAGAAAACGCAATCTATGGGATGGAATAATACAAAGCTACACAATAATTATTAGACCAATAGCACCCTCACATGAAAATGACTAGTTTTGTCTATTTGTGTTTGATAATTCCCTTTCTCTCAGCTCTTGATGAAGGACCCTATAAACTAGAAACCATTATGTGCTTGGAAAAGAATGGGCTTCTTTTGTCTATATTTTCTTCAATAATCTCCTATTTATTTTTGTCACTTGCTGCCTGTTATACTGGACACATGCTCTGTGTTTGGTCCAAAATGTTCAGTGTTCTGTGTTCACATGTATATTCTTCATTCCCATTCATCTTTACACTTTGCTTGAGGGTTTATAAATTAAATAGATAGAAGAGAATAGTAGTGAAAGTTAATAAAATAGGAAGTAATTGCCACCAAATTTATGTGAGAAAAAGAAAGTTGTTTCTCTCTCTTGGTATTTCATCTTCCAATTTCGCCCAATACGCAATTAGCGACATAAATATTACTTTTAGCGACATTCCAACGACACAATTGTTTTTGACAAATTTTATTTTGTCGCTAAATGTGTATTGAGATAAATTGGAGGATAGGTGTAATGGAGACGATCCTAATCCGTACTTTATGTTGATAAGAAACGAAAGAATGAAAATAGAAGAATTTTAATGAGAAGAAACTAAAGAATGAAAATAAAAGAATTTTAATGTGAAAAATTCCAGAAAACTAGGGGAAAAAATATGGATTCAACTTTTTAATTTTTTATTATATAAATACGGGAATTTTTATTATTTTATATAAATTATTTTTAATTCACTGCGCACATGAATAAATATATATAGTTGGGAATTACAAGTGAGATAAAATTTACATTATTGATCAAATAAATAACGAGAAAATGACTGGTATAATAAATTATCCCAAGACTTGATTACTTATTAATATTTCTCTCCAGACTACGACCCCTTCATTATACATATTTTCTAATTTTTCAATAAATATTTATCGGCACAAATATTGTTCTTTACTAATTGTTTGCGATGAACTTAAAGGATAAGGGTAATTGAAGAGATGCTAATTCTTTTTCCCTGAACTTTTAAATCATATTTTGATTTATAAGTGCAATCTTGATCCGTTAACAGCTTAATTCGTAATTTTCAAACAAACCTAACCTTAATGATATTAATGGCGGATAAAGAAAAGAAAATTAAGTTGTTTTTATATCTGAGATCCGGTGGAATATTTAACAGTTTAATATAAATAATGTGAAGAAAGGTCCCAAATTGAAGAAGTCGTGAATGGCTTGTTCTTAATTGATATGATGCAGTCATCTATATATACAAAAGGATAGCAAGAAAATAGGCTGTAATTCTAATCTAATTCTTAAACTCACGCTTAACTAGAAATTAGGAAATTAGAGCTGTAAATCTAATCTAACTCCTAAACTCATGCTCTGTAAATTTAATCTATCTCCTAAACTCACGCTTAACCATATATACGGTACATTAATAGAATATCTCAATGATATCTCAATCCCCCCCCTCAAGTTGGAGCATGAGGATCATAAATGCCCATCTTAGAAAGCGTAAATCGAAATTGACGTGTCCCCAAAGGCTTGGTAAAAAGATGTCTGCAAATTTGAAGCGTGGTAGGAACATATGAAGGAGAATAGTTCCATCTTGGATAGCATCACGGACAAAGTGACAATCTGCTTCAATGTAGCCCGTTCGTTCATGGAAGGCAGGATTACATGCAATATGTAAAGTCGGATCGACTATCACAAAGATAAAACCAATAGCGGCAGGATGGTGAATTCCCAAGCTAAGGAGAAGACCCTTCAACCATTTCAATTCACAAGTAAGAGAAGCCATAGAGCGATATTCGGCCTCTGTAGAAGAAGCGGGACCTGATGAGTTGTTTCTTGGTTTTCCAAGAAATCGGTGAATGACCAAGAAACACAAGCCAACCTGTGGGAGAGCGACGAGTAAGAGGACAAGCTGCCCAATCAGAATCACACCAACCTGTCAATGAGAGAGAGCTATCAGCTTGAAGTAAAACTCCTTGTCCAGGAGAACCCTTCAAATAGCGAACAACGCGCAAAGCGGCTTCCCAATGTTCCTCTCTCGGTTGTTGTAGGAACTGTGATAAAACATGAACAAAGTATGCCAAATCAGGACGAGTGACCGTTAAGTAAATTAAACGACCAACCAAACGACGATAAGGTTCCGGATTAGACAAAGAATCTCCTGAAGCGTGAGAAAGTCGATGGTTTTGCTCAATGGGAAAGGATGCGGGCTTGACACCTAGAAGACCAGTTTCAGAAATAATGTCAAGAGAATACTTTCGTTGGCAAAGAAATATACCATCAGAACTTCGTGCCACCTCAATCCCGAGGAAATATTTAAGAACCCCGAGATCCTTCATATGGAAACATGTGCTCAAATAGTTCTTAAAGACTCTCAAAGCAGCGGAATTATTTCCAGAAATAATTAAATCATCAACATACACCAAAACATTGATTTGAATATCACCCTTAATATAAGTAAAGAGAGAATAATCAGCATAGGATTGTAGAAAATCATACTCTTTTAAAGCAGTAACAAGTTTGGCAAACCAACACCTCGATGCCTGTTTCAAGCTATATAATGACTTTCGGAGACGACACACCATATCAGGTTGAGAAGACCCAAAACCAGGAGGAAGCTTCATATAGACTTCCTCATTAAGATCCCCGTGCAAAAAAGCATTGTGCACGTCCATCTGATGCAGCTCCCAATTTTTAGATGCTACAATGGCTAAGAAAGCACGAACCGTGACCATCTATGAAACTGGTGCAAAAGTCTCGTGATAATCGATCCCAGCAATTTGATGATTACCAAAAACAACCAAACGAGCTTTAAGCCATTCAACATTGCCATCAGAGTTATACTTGATTTTATAGACCCATTGACTACCAAGAGCGCGTTTACCAGGTGGTAATTTTTCCATAGTCCAAGTACAATTATCTTCTAAAGCACGAATTTCTGTTTGCATAACATGACGCCATCCTACATCTGTCATAGCTTCTTTAAATGATTTGATTCGAACACCGCGAATAAATGACAAGAAACTTCTGATGGCTAACAGAAAATTTTGCACAATTAATATAATGTGTTATAGGAAAGGGCGTACCTAAGGAAGTGGATGGCGCGGGTAAACTTGGAGAGAGAGTAGATGGACTTTTTGTGATCACAGTGTTAGTAACATAGTCACGAAGCCGAACGGATGGAACCTTTTCACGAAATCCACGTCCCATGTGAGTTTCAGTAATAGGATCCGGAGCAGCCCCTGCTGCCCCCCTGTAGATGGATGTTGGAGTTGATAAGTGGGCTGAACTGGCCTTTGTTCAACATCCGTGCCGGACAGTGAATCATTAGTTTTTGGGTTTTGGATGGTGACATGTAGTGGGGAGGATTCGTTTGTGGGCTTAAGTTCATCGGACAATAATGCAGGATCCCCCAAAATATTAAAATCAAAGTCATCATCACCCAAATTCACGCTGCCAAAATTATATTTAGAACGAATAGGAGTAGAAGTATTTTCGGCAAAAGGAAATTGATTTTCAAAGAACTTAACATCCCTAGAAACAAAAAAACTTTTATTTTCTAGATCAAAAAGTCTCCACCCTTTCTTTCCAAAAGGATACCCAACAAAGACACATTTTCGACTTCGACTTGCAAATTTATCATTCTTTGCTCGTTGATTATGGGCATAACATAAAGAACCAAACACTCGTAATTCATCAAAAGCTGACAAAGTATTAAATAAAATTTCATAAGGTGTTTTATTCTGAAGAACACTCGAAGGTGTTCGATTAATCAAATGAGAAGCTGCCAAGACACATTCACCCCAAAAATAAAGAGGAAGATGATTTTGAAAATGCAATGTCCTTGCCGCTGTTAAAATATGACGGTGCTTACGTTCAACTCTGCCATTTTGTTGTGGAGTTCCCACACAAGAGGTTTGAAATAAAATCCCATTTGAAAGAAAATAATCTGTCAAACAGTGAAACTCCGTCCCATTATCACTCCGAACAATCTTAACCTTTTGACCAAATTGTCGATCAACCATAGCAAAAAATGACATAAACATTTTAAATACCTCCAATTTTCAATCAACAAATAAACCTATACAGCTCGGGAAAAATCATCCACAATAGTTAAAAAATAACGAGCCCCACAATAAGAAACTGTATTGTAAGGACCCCATAAATTGCAATGAACCAATTCAAAAACTCGGGAGGCCTTATGATCACTAAGAGAAAAAGAATCACGAGATTGTTTGGCACGAGGGCACACATCACATGCCTTATTTTATCACTAGAATTACGTAAGAAAGGTAATAACTTCACTACTTTCTCTGAAGGATGTCCAAGACGTTGATGCCAAAGTTCCAACGAAGATAAAGAACCATCCACTGAGATAGCATCCACTGAAATAGCTTGCACTGTAGACGGTTGTCGGAAGTAGTAAAGTCCATCTCTCCGTTCACCCGTTCCAATCAGCTTCCTCGTATGACGGTCCTGTATAACACACATATTAGAAGCAAATTGTACAAAACAGTGCATGTCATCAATGAGTTGTGTAACTGAAATTAAGTTGCAGTGTAATTCAGGGACATAAAGAACATTTTTAAGATACAATCCTTCCAAGAGGCTCACACTTCCCTCTTTAGTAGGAATTATTTTTTGGCCATCGGGGAGCCCAACGGGACATGCGGAAATATCATGAACATCAAACAAATATGATTCATCCCCCGTCACATGATTAGAAGCACCGGTGTCAATAATCCAAGATATCTTAGAAAACTCACCATGTAGACGATCGGTAGAGGAGTGAGCATTACCAAACATAGTAGCTATAGTCTGCCATTGTTCTGCACTCAAATTAGGAAGAGAGGCAGGAGTGTTTGATGTGCTGGCAGTGGCGTTGGAAGAATTTCTTCGCCCATTAACCGAAGCTCCAACCATAGTGTTGTAGTTGTCTACCACCACCGCTCACACATTGGCTCCTCTACCACGACCAGTCGCGTCTGTACCACGGCCACCACCTCCTTTACCTCGAGCATGAGTGACTCCTTGAGTGCGAGGTCTATCACCCCACCATTCTGGATACCCAAGAAGCTGAAAACATGTAACAATGTCATGTCCGGATCTATTACCATGAGAACACATTAGCCCAGATTTGTCAATCTTATTTGGTTTCGCTCGGCCACGAATTTCTGGACGAATAGCAAAACCCACCACTTCCGGTAAAGATTCTCGAGTATGAGTGATTCCACGAATGCATTCTTCTTGGGTAATTTGTTGATATGCACGATCAAGAGAAAGTAAAGGTTCTTGGGACAACAAAGTAGTACGTAATGGGGCATAATAATCAGAATTTAAACCCATTTAAAACTGATGAAAACGTTCATTATTTCGTCGGTTTGCATGCGCCTTACCCAAATGACATTCACATTTTCCACACGTACATGCAATAACTGGTTCATGATTAGCTAATTCATCCCATAAGACCTTAAGCTTCCCAAAATATGTAGAAACAGACATGACCTTGGATTGCTCACACTTGGCTAAATCAGTTTTTAACTGGTGAATTTGGGGTCCATTAACAACAGAAAAGCGAGCCTTCAATTCATCCCATAAAATTTTAGCATCATCATAAAAAGATATAGTAGACTTAACCTCCTGATCAATAGTGTTCATTAGCCAAGAAACAAGCATCGAGTGAATGGTAAGCCAATCCTCCGTTGTGAAAAGTTCTTTAGGTTCCATAATCGTGCCATCGACGAAGCCATATTTCCGGCGAGATAGTAGAGTAAGGCGTACAGACTTTTCCCATACATCATAATTATCGTGTCGAAGATGAACCACAATGATGAGATCTCCAGGTCTATCTTGTGAGCCAAGAAAAAATGGAGATGTATGGTCATTTCGAGCCATGTCGATCGTGTATCTTAGCCGCGTGGCTTTGATACCATGAAGAAGTGACTTGTTCTTTATTGATATGATGCAGTCATCTATATATACAAAAGGATAGCAAGAAAATAGGCTGTAATTCTAATCGAATTCCTAAACTCACGTTTAACTAGAAATTAGGAAATTAGAGCTGTAAATCTAATCTAACTCCTAAACTCATGCTCTGTAAATCTAATCCATCTCCTAAACTCACGCTTAACCATATATACGGTACATTAATAGAATATCTCAATGATATCTCAATACAAGTGTTGGTCTAAAATATAATACTTGATCCTTGAGGTGAATAATTCAATCGTTCATGGAGGCCTTTATCCATTTAATTAGTACTCCGGTCCGGTCATTTAAGCCATACTCACATTTCTAGAGCAAATATTTTAGGAAATTGATATTACCACCATCTTCTTTCACCTGGGAAGAAAGTGGATTCCACTTTCATGTGAGAGGGGACCATGTGAAAATATAAAAAACTCATGTTGTTAGAATATAGAATCACACACACGCACAAACGATAAAGAATTAAGATTCACACAGAGATTTACGTGGTTCCCCAATTTGGGTAGTCCATAGGCGGCTTGTTGTTTATTGATAATTCCTTGGTTACATAGGGTTTTACAATAGATAGTATTTATAGCTACTAATCCTATTCCAACCCTACTTCACATTATGTCTCAATTACCCATAATGTCCCTCCAAAAATAACCCAGAAAAAACTACTCTGCTGTATTTGCGTGCGGCATGTATTCACAAGTACTACATGGCGTGCCCCGCGCTATCAGGGTAGAAACTTCATAGGCGTGTTCTGCCACTCTAGCTTTCACCCAGTAGCCGCTTATAACTACGTAAACTCCCCGTGAATGACATGACTAGCCATTTTTAGTAGCTTCTATATTATGAGTCACAAGTTCTAACAAATCTCCACCTTGACAAATAACCTCGTCCATTCAGAAGATAAGTCACTTGTCCTATCCGATCTGGGGGAAATCCTCCAAACTAATATTCAGAGATATTGAGATAAAGTCCAAGCAATGCTTGAACTTGTCTGCGGTCACAGTCTTTGTCAATATGTTAGCTACATTTTTAGAAGTGTGCACATTTTCCAATATGACATCCCGAGTAGCTATCAGCTCTCTCACCTTGTGAAACCTTACGCTAATATGCTTGGTCCTTGCGTGATACACCTGATGCTTTGCCAAGTAATGGCGCTCGACTATCACAATATAGCTGTATTCCACCTTGATCTATGCCCAACTCATTCACAAAACCCTTCAACCACAATGCTTCCTTGCCAGCCTCAACCAATGCCATATACTCAGATTCAGTAGTAGATAGAGCTACTAGAGATTGAACCATGGATCTCCAACAAATCGATCCACCTGTTAGTGTAAACACATACCTTGTTATAGACCTCAAATCATCCAACCTTCCAGCGTAATCCGCATCCACTTACCCTACAACTGACATCTGAGCCTGTTGCTTCGCAAACATAATCCCATGATTTGCAGTTCCTCTCAAATATCTGAACACCCACTTAACAGCTTTCCAGTGCTCTCTACCTAGATTTTCCATGTATTTGCTCACTGTACTGACTGCATGTGCAAAATCGGGTCTTGTACACACCATCGCATACATCAAACAACCAACTGCGCTAGCATAGGGCACGTTCGACATATCCTAAATTTATTCAGTCAACTTTGGACACTGTGCTGTAGACAACCTGAAGTGACTCGCCAATGGAGTACTGACCTATTTAAAATTAGCCATACTAAACCTCTCCAACACTTTCTCCACATAATTCTTCTGTGTCAACCACATCTTACCAGCTATTCTATCCCTGAGAATCTCCATCCCAAGGATTTTCCTAGCGGCACCCAAGTCCTTCATGTCAAACTCCTTTCCCAACAAGTTCTTTAACCTGTTGACTTCAACCATACTCTTTACAGCAATAAGCATGTCATCCACATACAGTAACAGAAAAATATAAGAACCATCCTCAAGATTTTTCACATAAACACATCAATTATACTCACACCGAGTGAACCCGATCCGGATCATGAAGGAATCGAACTTCTTGTACCATTGTCTTGGAGACTGTTTCAGCCCATACAGTGATTTCTTCAACCTGCAAACCACATGCTTAGTCTCCGGCTGCTTGAACCCCTCAGGCTGCTCCATGAATATCACTTCCTCTAAATCACCATGAAGGAAGGCTGTCTTCACATCAAGCTGCTCTAACTCTAGATCATAGCTAGCCACCAATGCCAAAATAATCCTGATTGAGGTATATCTCACTATCGGAGAAAACACCTCATCATAGTCAATCCCCTTCCTCTGCGAGTAACCCTTTGCTACCAATCGAGCCTTAAACCTTTTTTTTCCTTTTTTGGTACAGATTCCTTTTTCATGTACACCCATTTGCACCACACTGGTTTCTTTCCCTCAGGCAATTCTGACAATCCCCAAGTCTTGTTTTTCTTCAATGACTCCATCTCCTCCACCATGGCCTCCATCCATCTGTCCCTTTCAGAACTAGCAATAGCTTCCTAAAATTTAGACGGATCCCCACTAGTAGTAGATAAAGCATATGCAACCATATCATCAAAAATATACCTCATCAGTGGTTTGATAGTGTGTCTGGGTCTCCTTGCGGCTATGCATTCGTCCTGCTGCTGCTGATTTTCCTGTTCCATCGGCGGTGAATTTCCAGTGTCATAACTTTCCAATTCAATTTGAACTTCCTGCTGCTGATTGCCGGTTTCTTCACTAGTCTCGGTTTTCTGACCTTTCTGTTGCGTCTTAACCATGGAAGCCTCATCAAAAACCACATCCCTACTGATTAATACCTTCTTTGACTTCGAATCCCAAAGCTTGTACCACTTCATACCTTTCTTATACCCAAGAAAGATACACTATTTAGATATGGTATCAAGCTTTGATCTCTCATCTCCCGGAATGTGTACATAGGCTGGACATCCGAAGATCTTCATACTCGAGTAATCCACTTTCTTTTCTGTCCACACCTCTTGTGCCATTTTATTATCCAGAGCAGTACTCGACGATCTATTTATTATGTAAACTGCCATACTCACTGCTTCTGCCCAGAAATCCTTCGGAAGCCCTACATTTAGTCTCATGCACCGTGCCCGCTCCGCTATAGTTCTGTTCATTCTCTCTGCCACCCCATTCTGCTGTGGGGTCTTCCTAACAGTCCAGTGACATTATATCTCGTGCTCCTCACAAAACTTCACAAATGGCTCGTACTTGTACTCTGTCCCATTATCTGATTTGAGGCACTTAAATCTTCTCCCTGTTTGATTTTCCACTTTAGCTTTCCACACCCTGAATTTTTCCAAGACCTCAGACTTGTGTCGCATGAAGTACACCCAAACCATTCTCAAAAAGTCATCGATGAAAGTCAAGAAATACAGCTATCCCGCTTTTGAAGCTACTCTCACTGGCCCCCAAACATCAGAATGCACATAGTCAAGTTTTTCATTCGTTTTGTTCACCGCACTCTTAAACTGCACTTTACGCTATTTTCCCAAGACATATAACTTGCAGAAATCTAACTTGCGCCTTTATCCCTTTCAACAGACTTCTTCTATGTAATTCCAGCATCCCACGTTCTCCCATATGCCCCAACCGCATATGCCATAGCGTAGTATCATCTATATCCTCAGCTGTAGTGGCAACAACTCCACCTACGACTGTACTCCCTATCATCCAATAGATATTCCTGTTAACCTTTGAACCTTTCATTATTACTAGGGCACCCTTCGTCACTCTCATGGCTCCACCACCAGTTTTGAACTCACATCCATTAGAGTCCAGAGTTCTCAATGAAATCACACTACAAGAAAATAGCTTAATTCTGACAGAATATTCCCTCAAATAATCCTATTCAGTCGGAAATAGAGTATTTCCGACGGAATATTCCGTCAAAAATTCGGTCGTATATATACGTGTCGAAGATAAGATCAGTTAAAAATTTCGTCGGATCTATCTTATCTTCGATGAATTTATCTCTGACGGAATATCGTCGAACATAAGCTATCTACGACTGAATAAATAGGACAAAAATTTTCGTCAAGTATAATATACCTTAATTCCGACGGACGTATTCCCTCGGAATTAACCTATTTCTGATCAAAAATTAAAATAAACCGGTATTTATTAAAAATGGCTAATTAGTAACTCCAACGGATTTTTCGTCGGAGATATCTTATTTCTGACTGAAAATTAAAATATACCGGTATTTATTAAAAATTAGGTAATTGTTAAATTCGACGGAATTTTCGTCGGAAATACCTTATTCCGTCGGAATTAACTGTTTTTTTAATGCAGATTTGAAAAGTTCAGTTTTCAGGTGTTTAAACCCATCTATGTATCTGTATCTTGTCACAACCCAATACACAATAATATAAACATGTATCTCACATTCAAATATGCAACGTAGCGCTAAAACGTAATATCCACCAAAACGTAATCTTCAACTTATTATCATTCACATTCACATTCAAATATCCACCAAAATGTATTATAAGCTAATGTTCCATAAATATAAGCTAACCAATTACAAATATAAGCTAATGTTCCATAAATGATAAACAATATAATTTACAATACTTATATAGACGCAATTAGACACTACAATATATACAAATATTCTACAATACTTATACATACGCAATTAGATACTATAATATATATAAATGTTCTACAATAACATGAATACAAATGAACTATAAACTAGGAAAAGTATCATCATCGGGCAGAGGTGAACAACGCTGCTCTGGTGTATGGAAAGCAGCGTTCGTCTACCTGCTCGTCATCGCCAGTCTGCTTGCCATCGCCACCCTTTTGATAGAATCAAAATATAAATCATTAATCAATATATATATATATATATATATATATATATATATATATATATATATATATATATATATATATATATATATATGAGAATTAACAAGCTAGCCTTAATTGAAAAAAACATAAATAATAAGAATACCTGAGTAGGCGGGGGACAGACGAAAAGTCTCCTCCAAGAGGGTGATCACCATCCGGAGCATCTCGCCACTCCAAGCGTCGAACTGGTCCTGCGGTAATCCCACACTCTCTGCGGAGGCCCCTACTATAATCTCTTGAGCAATATGGTGAAGACGAGAATTGGAAGGCAATTGCTAACGATGAAAGACCAGATCGGTACCGAATCTATCCGACACATCTCCTATCAGCCGCCGAAAGATATCGTCATCCAAGCCAGCGCCCGTATAAGATGGTCCGACATGTGCTCTCGGACGCTGGCTGGAGCCTATAAAAAGATACAAATTTGATTACTAATAATAATTTATATAATGTGAAAAATTCGGATAATTTGCGTGAAACATAAAAAATATTACCTCCAAGAAGTGTATATGCAGGTATCCTTGGCAGACCCAACACTCGATATCTGCCGGTACTGCTAGTAGGGGGATCCTGAGATGCGACCCATAGTCTCAGCTCCTCATCCCGATCTAATAAAATATTGGGAAGAGGGGTGGCAGAATCTAACGGCTCAGAACCCCTCCTAATAGCCTCCAATTCAGCTATACGCTCGTCTCAAAGCCTCTAAAATCGTTCCTGTAATTTATTTTGTATACATATGTTAATTATATCATTTTATTTACGATTGAATATTACTAAAAGCTAAATAGTAAGATGAGTTTTACCCGTATAGCTAAAGCTGCCTGAGATAAAGCACGCTCGGCCTTAGGCATGTGGGCTCGATCCCAAAACTCTAAAATGGCAGGATCTCGGCCCAAGGTCCTCCTCAAGGCCTAATAAAAACATTCATAAAACATGTATTAAGTATTTATGTGAGAACTTGATAACTAAATAACTAAATACAACGCACTTACCGTCTTCGCCTCCTCGAACGATTGAGAACCAGTGGTGTGTACTATCCGGAGTTGACCACGGTTCTTCTTCGTCTGCTTTGACTTTTTCTTGAAGTCTTCAGCCTCCCAGTGCGCACATAGTCTCCTGGGCTAAATCAGAGACTATGTGAGCTGATGATCTCTGATGGTGGTCCCGGGCTGGTCCTCAACTGCCCGGGCTACCCTCTGTCGCATCTCATACAACCAGCCGGAGTAATTCGCAGCGACATGATGCTCAATCACATCGTCGCTAACTGACTGAGAGATGCTCGGGTCAAATCTATAATAAACCTATAACAAAAGTTTTAAATTAGGAAGAATTGATTTCGTCATCCTAATACACCTATGTAGTAATTAATATAATATGTTTAACTTACGTGGAACTCCCGCAAGATGGTCTGCATAAAAGTGGCATCGTACTGCCCATACTGGGTGAACCGCATGCACCCTCTCGGGAGATGCGTCAAGAAATCGCGTGTAGGGTGTGCTTAGCCACTGGGTCTAGTATACTACAGAAAAATATAACAATATGTGTTATGTGAATTGTGTTTTGCAATAACTGACAGAAATATTAACAATATATTAACACTTACTGTCTAGAATCGACATCCACCAGTACTGTAAGTGGCGCTGCCGACGGACGACCAAAGTTACTGAGGTTCGTCCCTCGGTGTCTTCGGTGAGGTGCATATATAGTAATTATATTTAGCTGAGTCAATAAACATTGTAACTAATGCAGCTTGAAGATAACTTACTAACGCCTGAAGAAGAGCCTCCATCGTAGCTATCGTCTCTAGTACCGGATCGGCCACCACCTCGGCGACCTCCACCGCTATGTCTAGCTATGAATATCCTACTGCAATAACCAAATTGGTAGATTATGAATATGTAAGGTTTAACAATATGTGGTATGTACTATTATGAATGCTCATTTTTAATTACGTACGTCATCAAACCCATCATAATCAACGTGTATATCATTCTCGAATTCGATATCTTCCTCATCCTCAGTTTCGAGATCAGTTTCGTCATCGTTATCATCCTCAACGACTACATAATCATTCATGTGTACGTTTGCCTCGACATCCTCATCGTCAGGTACGTCAATGACATCAGTACTCATCACATCTTCAGCATGAAACACTACTGCCAAAGGGTTGCTAACATCTTGTTGCAACGCCTCATCCATACCAAACATGTTATCAGCATTAAATGAACGTGTTTTAGTTGTGACTACTGTGTACCAGGGGCTTCGAGTATTTACGACATTAGGAGCGTAATACACTTGAGTCGCTTGACTTGTTAACACGAACACGTCATCAAACTTTAACATTGACTTGATATTTACGGTTGTGATTCTATTATGATAAACTTTAACCCCGTTTTCAGTATCAAACCAGCTACACTTAAATGTAACTACCTTTTTACCCCCGTGATAATTGAGCACAACCACATCCTATAAACGACCATAGTAATTGGAATCAGAATCTTGGTACCAGCTTCCTAACACCATAACCCCAGAATTGACTGATGTGAGTTTATTCAAGTCATCGACTCTAAATATGTACCCATTCACCATGCAACCGGGAAAAGAACTAATAACTTTGTAAGGTCTTTGGATGACATCTATAAAATGCTCTGAAATGTTCTTCGTTTGAACCCTTTTCTTAAACCACTGTTGGAAATTAGCATTAGTGAATGTTTCTAACTCTACTGCAGTAAAAGTTGGGTTAGAAGCATACGCTTCCTCTTCGAATGAACTGCGAAAATAATAAAATGTCTTTAACATATATAGATGACTACACTTATAAATTGCACTAAATACCGCAAATAATAAGCTGAGACTTACGTGATTTATGATGATACTTCGGGCATATTTAGAAGCACGTATGTAGATACAATCTTCAACTCTTTATCGCTTAAGTAAGTCAGCGTCTCATAGCCAAATGGCTTAGCCAGATATGTGAATACAACTAACTCATCATCAATATGAGACATTGGACCAACAACCTCATTCCTTCCTAAACGGTTGTGCTTCGTTGAGACAACATCGTCAAAATACAATGAGCAAAAGTTGACAAGCTCTTCCTCCGTATAGCGTTCAACAATAGAACCCTCTACACGAGCTTTGTTCTTGACCTTTTATTTTAATAGACACATATACCTAAGATATATTCTGACAAATATGAGTATTATTAATATGAGCAACATAAAGCAATTAGTAGTTTATATTACCTCTCAAAAGGATACATCCACCGATATTGCACCGGTCCTCCAAGTTTTAGTTCATAAGGTAGATGAATAGGCAGATGTTCCATTGAGTCAAAGAATCCTGGAGGGAAGATCATTTCGAGCTTGTAAATGGTAAGCACAATATTGTTCTCCATCTACTCGACATCATTGTACTTAATTACAGTTGAGCAAAGATCTCGAAAGAAATTTAAAAAACATCGATTTTCTGATACCCCATATTTAACCCCTTGACCATCTTCTTCACTTCGTAATAATTCACATGAAGAGTATGATCCTTGGGTAAGAACTGTCCAACTATAGCAAGAAAATTGTTGAAACCTCTCTCACTACAGTCGTGCTCATTCTTGAAGTGTAAGAGCATCGTCACTGCAGAAAACTTGGTGTCTGTATCATTTCCCGAATACAACGCGACCCCAGATTCAGATAGCAACTTGTAAAAGGCAGCAGCTATATCATTTGGCACTTGCTTAACACTGCTTAAAGAAGGCTCATTTTCAGCCCATTCAATATTAGTAGGGCCATAAGCATCGACCAACATCTCCACTGGATCATAGTTTTCGACGTATGAATCCCGTAAAATTTGTTATTCCACAATATTTTCAATCATTTTTGATTCCCCGTGATGAGTCCATACGCAGTACCCATCCACAAATCCACGGGAAAATAAGTCGAATTTAATCTCGTCGACTTTCTTCCAAATCAGGTTTTTACACTTGACACACGGGAATCACATCTTCCCATTCGGATCATCCGTATGTTATATTGCTTTGTTCAAGAAATCTGACACCCCAACACGATAAGTTAAGACTAATCCCCTCCCATCACTGGGTATCTTACGGTATATCCAACTCCGGTCGGCTGACATTTTTAACTACACAGAAGACACATTCAGTTAATTTGGATTCAGATTTACCTAGTATCTCCACTCTATAGGACAGGGGTAAGGTTTTTATCCCGTTATTGGATGCGTCTCGTCACTAGTGCCAACACGTTGAGTACGTTTCATGAGTTTCAAGAAAATTTTGGCAGATCCTCCCCATGGTCTCCGAGCACACAAAATAAATTAAGATAACTTAATCTAAGTATGCACTCGAAGAACATATAGAGATAACAGTCGAAAAATCATCAAAACAACAAAAATGAACCGTTTCGTATTGCCTAAGTGAGAGACATAACATCCGAAGAATGATCCTAGAACTAGATCGTTTCACATTCACTCCTACTGAGTGAATGTCGAATGGGTTTCTAAGTTCCAAAGTATAGTACATATATTATTGAGTGTATTGAAGATTAAAGGGAGAGTATTATTGAGTTTATTGAAAATTATGACAAACTAAGCAAATGCTACTTAGTTTATTTTGCCAATGATAAACTAAGTAAGTGGTACTTAGTTTATGAGAATTGTTATTTGGAATCTATAAAGACTACTGTTCGACTTTCAGTCCTACTTGTCAAACATGTTTCTAAGTTTCATAACAGTTGCAGCTGTAATGACTACTAGGAGAAGAGTCAAGGACTTCCTTGTATGGAAGGTTCGACATAGCTGCAGCTAATAGTACTCCAACTGGTTCCTCGGCAACCAGAAAAAGGGTCGTAGTTCCTGTTTGTGTCCTATACTCGAATAATAAAGTTAATTGAATTACTACGGACATTCCTCATTGTTCCATCATAACAGATAACGACATCCCAAAGGAGTTCCATTATCTTTATTAAAAAAGTTCGAGTTAAGCACCCCTACAGATGAGCGAGCGATCACTTCTCATTAGGAATGAATCATCTCCCCATATAGGTGTAATCCATGACATAAACAGCTTCTCACCACTCCGAATTCTTCGGATGGGTAGTTCTCATAGAAAAAGAGGTAAGACGTTCTGTGAGAACTACCCATCTGAGGAATTTGGAGTGGTGAGCTGTCTATGTCATGGATTGGACCCATATGGGGAGATGATTCATTCCTAGCAGAAAAGTGATCGTTCGCTCATCTAGAGGGTTGCTTAACCTAGAACTTTGTTCTATAACTTAATGGCACTCCTTCCGGATGTTGTCATCTGTTATGATAGAACAGTGAGGAATGTCTCCAGTAATTAATTCTAACTTTATTATTCGAGTATAATATACAAACAGGAACTACGACCCCTTTTTTTTTAATTGCTGTCGAGGAGCCGATTGGAGTACTATCTCGCTGCAACTGCTATGTCGAACCCTGCATATAAGGAACAGTACATATATGTAGGGAGAGTATTATTGCATTTATTGAAAATTGTGGCAAACTAAGCAAATGCTACTTAATTTATTTTGCCAATGATAAACTAAGTAAGTAGTACTTAGTTTATGAGAATTATTATTTGGAATCTATAGAGACTACTGTTCGACAATTACTCCTACTTGTCAAACGTGTTTCTAATTAAGTTTCAAAGTATATTATTTTATTTAATCGAAAACATTCTCATTCAATTTCTTTTAATTGCATCCCAACTAAGCAAATGCTACATAGTTTATTATTTTATTTTATTTTATTTTATTTTGTATTATATTATATTTTAGTATATAATTGGTTTATTTATAAATTAAATTAAATTAAATTAAATCATTTTATTTTATTTTGCCAATGAAAAACTAAATAAGTGCTACTTAGTTTTAGAGAACTGTTATTTGGAATACATATGGAGACTACTATTAAATTAATTTATTTTATTTTATAAAATTTAATTGTATTTATTATTTTAAATATTGTATTTTATTTTATTTTGTACTATAATCTACTCCCTCCGTCCCAAATTAATTGTTAGTTTTGATTTTTAAAGTCAAATTGACCATTTTTAAAACTAATCTTTTACTAATTTTGCTAAAATATAGGTGAAGAGATTATAACCAAAAGAAAGTATATACAATTTATTACTAATCCTAATTTTTATAATTTTAGAAATATATTTATATATGCTTAATTATTAATTTAAAATAGTCAATTTGATTTTAAAAAATCAAAATTGAGAAGTTAATTTGGAGACGGAGGAGTATAATATAATTTTTGATTATTTTATTAAATTAAATTAAATTCATTTTTAATTTTATTAAATTAGATTTATTAAATTAAATTATTTTTATTATTTTATTAGTATTATTATTATTTTTAGTTAATTTAATTTATTTAATTGAAATTATTTTCATTGTCTTATTAAATTGGATTAAATTTATTATTATGTTTTAAATAAATTAAATTAAATTCTTTAAATTAAATTTATTTTAAATTAAATTAAATTTAAATTATTTTATTTTATTTTATAAAATATTTTTATTAAATTTAATTTATTTATTATATTAAATCAAATTTGTTTTGTTTTATTCAATTTATTATTATATTTTATTTTGTATTATATTATATTATCAAATTTTTAAAATTTATTTTATTTAATAAACTAAATTAAATTAAATTTATTTTATTTTAGTAGTAAGAAACTAAGTAAATGCTACTTAGTTTATATTTTAATATTGGAAAACTAATTACTTATACAATACATGTAGGGCCCACAAAATCTTGCAAATGAATAATTCTGACAAAAATTCTGTAGGAAATAGCAAATATATCAAAATTAAAGACAGTCCCAAAACAGTCATAAAAGCAATGCCAAAATCAATTATACCAACAAACAATTGAGTAAATTAATATATCTCAATATATATACATAGACAAAACCCTAATATCAATGTTCTGAAGTTCAAAAAAAGTATTATATATATGCAGTCTTAAATCAAATGATGTTCATCCGAATTTCAGCATATTTATCCCAATTTTAGCAAAATATAATTCCAAATTCCACAACAACATTAATTTCAACAGTATGCTGAATTTAAGCAGAATGACCAAGTAAAAAAAATCACTGTGACAACAATATCAACAACTTAAAACAGGAAACAAATACAAGCTATCTAGTAATCTCAAATTCTCAAACAAGTTCTAATTTCAGCAACAACATATATAGTATGCCCAATTTCAGCAAAAATTATCACATTAAAACCAATATATATTAACACTAAAAATTAAATTTGGAAATTTTAGTACCTTGAGAGTTCGCTGGAATGGAGGAGGATGAGCTGCTGGAATCGCCCGAGGAGAAAGGAGGAGCCGCCACCGGAATGAAAGAAGGAGAGACGCCGCGACAGGGGGGGACGTAAGGTGTCTAGACCGGTCGGGAGGGGTGGTGGTGGTAGGGGGAGACGAGAGAAAGGAGGGAGAGTTGAGAGGAGAAAGGGAGGGGGAGAGCTGAGAGGGAAATGAGACGCGGCTGGAAGAAAAGGATATACTAATTAAATTTTTTAATTATTTTCGACGGATTATCCGTCGAATTTACTTCCCTCGAACTTACCGTTATTTCGATGAAAATTCCCTCAGAAGTAACTATCATTCCATCGAAGGTAGTAGGGTTCGCGCTGGCGAGAAACTTGGCCCCAATGAGGGTATTCTATTTCCGACAGAATTCCGTCGGGATAAGCTTATTTTTGAGGAACTAATCTTTGACGAAAACTTCCGTCGTAAATAGGCTTATTTCGACAAAATTAAATCCGTTGAGAATAATTCCGTCGAAGATAAGAGTTTTTCTTGTAGTGTCAGGTTCTTCCTTAAACCTGGAATATGTTGTGAGTGCCCCAAATCCGGGTCCTAAATCAGCACGGATCTGGTTCAATCATTCTATCACTATTACTATTTGCGGAAGATATAAACATAAATTGTTTATACAATAACTTTGCACACTTTTTCCCAAGGTCGAGTAACCTTAACTTATACACAACTCATAACTTATTTAACTTACAATAACATTAATATATAATACTTATACAAATTTAGTCGCATTACATATACTAAAATTTCAAACCTGTCTTTTCGACCTTTCCTCAGATCCAATTTAATTCGTCTTAATCTGCAATATTTATCATGATATAGCAAGGGTGAGCATAATTTTCCCAGCACGCATAAGTTCATTTAAGGATATATCATGATTGAAAGAATTTGAATAATAAGCTGGCTATAATTAAACAATATAGTTGTGAATTAGCATGAACACATTTTTGACTGAACAAGTATTTAACATGAACAAATATATCTGGACCGAATGGTAATGAAGGTGATCAGCCTTTCATACCTAATGAATACATGTCATACGCACATGGTGCAATTTAATAATTCTTAGACATGGCAATCAGAAATGATTAACCATAAATATAATTGAATAATACAACTCGAGGTCGAGTTAAAAAAAAACTTGCTTGAACCGTTGATTACCGCTATGCAATTTAATAAGCTTTGTCTGAATCTAATATATAAATAATATCGATATAGAAATTAGAATAATATCATCACATTATTTAAAATAACCTAAACACATTATCACATAACCCTATCCGTCTATAACACACATAAGACTTAACCTCAAGTCAAACTTTTACAGTCTAAGTCAAGTTCGGTACAATTCTGACATCCCGACGATTTAGTCGGACAAAATTTCGAGTTTAAGTTCAATTAAACTCTGCCTAACACTTAACAATTATCTAAGATAATTTATTAACAGTTGAAATATTTTTCGTAAGCTCGTAATAATCTTTAAATAATTATTATCATTTATCATGAATTTTCAATTATTAATATCGTATTTATATAATATAAATACCACAATATTCTATTATCATTAATATCTATTTATTATCAAATATTAATGAAATACATGTCATAATATTATAATAAATTTATAATATCATAAAGTATTTTTAATACTTTAAAATCACCTTTATATGATTTTTAAACAATTAATTTTATTATCCGATAATTGCTATTAATATTAAAATTATTAATATTTTCATGACAAAATATCAAAAGTTATATTTTATAACTTAAAATATTTTTATAACACTTAAATCATTTTTATATGATTTTTAAATCATTAGTTCTATTTTTCCATAATTTATTTAATATAGTTATTAAATAAATTAATTATCATTAATATTAATTAATGAAATTCATCACAAAATATTAAAAGTCACTAAAATAACTTAAAATATTTTCTTATATCATAATATAATTTTTCATGATTTTTCATGTATTAAAATCATTTTAAATAATTTATTTAATATTATAATTAAATAAATTAAATACCATTTATATTCCAAAAATATTAAATATTTATGAAATATACTCAAAATAGTTAAAACTAATTTTTAGACTTTAAAATAATTTTTAGGAATTTATTTTGTATTTTTAATAATTAAAAACAATTTAATTCAATTTATTAATTAAAATAATTAATTTTTGGAATTTAATAATTAATAAATGGTCCTATAATGATGTAGGCAAAAGTCATTATAGGTGTTCTTGAGCAAGAACGAACTTAAGTCGATTAAGCGAGTCTTAAGTTCGCTAAAGATAAATCTTTGGTCTTAATGATTCTGTGCCATCTAAGACAGTACTCTTGTAGTAGAAATGTAACACTACAATAAGAAACCATCATCTTGGTCATATCACACCACAAAAAGAAAATCAGATTCACCAAAGTCGTTGTCAGACATCATCTAGGTTTTCTGGGTAACCCAGAAACCCAGGCAGTCGCGAGGTACCACTTTGTGGTTCTATTTTAGCTTAGTTCTGGTAACTGTATTGGTGTTATT
Organism: Panax quinquefolius; assembly: GCA_020205615.1. Taxonomy (NCBI): domain Eukaryota; kingdom Viridiplantae; phylum Streptophyta; class Magnoliopsida; order Apiales; family Araliaceae; genus Panax; species Panax quinquefolius. The sequence continues at coordinate 31,674,687 of CM035151.1, forward strand.
AAGGTTCAAACCTATAGTACTTATGTCATAGAACATTTATATACCATGATCTCAGTCCAACAACATCATCAACTCAATATTTAAGCTGGTCAAAGTACGGGTCAGACACTGTTCTTGAGAAATCTGGGTTTTGCAGATTTCTTCATAAGGCAGTTGGTCAACTCAAGTTTGACCTTGATTATCTTTGATCCTATACATGATCTGGGTAATCTAATGGTATGGATGTGTAGTCCATATGCCAGACTACAAATACCAACCAACAACATAATCTAAAACATTAAACATAGTAAGATTCATGGCCTGCAAAATGGTTGTCAGAGTTTCGGGAAAAATCTGGGTTGCCCAGAATTCCAGCTTCGTGATCGGTCAATGCAATTTGACTTCTCATAACTTTCAATCTAGACATGATTTGACACTGGTTCCAGTTCCAGATCATAGTCCACAAGACATACTTCAGTTATATAACATAAAACACCATAAACATCTAACACATAAGAATCTAGAGGCCTTGACATTCGGCTGTCAGGCTTTATTTTTCCAATTTTCCAGATTTCAAAAAAATACTATTTTTTGCACTTTGATGTTATGGATCTGGGATCTAACAACCCAGATCACTAAAAGACACCTTAATACATAACTTTAAACAACAAATCATAACATCTAACATCAAATCTAAGGATTTCTAAAATTAGGGATTATGCCTCCTTTAATGCTTTGATCTTGATTCTGACTCTTGAATCTATTTATGGAAAGTTAAGAACTGATATTGGCTTAACCTAGAACTCCCTTTTCATCCTCATTCCCGAATTTAGAGAGAGAGGATGGTCTTGGACAAGTTAAAAAAATAAAGTGAGATTTTTTCTTACTTTTAATCTATATAACATTTGATTCATTGCATGTTGCTGGCCTAGATGGCTGGTTGCTGGAGTATAAGGCACATGTACTCAAATCGATTCACTTATTTTCTGTTTAGGTTTATTATTTAACCTTAATTCAATATTTTAAGATTTTATAAATATTCAAATTCTCGGGTTGTCATATTCACCCCTTCTTCTAAAAATTTCCTCCTCGAAATTTACCTTCCACCTTACACCTTACACCATACACCATACACCATACACCATACACCATACACCATACCTTATCATCATCTCTTGCTACCTAATATATTCCTTACCAGAGTAAAAATTTTCAAGTTGTGCTAAGGAGTTATACAGACTATTATCTGTCGTTTTCGCAAAGGTTTTTATGGAAGTTCATCCGCAAACCGTCATAACTTACGGACATAGTGGGTAATTATCCCTGAGATACCTGTACTTATTAAATCTTCTTTGGTCAAATTGTTTCTAAATCCTTTGCCATAAAGCACAAAATTTTTACCTCAGTCTTATCGAATTTCGCAGCAAAATAATTTGGTTCGGGAAAATTTTCAAAGAACGCTTAAAATATTCATAAACGTTGGTATTGCCGAATCAAATAACTTAGACTCATATCAATAATCAACTTCAATCGAATTACGAATGTGTATAGCCAAACGCCGTTGGCAAATTAAATTTTAAAATAGTTTGAATATGACGCCATGATGCCGTACTGTATTAACAACCCGTTTAAGGATGCCGTCATCGAGTGACTTTGTCATAACACATCATATAATAGTGGAATAATGATTTTAGATCAAATTCAACACTAAGTATTCCTGCATTTACAACTCCATCAACTTTTTATCATCTCTGCACCAGGTTACATGGTACATAAGTGATAAATAAAAACATTCTTAGTATTTCAAATCATTATCGTCTAGCTAAAACAAGTAGCGTAGACTATTTTTTAAACCATTCAAAAATTCATTTTAAATCTGTTTTATCATCTCAACAGGTAACGATTGTGTCGGTGGCCCGAAGTCCACGCATACATAATGGTCACCAAGAGCTGATAAAAAAAATCATTTTCAAAAAGGCACATAGTGCGTATTTAGCTTGATGTCAAAAATTTTGAAATCTAACACAACTAGGAGATTTGGAAAACTTATGTCTCCACTAATGATCAATTGTTTAGAAATCTATCTGTTCCTATAATCCTCAATATTCCATTTACACATAGTTCTACCCAGTTCGTCAAATCACACTCATGAGTTCAGGAACTTCATAACCATATGAGTTTAAGAACTTGTCCTAGTCAGACCTTTGGCATCCATTCGCTAAGGGGTTCATAAACATTTCATATAATCATGAGTCACGAACATACCATAAGTATGAGTTTTAAGAACTCGTACTTAACATGATATTCTCTACTTATAACCTATCTATTTGATATACACATGAGAAATGAATCACCTTCTTAACATGTATATAGCAAATAGCGCGACACAAACATTTCAATGATTATCAGTGCCAGAAACTAAGTGGTTGTTACACCAAGTACAATTCAGCTCCCATACGAAGAATCATACAACTTAGCTGCTGACCTGAATTCTCAATTGAAATCCCCACTTAATTCTAACTCCCTTCTCAATACGAATTTTATTCAACTCGTATTCATAATCCTTTCCTGAATTCGTACTCATTCATAGACACACATCAATATTGCTGTAAACTATTCAATCTTTCACTCGATCCTTCTCCATACTATAACCTTATCCGATTACGGGGTGATCACATCGTATATATTATGATTCATTTCAATGTCTTGATCGTTTTGTTTTACGATCTCCTATCACTGTACTTTTAGTCTTTCAGACTCTATCTATTCACCACTACTGTTCAACTTTATTATCAGAGTTAGGGAACTCTGTATCTTATACCCCGCCTAGATTCGTCTTTGAATCTTACCGATTGACTAACTCTATTTGAGTTAGTACTTATCCTAATCACTACGGTTATTAGTCTAAGGTATCACTACCCTATGTTCATAACCTACAGTTTTGATACCAACTGTGAGAGCCCCAAATCCGGGTCCTAAATCACCACGGATCTGGTTCAATCATTCTATCACTATTACTATTTACGGAAGATATAAACATAAATTGTTTATACAATAACTTTACACACTTTTCCCCAAGGTCGAGTAACCTTAACTTATACACAATTCACAACTTATTTAACTTATAATAACATTAATATACAATACTTATACAAATTTAGTTGCACATATATACTAAAGCTGGAACTGTCTTTGACCTTTTCTTGTATCCGACGTATTCTTCTTAATCTGCAATATTTATCATGATATAGCAAGGGTGAACATAAATTTGCCCAGCAAGTATAAGTTCATTTAAGGATATATCATGATTGAAATAATTTGAATAATAAGCTGGCTATAATTCAACAATATAGTTGTGAATTAGCATGAACAATTTTTTGACTGAATAAGTATTTAACATGAACAAATATATCTGGACTGAATGGTAATGAAGGTGATCAGCCTTTCATACCTAATGAATACATGTCATACGCACATGGTACAATATATTAATTCTTAGACATGGCAATCCGAAATGATTAATCATAAATATAATTGAATAATACAACTCGAGGTCGAGTTAAGAAAAAACTTGTCTGAACCGTTGATTACCGCTATGCAATTTAATAAGCTTTGTCTGAACCTAATATATAAATAATATCGATATACAAATTAGAATAATATTATCACAGTATTTAAAATAACCTAAACACATTATCACATAACTCTATCCGTCTATAACACACTTAAGACTTAACCTCAAGTCAAACTTTTAAAGTCTAAATCGAGTTTGGTACAATTCTGACATCCCGACGGTCTAGTCAGAAAAAATTTTGAGTTTAAGTTCAATTAAACTCTGCATAACACTTAACAATTATCTAAGATAATTTATTAACAGTCGAAATATTTTTTGTAAGCTCGTAATTATAATCTTTAAATAATTATTATCATTTATCATGAATTTTCAATCATTAATATCGTATTTATATAATATAAATGTGACGCCCCAAAAATAGGTATACATCACCCATTCTGAGTTGTCAATACATGGTACAGAAATAACTACAACTTTATTATTACAACAATAAAACTGTGAGTTTGAATACAAATATTATCTTCTAGACAATATCTATACTCAAATAAATCCTCATCACATTTATTGATACATTATTTTACAAAAATGGTGAGGACTACTAAATAACTCTCTCTAGAACCTTCATTCCATACCCCGACTGCGTACTCTCGCTATATTCTCGCCTCCACGAGAAGAAAAATGGAACAAAAAGGAAAAGGGTGAGCTCAACTAGCCCAATAAAGAATATTATGACTAAGATAATATACAACAAATTATCGTTAGTCTTCAACGAGGAAAAATCTAATAGAATACAATAGACAACAAGTTTTAAATCAATATTCGCAGATGAAATAATAATTCATTAGAAGAGTTAAGTAGAGAATGCAAACTACTATCTTCATGTATGAATTTAAAAGTTCATCGTCTATCTTTTATCCCCGTAATATCAATCAATATATATACGGAATCAAATATTCATCTTTGCACTACAGGCCAAAGATATTCATCGATTAAGTCGTGTTCATCTAAACACTGTTCATCTTTGCACTACGGGCCAAAGATATTCATCGAAATCATTCATCTTTGCACTCTGGGCCAAAGATATTCAATAATATCATCATTTAAGACCGAGGATGATGAAAATATTTTTAAAGAACAAATCCGGTGAAACAAAATGACAAGGATTAAGGATTAAGGATTCGTACTTTATTTTATCCATGTCCAAAAATACCTCAAAAATAATCATAGTGGTGTAAAGTTCAAGAATGATCAAAACATGGATACAATCAAAACTAGTATCCACAATAGATATTTTAGACGAAAAGGAAATTTTTATTTTTAGATGAATAGTGTCGATTTGTGAATAATTATGCAGTATCGTGAATAGTGTCGGTATCACGTGAATAGTAACTCCGACACCAAAAGTTCCAAATTTGATAAAAACTTCAGATCAATATTTCAGCATAATGATATTGAAGAAATAATATCATTACAAAAAAAATAATAATATCCCTTACCTCTAAATACAAGATTTCTAGCTGGAATAATTGGATATAAGCTATAACTTGAACTTGCACCGAGTATAGCAATTCTCAAAGTATACTCAATATACTCACGAGAATACGCTCGATAATATAGAGAGAAAACTTCAATTTCTGGTGTGATTTTCAATTCTAACTTAAGCACCCTATTTATAGGAAAATGCTTAGAACACCAAAGTAGAAAATTTAATAAAATATTAATATTAATATTACAATTCCTACGCCCACTTCTAAGGATCTGAATTTAGCCACTTCTAACACATGTAAGACCCACAACAATGACAAAAAACGTTTTTGTCATTTTAAATATTTTATACTTCCAAAAATTAATTATTTTGGAACTCCGAAACTTCAATAATTCATAATAAATAGCCCCTTTGCCAGAAAATTTGAATCTCGCGAGTTTTTATAGGAAATTCAATTCTCTACAACTTTGCAGAAGAAAGTTTTTCCAAATTCCAAATAGAAATTGACCGAAATCCATAAACGGGTGATTTTATAGGCTATAATCAAATTTCAGTCAAGAAATGGGGTTCACCGACATGTTTAACATGCTTTAAATATTTTTGGTAACAAAAATACTCCTCCTCCACATATACTCATATATCCCACATTCATCGTAAAAATATCATCATTATTATATTATTAAAATATAATAATATATTTAAATGAATTATTTTAACAGAAAAAGATAAAATTTCAATTTTCAACGATTGTCACATTAAAAATTTTCTCCATCTATATCCACATAAAATCAATATTTTCCTCATCATATGAATCAATAATTAATTATTCACAATTAATATTACAGAATCACAATATTGACAACCAGATAGTTCCCAGGAAAGAGGGGGCTTTCCAATAAGAATTTCTCCTTACTGGTGCGCAATTAGGTGACCAAACCTCTCCTTAGATAGAACTTTCTAGACATTGCCAATAATGTTATCTAATAATATTATTCAGATAATATGAATTATTGCTTCGATAATGAAAAATACTGTGTAATGACAATTATTGAAACAACAAACAATATAAAATATCAACACATCAATTATTGAATCAATAAAATAAAATCTTTGAGCGATAATTCTTATGTAACAATTATTGAGTAGTGTTTTCTTACGTAAGAATCAATAATTGGTGCAATCTGGTGTGTATTTGTATTTTAACCATAGTAGTATTTTAACGATTATTACAGTAATAACTACGTAGTTATTTTTAAACAACTTATTCTTATCATTTTCTTCCTCCAATCGCTTTCAGTTATGGGGCCCACACATGGTCATTTAGCGGCAAGTAAATGCGAATATTCACCGATAGTACGAATATTCCTCGACCAAACGAATATTTCCCGACAATAATGAATATTTTACAACCACTTGCTTATTTTGAAATATTTGCGTATTTTACCCATAACTATCCACATTAATCAAATCAACCCTTACTATTTCAAAATAATAAATAGAGAAAATTAAATTTCATTAATAATAAGTTGGGGTTTTACAACCTCCCCTCCTTATGAAATTTCGTCCTCGAAATTGACGTACGTACCTGGTGTTTCGAAAAGGTGAGGATACCTCGTTTTCATTTCCGTTTTTAATTCCCAGGTCATCTCCTCTATAGCATGATTCCTCCACAAAACTTTAACTTGTGGTATGACCTTTGTGCATAGGACATGCTCCTTCCTATCCAAGATCTTGACAGGTACCTCTTCGTACATTAAGTCTTGGCTATCTCAAATGCGGTTCTAACTTCTATAAGCGTGGTTCGGGTCTTTCACATATTTCTGAAGTATAGATATGTGAAACACATTATGAACACGAGACATACTGAGGAGGTAGCGAGTCTATAAGCTACATTTCCTACTCGGTCAAGAATTTGAAATGGACCGATAAATCGTGGATTGAGCTTTCCTCTTTTCCCAAATCTTGTAACTCCCTTCCATGGAGCAACTCAAAACAATACATGATCCCCTATACTAAATTCCACGTCATTTCGATGAAGATCCGCATAACTCTTTTGTCGATCTTATCTTGGTTTGTATCGTTGTCGAATCATTTGGATCTTTTCGGTGAGTCATATGCGTTTTAACTCGGGTCCCAACAATGTTGCTTCACCCACCTCATCCCAACATATTGAGAAGCGACACTTTCGTCCATATAATGCTTCAAATGGAGCCACACCTATACTTGCACGATAGCTTGTTGTTGTAGGAGAATTCCACCAATGGTAAATACTTATCCCAAATCGCCCTTGAAGTGCAGGACACGAGTCTTAATAGATCTTGAGAGTTTGAATAGTCCTCTCGATTGTCCGTCTGGTTTGAGGATGGTATGCGGCAATCGAATCAGAATCCGTGCCCATAGCTTTTTGCAAGCTAACCCAAAATCTTGAAGTGAATCTTGGGTCACGATCCAAAACTATGGATACTGGCATGCCATGCAACCACACAATCTCATTTACATATATACTAGCAAGACGTTCAAGGGAATAAGTCTCCCGTATCGGCAAGAAATGAGCAGACTTGGTTAATCTATCAACAATAACCCAAATAGCATTGATGCCTTGAGAAACCGTAGGAAGACCCGTAACAAAATCCATGGTAATGTGTTCCCACTTCTATTTCGGAATCTCAAGTGGTTGCAATGGACCCTTAGGTACTAGATGCTCTGCCTTTACACGTTGACAAGTTAAACACATCGAGATAAACTTTGTAATCTCTCTCTTCATATTGTTCCACCAAAATGTATGTCGAAGATCACGATACATTTTAGTACTTCCAGGATGGATTGCAAATGGTGTATTGTGTGCCTCCATCATAATCTTGTACTTCAAATCAGAGTCATTAGGAACACAAAGTCTAGAGTGGACTAGAAGTATTCATTCTTCATCAATTCTCGCTTCCGGAATAGCTCCTTCTTGTACTTTCTTCTTCATACGCATCATTTCAAGGCGGTGGCTTGAGCAACCTTAACTCTTTCTATTAAAGTTGGCTCTATGCGTATACTTGACATCATCGCACTCATTCTCGCATATGATCTTCTACTCAACACGTCGCCTACCACGTTTCGCTTTTCAGGATGGTATTGAATAGTGTGGGCGTAGTCTTTCAATAGCTCGAGCCAACGTCATTTGCCGCGTGTTGAGTTCTTTTGAGTGAAGAAATATTTAAGGCTTTTATGGTGCGAATATATCTCCACTTTCTCCCCATATAGATAGTGCCTCCATATCTTTAAGCGAAAATGATTGCCGCTTAACTCTAGATCATGAGTAGGATAATTTCTCTCATATTCTTTAAGTTGTTGCGAGGCATAGGCTATGACTTTCCTACGTTGCATGAGAACACATCCTAACCCTTTGCCTAAAGCATCACTGTAGATAACAAATCCATCCGTACCAGATGGTATTGTAAGAACAGGTGCCGAAATAAGTCTCCTCTTAAGCTCTTGGAAACTCTTCTCGCATTCCTCGTTCCATACGAATTTTATATCTTTCCGAGTTAGCTGAGTTAATGGAGTAGCGATTCGAGAAAATCCTTCCACGAATCTCCGATAATAACCAACTAAGCCCCAGAAAGCTACGTACTTGATCACGCAACTTCGGTTGCTCCCAACTTTGTATTGCTTCAATCTTCGCCGGGTCCACGGATACTCCATGTTTTGACACCACGTGCCCAAGAAATGTTACTTCCTCAAGCCAGAACTCGTATTTCTTTAATTTGACATATAGTTTGTTTTCACAAAGCCTTTGGAGTACCAGCTTCAAATGGTGCTCATGATCTTCATGACTTTTGGAATATATGAGGATGTCATCAATAAAGACAACAACGAATCGATCCAAATATTCTTTGAATACTCGGTTCATCATATCCATGAAAGTCCGCGAGAGCATTAGTCGATCCGAAAGACATGACTAAGAATTCATAATGCCCGTCACGGAGTTACGAAGGCGTCTTTGGAATATCCTCGGTTCTAATCTTTGGTGATGATATCCGAATCTAAGATCGATTTTTGAAAAGAATTGTGCTCCTTGCAATTGGTCAAATAAGTCATCAATACAAGGTAGAGGATACCTATTCTTGATAGTGACATGGTTCAATTTCGATAGTCAATCTGAAAGTCGCATACTCCGTCTTTCTTCTTTACAAATAAAGCAGGAGCACCCAAGGAGATGTACTTAGGACGAGATGAAACCGATGTCCAACAATTCTCGTAGTTGGACCTTTAACTCTGAAGTTCAATAGGAGCCATTCGATATGGGGTTTTAGAAATGGGCTTTGTGCAGAGTTCAAGATCAATAAAGAATTCAACTTCACATTCGGGGTGGGCGGGAAGTTCTTCGAGAAATATGTCGGGAAAGTCGATAACAATGGGAATATTATTCAAATTTGACGTGTCTTTATTCAAATCCATAACATGGCTAAAAAAGCTTGACATCCGCTTTTTCAATAAGCGAATAGCTTTATGATTAGATATGACGTTGATTGATTTTAATGGTTTAGTTGCTTGAATTCGCATAAACAACGGGTTGTTTAGGAATATGAAAGCTAACAACCTTACGAAAACAATCAATTTTGGCATGATGTGTAGTTAACCAATCAATCCCTAAAATCACATCAAAAGCAAGTATCTTTAAAGAGATAAGGTCGGCAAGGTAAAAGGTGATGGTGCCAACTTGAATCAAACAAGATTTATAAGCGAGTGGATGTGATGAAAGTTTCTCCAAGCGGAGTTTCCACAGATAGGTCAAAGTCTAATTTTTCCGAGTCAAATTTAAGCGTTGAGCACAAGTAGGAGAGATAAATGAATGGGTACTTAGGTATCTAGTAAAGTATAAACTTCACAAGAATTTATGATTAGCTTACCCGTGATCACCTCGTTTGGGTTCCTCGCATTTTGACCGATCACAACAAACGCTCTTCCAGGAACTGTTGACTTTGACTTTTCTGGGACAATCTTTTGAGTCACCATCCCCGCTGAACTAGGTTTCACTATCGTACAATCCCAAGCGATATGTCCTTCCTTTCCATAATTATAGCATACCTTGAACTGTTGTGGGCAGTTTGGACTGATATGTCCCTCTTTTCCGCATTTGTAGCATACGACCGGTGGTCGTTCCTCTCCCTTTGGAACCGATTCTTTGCTTGTCTTTGCCATTTTCATATTGTCGTTGTTGAATCTCCTCTTTTTAAAATCTCCTCCCGATTCGCTTCTTCTATTCTCATGGCCATGATTACCACCAAAGTGGTTACCATTTTTATCCGTCTTTTTCTTTCTCCGTTGGTTATCGTTGTTTTGTTGACCGCCATCTCCCAGATGATTCTCGGTTGTGGTCCCTCGGTTGACCGTGCAGATTATCTCGCTCTAATAATTGGGCACATTTATAACATCCGAATAGAGAAAATTTATGAGAAATGAGATCTTGACGTGTCTTGGGGTTTCAAACCTCTAAGAAACATCGCGTCATCGTTCCTCATTCTCCACCAAATGAGGTGCAAACACGGATAACTCGCAAACTTTGCCTCGTACTTAAGACACCGTCATGTTGTTTTGCTCTAATCGATGAACTCCACTTCCTTCATATGACCGAACACTTTCGAGGAAAGTATTTGTCATTAAATAGTTCTGAAATGTCTCCAAGAAGACATCTTTGAAAATTTGGATGTGTACGCTTCACGAGACTCCCACCATGATTCCGCTTTCGCCACGGAACATAAAGGTGGCGAATGGAACCTTCGTTCCTCCGTACATCCCAAGACATCGAATATCTTGGTAATTTGCTTGACCCATGTTTCCGCCATGATCGGATCTCGGCCTTCCTTAAATACGGTGGTCCCAACTCTTTGAAGCTGCTTGCATTTGTGACAACCCGTGAATTGCTATCATTTCCTCTCAGTATTTTGAACACGAGTCTCCTAAATCGATTTTGCATGAATCGCAAAAAGCTTCTAAACATCCCCTCGTTCATCATCACGCTTCGGTGGTGTTGTTCACGGGAGGAACATTGCCCACACTGTTGCACGTTCTCCTCGTTGGTGAGTACTGAGCGTCTCCACGGTCCCATTTCCCTTTGTTAATATTCTCACCGATATTCTCAAATCTTTGTCATAAAACAAGGGTTAATTAAGGAAATCAATATATCACATAATATCCCTATATCTTGACCAACTAACAAATAAGCTTAGGTAGGACACACTAGCGAAGGATTTACTCGTCTCCCCTCCTAGTTCTATTCCCGATCTCATGCCAGAGATCATATCCTAAGCTCGATACCAACCGTGACGCCCCCCAAAATAGGTATACATCACCCATTCGAGTTGTCAATACATGGATACGAAATAACTACAACTTTATTATTACAACAATAAAAGCGTGAGTTTGAATACAAATATTATCTTCTAGACAATATCTATACTCAAATAAATTCTCATCACATTTATTGATACATTATTTTACAAAATGGTGAGGACTACTAAACAACTCTCTCTAGAACCTTCATTCCATACCTGACTCGTACTCATTTATATTCTCGCCTCTTGAGAAGAAAAATGGAATAAAAAGGAAAAGGGTGAGCTCAACTAGCCCAATAAAGAATATTATGACTAAGATAATATACAACAAATTATCGTTAGTCTTCAACAGGAAAATCTCTAATAGAATACAATAGACAACAAGTTTTAAATCAATATTCGCAATGAAAATAATAATTCATTAGAAGAGTTAAGTAGAGAATGCAAACTACTATCTTCTATGTATGAATTTAAAAGTTCATCGTCTATCTTTTATCCCCTGTAATATCAATCAATATATATATCGGAATCAAATATTCATCTTTTGACACTTCTGAGCCAAAGATATTTATCGATTAAGTCATGTTCATTTAACCACTTGTTCATCTTTGTACTACGGGCCAAAGATATTCATCGAAATCATTCATCTTTGCACTACTGGCCAAAGATATTCAATAATATCATCATTTAAGACCAGAGGATGATGAAAAATATTTTTAAAGAACGAATCTAGTGAAACAAAATGACAAGGATTAAGGATTAAGGATTCGTACTTTGTTTTATCCATGTCCAAAAATACCTCAAAAAAATAATCATAGTGGTGTAAAATTCAAGAATGATCAAAACATGGATACAATCAAAACTAGTATCCACAATATATATTTTTAGGCGAAAAGGAAAATTTTTTATTTTCAGATGAATAGTGTCAGATTCGTGAATAGTGCAGTACACGTGAATAAGTAACTCTCAGACACCAAAAGTTCCAAATTTGATAAAAACTTCAGATCAATATTTTAGCATAATGATATTGAAGAAATAATATCATTCTGAAAAAAAAATAATATCCCTTACCTCGAAAAAGCGGTATTTTAACCGGAATCTTTGGATATAAGCTATAACTCGAACGAACTTGCAGTATAGCAATACTCAAAGTATACTCAAAATACTCACAAGAATACGTTCGATAATATAGAGAGAAAACTTTAATTTCGGTGTGATTTTCAATTCTAACCTAAGCACCCTATTTATAGGAAAATGCTTAGAACACCAAAACAGAAAATTTAATAAAATATTAATATTAATATTACAATTCCTACGCCCACTTCTAAGGATCTGAATTCAGTAATTTCTAACACATGTAAGACCCACAACAATGACAAAAAACGTTTTTGTCATTTTAAATATTTTATACTTCCAAAAATTAATTATTTTGGAACTCTGAAACTTCAATAATTCATAATAAATAGCCCATTTGTCAGAAAATTCGAATCTCGCGATTTTTTATAGGAAAGTCAATTCTCTACAACTTTGCAGAAGAAAGTTTTTCCAAATTCTAAACAAAAATTGACCGAAATCCATAAGCCAGGCGATTTTTTACAGCTATAATCAAATTTCGGTCAAGAAATGGGGTCCACCAGAGCATGTTTAACATGCTTTAAATATTTTTGGTAACAAAAATACTCCTCCTCCACATATACTCATATATCCCACATTTATCGTAAAAATATCATCATTATTATATTATTAAAATATAATAATATATTTAAATGAATTATTTTATCGGAAAAAGATAAAATTTCAATTTTCAACGATTGTCACATTAAAATTTTCTCCATCTATATCCACATAAAATCAATATTTTCCTCATCATATGAATCAATAATTAATTATTCACAATTAATATTACAGAATCATAATATCGACGAGTGCGCTTCTAGGGAAGAGGGGCTTTCAATAAGAATTTCTCTCTTCTTACAAGCGCAATTAGGTGACCAAACCTCTCCTTAGCATGAACTTTCTAGACATTGCCAATAATGTTATCTAATAATATTATTAGGATAATATGAATTATTGCTTCGATAATAAAAAATTGTGTAATGACAATTATTGAAACAACAACAATATAAAATATCAACACAATGATTATTGAATCAATAAAATAAAATCTTCGAATAAGTAATTATCGTAACAATTATTGAGTAGTGCCTTCTTTACGTAAGAATCAATAATTGGTGCAATACTGAGTAATCTTCTTGTGTTTTAACCACCGAGTATTTTAACAAAGATTAATGGTAATAACTACGCCTAGTTATTTTTAAACAACTTATTCTTGTTGTTTTCTTCCTCCAATCGCTTTTTAGTTATGGGGCCCATCTTTTGCGCCATCGCATGCGAATATTCCCGATAAATACGAATATTCCTCGACCAAACGAATATTCCCAAATAATAATGAATATTTTACAACCACTTGCTTTATTTTGAAATATTTGCGTATTTTACCCATAACTATCCACATTAATCAAATCAACCCTTACTATTTTAAAATAATAAATAGAAAATTAAATTTCATTAATAATAAGTTGGGGTCTTACAATAAATACCACAATATTCTATTATCATTAATATCTATTTATTATCAAATATTAATGAAATATGTGTCTTAATATTATAATAAATTTATAATATCATAAAGTATTTTAATACTTTAAAATCACCTTTATATGATTTTTTAAATAATTAATTTCATTATCCGATAATTGCTATTAACATTAAAAATATTAATATTTTCATGACAAAATATCAAAAGTTATATTTTATAAATTAAAATATTTTTATAACACTTAAATCATTTTTATAAGATTTTTAAATCATTAATTCTATTTGTCCATAATTTATTTAATATAGTTATTAAATAAATTAATTATCATTAATATTAATTAATGAAATTCATCACAAAATATTAAAAGTCACTAAAAATAACTTAAAATATTTTCTTATATCATAATATAAATTTTCATGTATTAAAATTATTTTTAAATAATTTATTTAATATTATAATTAAATAAATTAGGCGCCATTTATATTCTAAAAATATTAAATATTTATGAAATATACTCAAAATAGTTAAAAACTAATTTTCAGACTTTAAAATAATTTTTAGGAATTTATTTTGTATTTTTAATAATTAAAAACCATTTAATTCAATTTATTAATTAAAATAATTAATTTTCAGAATTTAATAATTAATAAACGGCCCTATAGCGACAGAACCGTCGCTATAGGTGTTCTAAGCAAGAACCCAGAACTTCTAGTCAGTTAACTGGGTGCTAAGTTTGGCTAATGATAGATCTTTGGTCTTAATGATTCTGGGCCATCTAAGACAATACTCTTGTAGTAGAAATGTAACACTACAATAAGAAACCATCATCTTGGTCATATCACACCACAAAAAGAAAATCAGATTCACCAAAGTCGTTGTCAGACATCATCTGGGTTTTCTGGCTAACCCAAAAACCCAGGCACTCGCAAGGTACCACTTTGTGGTTCTATTTTAGCTTAGTTCTGGTCACTGTATTGGTGTTATTAAGGTTCAAACTTATAGTAATTATGTCATAGAACATTTATATACCATGATCTCAGTCCAACAACATCATCAACTCAAGATTTAAAATGGAATTACCAAAGCGAATTGGACGACTTATTCTTGAGAAATCTGGGCTTTGCAGATTTCTTCATAAGGCAGTTGGTCAACTCAAGTTTGACCTTGATTATCTTGGATCCTATACATGATATGGGTAATCTAATGGTATGGATGTGTAGTCCATATGCCAGACTACAAATACCAAGCAACAACATAAAACAAAACATTAAACACAGTAAGATTCATGGCCTGCAAAATGGTTGTCAGAGTTTCGGGAAAAATCTGGGTTGCCCAGAATTCCAGCTTCGTGATCGGTCAACGTAGTTTGACTGCTCATAACTTTCAATCCAGACATGATTTGACACTGGTTCCAGTTCCAGATCATAGTCCACATGACATACTTCAGTTATATAACGCAAAACACCATAAACGTCTAACAGAGAAGAATCTAGAGGCCCTGACATTCGGATGTCAGGCCTTTTTTTTCTTCCAATTTTCTAGATTTTAAAAAAAAATGCTATTTCGTGCACTTTGATGTTATGGATCTGGGATCTAACAACCCAGATCACTAAAAGACACCTTAATACATAACTTTAAAAAACAAATCATAACATCTAACATCAAATCTAAGGATTTCTAAAATTAGGGTTTATACCTCCTTTAATGCTTTGATCTTGATTCTGACTCTTGAATCTGTTTATGGAAAGTTAAGAACTGATATTGGCTAAACCTAGAACTCCCTTTCACCCTCATTCCCGAATTTAGAGAGAGAGGATGGTCTTGGACAAGTTGAAAAAATAAAGTGAGATTTTTTCTTACTTTTAATCTATATAACATTTGATTCATTGCATGTTGCTGACCTATATGGTTGGTTGCTGGAGTATAAGGCTCATGTAATGGTTAGATTTGGTCACCAACTCCACACTTTGGCAATATTCTTACTCCAACCAATTAAAAATCTAAAAAGGGCATAATGGTCATTAGACATTTAAATTTAATGGCATACAAGTCATTTACCCTTACCCTTAGGATGTAGGGTTTGAACCCTTAGGGTTTAGGGCTTGAACCCATAGTTTTTTTTATGTAATATGATTTCTAAGATTTCAAAAATTAGGTTTTAAAAATAGAAAATTAATATTTCTAAATTATAATTAGGATTCTATAATTATATTAAGATTTCCTAATCATAATCCAAACTTGCTAATTAGGATTAATATTTCCTAATTAAAATTAAAATTTCCCAATTCCCAATTAGGGTTTATAATCCAAAATTATGGTTTCTAATTTTACAAATTAGGGTTTTCTAACTATTTTGTTAGGTTTTACCCTAATTAAGTTTATAATCAATACACTTAAGCTAATAAGTTCCCAAATTAGGATTTCCAACTTCCGAATTATTGTTTCGGATTTCCGGAACTGAAATTAGGGTTTCTAGAAACGATTTTAGGGTTTCTTATCCAATGCTAGGGTTTTCTAACTAAACGTTGATGTTCTTAATATATACCTAGGGTTTGTCATATATATCGTTTATCTGGTCAACCCTTGACCCTTAACCACATACTGTTCACATATAATACCATATACACAGAACAAAATCACTTATATACTTAATCCTGAATAATTCACCAAAAGATTTTTAAATCCTTAGAATTCCTTCTCGGAAATCTCAAATCCATTCACTTATTTTATGTCTAGGTTTATTATTTAACCTTAATTCAATATTTTAAGATTTTATAAATATTCAAATTCTCGGGTTGTCACATAAGTCGCACCTCATCCAGAGTTCTCACAACACCATCGAACATCCTTATCTTCACTGTGCCTATTCCAATTACGTTGCACGAAGCATCGTTTCCCATTAAAACTGTCCCACAGTTCACAAATTTGTAGGTGTCAAACCACTCCCTGTTAGGTGTCATGTGAAACGAACATGCTGAATCCAAAATCCATGAGTTTGTCACGTCCGTGTTTGTTGAAACTGACAACATATCCCCATCATCCGATGATTCTTCCACGACGTTTGCAGATTTCGTAGATTCTATTTGCTTCCCTGTTCCTTCACCCTTATTCTTGTATGGATAGTCCTTTTTGAAATGTCCTGTCTCGCGACATATGTAACACTTATACTCCTTTGGCTTAGGAGTCCTGCCCCTCAGCTTCGATTTCCCATGCGTTCTTGATTTACCTCTATCCGATTTTCTGCCACGATGCTCTCCACCTTTTACCACCAGCCCTTCACCCGAAATACCCTCGGATTGTTGCTTTCGCTAGTTAAACATTAGTAGCAGAAGTGACTTCTTCCAATTTCAGATTTTCTGTTCCCCATAAGAGTGTTGCACAAGATTCTCCATGGAACCCGGTAGAGAACACAGCAACATCAACGCCTGGTCTTCTTCCTCGAATTTCACTTCAGTCCTTAACAAATCACTAATTATTTGATTGAACGTGTGAATTTGTTGAATAAGCTCTGAACCTTCAATCATCTTTAATCCAAACAATTTCTGCTTTAGAAACAGTTTATTCGTCAATGACTTTGACATATACCTGTATTCGAATTTACTCCATACACCCGATGGCGATTCATCACCGATCACGTGATACATAACCTCGTCTGCTAGGCACAAAACGAATTGTATTCATTGCCTTCGCTTGGAGTTCATCCCAGTCATTAGTCGTCATGGACTCCGGTTTCTTCTTTAACGCCTTCACCAATCCATACTGCTCCAACATATCATTTACCTTCTGTTGCCACAGCCCGAAATTCCCAGTCCCATCAAACTTCATAAAATCAAACTTTGTCACCGATGAATTTGATGTCATCGTTCTTCACGTGTGAAACCCAAGCTTTGATACCAATTTGTTAGAATATAGGATCACACACGCACACAAACGATAGATAATTAAGATTCACACACAGAGATTTACGTGGTTACCCAATTTGGGTACTCCAAAGACGGCTTGTTGTTTATTAATGATTCCTTGGTTACATAGGACTTTACAATAGATAGTATTTATAGCTACTAATCATATTCCAACCCTACTTCACATTATGTCTCAATTACCTATAATGTCCCTCCAAAAATAACCCAAAAAAAACTGTCTCTGATAAGTATGGCATACCAGACCTCCACAAGTACTAGTATACATGGCGCCCCGAGCTACCAGGAAAAATTATTTATCGACACCCACAAGCGCCCCACGCCACTCCTAGCTTTCACCCAAAGACGCCATGCGCCCACACCGCAAAACTCCCCCGAGTGACGAGCATGACGACTAGCCTTTTTCAAGAGAGTTTCACATATTATGAGTCACAATTAAGTTCCAACACATGTGAAAATAGTTCTTCCCTTTTAGTACAACAATCCTTAATCATCACATTTAAGAATTAATACTGACATTAGTACCATTGATCATTGGATCTCAATCATTTCAAGCTAGTTGTTTAATGTAAATGATGGTCTAAAACACTTTGGGTTAAGGTATCAATTTTTAAACAAATGAATAGTTTGAAAATGACTACACACACAGACAATCGACTTACCTACATGGGATGTGCCAATTGCCGTCATTGGCGATGTCCAAGGCACCTTCACTATTAATTCGCAGCTTCCTCAAAATATAAACCTTACAAGGTTAGGTTTTATTTGGATTGACTCATACTTCTGCGAGTTCAACGAATGGTCACTACGATAGGGTAGTCGGGGGTAACGAATGACCATTAAAATAGGAAATACACAAGTGGTTATGTATTCAAGTTATTTGACGCTTCTGTGAGTTGGATGAGAAAGAAACCAAGTGTTGTTGCTTTATCATTTACTGAGGCAGAATACATGACGCTTACTCATGCAAGTAAGGAAACAATATGGATCCGCAAGTTGTGTGCTGAGCTTGGTTTTAAACAGAAGACAGTGAAGTTGAGTGTGACAGTCGGAGTGCTATTCACTTAGCAAAGAATCATGCATTCCACTCACGGTTGAAGCATATTGAAATCCAGTATCACTTCATTAGTGAGAAGGTTTATGAGGAACTGATTCTCTTGGAGAAGGTTTACACAGTAGTGAATGACGCAGACTTTTTAACTAAAGCAGTTAGCTTGACGAGGTTTGAGTGGTGTACATCTGAGGTGGGTTTCAAGAAGTATTCATCAAGTGGGAGAATATTAGGATTGACTCATACTTTTGCGGGTTCGACGAATGACCACTACGACATAATAGTCGGGGGTCTCGCTCAAAGTGAAATTGAGCTTGAGAATTTATTAGTAGACCGATCTTGGATTTTACTAATGTATCATAAACAAATACATACTAGAATATACTACTTTGACAATGCTAAATACTCTCTAAATTGGATAATATCATTTATATATTTAGTTAGAAATTGGATTGTTTCCAACACATAATTTAGCAGGTATATATGCCTTCCTCACATCTAACACTCATGTATTCATGTGTAATATACAACTGATCCATTTTGACTGTTCATCAGTTTGTTTACATCCCCCAGGCCCCAACCCAAGCTAATAATGTGACGATGGCCCAAAGGGAATAGAAAATCTAAAACCCTTTCAGCCAAGAACCAATCTAACCAAGATTTTGCAAAATATTAGCTTTAAAACACTCCCTTCCGCATGCTGTTTACAAGCGAGTCGATACAATATTTTACTACTATTTTAGGATTTTCATCTTCTTGGGAAAGAGTTTTACCTCTTGTACATACATCTATTGTTGTTTTAATACACATGTTGGTGTAATTGCCAAACCCCACATGTACTAAGCTGGTGTTCAATAATTAATTAATATATATATATATATATATATATATATATATATATTTTGTTATCTTATAATCTGTTACATGCTACATTTTCTTTTGATAATGTAGATTATCCAGGTTCATGATCGACTAATCTCTCTACCTCATCGATTTTTCATACGACTTTTCATACGAACGCATATGCGTCTTTCATAATATGGACCATTTTATTGGCTTGATAAATTGGATCTAGTGGTATTCGAACCCAAGACATCCGAGTCTACAGCTCGTCCCGTGGTCTCATTTTAACCACTGCGCTAACTATTGGGGTTAAACATTTTAACCTTGAGGATCTAAATTTTATTCATTTGCCCTTTTATAAGTGTTAAGAATTTTTTTTTTGAAATTACTTAAGCTGCTATATTAAATGATTTATTTGAGTTTAATTAAGCATCATATTTAATACTAATATATGTGCCAAAATACGTAAGTGTCCCAGTGAGATGTATATATGTGCCAAAATATGGACCATATATTAACTCAGAATGGCATTAAAAATTCTAGATATGACTCCACAACCTCTGCTGTATGCTAATTGATTCTTTTTTTCTCAGCCACATAGACACTAATTAGTTAAAATCCTAGTGCACTAGCTGCCAACATAAAGGAAGAAGATTCCTACTCAAAATAAGAGATATATGCACATATTTATTCTCAGACTTTTGATAATGAAACATCAAGCAGAGATACAAATGAGGAATAGCAACCAACTGCTTGCTTACGAAATATATATATATTCAATTGTAAAAACTAGTGTAAATAACTTGTCAACAAACAAATCAATCTATCTGCAAAAAACAAACAAACATGACAACATTCCAACTGAAAAATCGGCAAAAACAACGTAATCCATTAGTTGCAATCTTTTGTAAACTAATGGATTATGCATGCCTCATGTGATGATTGTGCCTGGTCCATTCCAAGGACACCTCAGTCCGAACCGTTCTTTATTCCAAGGGATTCTCCATCATAATTGCTAGCTCATACTGTTTTCAACTCTCCGAATCCTTGTAACCACACTCAGTTCACCTTCCTACCCATACCAGACAACCTATCTGATGCCAATTCCTCCCTAGGAAATCTTATAGATCTAATAAAGACTATTAACAATAACTGTGAAGCACAGCTGAGGAGAAGCTTGACTCATATAATGAATCTAGAGGATCAAGTTTTATCTATCATTTATGATATGATAATGTACTTTTCTGCTGCAGTACGTGGCTAATCATTTGAAGATTCCAGACATGATTTTACGTACTAGTGGTGCTTCTATTGTTGTAGCTTATGATTCCCTTCCTCGGCTTCACGCACAAGGTTAACTTCCTATACAAGGTATGTCTTCCAATAAAAAATTGATTTCTTTTAATAGGTAACCTAAAAAAGCCTGATTTGCGAAGATGATTTACTAAAAATACTTGAAGAAAATGATTATTTTTATAATTCCCTAATGTAATAGAAATTACTTATGGCAAATGGGCTGTTTGTTTAGGACTGAATGACTGAATGAATGAATTGGTCAACCATTTAGATGATTTGGGCTGAATTGTTTAGTGTCATTTTTTTGGTTGAATGGGCTGAATTAAGCTTTTTTTTACAATATTAACTATTATATTAAGTAATATTAAATAAATTTACAACAATGTTGAATTTTTTAGAGGGGTAAAATAATAAAAATTTGTTATTCAAATGTTTCTGACATATTAATTATCAAAAAATATTTAATTTTCATTCAGATTCAGATTCAACTCATTAAGATTCATATTTAGATTCAGGTTTATTCAGTTTTTTATCAAACACACCCTAAGTAATATGAGTTTCTTCACACTAGTTTTATCCCCTACATTAAACATCAGTCCACAAGACTTATTTTAACTTCTGATTTAATGGAGTCTTTCTTTGAACATTCATTATACCAAGACTTTTTTTTGATCAACATTATACTGAGACTCTAAATGATTGTTTAGCAGTTATATGCATTAAACCCTAACATTAACAAGATTTATGATAGATTCTTAATCTTTTGAAGAAAAAGAAGAAAACAACTTTTGTTTTATGATATATCACCTGCAACACCAATTGTAGTATAATGATAAAGGAGCTTGAAACTTCAAAGAGGTGCTAATATATATATATATATATATATATATATATATATATATATATATATATATATATATATATATATTACACAGTTTCAAAGTTGCATGATCTAGTTCCCGGGCTTCATCCCCTCAGATTTAAGGATGTATCAACTTGTGATATGGGAAAGATAGAAGAAGTACTAGAAATTAAGGAGATTACAAGTGATACAAGAACTTCCTCAGTCATGATGATCTGGAACACTGTCAATCTTTCTCAACCATTATCTGGAACACTGTCAATCATCTTGAAGAAAAAACATTGGTACATTACTACTTAACAAAACTATCCTATTATCTTTTTTCAGTAGGTCTTATGTAAAAAATGGCTCCAACCTCGTCTACCAGCTTACTCGAACTAGATAATAATTGTATAACATGGCTTGACATGCAAACTACTTATTTGGTCATTTACGTAAGCATTGGGAGTTTAGCAATCATGGAAGAAAAAGAGCTATCTGAAATAGCTTGGGGCTTAGCCAATAGTGGCCAACCATTCTCGTGGTAATTAGGTCGGGCTCAGTTTGTGACTTAGAATGGGTTGAGCTGTTGCCAGATGGTTTTAAAGAAACAGTTGGAGATAGTGTTGGTGACTTGTTGGGTATACTTGCACGTATCCATTGAATGCGAAATCGACCAACAACTTGTTGGTCGATTTCGCGATTCAAATGAGATAATCAAAGATATCTGTGATCAAACAATAATAAAGTGATAAGATAGAGTGTCGATCTCACAGGAGAATTCTAATTAATAAATTCCAACTACTAAAGACTATATCAACCCAATTTTATTTAAACAACTATAAATTATGATTTTCTGAACTATTGAAACTAAATTAAACAATTAAAGATATTACTCTAAAATAGGCAAATAAATAAACTAAGATTTGAATGAATGATTTCAGATAAATAAGGATTAAGACTTCAATATCCCCTATTATGAACTATAACTCAATCATCCAATTATCCCAATTATTATGTCTACTGAATTGTTAACAGGAATTCTCAAATGTCAAATGTCCTTTTCCAAGTAATCAACTGACTTCTATTTAATCCAGATTAATCTTGTTATATTCCTATGCAAAACAAGTGAATTAAACTCCTTCAATTCCAATTCCTTATGTGTTACATGCGGTGAACAGATATTTCCATTCAATTCACAAACCTAATTATTCACTGTGCAAATAACTAAGTCACACGTTATCAAGCCTAGTTCCAACCCTAGAATTCCTCTTTCAATTCTTTCTAGAATAACAAGGTAATTATTGGCCAAATAATTAATCTATCAATGCAAGGCAAGATAAACAATTCACTTCAACATAAATACTTGGAATAAATTGAATAACTAATTTATAGCCATAAAAGGTTCAATTGAAATCTTAATCAAAGAATTAGTTCATAACGGAAATAAAAACCAATAATCTTTTGCAAATCATCCTTAAAGAATTACACAAATTGAAAATAAGGAGAAGAAGAAAAACTCTTGAGCCAATCCTTAGTCTTCAAGTAATCCTTTGCTTAGCCTCCAATGATGAATGATAGATCCTTCTTTCAATTCCACAACCTTTATATACTCCACTCATCCAAACCCTAGCAATCCAAATCCCATTAGGCTTCAAACAACCTCCAATGTGTGGTCAAACAAAAAGTCAACGCGCGTCCTCGGTCAACTGGAATCACGACCCGATTGCCCTTATTTGGGATTAATCTTGAATGTAGCGCCCGGTCTTTGGGAGGCGAAAGTGCGGTCGTGCCTGTTTTAGCCCAAATGCTCCCAAATGTTCCTACAACTCCCAAACCTGCAATAGCACAACTAAACACAATAAAAACGCTACGAAAGGACTCGAGAATACACAAATCTAAGCCCAAGTATACCCAAGTCATGGGTATATTACCCAATCATCAGGTGTAAGACCCCAACTTTTATGAATAAAGATGAATTTTTTATAAATATCATTTTTGAATATTATGGAGTGAATTTGATATAATGTTATAGTTGTGGGTAATATTTATAAATTTTTCAAAGTACGCAAGTTGCTATATAATATTCGATTGGTGGGGAATATTCGTTTTAACGGGGGAATATTAAAGACGACCAAGACAATCATTAGTGGACCCCACAACGGAATTATTGTCAGATTGAGAAAACGACAAAAATATCTTTTTATGAAAATAACGGCGGAAGTTTTACCGTTAACTGTTGAAATAACCGGTTTAAAAGTACAGTAATACGTGTGGTTGCATAGTAGCACACTGTATCGATTATTGATGCTTACGTGAGAAGTCACTCAATTTTGTTCAATTATTGCTATAGTAATTGCTGCATAGTATCTCACATTATTTGATTCAATTATTGTCGATATTTTATATATTATTAAATCAATAATAGAGATGACAAGTTATTCTAATTATTATATGCATAATTAACAATGTCTAGAAAGTTCTGTCGAGGAAAGGGGTTTGGTCATCTAATTACGCGCCAATAGGGAGAAATCCTTATTGGAAAGCCCCCACTTTCCTGGGAACGATCTGATTGTTAATATTGCGAGTTATAATAATATGAATAAACGTTGTTAAAAATATTGAGAGTATTTTTATGAAGTATTTATTGTAAATTTTGATTATTTTATGGACCCCCAATTTACCCATTTTTCAAAGTAATCGGTAGAAAGGTTTTCTATATTATAAAGGTGGGGGCCACATGTGGGGGCCACATGTGGGCCCATGTGTGGAAAAATGAAATGGGTGGAAGAAATAAAATGTCAGGAAATAGGGGGGAGAGAGTTAGCGTGTAGAAAAGGGAGAACATATATTATATATATATAATTTATTTTTGCATGTGTGAAAATGAAGGAATGTATTATATATATATATATATATATATATATATATATATATGATAAATGATTAAGGGGGGGAATCAAAGTCACGGGTGGGTGTAATATATATATTTTATATATTATAAGTTTTATAATATATATATATATATATAAGTTTTGTTTTATTAGATTATAAATAGAATATAATATATTTTATTGAATATTATAATTATAATTTGAAAAAAAACGGGCGTCCTAAAAATTTTTCTCTGCCCGTGATGCGTTCGTCAGAAAATATTACTGTGCAGTCCATGAAAAACTTTTCTAAATAGTATCCTTCCATTCTCCTATAAATAGGATGCTTAGTTAGAATTGAAAATCACACCAGAATCAGAGAATTCTTCTTCTATGATATTGAGCGTATTTCTTTCGAGTTTTAGAAAGCTTTGAGCGTAGAAAACAGTGAAAGTTTTCTTCAAGAATATCCTTGCTATATCAGTTGGAATACTCTACTTTTTAAGGTAAGGGATATTATTTTTGTTCAGTATTCGTATAAAATAATACTTTCTTCAATACTCTGTAGTATGTAAGTAATATTATTTCGTTTCAGATTTCAAATTCTATACTCGTTTTGATAAAGTTTTGGCTTCTAAACTCCATGAAATTAGTAGAATATCCTTGATATTTGTGCTTCATCCAGTATCTTTTCATGGAAATATTATTCTGAACATTCTTGATAAGTTTTAACTTTTTCATATCGGGGTACTATTCACGGGGTTACTATTCTCGAAGTTACTATTCACGGATACTATTCACCCGGGGTACTATTCATGACAAAAATTGATTCGTTTTCGGCCCAAATTATTTTTGGTACAATATTATTCTTGAATTTTATTCCACAAAGCAGTATCATGTTGACAATTTGGACGTTATTGATTTTTGGATAAATTAAATTATAAATCTTTAAAAATTTATCCTTGAATTGAACTTGTTTTATTGAATTCTTACATCATTGTCATCATCCTCATGTTTATATTATGTTGAAAGTCATCTGTGGCATGTAGTGCATAGATGGACTTGGTATGATTATGACCAGGGATTATTCGATATAATCGTAATAGTAATGTTATAAATGATGTGGTAAAAGTCCTCATTGGCCCGTAGTGCCTTGATGGACAGTTGTTGGCATGATCATGACCATTGATGAAAACACGAATATCATTGGCCCGTAGTGCATGGATAATTTGTGGTTGTGATACTAATGAGTATCATTGGCCGTAGTGCCGGGATGATGTGGATTATTTATTAAGCTGAGTCTCAGCGATAAAAGTGATGAAAAACCTTTTAAATCATAGAAGATAGTAGATTTTATGCTCTACTTGACTCTTCTAATGGATTGCTTGTTCCGCTGTAGTTAAACTTGATGTTTGTTATATTGTATCAGTTTAACAATGTTGAAGGCCAACAATAAATTATTCTACATTATCTTAGTCATAATATTTCTTACTGGGCTAGTTGAGCTCACCCTTTTGCTTTCATTGTCCTCTTCAGGAAATGAGAATGTAGTCGGGACTAGTCGGGGAACGGAGTGACGATCCAGATGATAGCATTAGTAGTCCTCACTATTCTATGAAATAGTATTATAATAAATGTATTGAGGACTCCATTTGAGTTGAATACTGTCTAGAAGACAATATTCGTATTTAAAACTCTCAGTTTATGTTTTGTCGTATGTCACACGACAGTTGTATTATTAAGTTGTATTTAAATTTTGTACCATGTATTTGGCGACTCGAGATGGGTGATGTATACCTATTTTGGGGCGTCCCAGTTGGTATCAAAGCTTAGGGATATGATCCCTGGTTGAGATGTGAGACTAGAACTAGGAAGGGAGAGACGGGTAATTCCTTCTCTAATATGACCTACCTAATTTATTTGTTATTTAATTGGTCGGATAGAATATAGGGATAATATGTTGCATGTAAATTAACCCTTGTTTTGTGGCAGTATTTGAAAATGACATCCGAGAATGTTGAGAATAACAATGGAGCACATGAGACTGTTGAATCACCAACGATCAATAACCAAGAAAACGTGCATCTGGAAGGTAACAATCCTCATGCAAACAACAACACTAACCAAATGATTAGGGGGCTTCTGAAATTCATGCAACATCAGGCGAGGAAGACTACTATCCAAAATGTATGTGGAAACACTGGTAACTCTAGGACGGTCACCGCTAAGCAGTTCAAGGAGCTGGGACCACCAGAGTTTATTGGAGAGCCAAAATCACTTAAGGCGGAGTCGTGGATAAAGCAGATCACCAAGATATTCGATGTTTTGGGATGCTCCGAGGAGCAAAAGGTTCCCTTTGCCACCTTTATGTTGCGAGGAGAGGTAGATTACTGGTGGGAATCGGTAAAGCGTACTCAACCTGCCGCACTGAAGATGTCTTGGGAGAAGTTCCAAGAACTATTCAACGATAAGTACTTTCCCGAAAGTATTCGTCACATGAAGGAGGTAGAGTTCATCAAGCTGGAGCAGAACAATATGACCGTGTCGCAGTACGAAGCTAAGTTTGTCGAGTTGTCCCGGTTTGCGTCCCACTTGGTTGATAATGAGAAGTGAATGACGCGGATGTTTCTAAGAGGTTTGAAACCCGAGATACATCAATATCTAGTTTCTCACAAACTGTGTTTGTATTCAGATGTTATAAATAGGGCTCAGTTATTGGAGCGCGATAACGAGTCAACTCAACCAAGAGAAAGCAACCGACAAAATAATAATACCAGTGGTAGCAGTCATCGAAGCGGTGACAACAAACGTGGAGGGAATCAACATGCCTGAAATGGTAACCACTTCGGTGGTAATCATGGCCAAGACAATAAATGTGGGCATTTCAAGTAGAGGAGATTCAATAATGATGGAAAGACGTCATCACCAGCACCTGTTGTTAAGGAAGGAGAACGACCACCTATCATATGCTTCAAATGCAAAGGGGAGGGATACATCAGTCCAAACTGTGCGCATCAGTCCAAAACTTGTTACAATTGTGGAAAAGAAGGTCACCTAGCTAGATTTTATCGTACTGGGAAGCCAAGTCCAGTTGGAACGGTGTCACCAAATGCCGAATCTGAGCAAGTCAAAACCCGAGAGTTCAAGGAGAACGTTTGTTATGACCTCCCAGAAAGCAAAGAACCCGAACGAGGTCATCACGAGTAAGCTTATCATAAACTCTAGCGAAGTATATACCTTATTTGATACCGGTGCTATCCATTCTTTTATTTCTCCTACTTGCGCTCAATGTTTAAATTTGACTTCGAAGAAATTAGACTTTGACTTATCTGTTAAAACTCCATTGGGAGAATCCTTCATTACATCCATTGTCTATAAGTCTTGTTTGGTTCAAATTGGTACACTCACATTACCTGTCGATCTTATTTCATTGAAATTACTTGCATTTGACGTAATTCTAGGGATTGATTGGTTAATTACTCATCATGCAAAAAATGATTATTTTCGTAAGGTTGTTAGCTTTCATATTCCTAACCAACCTATTATGCAAATTCAAGCAACCAAACCATTAAAATCAATCACTGTCGTCTTAAGCCATAAAGTGATGAAAAACCTTTTAAAACCTAAAAGATAGTAGACTTTATTTTCTACTTGACTCTTTTAATGGATTCGATATTCCGCTGCGATTAAACCTGGTTGTCTATTGTATTTTATCGGTTTAACATTGTTGAAGACTATTGATAATTTATTCTCGCATTATCTTAGTCATAATATTTCTTCTTGGGCTAGTTGAGCTCACCCTTTCTTTTCTTTTCTTCTCTTGAAATGAGAATATATATTTGGGACGAGTCTGGGAAACGCAGTGATGGTCCCGAAGATAGCATTAGTAGTCCTCACTATTACATTAAATAGTGTGATAATAAGCGTAATGAGGACTTTTGTTTAAGTTTGTATAATATCTAGTAGACAATATTTGTATTTAAACTCACGGTTTTATGTCGTATTGTACCTACATACGTTATGTTAATAAGTTGTATTTAAATTACATTACCATGTAAGTGGCGACCAAAGATGGGTGATGTATACCTAATTTTGGGGGCGTCACGATTTAGTATCATAACATAGGATATGATCCTGGCTAAGATGTGAGAATAGTACTAGAGGGAGAGGCGGGAATACCTTCGCTAGTATGACCTACCTAAGTTTATGTGCTATTTTATTGGTTGGCCAGAAGATAGGGATAATTTGTTACATGTCAATTAACCTTTTGTTTTGTGGCAGTATCTGAAAATGACATCTGAGAATGTTGAGAATAGCAATGGAGCGCAGGCGATCGTTGATTCACCACATATCAATAATCAGGATAATGTGCATCAGGAAGGCGACAATCCTCATGCAAACAACAACACTGACCAAATGATGAATGATCAAATGTTCGGGAGGCTTTATGCAATTTATGCAACAGCAGGCGAGAGCGACTCCTATCCAAAACGTAGGTGGAAACACGGAAAACTATCGGCGGTCACCGCTAAACAATTCAAGGAGCTGGGACCACTTGGGAGTTTAAGGGTGAGCCAAAACCACTACGGCGGAAGCATGGATAAAGTAGATTACCAAGATATTTGATGTCTTGGGATGCTCCGAGGAGCAAAAGGTTCCCTTCACGCCTTTTATGTTTGCGGAGAGGCAGACACTTTGGTGGAATCAAGAAACGTACTCGACTCTCTGTCTTGAAGATATCTTGGGAGAAGTTCCAGAGTCATTCAACGACAAATACTTTCCGAAAGTATTCGCCACATGAAGGAGGTGGAGTTTATCAAGTTGGAACAAAACAATATGGACCAGTATCGCAATACGAGGCAAAATTTATGAGTTATCACGGTTTTTACGTCCCACTTGGTGGATAATGAAGAGAGAATGGCGCGAATGTTTTTAAAAGGTTTGAAGCGGGAGATACGTCAACATCTTATTTCTCATAAACCGTGTTTGTATTAGGATGTTGTAAATAGGGCTCGATTAGTGGAGCGCGATAATGAGTCAATATAACTAAAAAGAGAGCGGTAAGCAAAATTATAATAAATGAGAGTAGTCATCGAAGCGGTGACAACAAGCGTGGAGGGAATCAATGGGCGGATATGGTAACCACTTCGGTGGTAATCGGGCCAAAAACAATAAGAATGGACATTTCAAGAAAAGGAGATTCAACAATGATGGAAAGACGTCGACCAACACCCGTTGTTAAGGAAGGAGAAAGACCACCTATCATATGCTTCAAATGCGGAGGAGAGGGACACATCGATCAAAGCTGCGTCACGCCAGTCCAAAGCATGTTATAATTATGGAAGAGAAGGTCACTTAGCTCGATTTTGTCGTTCATCAGAAGACAAATTCAACTAGGATGGAGGCACCAAAGGCCATCCTAGAAAATTCAAAACCCAGTAGTCAAGAGGAGGCGTTTGTTGTGACCTCCCAAAGAGCAAGGAACTGAATGAGGTCATCACGGGTAAGCTTATCATAAACTCTAATGAAGTCTATACTTTATTTGATCTGGGGTTCTACCCATTCTTTTATTTCTCCTACTTGCGCTCATCGATTAAATTTGACTCAGGAGAAATTAGACTTTGACTTATCTGTGGAAACTCCGTTGGGAGAAACCTTCATTACATCATTTGTTTATAAGTCTTGTTTGGTTCAAATCGGTGCCCTCACATTATTCGTCGATCTTATTTCATTAAAAATACTTGTATTTGACGTGATTCTAAGGATTGATTGGTTAACTACTTATCATGCAAAAATTGATTGTTTTCGTAAGGTTGTTAGCTTTCATATTCCTAATCAACCTATTATGTGAATTCAAACGACCAAACCATTAAAATCAATCACGGTCATCTCAAGCCATAAAGCTATTCGTTTATTGAAAAACGGATGTCAAGCTTTCTTAGCTCTTGTCACGAATTTAAACAAAAATACGTCAGTTTTGAATGATATTTCTATTGTTAATAAATTTCCTAATGTATTCCCTGAAGAACATCATGGCCTACCCCCAGAGTGTGAAATTGAATTTTGTATTGACCTTGAACCCGGTACAAAACCCCTTTCCAAAGCCCCAATCGAATGGCTCCTATTGAACTTCAGGAGTTAAAGACTCAACTGCAGGAATTGTTAGACATCGGTTTCATTCATCCTAGTACGTCTCCTTGGGGTACTCCTGGTCTATTCGTGAAAAAGAAAGATGGGAGTATGCGACTTTGTATTGATTATCGAGAGTTAAATCATGTCACCATAAAAAATAGGTATCCATTGCCACGTATTGATGACCTGTTTGACCAGTTGCAAGGCGCCAAATTCTTTTTAAAGATCGTTTTTCGTTCTGGATATCATCAGTTAAAGATTAAAATCGATGACATTTCAAAGACGGATTTCAGAATTCGGTATGGGCATTATGAATTCCTAGTCATGTCCTTTGGATTGACTAATGCTCCTGCTACCTTCTTGGATATGATGAACCGAGTATTCAAGGAATATTTGGATCATTTTGTGGTTGTCTTTATTGATGACATTCTCATATATTCCAAAAGCCGTGAAGATCATGAGTAACACTTGAGGCTGATACTGCAAAAGCTTCGTGAAAACAAGCTTTATGTCAAGTTAAAGAAATGCAAGTTCTGGCGTGAAGAAGTAGCATTCCTTGGGCACGTAGTATCAAGTCATGGAATATCCGTTGACCCGACAAAGATTGAAGCAATACAAAGCTGGGAGCAACCTAAATCAATGGATCAAAAATCGTAGCTTTTCGGCTTATTTGTTGGTTATTATCGGAGATTCGTAGAAGGGTTTTCTCGAATCGCTACTCCATTAACTCAGCTAACTCAGAAAGATATAAAATTCGGTTGGAGCGAGGAATGTGAGAAGTGTTTTCAAGAACTCAAGAGAAGACTCATTTCAACACCTATTCTGACAATACCATCTGGCTCGGAGGGATTTGTCATCTACAGTGATGCTTCAGGCAAAGGGTTAGGATGTGTTCTCATGCAACATGGGAAAGTTATAGCCTATGCCTCTCGACAACTCAAAGAATATGAGAGGAATTATCCTACTCATGATTTAGAGTTGGCAGCTGTTGTCTTCGCACTTAAAATTTGGAGGCATTACTTGTATGGGGAGAAAGTGGAGATCTCTACGGATCATAAAAGCCTCAAATATTTCTTCACCCAAAAGTAACTCAACACGCGACAATGACGTTGGCTTGAACTGTTGAAAGATTATGATCATACCATTCAATACCATCCTGGTAAAGCGAACGTAGTAGTTGACACATTGAGTAGAAGATCATAAGCGGGTAAGAGTGCAATATTGTCAACACAAAGGCCCATTTTGTATGACTTACAAAGGATGGAGATAGAGTTAAAGACTCCAGGGACCCATGTGATGATGGCGAATATACGAGTAGAACCAACTTTAATCGATAAAGTTAAAGCTGCTCAAGCTACAGACCTGGAGCTGATGCGTATGAGGAAGAAAGTTCAAGAAGGTGCTATGTCAGAACCAAGAATCGATGAAGAAGGAATACTTCGAGTCAACTCCAGACTTTGTGTTCCTAACGACCCTGATTTAAAGTATAAAATCATAATAGAGGCGCACAACACACCGTTTGCAATCCATCCTGGGAGTACCAAAATGTATCATGATCTTCGACATACATTTTGGTGGAGCAATATAAAGAGAGAGATAGCGGAGTTTATCTCAAGGTGTTTAACTTGTCAACGAGTCAAGGCGGAGCATCAAGTACCAAAAGGTCCATTGTAACCACTTGAAATTCCAGAATGGAAGTGGGAACACATTACCATGGATTTCGTTACTGGTCTTCCCAAGGTTTCTCAAGGCATAGATGCAATTTGGGTAATTGTTGATAGATTGACCAAGTCTGCTCACTTCTTACCTATACGAGAAACTTATACACTTGAACGTCTTGCTCGTATGTACATAAATGAGATTTTAATACTACATGGTATGCCAGTATCCATAGTTTCTGATCAAGACCCAAGATTCACTTCACGATTTTGGGTTAGTTCGCAAAAAGCTATGGGCACAATTTTACGATTTAGCTCAGCATATCATCCTCAGACGGACGGGTAGTCGGAGAGGACTATTCAAACTCTTGAAGATCTATTAAGACTCTGTGTCCTTGGCTTCAAGGGAAGTTGGGACAAGTTCTTACCATTGGTGGAGTTTTCCTACAACAATAGTTATCAGACAAGTATTGGCATGGCTTAATCCTCGATTCATTGGCCCATTTCTTATCCTCGATTGAGTAGGAACTGTGGCTTATAGACTCTTTTTACCGCCAAGTATGTCTCGTTTTCATAACTTTTTCACATATCCATGTTATGTAAATATGTGGAAGACCCGAACCACATTATTGAGTTAGAACCAGACGAAATAGCGGTAGATTTAACGTATGAAGAAGTTCCTGTTAAAATCTTGGATAAGAAGGAACATATTCTACGCTCCAAGGTTATACCTCAAGTCAAAGTTTTGTGGAGAAACCACGATGTTGAGGAAATGACCTGGGAGTTAGAATCTGAAATGAAATCAAGGTATCCTTACCTCTTCGACATACCAGGTATGTACCCTAATTTCGAGGGTGAAATTTCATAAGAAGGGGAGGTTGTAAGACCCCAACTTTTATGAATAAAGATGAATTTTCTATAAATATATTTTTTTAAAAAATTATGGAGTGAATTTGATATAATGTTATAGTTGTGGGTAATATTTGCAAAGTACGCAAGTTGTTATATAATATTTGATTGGTCGGGGAATATTCATACGACGGCACAATCATTGGTGGACCCCATAACGGAATTATTGTTGGATTGAGAAAATGACAAAAATATCTTTTTATGAAAATAACGGCGGAAGTTTTACCGTTAACTGTTGAAATAACCGGTGTTAAAAAATAAAGAATCTGGCGTGGGGTTTGCATAGTAGCATACCAGTATCTGTGAAACCCCAGATTTTACGAATAAAGATTTAAATTTATCGATATATTTTTTTTGAATATTATGGTGTGGATTTGATATAATGTTATAGTTGTGGGTAATATTTATAAATTTTTCAAAGTATGCAAGTTGTTATAAAATATTCGATTGGTCGGGGAATATTCTTTTTGTCGGGAAATATTCGTATGACAACACAATCATTGGTGGACCCCACAACGGAAGTATTGTCGTAGTTAGAAAACGACATAATTATCTTTTTATAAAAAATAAATGGAAGTGTTACCATTAAAACTGTTGAACTACTCGGTAGTAAAAAAAGTACAAATATCTGGCGTGGTTGCGTGCAAGTAGTAATACCGGTATTGATTATTGATGCTTACGTGAGAAGTCACCGGTTATACTCAATTATTCTGAGAATTGTTGCATCATATCTCTCATAATATTTATTCAATTATTGTCATAGTATCATCGCATAATATGTTATATTATTAAATCAATAATTGAGGACGACAAAGTTATTCATATTATTATTTGCAATATCGACAATGTCAGAAGTTACATCGAGGAGAGGTTTGGTCACCTAATTGCGGCTACCAATAAGGAGAAATCCTTATCGAAAAGCCCCTCTTTCACGAGAGCGATTTGGTTGTTAAATATTGTGAGTTATAATATTAATGATGAATGTTATTAAAATTGAAGTTATGTTCAGAGTTGAATTTGGAGACGCGGACGTGATATTTGAGTCCGGAACGATAAAATTAGTAAAAATAGTCTATAAACACAAAATTTTCCGGGATTCACTATTTGGTCAAAAAGTCAACAGTTGACTTTTTTGGGAAAAGTCAAATTTCAAAATTTATATTGTTGATAAAAATAGTTTCATTGTGTTGGAATTATTTGTGTTAGTGAAAATCGACATATATTCCGATGATAATTGATGTTTGGGGATTATATTGATAAATCGGGTAATTTATCGGATAAATGAGCAATTAATTGCTACTAATTCACATGCTTATATAACTATTTGTTCACATGTGTGTACTATTGAATCACAATCTTGTACTATTAGGGGAGTTGGTGCAAAATTGATAATACTTGCATGACTAAGTTAAAAATGGAGGTATAGATGGAGGTACTATACTGTAATTATTTTTATCACATGATTAGAACTATTGAGTCACATGATTTACTATTGATTCACATTATTTACTATTAGGGGAGTTGGTGCAAGTTTGATAATACTTGCAGGACTAAATTAAAAATGAAGAAAAAGAGGAAGGTATTATACTGCAATATTTCGAGCCCCAAAACATGCAATTATCGAAACTATATTTTTTTATAAATAGAAGCTCATTCTTCCTTCATTTCTCACCAATTCACAAAAGTTTTAGAGCAATTATTGTAGAGAGAAAGAAGAAGAGAAGTCTACTACCTCACTATTCAAGTATCCAGTTTTTCTAAGGTATGGAATATTATTTGTTGTACTCATAAGGGGTATTCTTTCTTTCTTATTCATGAAGAGAACTTCTGTTATTCCATTCTTTATTATTCTGTTGGAATAACCTATATACGCGGCTACCCTATACTTGGTGACATTCTTCTATTATTCCGTCTTTATTATTCATTTGAATATCGCATACATCGTTTTATCTTTGGACCGATTAAAATCTCTATTATTACATTGGAATATCACGTTTATGCATTTTACACCGGACACGATTCCGTCTTTATTATTACATTGGAATATCACGTGCGTATGCGTTTTCTGTAGAACACGGGTTAAAATCTTTATTATTATTACATTGGAATAACTTTTCATACATCGGCAATACCGCATGCATGGTGATTTTTGTTGTTATTTCATTCTTTATTATTCATTGGAATATCCGCTTCGGTATTAATTTTGCTCGACTGGTTCCGTTATTTAGTATTCTATTGGAATAACTCCGCATCATCGTAAGTACCGCATACATGGTGATTTCTTTTGTTATTCCATTCGTATTATACTCGGTTGGTTAAAGTTTTGACTTCTATACTCCATGAAATTAGTGGAATATCCTTGATATTTAAGGCTTCATCCGATATCTTTTCATGGAAATATTCTTTACGAGCATTCTTGAATTTTACTCTACAAAGCAAAGATCATGTTGACAATTTGGACATTATTAGTTCTGGATAAATTAATTCTTGAACTTGTTTTATTGAATTCTTATATCATTGTCATCATCCTCATGTTTATATTTTGTTGAAAGTCATATGTGGCCTGTAGTGCATAGATGGACTTGGTATGATTATGACCAGGGATTATTCGGTGTAATCATGACCGTAATGTTACAAATGATGTGGTAAAAGTCCTCATTGGCCTGATGTGGTAATCATGTTGTATATTTAAGATTGTATTTATATTGTGTACCATGTATTTGGCGACTCAGAATAGGTGATGTATTCCTGTTTTGGGGGCGTCACAGTATCGATTATTGATGCTTACGTGAGAAGTCACTCAGTTTTGTTCAATTATTGCTACAGTAATTGCTGCATAGTATCTCACGTTATTTGATTCAATTATTGTCGATATTTTATATATTATTAAATCAATAATTAAGATGACAAGTTATTCTAATTATTATATGCATAATTAACAATGTCAGAAAGTTACACGAGGAAAGGGTTTGGTCACCTAATTAAGGCTATATAGGAGAAATCCTTATTGAAATCCCCTCTTCACTGGGAACGATCTGGTTGTTAATATTGCGAGTTATAATAATATGAATAAATGTTGTTAAAAATATTGAGAGGATTTTTATGAAGTATTTGTTGTAAATTTTGATTATTTTATGGACCCCCAATTTACCCATTTTTCAAAATAATCGGTAGAAAGTTTTTCTATATTATAAAGGTGGGGGCCACATGTGGGCCCATGTGTGGAAAAATGAAATGGGTGGAAGAAATAAAATATCGTGAAATGGGGGGGGGAGAGTTAGCATGTAGAAAAGGGAGTACATATATTATATATATATATAATTGATTTTTGCATGTGTGAAAATGAAGGAATGTATTATATATATATATATATATATATATATATATATATATATATATGTGTGTGTGTGTGTGTGTGTGTGTGTGCGTGTGATAAATGATTAAGGTGGGTGGGGGGAACCAAAGTCACGGGTGGGTGGGTATATATATATATATATATATATATATATATATATATATTTTATATATTATAAGTTTTATATATATATATATATATATATTATAAGTTTTGTTTTATTAGATTATAAATAGAATATATTATATTTTATTAAATATTATAATTATAATTTGAAAAAAAATGGACGTCTAAAAATGTTTTTCTCGCGTCGTGATGCGTTTCGTCAAGAAAATATTCTTTATGCGATCAAGTGAAAAACTTTTCTAAATAGTATCCTTCCATTCTCCTATAAATAGGATGCTTAGTTAGAATTGAAAATCACAGCAGAATCAGAGAATTCTTCTTCTGTAATATTGAGCGTATTTCTTTCGAGTTTTAGAAAGCTTTGAGCGTAGAAAACAGTGAAAGTTTTCTTCAAAAATATCCCCGCTATACCAGTTGGAATACTCTACTTTTCAAGGTAAGGGATATTATTTTTGTTCAGTATTTGTATAAAATAATATTTTCTTCCATACTCTGTAGTATGTAAGTAATATTATTTCATTTCAGATTTCAAATTCTATACTCGTTTTGATAAAGTTTTGGCTTCTAAACTCCATGAAATTAGTAGAATATCCTTGATATTTGCGCTTCATCCAGTATCTTTTTATGGAAATATTATTCTGAACATTTTTGATAAGTTTTAACTTTTTCATACCGGGGTTATTATTCCCAAAGTTACTATTCATGGGTACTATTCACTCGATTATTATTCACCTGGGGTACTATTCATGACAAAAATTGATTCATTTTCGGTCCAAATTATTTTTGGTACAATATTATTCTTGAATTTTACTCCACAAAGCAGTATCATGTTGACAATTTGGATGTTGTTGATTTTTGGATAAATTAAATTATAAATCTTTAAAAATTTATCCTTGAACTTGTTTTATTGAATTCTTACATCATTGTCATCATCCTCATGTTTATATTATGTTGAAAGTTATCTGTGGCCTGTAGTACATAGATGTACTTGGTATGATTATGACCAGGGATTATTCGGTATAATCATGACCTTAATATTATAAATGATGTGGTAAAAGTCCTCATTGGCCCGTAGTGCATTGATGGACAGTTGTTGGCATGATCATGACCATTGATGAAAACACGAATATCCTTGGCCCGTATTGCATGGATAATTTTTGGTTGTGATACTAATGAGTATCCTTGGCCGTAGTGCCGAGATGATGTGGATTATTTATTAAGCTGAGTCTTAGCGATAAAAGTGATGAAAAACCTTTTAAATCATAGAAGATGGTAGATTTTATGCTCTACTTGACTCTTCTAATGGATTGCTTGTTTCGCTATAGTTAAAATTGATGTTTGTTATATTGTATCAGTTTAACACTGTTGAAGGCCAACGATAAATTATTTTGTATTATCGTAGTCATAATATTTTTTACTGGGCTAGTTGAGCTCACCCTTTTACTTTCATTGTCCTCTTCAGGAAATGAGAACGTAGTCGGGACTAGTCGGGGAATGGAGTGACGGTCCAGATGATAGCATTAGTAGTCCTCACTATTCTCTGAAATGTTGTTATAATAAATGTATTGAGGACTCCATTTGAGTTGAATATTGTCTAGAAGACAATATTCATATTTAAAACTCTCAGTTTATGTTTTGTCGTATGTCACACGACAGTTGTATTATTAAGTTATATTTGAATTTTGTACCATGTATTTGGCGACTCGAGATGGGTGATGTATACCTATTTTGGGGCATCCTAGTTGGTATCAAAGCTTAGGGATATGATCCCTGGTTGAGATGTGAGACTAGAACTAGGAGGGGAGAGACGGTAATTCCTTTTCTAGTATGACCTACCTAATTTATTTGTTATTTAATTGGTCGGACAGAATATAGGGATAATATGTTGCATGTCAATTAACCCTTATTTTGTGGCAGTATTTGAAAATGACATCCGAGAATGTTGAGAATAGCAATGGAGCACATGAGACTGTTGAATCACCAACGATCAATAACCAGGAAAACGTACATCAGGAAGGTAACAATCCTCATGCATACAACAACACCGACCAAATGATGAACGACGGAATGTTTAGGGGCTTTCTGCAATTCATGCAACATCAGACGAGGGAGACTATTGTCCAAAATGTAGATGGAAACACTGGCAACTCTAGGACGGTCACCGCTAAGCAGTTCAAGGAGCTGGGACCACTAGAGTTTATTGGAGAGCCAAAACCACTTAAGGCGGAGATGTGGATAAAGCAGATCACAAAGATATTCGATGTTTTGGGATGCTCCGAGGAGCAAAAGTTTCCCTTTGCCACCTTTATGTTGCGAGGAGAGACAAATTACTGGTTCGAATCGGTAAAGCGTACTCAACCTGCCGCATTGAAGATGTCTTAGGAGAAGTTCCAAGAACTATTCAACGACAAGTACTATCCCAAAAGTATTCGTCACATGAAGGAGGTAGAGTTCATCAAGCTGGAGAAGAACAATATGACCGTGTCGTAGTACGAAGCTAAGTTTACCAAGTTGTCCCGGTTTGCGTCCCACTTAGTTGATAATGAGGAGACAATGACGCGGATGTTTCTAAGAGGTTTGAAATCTGAGATACGTCAATATCTAATTTCTCACAAACTGTGTTTGTATTCAGATGTTGTAAATATGGCTCAGTTATTAGAGCGCGATAACGAGTCAACTCAACCAAGAGAAAGCAACCGACAAAATAATAATACCAGTGGTAGCAGTCATCGAAGCGGTGACAACAAACGTGGAGGGAATCAATATACCAGAAATGGTAACCACTTTGGTGGTAATCATGGCCAAGACAATAAAAGTGGACATTTCAAGAAGAGGAGATTCAACAATGATGGAAAGAAGTCATCACCAGCACCTGTTGTTAAGGAAGGAGAATGACCACCTATCATATGCTTCAAATGCAAAGGGGAGGGACATATCAGTCCAAACTGTGCGCATCAGTCCAAAACGTGTTACAATTGTGGAAGAGAAGGTCACCTAGCTAGATTTTGTCATACTGGGAAGCCAAGTTGTACTATTCACGAATACGGTACTATTCATTAAATGGGTACTATTCACGAAGTATGATTTTTCTTGTGGAATTTTTACCTTTTTGTGTCGGGGTTACTATTCAAGTATACGACACTATTCTCAGAAAAATAAAATTTTCTCCTCTTTGTCCAAGTTGTCTATTATGGTTACTATATTTGATTGTATCCATGTTTTGATCTTCATTTTTGAGTTATGCTCCACAATTGATTATTATGGAGTATTTTTGCACTTAGATAAACCAAAATACGAATCCCTAATATTTGTCCTTTTATCTCACTTGATTCATTTTTTTAAAGATATTTTTCATCATCCTCGGTCCTAAATGATGATATAACTAAATATCTTTCGCCTGTAGTGCAAAGATGAATGATTACTTGATGAATATCTTTGGCCCGTAGTGCAAAGATAGACATGTGTTGAAATGAACATGACCAACTGGTGATACAAATGAATATCTTTGGCCCGTAGTGCAAAGATGAATATTTGATTCAAGATGTATATTGATTGATGTTATAGGGATAAAATATTGATGATGGAATTTTAAATTCATAGATGATAGTAGATTTCATTCTCTATTTTACTCTTCTAATGAATTGTTATTTCTGCTATGAATATTGATCTAAAACTGGTTGTCCATTATATTTTATCTGATTTGTTGAAGTCTAACGATAATTTGTTGTTCATTATCTTAGTCATAATATTCTTTACTGGGCTAGTTGAGCTCACCCTTTTCCTTTTTGTTCCATTTTTCTTCTCAGGAGGTGAGAATATATCGGGAACTAGTCGGGGTATGGAATGATGGTTCTAGAAAGTTGTATTAACAGTCCTCACTATTTTTATAAAATAGTGCATCAATAATTGTAATGAGGACTTATTTGAGTTTGAATACTGTCTAGAAGACAATATTTGTATTTAAACTCACAACATATGTGTTGTCGTATTTTGCACGACAATTGTAATAATGAAGTTGTAGTGTTTTCTGTACCATGTATTTGGCGACTCAAAATGGATGATGTATACCTATTTTGTGGGCGTCACAGATGCATAACAAGAAATACAACTAACTCCATTAGTGTATATATATATATATATATATATATACCCCCTATGAAAGATTATTAGGCAGTGTTTGTTAGGTAAGCTGAATGGCTCATAATTCTTGCGATAGATATCGATTATGGAAAAAATAGATTGTATCATAAGAGTATAAATAAGGACATAGAGGTTTCATTTAAACATACTTACTTAGATGGGGTCAATGGGTGATTAAAAAGACCCATGGCCTAGGTTAGTGACCTTCATTGCACTTTGGAAGGGTGCTCGCCTAAGTTAGGTCTACCCCTCACCTAAGTTAGGTCTACCTAAGTGGTGGAGCCTACATCATAATTTGTGAGAGTGGTCATGCGGCCGCTAACCAACCCAATTTTTAATACTATAACACGAACACAATTCATAAATGAGTATCAATTTTTAATCTTTTATTTGTTATGTAAATTAGGGGCTGTAATTTTCGACATAATAACACGAACATGCACAATTTATGTGTTATAAACATGTGTATATACCATTTTTGACACGTCATAGATTCATTTAACACAACATGGTCATTGTAAGACCCCAACTTTTATGAATAAAGATTAATTTTTCTCAAAATATATTTTTGAATATTATGGTGTGAATTTGATATAATGTTATAGTTGTGGGTAATAATTACAAATTTTACAAAGTAAGAAAGTTGTTATAAAATATTCGATTGTTTGGAGAATATTCGTACGATGGCACGATCATTGGTGGACCCCACAACGAAAGTATTGTAGGAGTTAGAAAACGGCGGAAATGTCTTTTTATAAAAATAACGGCGAAAATTTTACCGTTAAACTGTTGAACTACCCGGTGGTAAAAGTACAGTAATACGCGTGGTTGCATAGTAGCAAATTATTGATTATTGATGCTTACGTGAGAAGTTACTCAATTATACTCAATTATTGCTACTGATAATTCTTTGTATAATATCTCTCATATTATTGATTCAATTATTATCATAGTATCATCGAGATAATATTTTATATTTTTAAATCAATAATTGAGGACGTATTGGTTTGCATTACTACTTGGGAGAGGTGGTGCAAGATTGATAATACTTGATCAAATTAAAAATGAAAAGATGAAGGTACTATTGTTAGGTTTGTAATATTCAAGCGCAATCAAATTGTAAAAGTCGAGCGTGTAAAAATCGGAGTTTAAAAATTTACAAACCATATGCGGATCATCCTTTATGCACAATTATTAATTAAGCGAAAAGATAAAGAACAAATCATACCCTTGAAGATCGAGCTTCCCTCGGTACAAGTTCACCTCCAATCCTTTTAGCGTTCAACTTGAATCCACCGGGTTTGGTTCCTTCCTTTGATCAACGTTAGCCACCCATGTGTTTGGCCTCTAGAGGTGATCCACCGAGGAAGAAGAAAAATTGAAGAAGGGTGGTTGGCTAAAACCTAGTTTTTCTATCTCTATAGAAAAGGTGTACTCTCCAACAATTGGAATTATTACGTATGTTTGAAAAAGTCAACAACCCATTCCACCCATAATAAGACTCCTCTTATTTATAGATGGGCAACCCACCTTAACAATTAAGGAATTGGGTTTTATTTAATTAATTAAATTCTTTTAATTAATTAAGCTCCCTAATCTTATTAGGGATAATTAATTAAACTCCTTTAACTAATTTTCCTCCTAATCTATTAGGAATAAATGAGAGTACTTATATTAAATTAATTCCTAAACTCTTTTAGAAATTAAAATAATAATAATTGTAATAATATTAATAAGACTCCTCTTATTAATTTATATTTAATATTTCTAAAATATTAAATAATAAATATTAAGCTATTTAATTTATTCTATCACCATAGATTAAATTAAATATACTTAACTATATTATTACGATTATGCCATTAACTTCTTAAATAATTATTCTTCCTTTTATGGTGTGACCCTTTAGGTTCTCCATATTAAGCCGGTTGTGAATAAATCAATTAGAACAATTCTAATCTTATTTAAATAAATAAATTAAACAATTAATTTATTTAAATAATATTTATTCTCTGATAGGGATAAGCCTCCCTAGCGATCAGCGACTTTCCGGATAATATAGATTTCAACATTAATCATTAAAGAACCTTTGAGTAAATAGTTACCGTACAATTCAATCCTTCCACCATCTGATGTCCCGATTAAATATAAGACATGGAATTCTTGTCAAGTCTTATTTTATTTAATTATATGTATTTCGATCCTTAAATGCACAACTCCAAATAATGCAAATTAGAAACTCCTTTCTAATTTCATTACGCCTTAACCGAGGACTCTTTGGGTTGTCATTTATCGAATCACATAGGACATTTCTCTTCTTTTATTAGAAGTGGTAGATTCTTTATTGATCATACATTATCTCCATATACAACTTATTATACCCAAGCATACCCTTTGATATACCCTAAGGGTCTTAAGGAATAAGTCAAAGTATAACTCATCATACACAAGATCTATGATGATCTCAAGTCCAAGGATCACTTATCTACTATCACTCTGAGAATTCCTATTGTGAGGCAAATAAAACTCCATTAGGTATTCCTTAGCGAGCCACGTTCGGTGAACTTAT
This sequence comes from Panax quinquefolius, assembly GCA_020205615.1. Taxonomy (NCBI): domain Eukaryota; kingdom Viridiplantae; phylum Streptophyta; class Magnoliopsida; order Apiales; family Araliaceae; genus Panax; species Panax quinquefolius. The sequence goes on from CM035151.1 coordinate 31,718,361, forward strand.
TCTCTAATAAGCACCTACATACTTGCTTTAGTGTCTCCACACAAATGATCATGAGATCAATCATCCTCATCGATGAGCAAGCAGCGTATGTACCAATCTATCGGATTCACTAATCCCCAATTTAGTAATCAATGATTGGGAACTATTTTAGTTTTAAGCTTTCTAAGAATTTAGATCTCATTAGAATGATCATCATCATTATTCTAAAAGCATTGCTTAAAACTATGGGTTTATCACATATTATAAAAGCGACATCGTGTAGATAATTAAAAGCCTTTAATAAATTAATACTTTTTATTAATAAATGAATAAGATTGTTACAAAGTATATGCTTTATCATCAAACATGATTGGCTTGTGTGCATACTACTTTCAATCTCCCACTTGCACTAAAGCCGATCGTCATGGTATCTTATACTCTTCTTCTCTAAGTGGCGATTATCCTGCTTTGTTGGATAAGCTTTAGTTAATGGATATGTAATGTTGTTCATGAGAGTCCACTATCTCTATAGTGATTTCCCATCTTTGATGATTCTAATAATCAAATGAAAGTGCCTGACACATGTTTAGATCCAAGATGAGACTTAGGAACTATTCTAGTTACGTAATGAACTTTTAATCCAAACAATCAACTTGCGACTTCATTTATAGCTATATACTTTGTCTTTATCACTAAACCAACAACTCTTTTTTGTTTGGAACCTTTCGATTCAACTTTGCACCTTTGTTCGAGATAACGCTTTACCTTAAAGTGGATTTTACATCATCTTGAGTGCATCGAAAAACTTGAGTCTGTTAAGCCCTCTAGTTTTAATTTAGACCCACCATGAATATGATCACATCCTTAGTCTTGGGTTAAGCACTTTAAGATGTTTTTTCAACTCTCACGGTGATCTTCTCCGAATATGGTGATCGACATCGGGTCTCGTATATTTCATTGCATACATGATTGTCACTCATGCGATCTCTCTTTTGGAGTCTATGGGGACTATTAAGAGAGATACACTCCATAGCTCATCAACATGAGACATCTCTTGGAGTTGCCATGCTAAGCGACTTTAGCATCAAATGAATATCGTTCCTTGGGTTAAGTCGAGCATCCTCTTAAATCTATCTATATAGATTTATATCCCCAATTAAGATACTCTTCCAAATCATTCATGGAGGAATGTTTAGACAACTTTATCATTCTTGATTGTAGCATTGGTATGTTATTCCTCATCCGTAGTATATCAACATATAATATTAGAAATTTCACGGCGCTCCCCTTTGACCCTTTTGTACACACTAGAAGTCTTACCTCATCGAATATAACTACGGATCATCATCTTCTATGATGTGTACCTCATCATCATCATTCATGATGAATCCATACCTCTAGGTATCTTGGTACTATTCGATTCTGATTAGATTGTGGTACAATAGGTCTATCTCTGAGGTTCCTCTTATTTGACTTATAGTGTTTTGTGGTTCTTGAACTCTTCAAGATCTATTATCCTCCACTAGCCCCTTGATGATAAACACCTTTATCTTAGAAGGCGCGTGTTTCGTAACAAACACCTTTTGCTAAGTAGGATTATAGAACATATACCTAAACTTACTTTAGGATGTCCCACAAATTGTACTTGTCAAATCTTGTCCCAAGCTTATCCTTTGAAACCTTTTCACATAAGTTGGACAACCCTTATCTTAACATACTTAAGATTAGGAATCCTCCACATCCATAACTTTTATGGAGTCTTGATTTGGATTTTGAGGTTACCTTTTTCGTAGATATCTGACCATTTCTAGGACATGACCCAGAAGGATCTTTGGAATGTCGGTAAAATCATTATGGACCGCACCATGTCCAACAAGTACGATTTTTCCTTTCGGATACATCAATCAATTATTACGTATCGGGAGGTGTCCATTATGAGAAAACCATTTGAGATGATCTAGAAACTTATTGCACAAGTATTTATTCCTTGATCTAATCAAAGAATCTTAATACTTTGTCAATTTGTTTCACTTACGAATTCTTTGAACCTTTCAAATAATTCATACTTGTATTCAACAAATACACATTCAACTCTTTGAATGATCATCTCCTTTTCTTATACTAATTTGTTCAATTTGTAAAATTATTTTTTCACGTAAGTCAGTATACAAAATCCATTAAGTAATATTCGGTTCTATACAAAACATTATTATTATAAATAGAACAACAATTGTTCTTAATTATAATACCAAAGATTTCATTGTCCAATGATAAAATGGAAATAATATTTTAACAAGAACAAGAATCTGATAACAACTTATTGACTTAATAGATTTGCAGTAGGCATTGCTAAACTATAAGTTTCTATGGCTAATGTAGCAACCTTTGCTTCATTTTCCACACATAGGATTACTTATATTTGTTTAGCTTTCTACTTACCTTGGTCCTTCATAAATCTATATTTATGATAACGAAATCGGTATCAATACCCAAGTAGAACCTTGACTTAAAGAAAATTTATTTCAAATCATGAACAAATTTGTATTATCTTAGAAACTTCACTAAGCTTCTTTGGTTAGCCTCTGCAAAATACTTCTCATGAGTTTCTTTCCGGTGTCGGGCTTATTGCGGTGGAAGCAAACTCCTTTCTTATCCATATCAGTTTTGTTCTTATTATCCTTTGTTTTGCCTTTCTATTTACCTTCTTTGAATCGTTCTTCTTTTGAGGAAGATCCTTTGGCCCCTACCGGTAAGACTTGGTCTTTCTTGGTTGGAAAGTGACTCTCAACATTTTTCAATATGTTAAGCAAATCGGTGAAGGCGATATCTAGCTTGTTTATATGAAAAATTCACAACAATTGTGAAAGGAGTTAGGGAGTGAGTGCGAGATCAAATCTTGGCTCAACTCTCCATCCATGACAAAACCAGTTGTCCTAATTGATCAATCAAATTGATTATGTTAAGAACTTTTTATGCATCTTTATAGTGCCATTGGCCATTCTAGATCGGAAGAGCTCCTTAGATGTCGATATCTATCGGTCCTACTTTCCTCACCATCGACTACTTGATGTGCGGGAATATAGTAGAAGCATCCATAGTTTCATCTTGTATTTGAAGCTCGTTACTCATGGATGCGAGCATGATGCATCGTTGAGCCAATTGTGCATCATCTTGCCACTTTCTAAAAGTAGCAATCTCTTCCTCGGAGGCATTATGCGCAACCATTGCGGGGATAGGCGTATTAAGGACATAAGATAGCTTTTCATTTATGAGAACTATTCTCAAATTCCTTAACCAATCAGTTTAATTGATTACGATTAATTTAGCATCTAATATGCTTCATGATGATAGTAATTTTAGACATTGTAAAATTACGTAAATGAATTTGTAATTAACAACATTTTAACATACATTCTTTTATTAATTACCAAAATAAATTAGGTCTTGTTTTAAATTGGTATCTCCCTTTATTTTCTTCAAACTATATTACCCTCACTTATATAGTTGGCAAAATCTAATTAAAAAGATTTGCTAGTGAGAATAAGGATCCCATTTCAAATGTATATAGCCTTGTGGTGACACAACAAACTATATATAAATAAATAGGTGACAACTTTTGTCAATTACATCAACTATCTAACTCCTTGTATTTTGCCTCTTAGATTATTTTGATCAGTGGTGGCACATCGAATCAAAATTATCCAAGTTAAGTCGACCTAGCACTCCATATATTCAAAAAGAAAAAATATCATCCTTGTGGTGACCTGACAAAACAATATTGTTCAATTTTCTTTATAAGCATCAAATGTGATAAATTAACATCTTAAATACTTAATACTTGCCTTGTGGTGACACAACAAACTCATATTAAATATTTAATACTCTATTAATTTTATCATGCTAGAAAGAAATGACGTTCGATATTCCAAATATCTTTGAGCGCTTAGGACTTAATATAAAAATTGAGGGGTTTGTTATTAATTTGTCTCATCTTGTTTTAAGCGCGTACATATATATATATAAATCGCGTCATATTAATGAACATCTGAAGCATGTTTAATATAATATATATATATATATATAGTATAAGCATGCATGCATATAGAATACTATATTACTACGGATTGATTATGGACTTTTATTCTAGTTTGGTTCACTAGAGCCACCAAGTGAACAAAAGGTCAAACCTAGGGGTGCAAGAAATAATATTTAAATATAACTATTACATTTAAACTTAGGGCTCCATTACAAAGCGGGTCTTCAAGCGCTCCTTGCTCCTTGATCTCCAATTTTTCAAAATTAATTCTAACTATTCCTATTACAAAACTATTTAAAATAAATAGAAACCTTGATCGTGATCGAGGGAAATGCATAGGAGGAGATAGAATTTACATTAAGAAAAAAAATTAGAGAAGGCGAGTCTGTGAGACCCCATTTAATAAAACCCATACATTCGTGCATCGACTAAAATAAAATCAATCGCATTGGTGATAGTCCATAATCAATCCCATTTATTATCATATACACATCACCATATGCATCGATAAATAACATTCATCTTATGAATAATAAACATTTAATATATATATTGATATCATTTAATGGGCAAATTTAGTTAGTATAAAATCTAATTTTGAATCAAAATAAACTCCTTTATTTTAATCCAAATTTAAATCAAAATAAAACTATTTTATTTTAATTTATCAATTTTGAATAAAATAAACTATTTTATTTTAATCAAAATTTTAATCAAAATAAACTCCTTTATTTTAATTAATTATGGAATCAATTCCATGTAATAAAAAAAATCTTTAATTAAAATAAACTCTTTTATTTTAATTAATTATGGAAATCAATTCCATGTAAAAAAAAATTTTTATTTAAAGGAAACACGGATTATCTTTTTCTATTCACAAATAAACTCCTTTATTTTGAATAATATGAAATCTTATTTCATATTTAAATAAACTCCTTTATTTAAGGAAACATGGATTCTCTTTCTATTCACAAATAAACTCTTTTATTTTGAATAATATGAAATCTTATTTCATATCTAAACAAACTCCTTTATTTAAGGAAAGATGGATTTACTTACTATTCACAAATAAACTCCTTTATTTTAGGAAAAATAAAATCCAATTTCAACTCAATTAGTTATTATGGAATCAATTCCAACTCTAATTAGTTAGCATGAAATTTAATTTTAAAATTAAAATAAATCTTTTATTTTAATATTAAAATAAACCTTTTATTTTAAGATTAAAATAAACCTTTTATTTTAATTATAAAATTATTTAAAATTAAAATAAAACTTTATATTTTAATATTAAAATAAACTTTTATTTTAAAATTAAAATAAATTTTATTTTAATTATATAATAATTAAATATATATATATATATATATATATATATATATATATATATATATATATATATATATATATATATATATATATATATATATATATATATATAGTAATTTTAAAAAATTGTTGATTATTAATTTTATAATCATTGATTATATCATATACTAATCATTAACCAATCATGCAATCATTAATTATATTTATTGATTTTTTATAAATTTTTTTTTTTTTTTTGTCATATATATATATATATATATATATATATATATATATATATATATAATCATTAGATAATCATTAATGAATCATTAGATTATCATGTTACATGTAATGATTGTTAATAATTAATCATCCTCGATTTCCGTAAATGCATTTATAAAAAAAAAAAGCGAATTTTTCTCCGTTTAAAAAAATCCTTTTAATGATATAAAAGCTCAGAATTATTATTATTATTTTTTTTTTTTTTTAAATTAATTTTTACAATAAAATTATGCCCAATTAAATTGTTCTAAACACATATCAATATAATATCAAATTAAAACAATTAATAATTAGCATAAAGGTTTGGCTCGATGCCCTTTATTAGGTTTGTAATATTCAAAAACTTGATCAAATTGCAAAAAAAGTGCGGAGCGTGTAAAATCGAGTTTAAAAAAATTTACAAACCATATACCGGATCATCCTTTATGCACAATTATTAATTAAGCGAAAAGATAAAGAATAAAATCATACCCTTGAAGATCGAGCTTCCTCAGTACAAGTTCACCTCAAATCCTTTTCGCGTTGACTTGAATCCACCGGGTTTGGTTCCTTCCTTTGATCGGCGTTAGCCACCCGAATGTTTGGCCTCAGAGGTGATCCACGAGGAAGAAGAAAATTGAAGAAGATGGGTGGTTGGCTAAACCCTAGTTTTTCTATCTACATAGAAAAAGTGCTCTCTCCAACAATTGGAATTATTACGTATGTTGAAAAAGTCAACAACCCATTCCACCCATAATAAGACTCCTCTTATTTATAGATGTGGGCAACCCACCTTAACAATTAAGGAATTGGGTTTTATTTAATTAATTAAATTCTTTTAATTAATTAAGCTCCCTAATCTTATTAGGGATAATTAATTAAACTCCTTTAACTAATTTTCCCTCTAATCTATTAGGAATAAATGAGAGTACTTATATTAAATTAATTCCTAAACTCTTTTAGAAATTAAAATAATAATAATTGTAATAATATTAATAAGACTCCTCTTATTAATTTATATTTAATATTTCTAAAATATTAAATAATAAATATTAAGCTATTTAATTTATTCTATCACCATAGATTAAATTAAATATATAACTATATTATTACGATTATGCCATTAACTTCTTAAATAATTATTCTTCCTTTTATGGTGTGACCCTTTAGGTTCTCCGTATTAATAGGTTGTGAATAAATCAATTAGAACAATTCTAATCTTATTTAAATAAATAAATTAAACAATTAATTTATTTAAATAAATAATATTTATTCTCTGATAGGGATAAGCCTCCCTAGCGATCAGCGACTTTCCGGATAATATAGATTTCAACATTAATCATTAAAGAACCTTTGAGTAAATAGTTCAAATACAATTCAATCCTTCCACCATCTGATGTCCCGATTAAATATAAGACATGGAATTCTTTGTCAAGTCTTATTTTATTTAATTATATGTATTTCGATCCTTAAATGCACTGACTCAAATAATGCAAATTAGAAACTCCTTTCTAATTTCATTACGCCTTAACCAAGGACTCTTTGGGTTGTCATTTATCGAATCACATAGGACATTTCTCTTCTTTTATTAGAAGTGGTAGATTCTTTATTGATCATACATTATCTCCATATACAACTTATTATACCCAAGCATACCCTTTGATATACCCTAAGGGTCTTAAGGAATAAGTCAAAGTATAACTCATCATACACGAGATACTATGATGATCTCAAGTCCAAGGATTACTTGTCTACTACTATCACTCTGAGAATTCTATTGATGGACAAATAAAACTCCATTAGGTATTCCTTAGCGAGCCCGTTCGATGAACTTATTCTCTAATAAGCACCTACATACTTGCTTTAGTGTCTCCACACAAATGATCGTGAGATCAATCATCCCTCATCGATGAGCAAACAGCGTATGTACCAATCTATCAGGATTCACTAATCCCCAATTTAGTAATCAATGATTGGGAACTATTTTAGTTTTAAGCTTTCTAAGAATTTAGATCTCATTAGAATGATCATCATCATTATTCTAAAAGCATTGCTTAAAACTATGGGTTTATCACATATTATAAAACGACATCATGTAGATAATTAAAAGCCTTTAATAAATTAATACTTTTTATTAATAAATGAATAAGATTATTTACAAAGTATATGCTTTATCATCAAAACATGAACATGATTGGCTTGTGTGCATGTTTTCCTACTTTCTGATTATGACCATTGGTGATTACATAAATATCCTTGGCCTGTAGTGCATGGATAATTTGTGGACGTGATACTAATAAATATCCTTGGCCCGTAGTGCATGGATAATTTAGTGATGTTGATTATTTATTAAGCTGAGTCTCAGCTATAAAGTTGATGATAAACTTTTAAAATCATAGAAGATAGTAGATATCATACTTTACTTGACTCTTCTAATGGATTTCTTGGTCCGCTGTAGTTAAACTTGATGTTTATTATATTTTATCAGTTTAACACTGTTGAAGGCTAATGATAATTTATTCTGCATTATCTTAGTCATAATATTTCTTACTGGGCTAGTTGAGCTCACCCTTTTGCTTTCATTGTTCTCTTCAGGAAATGAGAACGTAGCTGGGACTAGTCGGGTAATAAAGTGATGGTCCGAGATGGTTGTTTTAGCAGTCCTCACTATTTAGTGTGATAATAAATGTAATGAGGATTGAATTTGAGTTTGGATATTGTCTATGAGACAATATTTGTGTAAAAACTCTCAGCTACGTTTTGTAGTATTATATAAAAGAAGTTTATATTTGATTTTTGTACCATGTATTTGGCGACTCAGAATGGGTGATGTATACCTATTTTGGGGGCGTCACAATCATCACCCTTAATATAAACTATTTAGAGAGACATTTATTTACACGAAACCCTAAATGAATTGGAATAAGACTTTTCCTCTCTAGAATAGAGTTAGACTTTTAGTCATGTGCAAGACCTTCTTATTAGAGAGGTTTGGAACCCGAGATTTCGCCCCAACCTAGGTTAGGAGTTAGGGAGTCGTTAGACCACAACTTGCTGCCGAAAAACGTAATAAGCTAGCATGTTTATCTGGGATTTGTATTAATACGTTGAATATATACAGAATATATACCAGATTCTAATCTGTCAACTTCATGGATCGATGTACTTATTCTTCTATAATGTAACTTAAAGCTCTTTTGAGGGTGTTAATTTTCTTTGGGTTTCTAAAACTGTAAGTTGTATTGCTCTCTAGTATAAGTCGGTCAACTTTGTACACACTCTAGTATTTTGTTTTTTTGGGTAGTTTATGGTGGGGGTATGCCCCTTATAAGTTGTAAACATATTATTTGAATTCCATCAGTCATTCACCTAAGTTACCACATTATTATATTTTAGATATCTCTTAATTGTTAATATATGAAACTAATTAAAACCAAAATGAAGTTTCTGCCGAACTCTGGACAAATAAATTGTTGTATATTAAGCTAAGTTGTTTTTGCATTTGGTACCATTTATAAAAACCTCTTGGCTTTTTCATCCCATTTGATCTTATTGTCATTCTCAGTGTTGTATTTCTATCACTGACTAAAGTCTTAGAAGTCTTAGAAATTTAGAGGAGGGAGATGGAGAGAAAAGGGAAAAGAGGGGTAGGTGGGAGAGTTGTGAAGTCGTTTTTGTATTATGACAGGTAAACTCCCACATCAAAGAGAGTGACAAATCTAATATCGCAACACAAGGATATGAATCAACTTGTAAGGATTGAGGTATTAACGCATCCATGTGGTGAGCACAAAGCGAACTATTCTTTCGCCTTTTACTAAAGAATACCGTGTGTTCGTCACTCACAGTGGCTTACGCCTATTTTTGGAATAGATTTCCTTTAGGAAGCTCTCCCTACAATCCAGGTTGATTAATAATTTTGTAAATTAAGTTCGGTTGAATATGGTAAAATCTTGGATTCATGAATGTTATCAACTTTAATTTCAATATTTTTAATGGTCAAATAACGTTTTTTTTGTTGGATATTAAGTTTTTGTTTTGTTGTTGTGACGAACGAGATTTTGTAATTTAATTTTAATATTTATTGAATTAAATAAATAATTTTGATGATTTAATTATTAGATTAAATAATTAATTGATGAAGTTGTGGTAGATTAATTTAATTATATGTGTTATATTTATTAAATTAATGTGGAGACTTTTATTATTCAAAGTATGTAATTATGTGAGTTTATTGAATTAAAAAAATATTTAATAAGCCTAATATTATTTTATTTAAATTAATATTTAATGAGAAAATTAATAATTTGACATAATTAATAAATAAATAAAATTAATTATGTGACTATGTGAATTAATGAGAAATTATCATATTGTATTTAAATTAAAGTAAATAAGATATTGGAATTATTGTAATTGGGTGTGACATTATTAGACTATAGTATAAGAGAATTATCAAATTAAATGGGGGTGAGTTTTTAAGAGTGACCAAACAGGGCCTTAAGAGAAGTTGAGAGCAGTTAACCACGTATGGGTCAACTGACCTCAACGTTACTGGTTATAATAGGTGCGCCTTCAGTTTCATTATTACGTATATTATTTTGAAACAAAACAAAACTGAGAGTTAGAGAATTCAGAGAAATTGTCAGAGAGAGTTAGAAGAAATTGTGATATTGAAGAATCAGAAGAATTGCTTGAGGGTAATCTCTTCAACCCAATTTTTAATTACGTCATTTAAAGTTTTCATGAAAATGGCTTTCAAGTTAATTGTTGAAGTCTCTGTAATTGGAAATGGTAGTGATTATGTGGATGTATGTGTTAATATGTTAACATAACAAGTTTTTACTATGTTGTATGATTCCATTACATCAGTTTCATAAAAATATGTCGTAGATTGTTTCTTCAAAATTACAGAGTATAAAAATATGGCCATATGGCCCTTACACGCAAATTTAATATGTCAATCATATGATGTTTGTATAGTGAACACCAAATCATGTGGGAATTGAAGCACCCAAATTTGGGGGTGTCACAGGTTGGTATCAAAGCTGTTGGTTATGAACCTTAGGTGGGAGGAACAACCTTAGGTAGTAGCCTTGTAGTAAGAACATAGTGATGGAAAAATCTTATCGAGTTCTAAGAAATGAATTTCTTAATTCATTGAGGATAATAAAAGACTTTATGTGCTTATGTGTTAAATTATGTGCTCGCTAGTATGACTTAGTAATTAAAACTTGAAACGTTGTTGTTAGGATGTCGGATGTTGGAGGAGCTAGTCGAGCTGGGGAGGAGGAACCCCGAGTACCTACGGAGGAGGATCCCTGAGACATTCGTGTCGTGAGGGAGCAGTTGGTACAGAGAGAGCCATCTCCGTTGATCACTGTTGTTGGTCAGAAGCATGAGCCTGAGACTGATCGAGAGGAGGATCCTGAGGAGGAGGAGGAAGAAGAGGAGTTCCCACCGAACTCCATCGATTCTGAGATGTACGACGAGTTATATGACCGTAACGTAGAGTTACGTGGCACTGTCCAGGATCTGATTGAGCGGGCGATTATTCAGCAGATTACCATCGAGTAGAAGGATAGGGAGGTTGTGACTCTTCACACACGTCTAGGAAATGTGGAGTGGGATTTGGTTCACGAGAAGGGTCAAACCGAGGAGAAGTCCGAAGAAATAGAGAAGTTGAAGAAGGAACTGAAAGAGAGCTCAGAAAGGATGACCTTAGAAGAGGACGACTGGGTAAGAGAATCATGTCGTGTTGATCTTGCAGAAGAGGATTGTCGTACGAAGAAGGCTAAGCTTGGGGAGACATACTCTACGCTTCAAAATGCAATGGATGAGGCCCAAGATCGAGTTATGAGGTACCCAATCCAGTTCGAAGGACTACCATCGTATATGCTAGATCACCGGACGATGTCCCGCATCATGGAAGAGGAACGTAGCAAGGCTATTCAGTGCCTTACAAGCAGTGATATGGTTTGTTTAATTGTGTGAAAAACTTGTCTAGTGTTAGATGTAAATTCCGATGTGTTTATAAACAAAGGAATATTTTAATGTTCTAAATCTTGTAGATTCTTTATCTCGGGATAGTTGATGTAAATAGCAGTGATGCTATCGTTTGATGTTAAAACTTTCAATTTGAATTAATATATCAAGTTGTTGAGAAAGTGTGTTAGGTAATTATGTTAAATTATTGTGTTAAACCTTAAATTTTTAGAGAATTTGATAAGACCTAATAAGCATATATTTTAACAGAAATATGTCGCCGAGAAGAAGACAAAACTGTCAAGCAGCTCAAGAAGAATCGACGAATAACAACAACAACGCCAATGTTAATCCCGTTCAGCAATTGGTTAACTTATTAGCTGGAGCGATTCATAATCCACCTCAAGCTCCATCGAATACGACGTTTAAGGATTTCAAGGCGGTGGGACCGCCAGAGTTTAAAGGCTCTATGAACCCGATCGAGGCTCAAACTTGGGTTATGGAGATGGAAAAAGTTTTTGATGTTGCCAGAGTCAGGGAGGACAAGAAAACCACCTACACAACGTTCATGCTAAAATTCGAAGCCAATTATTGGTGGCAAGCAAATAAGGTCCGTGGAGGAGAAGGTGGTATTACCTGGGAGAGGTTCAAGGAGATGTTTTTTGAGATGTATTTCCCGACCAGCTCGCAGAACCAAATGGAAGTTCAATTTTTGGAGTTAAAACAGGGGAATATGTCCGTACCAGACTATGCGGCAAGATTCAATGAGTTAGCTAGGTTTTCCACATATCAAGTGCACACAGATGAGAGAAAAACAAAAAGGTTTAAACAAGGATTGAAGCCCTGTTTGTATAGTAAAGTGTCGTTGTTTCAGTTGAAGACATTCGTTGGGGTACTAAAGAAAACCATACTTGCTGAAGGTGGAAGCGATGCGGTAACCAAATATAATCAGGATCAGAAGAAGAAGAAGAAGAAGAAGAAGAAGAAGAAGAAGAAGAAGAGTGAAAGTGAAGGAATTAACAAGGCTAAGTGGAAGTATCACGGGAGGTGGTAATAATAATCAGAAGAAAAGGTGGTCTGACAACACGTCAACTGGAAATCAGCAAGGAGGTCAAAAGAAGAGGATTGAAGTGTGCCCGACCTGCGGGAAAGTTCATTTGGGAGTGTGTATGAAGGGTAAACGAGTGTGCTACAATTGTGGTCAGGAAGGCCACATAGCACCTAACTGTCCTAACCCAAAGAAGGGTGCCTGCTTCACTTGTAGCTCAAAGGATCATCTGGTATGAGACTGTCCTAAGAAGGGATCTGGAGGGGCAGGATTAGGAGGAAATAGGGGAAACAACGGTGGAAGCGCTCTGACTATCACAGGACCAACCGCAACCAACCGACTGACCGCCAGGACATTCAACATGATGGTGTAGGATGCAGTGCAATCTCGTGATGTAGTGTCAGCTATCATTTCGGTCAATAAAGTTAATGCTTATGTATTATTTGATTCGAGTGTTACTTGTTCATTTATATCCAATGACTTTGCTAAGAACTTAGAATTGCCTAAGGATTAGTTAGAACACCCCATGAACATAGAAATTGCGAATAGAGAAATAATCCCTGTTAAGTACGTACATAAGAACTGTAGAGTGGATATTAAGGGTAATATCATGAACATAGATCTTATCCCTATTCGACTTAGAGAATTTGACGTTATTTTGGGTATGGACTGGTTATTCAATTACGGGGCTGTAATTGATTGCCAGAAGAAGCGTATTAACCTTATTACTTCGTCAAAGGTTGTGTTTTATGGTAGCAAGTCACCTAGACAAGCGAGTTGTCTAACGATGATGCAGGCCAGAAAGTTGTTAAGACAAGGCTGTGTTGGATATCTAGCTTACATAATCGACAGTCGTAAAGAGAATCCGAAAGTAGAGGAGATACTAGTAGTTAGGGACTTCGCAGACGTATTTCCATACAATTTGCCAGGACTTCTGCCAGATAGAGGTTGATTTCATGATCGATTTGGCGCCATGAACTACTCCAATATCGAAGGCATCATACCAAATGGCACCGGTAGAGATGAAAGAATTGATGGTACAACTACAAGAATTACTGGACAAGAAGTACATTCAACCGAGTGTATCGCCATGGGGAGCGCCAATGTTATTTGTGAAGAAGAAGGACGGAACGATGCGACTCTGCATTGACTATAGAGAATTGAATAAGGTCACAATTAAGAATAAATATCCATTACCGAGGATCAACGACCTATTTGATCAATTGAAGGGAGCGATATACTTTTCAAAGATAGACTTGAGGAGTGGTTATCATCAACTGAAGGTGAGACCAGAGGATATACCGAAGACAGCGTTCAGAACACGATATGGTCACTACGAATTTTTATAATGTCATTTGGTCTAACGAATTCTCCTGCAACATTTATGGGCTTAATGAATAGAGTGTTCAAGCCATTTTTGGACAAATTCGTAGTGGTATTTATAGATGATATTTTGGTATATTCGAAAACCAAGGAAGAACATGAAGAACATTTGAAATTAACGTTAGAGGCATTGAGAAGGGAGAAGTTGTATGCCAAGTTTTTGAAATGCGAATTGTGGATCGAGCGGGTACAATTTCTTGGATATGTGATCGATAAAGATGGAATTTTGGTAGATCCATCCAAAGTCAAAGCCGTGATAAACTGGGATCAACCGAGAACGCCGTCGGAAGTACGAAGTTTTCTTGGATTGGCAAAATACTACAGAAGATTCATTCAAGACTTTTCCAAGATCGCAACTCCGTTAACGAATTTGACTCAAAAAGCTGTGAAATTTATTTGGACGGAGAAGTGTGAGGAAAGCTTTCAAGAATTGAAGAAGAGGTTGAGTACAGCACCTGTGTTGTCTCTTCCGAATGATACAGGAAATTTTTTTGTTTATAGTGATGCGTCACATAAAGGACTTGGTTGTGTGCTTATGCAAAACGGCAGTCATTGCGTATGCATCACGACAATTGAAGGATTATGAGAAGGGGTATCCGACCCACGACTTGGAGTTAGCTACAGTGGTTTTTGCTTTAAAAATCTGGAGGCACTATCTCTATGGGGAGAAGTGTGAAATATATACAGAGCACAAGAGTCTGGAATATATTTTTACACAGAAGGACTTGAATATGCGCCAAAGAAGGTGGTTGGAGTTAATTAAGGACTATGATTATGAGATTTTATACCATCCGGGTAAGGCAAATGTGGTTGTCGACGCCTTAAGTAGAAAGGGTCGGGAGAAATTGATGATGTTGACCGCTCAGAAGGAGCTAATTTCAGAAATGGAGAAACTGAAGTTGGAAGTGAAGTATCCTATGGAAATTGATGAGAATGTGTTTCAGATGCAATCTGGTACAACCCTACTGGATAAAGTTAAGGAGGCTCAACTTCAGGATGAAGAATGTAAAAAGGTGAAAAAGAAGATATTCGAAGGAACCGAACCGAGATTTAAGATGGATAAGAAAGGAATACTGAGATTTGAGAACAGAATTTGGGTACCGCCAGTACCGAAAATTAAGGAAGACATTTTGAGCGAGGCTCATAGTTCATGATATTCTATTCACCCTGGTAGTACCAAGATGTACCAAGATCTTCGACAACATTTATGGTGGTCAAATCTAAAACGAGATGTTGCAAAGTGTGTTGCCAAATGTCTAACCTGTCAGAAAGTAAAAGTAGAACATCAGAGGTCGAGTGGGTTGCTACAACCGTTGGAGATCCTAGAATGAAAATGGGAACATATTACGATGGACTTCGTGGTTGGCCTTCCGACAACTCAGAAAGGCTATGACGCAGTATGGGTTATCGTTGACCGACTGACGAAATCCGCACACTTCCTTCCGATCAAAATCAGATTCAACTTAGATCAGTTGGAAAGGTTATATGTGAAAGAGATTGTTTCGAGGCACAGAGTTTCGGTGTCAATTGTTTCCAATAGAGATCCGCGGTTTACATTGAACTTCTGGAAACGTCTACAGGAATGCATAGGTACGCAATTGAGAATGAGTATGGCATACCACCCTCAGACAGATGGGCAGAGTGAAAGAACGATTCAGACATTAGAAGATATGCTAAGAGCCTATGTAATGGACTTTAAAGGTAATTGGGATGATCATCTACCGCTCGTAGAGTTCGGCTACAACAACATTTACCACGTTACTATTGGCATTCCGCCTTATGAAGCGTTATACGGCAGAAAGTGTAGAACTCCGCTTTACTGGGATGAAGCTGGAGAGAGACAATTACTAGGCCCAAAATTGGTACAACAGACAGCAGAGATAGTTAAAATGATCCGAACAAGACTAGTAGCAGCTCAAGATAGGCAGAAGAAATACGCCGATCCACGCCGTAAAAATGTTGAGCTTGAATCGGGTAGTTATGTGTTCTGGAAGGTCTCTCCCTGGAAGGGAAAGATCAGGTTCTGAAAGAAAGGGAAATTAAGCCCAAGATTCATTGGACCTTTCGAAGTACTGCAAAGGATCGGAGAAGTTACATATGAGGTAAACTTACCTCCAGCACTCGAGAATGTCCACAACGTCTTTCATGTTTCCGTTTTATGACCCTACAAACCCGATTATAAACATGTAATTGAATATGTACCCCTACAATTTGAAAAAGATTTGTCTTACGAAGAAATTCCTATTCAGATTGTTGACCAGAAAGAACAAGTACTCAGAAATAAAGTAATACATTATGTTAAGGTAATTTGGAGGAACCACAACGCTGAAGAAGCAACGTGGGAACTCAAAGAGAATATGATGAAGAATTATACTCATTTATTTACTTAAATTATGTGTAAGCGATTCCGGGGACAAAATTTTTGTAAGGGGGGGAAATATAACGGGTCGAATTGATTGAGTCGTGATTCTGGGGTGATTGAATCGTGATTCTGGGGACATGATCCTTTTAAGGGGGGAAAACTGTGACGAACGAGATTTTGTAATTTAATTTTAATGTTTATTAAACTATAGTATAAGAGAATTATCAAATGAAATGGGAGTGAGTTTTTAAGAGTGACCAAATAGGGCCTTAAGAGAAGTTGAGAGTAGTTAACCACGTATGGGTTAACTGACCTCAACGTTACTGGTTATAATAGGTGCGCCTTCAGTTTCATTATTACGTATATTATTTTGAAACAAAAAAAAACTGAGAGTTAGAAAATTCAGAGAAATTGTCAGAGAGAGTTAGAAGAAATTGTGATATTGAAGAATCAGAAGAATTGACTGATGAAGTTGTGGTAGATTAATTTAATTATATGTGTTATATTTATTAAATTAATGCGGAGAATTTTTATTATTCAAAGTATGTAATTATGTGAGTTTATTGAATTAAAAGAAATATTTAATAAGCCTAATATTATTTTGTTTAAATTAATAATTAATGAGAAAATTAATAATTTGACATAATTAATAAATGAGAAAAATTAATTATGTGACTATGTGAATTAATGAGAAATTATCATATTGTATTAAAATTAAAGTAAATAAGATATTGGAATTATTCTAATTGGGTGTGACATTATTAAACTATAGTATAAGAGAATTATCAAATGAAATGGGAGTGAGTTTTTAAGAGTGACCAAATAGGGCCTTAAGAGAAGTTGAGAGTAGTTAACCACGTATGGGTTAACTGACCTCAACGTTACTGGTTATAATAGGTGCGCCTTCAGTTTCATTATTACGTATATTATTTTGAAACAAAAAAAAACTGAGAGTTAGAAAATTCAGAGAAATTGTCAGAGAGAGTTAGAAGAAATTGTGATATTGAAGAATCAGAAGAATTGCTTGAGGGTAATCTCTTCAACCCAAATTTTAATTACGTCATTTAAAGTTTTCATGAAAATGGCTTTCAAGTTAATTGTTTAAGTCTCTGTAATCGGAAATGATAGTGATTATGTGGATGTATGTGTTAATATGTTAACATAGCATGTTTTTACTATGTTGTATGGTTCCATAACATCAGTTTCATAAAAATATGTCGTAGATTGTTTCTTCAAAATTACAGAGTATAGAAATATGGCCATATGGCCCTTACGCGCAAATTTAATACGTCAATCATATGATGTTTGTATAGTGAACACCAAATCATGTGGAAATTGAAGTACCTGGATTTGGGGGTGTCACGTTTGTATTTGTTTTTACGTTTATTTTTTGTTTTTTTTGGTGTGAATGTATTTGTTTTTTTGTTGTATTGTCTTTGTTTAAAAACCAATGATGAAAAACTTAAGACCATTTGTAATTCAAGCACGCATTTCATGTAAGCAGAATGTACCTAACAGAAATACAAACAAAAGCCAACTATATTAAATACAAAAAAGACCATTTGTTTCATCATTGCAATACATAAAAAGCCAAAAGACGAAACCAATATTTGAAGTTTGATTAGAAGTTTAGTTAAGTACGTAGTGTTCTCTAAGGACCTAATATCCCCAAAGTTTAACAGTTGCAAATTAAGTAAGCAAAAAGAGTCCTTTCCTTGACATACGTGCAAGGGCGAAACCAAGTTCCATATCGAAAGAAGTGGAAACAAAACTTTAGTACTTAGCCAACTTTGAGAGCTCTAATGAGCACGACCCTACCTTAACAGGATCTGTTCTTTAGGTTCGTACCTTTGTATCCTTGATTTCTAAGGAGACAGACCACCATGTCTGGTGGATGAGAACCATATGATGATTGCAGGACCAGAGCGTGATTAATAGTTCTATGGTGTCCTTAGATCATTGGAGCAGTAGAGGATCATTCTCAGTTAAGTCTCTTAGCTGGTGTGGTCCTGTAGTTGTCTGACAAACTCCCATTTTTTTGGTTGTGGTAGGCTCCAAACTCAGTGACCATGGACCAAAAAGACCTACCCTTGGGGGCTAGCAAATAGTGACCAGCATTCTTGTGGGTTGTTAGACTTGGCTCGGGATAAATCATTTTTTGCCATCCATCTTATCTTTGAATTAGGTTTCATTCTGAATTCAAACTTTTTTTTATTCTGATCGAATAACTATACTCTCAAAAACTTACAAAATGGTTATTTTTATTATTTCCGTCTCAAAAAAAGCAGACGGAAAAGTTATTATGCATTAAACTCCACTTTTTTCACGACGTGGGCCAGGTTTTTTGCTTGACGTAGTAGTTCCATTAGTTCAAGTTCTCGATCACTGATGAGATCTTCTTCCTCAAAGTTATAATTATCTCATTCCATATAATAATTTTAAAATTATAATAATAATTTCAAAATAATAATAATAATAATTATTAAATAATAATAATAATTTCAAAATAATAATAACAACAATAATAATAATTTTAATTAATAAAATTATAAACAGTAATTAATTTTAAAATTATAAACAGTAAATAATTTTAAAAGTATAAACAGTAAATTAATTTTAAAAGTATGAACAGTAAATTAATTTTAAAATTATAAACAGTTAATTTTAAAATTATGAACAGTAATTATTTTTAAAATTATAAACAGTAAATTATTTTTAAAACTATGAACGGTAATTAATTTTAAAATTATAAACACTAATTTATTTTAAAATTATAAACAGTAATTATTTTTAAAAGTATAAACAGTAAATTATTTTTAAAACTATGAACAGTAATTAATTTTAACATTATAAACAGTAAATTATTTTAAAATTATAAACAGTAATTATTTTTAAAATTATAAACAGTAAATTATTTGTAAACCTATGAACAGTAATTAATTTTAAAATTATAAACACTAATTTATTTTAAAATTATAAACAGTAATTATTTTAAAATTATAAACAGTAAATTATTTTAAAACTATGAACAGTAAATTATTTTAAAATTATAAACAGTAAATTATTTTTAAAACTATGAACAGTAAATTATTTTAAAATTATAAACAGTAATTATTTTTAAAATTATGGACAGTAAATTAATTTTAAAACTATGAACAGTAATTAATTTTAACATTATAAAGAGTAAATTATTTTAAAATTATAAACAGTAATTATTTTAAAATTATAAACAGTAAATTATTTTTAAACAGTATGGGAATTAATGTTGTGCCCACTGTCCAGAAATATACCCAATATATAGGGCCAATGCCATACAGGGTATCTTAGTGAAACCAGAAAAACAAATACTAATCAACAAGTGTAGGCGGACTATGAACAGTAATGAATTTTAAAATTATAAACACTAATTTATTTTAAAATTATAAACACTAATTATTTTAAAATTATAAACAGTAAATTATTTTAAAACTATGAACAGTAATTAATTTTAGAATTATAAACACTAATTTATTTTAAAATTATAAACAGTAAATTATTTTTAAAACTATGAACAGTAATTAATTTTAGAATTATAAACACTAATTTATTTTAAAATTATAAACAGTAATTATTTTAATTTTAAAATCAAATTTTAAAAAAAATTATATAAATTATAAAAATATTTTTATATGAATAATTATAAATAATAAAGTATTATTATAAATAAATGAAATTATAAAGTATTTATTTTTCAGTATTCAATTATTATTATTGTATGTGAAAACCGAAAATGGAAAGAATGATAGATAGTTGGATAGGTCAAAGGTCAAAGAAAACTCGTCCACATCAAAGAAAACCCGCCCGTCGCCAAAGAAAAGTGGAGTTTAATGCACAGTCAAATTTTTTCGTCTGCTTTTTTTAGGATGAAATTGTAAAGAACGCACCATTTTGTAAGTTTTTTTGAGTATAGTTATTCGATTATAAAAAAAAGTTTGAGAATAGGAATGAAAAACCTAGGACCCCAAAGTCTGATGAATTCAAAAAATGATTTATCCCGACCTGGCTCAGTCCATGACTCAGAAGGGTATGATTTGTTACCACAAGGTTTTTTAGAAACAATTGGAGATTGTAAAATGGGTGTGCACCTCAAAGAGAAGTTTTGGAACATGTTGTTGTGGGGGGATTTTGTAGCCATTGCGGCTGGAATTCGAGTTTGGAAAGGTATTAGTGCAGGGGTTCCAATTATATGCTAGCCTTGTTTTGCTGATCAAAAGGTATTTGAGGCAAGCTGAAACTCCCTGTTGCATTTGATTTCCTTGATGAAACTTCTTTTCTTTCTTGCTCAACTGTTGATGATGACAATTGGCTGCATGTTCTCCACACCGTGTGGATGGAGTGATGTATCATATTATTTCCAGCAGGCCAGGTCCTCCCAGTTGGTGATATTACGATTGATACCATCTAATTGCTAATTACTACATTCATTCTATAAATTAGATAACATAAGTACGGGCGTCGTTTTTGTGTGTTGCACCGACAATCTAATTGCTAATTACTGCATTCATTGTATAATAATAATGGTTTTAGAGCATCTCCAACAATAATAGCAAAAAAACTCTTCAAATTAAAATTTGTTGACCTACGTGGCAATTTGAAGAACATTATTTTCTAGTTTAATATTTTGTGCCTCATTAGTCTTTTCAATTCAATTAATGCAGTATTTGACTTAAATAAATAAAAAGGAATGATATTAAATTTTAAAATGAGCTTTACATCAAACCATCAAGTAAAATAAATATTTTTAACCTTTTTTCATATGATTTTGATTCTCCCAAAACAAAAGAAATATTTTGAAGAAAAAATGTCAAGTTACTGATGAGTGAGTTTTATACATACGAATCGACCTCTAATTCAAGCTTAAATTGTGTTAATTCTTTAGTTTTATGTTTCGTTTTATTTGTTTAGTGTTGTTTTGTGTTTATGTGAGGTGGCGTGGCATTTGGACTTAAAAGGTGGAATCATGACGAAACTTGGCAAGGAAAGAGCTTAAATTGGACCAAAGATAGAATGGATGCCCGTTGGGGCGGACTTATTACAGACAAAACCCCCGTCGGGGCGGGGGGGACGGGAAAGCTCAGGCTCCTTTTTCTTTTGAACTGTTGTAGTAACGGGAAGGCTAGTGGTTGGCATGCCTTGGAACTCAATTGGGCATGGAATTAAAGTCAGAATACATGTCTTAGGAATATAATTGACAGGAGACAACAAGGAAAAAAGATCTAACAATCAATTATTAATCCGAAGACCAAAAATTGAGCAAAAGAATTGGAGGAAGATTTGAAGAAGAAATTCATGATAATTGCATTTTGGAGTAGAGAAGAAGAGTGATTCTGGATTCATTCTTTTTCTTTAATTCATTACTTGTATTTGGGATGATGAATTCTTTGATAATTTCAGTTTTTATTTCATCTATGATGAACTAATTTACTTATTAGGCTTATGACTGATCTTTTGATTAAACGATGATTATGTAGCTTTGAATTTCAGTTTAATAATCTATCTTTCAGTTTATCTATAGTGATTTGTGCTTTAATTTATGAATTGCTTGATCACCAATTTTGTGTGGAATTATATGGACTCGAGAGATGAAATATGAATCTAGACTTAATCATTATAGCTTGTGTTCTTGAATTCTGTGAGTGAATGGAATCTTGATGAATGTTAGGGTAGAGATATGCTTAACATCGCATGTAATCAGATAGAGAACTTGATTTAAACCTTCTTTGATTGTAATTCACATAGAGATATAGTGAATTAGTTGATTAGGGTGTTTAGCTTAATTCTATCTAATTTGTGGATTTAAGTTAATATGGTATTAGTGTATCGAGAGGTGGCTAGTTCTACTTGAGTATTCTTGATTAATAAACTAGGATAATGCATTAAACTAGAATAAGGTGTAATAATCGGAGTGATACTTGAAGTGAAGTCGTAAGCCTAAATCTCCATTATTTGATCGAAATTAACATTTTTGAGTTTGTTGATTGCTTAGTATTTTTATATTTTTAGTTGTTATAATCATTGAATTGGATAGTTTAATAAAATTTGGATTAATATAAAGCTGGTAATTGTTAGGATTAATTTCGTACTAATCTCTGTGGGAACGATACTTGACTTATCATTATATTACCTTGTTGACCACATATACTTACGTGTGAGCGTATATAGATTTTACCTAACAAGTTTTTGGCACCATTGCCGGGGACTAGTATAGATTTTAATATTTTGCAATATCAGTTTAATTAGTCCAGTTTTACTTAAACATTTTTCTTTTGTTTTGTACTTTTTATTTCAGGTTCTTGAAGTCATTTTATGTAAACTCGGTCTAAAAACCCGGACTTGCTTCTTTTTGAGGACGATATTGAGAAATGATTTCAAAGGTTAAGTAAGTCAATTAAAGACACAAGGGAAGACTTTGAGAATTCTGAAAAAGATAAAATAATGGCTACCGAAGACCAGAAAGCGTTGAGAGATTTTGCTACACCTAAGGTGGCTGAGCTTCAGTCGAGTATCACCAGGCCAACGATTGCTGCAAATACGTTTGAAATCAAGACTGAGACTATTCAGATGATCCAAAACTCAGTTCAGTTTCGGGGACTTGGAAATAACGATCCGAATGAACATTTGGTTAGCTTTTTGGAGATATGTGACACCTTTAGATACAATGAGGTGTCAGATGAAGTAGTCAGACTTCGCTTGTTCCCATTCACTTTGCGGGACAAGGCGAAGAATTGGTTACACTCGCTACCATCGGGATCAATAACTACATGGGAAGACCTCGCTCAAAAATTTCTAACCAAATTTATCCCACCAGCAAAGACTGCAAAAATGAGAAACGAGATTACCATGTTTGAACAGCAGCATGGGGAATCATTGTATGAGGCATATGGGAGAGGTACAAGGAATTGCTCAGAAAATGCCCTCATCACGGACTACCCAAATGATTGCAGATGAATACGTTATACAATGGGTTGAATGGGAATCTCAGGACAAGTATAGACGTAGCTTCGGGTGGAGCATTTATGGCTAACAGTTACGAGGAGGCATATGAGTTAGTTAAAACTAAGGCAGCTAATAACTACAGTGGCCTACATCGAGGATGACACAACCTAAGGTAGCTGGGGTATTAGAGGTAGACGGGGTAACAACGTTGGCAGCACAGATTGCTGCCTTATAAAAAATAGATACTATGACGGGTGCACAACCACATCGAGTGGCATATGTTTGCGAGTTATGTGTAGGAAAACATCCTACGGAGCAAAGTGCCATTAACCCAGCATCGGTTCAGTTTGTGGGCAGCTATAATATGATTCCGCCACAGAACATGTATCAAAATGCCTACAACCCAGGGAATAGGAACCATCCTAATTTTTCATGGAGCAACAATCAAAATCAGCAGGCTCCACGACCTTCTTATCCCCCGGGGTTCCAAAATCAGCATCAAGATAGAAAAATAGATTTAGAAGAGTTGTTGTCAAAATATATAACGAGCAACGAGGCGGCTATGAAATCACAAGAAGTAGCCATCAAGAACTTAGAGAATCAGATGGGACAACTTGCATTGTCCTTGAACAATAGGTCTCAAGGGACAATGCCGAGCAATAAAAAAAAGAATCCGAGGGGAAATCACGAGCAATGTAATGTGATTACACTGAGGAGTGGTAAAGCCCTAGGTGCCGGCCGTGATGGGAAAACAAGTACAAAAGAGATTTGTGCAAACGAAGAGAATGATTTGACAAGGAAAACTGAGGAAAAATTTATGGAAACGCCGAAGGGAGATAAACAGAAGATAATTACACCACCGGTACCTTTTCCCCAAAGATTAGAAAGTTAAAAGATAAAGGACCAGTTTTCAAGGTTTATGGATATATTCAAACAATTGCACATCAATATTCCATTTACCGAAGCACTTGAGTAGATGCCACGTTATGTTAAATTCATGAAGGAAATACTTTCGAAGAAACACAATCTCAAGGACTTCGAAACAGTGGCATTGACTGAAGAATGCAGTGCAATACTGCAGAAAAAGCTCCCTCCTAAATTGAAAGATCCGGGAAGCTTCACGATTCCGTGTGAAATTGGCAATCATGATATGGGGAGAGCTCTATGTGATCTAGGAGCAAGTATAAACCTTATGCCACTATCCATTTACCAAAATCTGGGGTTAAAGGAGGCAAAGCCAACAAACATTAGTCTACAGCTCGTTGATAGATCCATTACTTATCCACTGGGGATAGTAGAAGATGTGTTGGTAAATGTGGACTCATTAATTTTTCCAGCTGATTTCGTGGTCTTAGATTTTGAAGAAGATAAGAATATCCATATCATATTGGGACGACCATTCCTTGAAACTGGACGAACATTAATTGATGTGCCTAACGGAGAATTGATCATGAAAGTATTCGATCAGGTAGTTATAGTGAAAGTATTCAAGGAAATTCCAATTCCTACTGATGAAGAGGAAAGGGATGTGAACATGGTATCTACACATGTAAAGTACAAAGATTGCAAAGAGGTTGGTGGTCTAAAAGCTTTGATCGAGGATATAAAGTCAAATTCAATCTCAGAAACGCAGTTGATCGGGCATGCAATAAATCATTGTTGTTGTGGTGCGACAACTAAATAACATGCTGAGAAGATTCCATCCAATCCAGGCTAACATAGGGAGTAGTCAGGCTGGAAGATTTAAAATCAAGCGCTAATTGGGAGGCAACCCAATTTTACTTTTATTTTTAGTATTTTAGAGCATGCTAATCAATTTTTAGTTTAGAGTACAAGTAAGTATTGATTTAGTTTATTTTAATGTATTAGGTAGTAAGTGATTCATGAAGTTAATTGAATTAAACCTTCAATGTTCAAAATTTTTGTGTTGTTATATTAAGATTATCATTTTTTGGTGTTTCAGGTACTTAAAAAGCTCATGGATATGTGAAGGATGCAAAGAATGGGAAAAATCAAGTGCAATTGCAGAAGCCAAGCCCGCTGGGGCAAACTTGGTAAGAAGGAAACCCCGCCGGGGCGGGGGTCTTAACCCAATTACAGTAGGTACCCCCGCTGCGGTGGATAATTTGAACTGCATAACCCCGCCGGGGTGGGGGTCTTGATTCAATAACAGAACACATGCCCACTAGGGCGGGCCTCTACAATATATTACCCCACGCCGGGGCGGGGGTATGGAACCTGAAGAGTGCAAAGATTAGGCAGTTACACCAGTTGAACCATTATTCTCCACTTCCACTTCCTTCAACCACAACTCAAACCCACGTGTTCATCAGTTACTACCCATTACCTCACTTAATCCCCACTTCCTCACTACATTAACCGACTACATATATATACTATCTAACCCTCTATAAATTAAACCCTAACTCCACAACATTCTCACTTCATTCCATATAATTTTCAGTCATTCAAAGTAAGGGTTCTTAGAGTCCGATTTTTGATAACAAAAAGGAGAGGGAAAATTCAATAATTCATCCATACACTTAGGGTAAGTGATTGTTCATACAATTTCTCATCACATACCACCACACTTGAAGTCCAATTACTAAGTTTGGGAGAATTATGAGTTAAGCACGCCAAGTGTTCGACGAATTATTTGAGTGAAGTTTGGGGGTAGTGTGGCTTGAAGATCATCCATCCAAATCTAGTGGCACCTAAACCAGCAGCAAAACGACAGTGAGGCGAGAGTTCCAGCTCCACAGCACCAACCCGAGCTTTTGACAGGAGAAAATTTATAAGTGTCGTCGTCGCCAATCGTTACGACTACCTAGTGACTAAAGCACTCACTCCAGAGCACGACTTGGCATCTGAACACGTCGACGGTGAAATGATGCAACAAATCTATTAAAAAGGATGGAATAGGTTCATGGAAGAGCCCGAGCCAACAATTGTGAATGTGGTAAAAGAATTCTATGCCAATGCAGAGGATAAGGCCCCATTCACAGCATTTGTGTGGGGCATGCAAGTTAATTTAAGTACCGACGCCATCAATGCGTAGTACCAATTATGAGTTCCTAGAGAGTGCCAGTATTCATACTTGCGTGACCATGATCCCGACTATGAGGCCATTTTGACAGAAATTACAAAGCCGGGTACTACATGGGTCAAGGGCCAAAAAGGGGGCACTATCTTCCACAGTAAGGATCTCAGTCGGTATGAAAAGATATGGTACGCGTTCATGTGCGCCAAGCTATTTCCATCCACACACTTGACAGAGGTGACCAAGGAGAAGATACTCCTCTTATATGACATCATCCAAGACTTTCTCATCGACGTGGGTGCTATCATCAGTTTTTCTATCCGTAGATGCCTGCAAGGACCATTCTCTGGCGACTTGCCACACACATCTCTCATTTGTGGGTTGTGTAGGCAGGCGGGAGTTAGGGTCCGATGACGAGACCACCTAGATGCCACTACAGAGTTTGGACAAGAGGATGATTGCGCAGTATTCGGTTTTGCCCAGGGGAGAGTCGCACCCTAGAGGACTCGGATTCATATTTCCACCAGCCTCAGAAGATGAGGCTAATGTTGAGGACACCTCGGATGATGACGATTACCAAGTTAATGAGACGATGGGTGAGCAAGGACCTGAGGGGATACAACAAACTGATGATGCATTTAGCCCTAAATTTCAGAGCCTCCAGAGATAAGTGGATGAGTACAACAAAGATACCAGAAGACTAATGCGGAGACTCGCGGCCAGGTAGGACCATATGTTTGAGGCCATGAATATGTCATTTGCCTCATTGAACGTGACGCTCCAGAGTTACAACCCCAATGCGTAGTTCAAATACCAGCAGCCTGCCCCGATGCCAAGATTCCCACCATCTGATTCAGATGAAGAGCAACAACCACCACCACCCCAAGATTAGGCGATTACAGGGAAGTCCTCATATATTTACTGCTTTATTCTTTACAATGAGGACATTGTAATTTTCAAGTTTGGGGGAGTTAGTTTAATTTTTATGTTTGCATGTTTAATTTTATTAGTTAGATTTGCATATGTTAGTTTCATGTTTAGTTTTAGGCTCATTAGATGTTTGCATTCATGTAGTGATTTAGTTGCATAATATTATAGGATTGTAAATAGTTTTTATTAGTTTTCAATCATGTTATGTTTACCACATATAAATAAAAATTAGTTAAGTATTGTGTTATATTGCATATGTCCAGCGATTTGATATAGTTCATTTTATTTTGGCCAATGATGAGATTCGGATTAAGTAGACAAATACGGTACTGATTATGAGAGCTTTGATGTAATTTTCTGTTATGAATTGGATCTTTTGCCTGTTTGAAACTGGTATAATAAGCTTAGAACATTAATAACACCTATGTGAACTGATTTAGTTCAAATTGATATATAAGGGACCTCTAAAGGATAATGCTAGTTTAAATAAGATAATGACAAGGATAGGCAGTGAAGGCGAAGAATTAGGCAAGAACCTAAGTTTGGGGGAAAAAATGGGGTATATAAGTTTTTATTTCAAAAATAAAAAAATAAAAAAATAAAAATAAATAAACATCGTGGTATGCATGTCTAATTTTGTGGCCTTTGTTACTTGAGTAAGTAAGCCCGAAGGGATTGTCTTTACACCTAGTGCCCTAAGGTCTTAATGGTCTGGGAGTCGTTGGTCGAAAGATCGTTAAGGTAGCACTGAAAGCCTAAGGGAATAAGACATTGCATAGTCATGTGTATATAAAAAAACGAGAAAAAAAAAGAATAAAATGGGAAATAAGAGTAAAAATCCCCCGTGAATGAAAAAAAATCATAAAAACTTGTTGGGTAAAATCTATATACGCTCACACGCAAGTATACGTGGTCAACAAGTAATATAATGATAAGTTAAGTATCGTTCCCACATAGATTAGTACGAAATTAATCCTAACAATTACCAGCTTTATATTAATCCAAATTTTATTAAACTATCCAATTCAATGATTATAATTATTAACAACTAAAAACATAAAAATACTAAGCAATCAACAAACTCAAAAACGTTAATTTCAAGCAAATAATGGAGAATTAGGCTTACGACTTCACTTCAAGTATCACTCCGATTATTACACCTTATTCCAGTTTAATGCACTATCCCAGTTTATTAATTAAGAACACTCAAGTAGAACTAGTCACCTCTCAATGAACTAATACCATATTAACTTAAATCCACAAATTAGATAGAATTAAGCTAAACACCCTAATCAACTAATTCACTATATCTCTATGTGAATTACAATCAAAGAAGGTTTAAATCAAGTTCTCTATCCGATTACATGCGATGTTAAACATATCTCTACCCTAACATTCATCAAGATTTCATTCACTCACAGAATTCAAGAACACATGTTATAATGATTAAGTCTAGATTCATATTTCATCTCTCGAGTCCATATAATTCCACACAAAATTGGTGATCAAGCAATTCATAAATTAAAGCTCAAATCACTATAGATAAACTAAAAGATAGATTATTAAATTGAAATTCAAAGCTACATAATCATCGTTTAATCAAAAGATCCGTCATAAGCCTAATAAGTAAATTAGTTCATCATAGATGAAATAAAAACTGAAATTATCAAAGAATTCATCATCCCAAATACAAGTAATGAATTAAAGAAAAAGAATGAATCCAGAACCACCCTTCTTCTCTACTCCAATATGCAATTATCGTGAATTTCTTCTTCAAATCTTCCTCCAATGCTTTTGCTCAATTTTTGGTCTTCAGATTAATAATTGATTGTTAGATCTTTTTTCCTTGTTGTCTCCTGTCAATTATATGCCTAAGACACGTATTCTGACTTTAATTCCACGCCCAATTGAGTTCCAAGGCATGCCAACCACTAGCATTCCCGTTACTACAGCAGTTCAAAAGAAAATGGAGTCTGAGCTTTCCCGTACCCCCCGCCCCAACGGGGGTTTTGTATGTAATAAGTCCGCCCCAACGGGCATCCATTCTGTCTTTGGTCCAATTTAAGCTCTTTCCTTGCCAAGTTTCGTCATGATTCCACCTTTTAAGTCCAAATGCCACGCCACCACACCTAAACACAAAACAACACTAAACAAGTAAAACGAAACATAAAACTAAAGAATTAACACAATTTAAGCTTGAATTAGAGGTCGATTCGTATGTATAAAACCCACTCATCAGTAACTTGACATTTTTTCTTCAAAATATTTCTTTTGTTTTGGGAGAATCAAAATCATATGAAAAAAGGTTAAAAATAATGGAGATGTGTACGAATCTATATACGCTCACACGCAAGTATATGTGGTCAACAAGATAATATAATGATAAGTCAAGTATCGTTCCCACAGAGATTAGTACGAAATTAATCCTAACAATTACCAGCTTTATATTAATCCAAATTTTATTAAACTATCCAATTCAATGATTATAATTATTAACAACTAAAAATATTAAAATACTAAGCAATCAACAAACTCAAAAACGTTAATTTCAATCAAATAATGGAGATTTAGGCTTTCGACTTCACTTCAAGTATCACTCCGATTATTACACCTTATTCCAGTTTAATGCATTATCCCAGTTTATTAATCAAGAACACTCAAGTAGAACTAGCCACCTCTCGATACACTAATACCATATTAACTTAAATCCACAAATTAGATTGAATTAAGCTAAACACCCTAATCAACTAATTCACTATATCTCTATGTGAATTACAATCAAAGAAGGTTTAAATCAAGTTCTCTATCCGATTACATGCGATGTTAAGCATATCTCTACCCTAACATTCATCAAGATTCCATTCACTCACAGAATTCAAGAACACAATCTATAATGATTAAGTCTAGATTCATATTTCATCTCTCGAGTTCATATAATTCCTGATCAAGCAATTCATATATTAAAGCACAAATCACTATAGATAAACTGAAAGATAGATTATTAAACTGAAATTCAAAGCTACATAATCATCGTTTAATCAAAAGATCCGTCAAAAGCCTAATAAGTAAATTAGTTCATCATAGATGAAATAAAAACTGAAATTATCAAAGAATTCATCATCCCAAATACAAGTAATGAATTAAAGAAAAAGAATGAATCCAGAATCACCCTTCTTCTCTGCTCCAATATGCAATTATCGTGAATTTCTTCTTCAAATCTTCCTCCAATTCTTTTGCTCAATTTTTGGTCTTCAGATTGTTAACTGATTGTTAAACCTTTTTTCCTTGTTGTCTCCTGTCAACTATATGCCTAAGACACGTATTCTGACTTTAATTCCACGCCCAATTGAGTTCCAAGGCATGCCAACCACTAGCCTTCCCGTTACTGCAGCATTTAAAAAAAAGGAGTCTGAGTTTTCCCGGAATGGAGCACTTGTGCACAACTCTAAAACGACTAATATTAGGGAATGGAGAAAGTATTATTTAAGGAAATCATTGTATAACATTAAATATAATATCAATTGTCTATATTGTCCTTATATCGGAAAAAGAGAGTATTATATATTAGACATAAAATAGTGAGAGAACCCAAGTTATATTTAATACTTAACATAATATTGGAAACTAAACAATTAACGCTTACTTGAAATTCTCAAACGACATATATTAAGAGACAAAAACACTTCTCTAAAACGACTTATATTAAGGAACGGAGAGAGTAATATACGCACCCACACACTTGCACACTTACACACTTACTTATAATTATATACATATAGAATCACAAGTTTATTTTTCTGTTTGTTGCAAACTTAATTACAAAGTATTAGTGTTCTAAAAATTTCCGTCCCATCTAGATATTAGGTGGTAATTTACCTGTCTCGATTTGGCTGGACGTTAAATCTCTATTTTGAAACTTCACTATAACTTAAATGAATTTGTTAAGCATTATATTTTTTTGTATTGTTTTATATAAAATTAAAAAAAAATCTACTATATGTTTTTATAATATATTAAGTGTATAATAGAAAAATAAATAAATGAGAACGCCTAGGAAAACACCTAATCCGCATAAGAAAATGCTTATTCGCTACCTTCGCCTAATAATTTTTAGAACACTAAAGAGTATATTTTTTTTCAATAATCTATATTAAGATATAATTAATATTATATAATAAAAGACTTTATATGGTTCTTAATTATTTCAAAAATATAATAGGAGTTTCTTTTCAGTATTTTCTAATATATAATGCCGGAGGCCGGGTTGTGGTGACTACAATTTTTTTGAAGCTTTTTTGTTTTTCTTAAAATGCCCTTCAACTTTTAAAGTAATTTTTATTTTGTCATTTTTGTATTAACTTTTTTTAATCTTTCTATTTAGTCTTTTAAATTCTATAAAATTCTTATTTTACCCAACATAATTTACACGTTTCACCGAGTGCAGGTGTATATATTGTTGTTTTTTCTTTTTAAAAAACTAAAAATATTGGTGAATAAGTATGTCTATGATAAATCTATTAATAAGTATTTTTAATCTCCTGCCATCATTAGTTAATTAGTTATTTGGGGTATTAAAATAGGTATATCTTTATTATATAAAATATACCTATAAATATAATATCATTATGACTGCTTGCAATATTTATCACAAGGTTATCTATTATGAATTTAATTTATGAAATTATTTTAATATTGCACCTTAGATATAAAATAATTTTGAATGTAATCTTTATTCACATCCCCGACTCAAAATCGAAGTAATAAACTATATTTCAATTAAAATGAACGAAAAGCGAGATGAATGTACTTATTTTAATTTTTTTTTAGTTATTTGGGGTACTTATTTTTTTTGTTGAGAAATAATAGTAATAAAAAATATTATTTTTACATGAAACTTCAACTAGAAGTCTATGCTCAAGAATCTTATAGGTAGTACTCCCACTTGAAAATATAAGAGCAAAATACAAAGCCAAATGCTCTTATATTTTGGTGCCAAAGGAAGTACTAATATTTGTTTCATACACTAGAATTTTGAGTGACAACATTTGTTACCCTTGCTGCTGGCTAGATATACAAACAATGTGATTTCGTATCCTGATTTGAGACAGTTCAAAATTGTCTCTAATTCGAAGACAGTTCAAAATGAACAGTCCATTAAACCAGTTTATAGAAACAAATAGCATTTTATATAGAAGAGAGTTCCATTTATATAATATTTGCATAAAGACGTAATCTAAAATACAGCGCTCTCTAATATAAAATACAACTTTTTTCATAAACTGCCTAAATAGACTGCCCATGGCCTGAAATCAAGATCCATGAAATTCCTCATGTTACACGAATACAAAATTTAACACAAAGGGGGAGGGCCTCTCTTTAAATAAAAGGAATGTTTTACTATATATGTTCGGTTTAAGGGAATATTTTGAAGAGGCATGGTAAGGTTCACAGTTCTGTAGAGAGAGAATGAGGTTGCAGATTTGGTGATTAAGGTTGGAGAGACTGTTATTTTTCTGATGCGACTCACCAATTTGAGTATCCCAAAGTGGTTGAAGAGGCTGTTGGAGATGCTCTTAGGTTCATGCACATGAATTAAGAAAGTCATTTAATAATTAAAATTTGTATGAAATTTCATCACTACCCCTTTATGGAAAGTTAAAAACTATTAATACAAGGGAGAAACTTTTTTGGGACAATGAGAGAAGTTAGGGATGATATAGAAAAATAAATAATTTATTCCCTTAAAAAGTTGTAAACGATAAATAAATTTAAATAAATTTTTTCTTCTAAAAAGTCAATTATTATAGAATAGAGGTTGTAATACTTTTATAATTAATACTCCATACATTCCTTAATATGAGTCATTTTAGAGTTATGCACAAGTATTAAAGAAATGATTGTATAACATTAAATATAACATCAATTGTGTATATTATTCTTGTATTGAAAAAAAGTGTTAATTATTGGACAGAAAATAGTGAGAGAACCAAAGTTATATTTAATATTTGGGGTAATATTAGAAACTAAACAATTAATGCTTACTTGAAATTCTCAAACGACTTATATTAAGGGAGAAAAACATTTCTCTAAAACGACTTATATTAAAGGATGGTTAATATAAGTCGTTTCAGAGAAATGTTTTTGTCCCTTAATATAAGTTGGTTGAGAATTTCAAGTAAGCATTAATTGTTTAGTTTCAAATATTACCCCAAATATTAAATATAACTTTGGTTCTCTGCCTATTTTTTGCCCAATAAATAAAAATAAATATACTACCTTTATTCTATAATAATTGACTTTTTAGAAGAAAAAATTTGTTCCAGTTTATTTGTCGTTTATAACTTTCTAGAAAAATAAATTATTTATTTTCTTATATCACTCTTAACTTCTCTTATTGACCCAATAAATTTTATCCCTTGTATTAATAGTTTTCAACTTCCCGTAAAATGATAGTGATGAAATTTTATACAAATTTTAATTATTAAATGATAGTATTAAATGACTTTCTTAATTCTTGTGCATGAAACTAAAATGACTATTATTATGGAGTGAAAGTAATATTTAAGGAAATGATTATATAACATTAAATATAATATCAATTGTTCATATTGTCCTTGTATTGGAAAAAGAAAATATTATTTCTTAGACATAAAATAGTGAGAGAAACCAAGTTATATTTAATACTTGAGGTAATATTGAAAACTATGCAATTAATGCTTACTTGAAATTCTCAAACAACATATATTAAGAGACAAAAATACATCTTTAATACGACTTATATTAAAAGACGGAGAGAGTAATATACACACCCACAGACTCACACACTTACTGATAATTATATATACATATAGAATCACAAGTTTATTTTTCTGTTTGTTACAAACTTAATTACAGAGTATTAGTGTTCTAAAAATTTACGTCTAATTTTGATTAATTTCCATCTAGATATTAGGTGGTAATTTACCCGTCTCGATTTGGCTGGACGCCTAGGCCTCGCTTAGGCAAAATCAAATCTTTCCTTTGAAACTTCACTATAACTTAAATGAATTTGTTAAGTATTAATTTCTTTTTGTATTGTTTTATATAAAATTTTAAAAAAATTAAGTCTACTATATGTTTTTTATAATATATTAAGTGTATAATTGAAAAATAAATAAATGAGAGTGACTAGAAAAACACCTAGTCCGCCTAGAAATATGCTTACTCGCTACTTTCGTCTAATGATTTTTAGAACACTAAAGAGTACAATTTTTTTTTCAGTAATCTATATTAAGATATAATTAATATTATATAACAAAAGACTTTATATGTTTCTTAGTTATTTCAAAATTTTAATAGGAGTTTCTTTTTATTAGAGAGAAGGTTGACGAGAAACTGATTCTCTTGGAGAATGTTAACACAGTAGTGAACGACGCAGATTTCTTAACTAAAGTAGTTAGTTTGACAAAATTTGAGTGGTGTACACTGAGGTGAGTATCAAAAAGTATTCATCAAGTGGGAGAATGTTGGGATTGATGTTAGAATTTGAGCAAAAATTGAAATGGATTTCATTAATCATTTGAAATGAATTCACATATCAATCTGTTTTACTCCATGAGTAGATTAAAATTAAGTATTTGGAAGCTCAAATCCATGGAGGAAGCTAAGTCCCACATCGGTTAAGACGTAAATATTAAATAAGTGTATATACAATAGAGTTGTTCTTGAGTTTAGGTCTAAGTGATACCTCATTTTTGTGGAAGGGAGAGTACCTATGCAAAGTTTGGTTCAAACTCACACGTGTGTCGTCGTCGGACGGGCACGAGGGTTCTTGTATATAATTTTGTTTATTTTATTTAGTTCTATTATCAAAATTGTATCGTTTTGATAAATATTATTTATTATCAAAATTGTGTCATTTTGGGAAGCGAGATATCTGCCAAATGGACCTATCAATACTACACCGAATGGACACGTCAATACTTCGTCGCTTTGGGAAGCACTATCTGCATGAACGCCCCAAATACGTCATTTTTTGCCTTTACGGATGCGCCCTTTTCTCGTTTTTGTTCTACTAAGCCTAAAACTACGCGTTTTTGACCCGAACGGATATGCCCTTTCTGTTAAGGCCTAAAACTACATCGTTTTGGCTAAACAGTGCCTTTTCAATGGGTTGTCTCCTATAAATAGACTAGGGGAGCATCCAATTCAATCATTCAATTCACAAGCATTTCTAGTCTTATAGTATTCATTATTCATAGTTCATTTAGAGAGAGAGTTTTGAGCATTATATTTGGTTCGTTGAGTATACTATTTGGAGTGCTACTATAATATACGTTGTCATTGTATCCTAGAAGACAAATGCTATAAACTCTAAGCACTATAAGGAGAGCATAATTTTCTTAAAGATATAGTACCAAGTACTAGCTCAAATTCACTGATGTAACTTTGAGATAAGTTAATATATAGTATCCATACAGTTTTCTTAACAATTGAGTCATACTTCTGCGGTTTCGACGAATGACCACTACGACATGATAGTCGAGGGTCTAACTCAAAGTGCAATTGCGCTTGAGAATTTATTAGTAGTGTCTTGGGTTTACTAATGTATTGGGTCTCATGTTATAATAGCTAGAGTTTTCTAGTACTACAAAAATATTATTTCATGTGTGGATCATTGTGAGGTGTTTGAGACATATAATAAATACATTAAACAAGCAACCAAATTGGTAAACCTGAGTATATCGAATGTTCTTACTTTTTCATCTTCCATATAATATTTGTGTGATTGCAATATTATTTGTTCTTAAATTCTAACAGGTTTTTATTAATTAGAGAAAAAAGTTGGAGAAAGATGTTGTATAGTGCAAAAGAAGGTGTTGACACATGGTGCTGTAGGAGGTAGGTTTTTGGAGCCATTGCGGGCGATTGAAATTAATTCAACCGTGGAGAATATTTGTGAAGGGGATGCACGCCACATTTTTTAGACCAAATAGTTAATGCATGCTTTGTTATATATGGTATGGAGAATAATGTGTTGGAAAGATGAGATCATATGGGAAATTTAGAGAACAATAAGAAGACTTTTGGTGGCACAAAGATGGGGAAGAACTGAGGTAGAGAGAGAGCGTTTGAAATGAAGTAAAAGGTTAATTAATGCTTGCATATTTGAAGGAAGGTGGTTCTTCCATTAGTTCCTTCAATCACTTAACAGACTCGATTCTTCTGATCATTAACAAATACATACTAGAATATACTACTTTTACAATGTTAAATACTCTTTAACAAATACATACTAGTAGGTATATATGCCTTCCTAGTGAGATTTATGTATGTGCCCAAATATGGTCCATATATTAACATAGAATGACATTAAAAATTCTAGATATGACTCCACTGCCTCTGTTGCATGCTAATTGATTCTCTTTTTCTCAGTCACATAGACACTAATTAGTTAAAATAAAAGATATATGCACATATTTCTTCTCACACTTTTGATAATGAAGCAGCAAGTAGAGACACAAACGAGGAATAACAACCAACTGCTTGCTTATGAGATATATCCAACTGTAAAAACTAGTGTAAATAACTTGTCGACAAACAAATAAACCTATCTAAAAAAAACAAACAAACAAGACAACATTCCAATTGGAAAATCAGCAAAAACAACATAATCCATTAGTCGCAATCTTTTGCAGACTAATGGATTATGCCTGCCTCATGTGGTGCTTGTGCCTGGTCCATTCCAATGACACCTCAGTCCGAATCGTTCTTCACTCCAAGGGATTCTCCATCATAATTGCTAGCTCAAATTGTTTCAATTCTCTGAATCCTTGTAACCACCCTGAGTTCACCTTCCTACCCATACCAAATAACCTATCTGATGCCAATTCCTCCCCAAAAATTAATCTTATAGATCTAATAAAGACTATTAACAATAAATGTGCAACACCACTGAGGAGAAGCTTGGCTCATATAATGAATCCAAAGGATCAAGTTTTATCTATCATTTATGATATGATCATATACTTTTCTACTGCAGTACATGGCTAATCAATTGAAGATTCCATGTATGATTTTACGTACTAGTGGTGCTTCTGCTGCTATAACTTATGATTCCCCTCCTCTCGGCTTCATGCACAAGGTTAAATTCCTCTGCAAGGTATGTCTTCCAACAAAAATTTAATTTCTTTTAATAGGGAAACTAATAAAAAAACTTGTAACCAAAAAAAGCCTGATTTGCGAAGATGATTTACTACAAATACTTGAAGAAAATGATTATTTTTATAGTTCCCTAATGCAATAGAAATTACTTATGGCTAAGTAATCTAAGTTTCTTCAGACTAGTCTTATCCCTTGCATTAAACATCAGTCCACAAGACTTGTGTTAACTTCTGATTTAATGAAGTCTTTCTTTGAACATTCATTATACCAAGACTCTTTTTTTATCAACATTATACTGAGACTCTAAATGATTGTTTTGCAGTTATATGCATTAAACCCTAACACTAACAAGATTTATGATAGATTCTTAATCTTTTGAAGAAAAATAAGAAAACCGCTTTTGTTTTATGATATATCACATGCAACACCAATTGTAGTATAATGATAAAGGTTCTTGAAAATTGGAAGATGTGCTAATCTATATATATTATATTACATAGATTTGAAGTTACAGGATCTAGTTCCCGGGCTTCATCCCCTAAGATTTAAGGATGTATCAACTTGTGATATGGGATAGATAGAAGAAGTACTAGAAATTAGGGAGATTACAAGCGATACAAGAATTTAATCAGTCATGATGATCTGGAACATTGTCAATCTTTCTCAACTATTATCTGGAACACTATTAATCATCTTGAGTAAAAACGTTGGTATAGTACCAGTTAATGTATTGCATGCACCGAACCATGTCCATTTTGTTGAATGGGGTCCCCAAAAGGAGATTTTGGGCCATGATGCAGTGGGAGGGTTTTAGAGCCATTGCGGTTGGAACTCAACTTTGGAAAGTATTAGTGAAGGGGTTCCAATGATATGCATGTCATGCTTTGCAGACCAAAACATTAATGCTAGATATTTGAGTAAGGTTTGGAAGTTAGGCTTGCCATTGGAGCATGAGTTGGAGAGGGGCGATCGCGAGAACTATATGGATATTCCTGGTGGACAAGGAAGGAGAGGAAATAAGGCAGAACACAACTGATATGAAGGAAACAATAAGGCTAAGTGTGAGTAAATGGGGTTCTTCATATAACACACTAAATGATTTAATATACCTTTTTTGTCATTTTAATTACCTAACTGGCTTAATCATCATCATTCAAGGTTTCTGATAAAGATTTGAAGCTGTTGGCCCCTATTATTATTACATTTTTCATATGGTGTAGGCAAATGCAAAATAAAGAAAAATTACAGTATTTTAAATTTTGTTTGGTAAATTTAATTTTCAACAAACATAATGTAAGCAAACCAAAATGTCCGTTCACACTTCATATATATCTACGTGATCTGATGGACAGAAATTCATGCTTGAACTATATATTTTTTATATTGAAAGGTTGTTGTTTTTTCACTATTAGAGTAAGGTGTGTTCCACATTAAATAATTTGTGCACATTTACTATGGAGATGGGAAATATAATTTTTTTGATGGTG
Source organism: Panax quinquefolius (assembly GCA_020205615.1). Taxonomy (NCBI): domain Eukaryota; kingdom Viridiplantae; phylum Streptophyta; class Magnoliopsida; order Apiales; family Araliaceae; genus Panax; species Panax quinquefolius. The sequence continues at coordinate 31,757,301 of CM035151.1, forward strand.
TTTCGATTAATTGATCTTTGAAAATAACATCAAACTCATACATTATCAACACCATAACATGTATAGGCATGAGTCTGGTGCTTGTAATCGAACTTCACTGTAATCTAATCAATGAATTTTCCATAGATTGCCAGGTTCATCTGCTGTGATACATGTATAGATACAAGTATGACAACTTGAAAGAGAATATATTTACTTTCATTTAAGTGTTTTAGGAAATATTGTTCATATAAATTCTACAGTTACTGTTTCTTGTTAATATTTTCCAAGTAGCAGAAATTGAAGTATATCAACTTCATAATCAAACCTGTATAGAAACATTGGGAAGGCTACGACCTGTACAATAAGCCATTATCTTTTTATGCCCAAAGTGTTGCTTGTTTCTCTTGTGCATTGAAGTCCCACCTTGAGCAATTGATTTTGACAAGCACGATCAGTGAGCTTTAAAACCACAAGCACTTCATAAGAAAAGACATACCTTTCTCAATCTTTTGGTTAAGATCAAGTGTAGTATCTGTTCTTATTAATTTAATATTTGATATGTGGGACATTTTTTCACACGATATTAAATTTATTTTTTGAGGGGGAGAGCCCATCACAATTGCTTGTTGTTGGGGCTCTTAGTGTCACCTTGGATTTGCACTACATCCATGGCCTAGTGCACCCCACCAAATCTATGGTCTAATATTTTTTGATATATATTTATTATATTTGGCAGGTGTTAAACTAGCAAAAATGTTCCAATTCCAGTGCGTTAATAAGTTGAGGTGTTTTGCAGTACTAGCACTACTAAAATTGCCTAAAGTTGTTAACAAAATTTCATTGCTTTATGTAATGTATCACATAGTAATGATATTTACCATTAGAAATACTTCATATAGCACCGACTACTTGTACCTTTTTTACTTATGTACCAAGGGATAGTATCTGGAGATAATCTTTTTTGAGGCCTATGAGATAAAGAGTATTTTAAGTAGTTATATTTATACATATGAGGACCCTTCAATACCTCCAAAAATTAGTCATCAGACATATGAACTTGAGTAGCCTTGATAAGGAATATTAATATTGGACTGATGAAGCTACAAACATCAAAACCTTTTTTGCGCTTACATCCCACATCAATTATTAGTCGAAACAGATATCAGAAACTGCAGTTTAAAATAGGCAATCTGCAAAGAAAGAAGGTATCTTTGCGCTTGGGGCAATGACGCAGCTAGTGAGGTACTAACCGAGGCGCGTCAATTGCTGGTTGAAAACTATTTCCAAACCCCCTCTTTGGCCTTGGTGAATGCCTTGGCCATACAGAATTTTTGGAATGACCTCCCTCTAAAAATGGGTAAAGGTCCTACAATTCCTAGTTCCCTAAGTTTAGTTTCTCAACATTTATCAGAATATGGCTTGTATGAAGATATGATAAGTACTCAAAATGAAAACACGTGGTAATCTTATATACATTCGAATAATGCTTTTTTTAAAGATAGGTTTATGTAATATAGTGATGCATAACAAGTGATACAACTAACTCCATTAGTGTGTATATATATGCATATATACCCCCTATGAAAGATTATATAATTCGTGCGACAGATATCGATTATGGAAAAAATAGATTGTATCATAAGAGTATAAATAAGGACATAGGTGTTGCATTTAAACATACTAGGATGGGGTTAATGGACGATTAAGAAGACCCATGGCCTAGGTTAGTGACCTCCATTGCACTTTGGAAGGGTGCTCGCCTAAGTTAGGTCTACCTAAGTGGTGGATCCTACATCATAATTTGTGAGAGTGGTCGTGCGACTGCTAACCAGCCCAATTTTTAATACTATAGCACAAACATGATTCATAAATGAGTATCAATTTTTAATCTTTTATTTGTTATGTAAATTAATGGTGGTAATTTTTGACACGATAACACGAACATGCGCGATTTATATGTTATAAACATGTGTATATATGAGAGTTTCGACCGATTACGATTCATTGAACACAACATGATCATCACCCTTAATATAAACTATTTAGAGAGACATTTATTTACATGAAACCTTAAATGAATAGGAATAAGACTCACACCCATAGACTCACACACTTATTGATAATTATATAAATATAGAATCACAAGTTTATTTTTCTGTTTGTTACAAACTTAATTACAGAGTATTAGTGTTCTAAAAATTTACATCTAATTTTGATTAATTCCTATCTAGATATTAGGTGGTAATTTACCCGTCTCGATTTGGCTGGACGCCTAGGCCATCGCTTAGGCAAAATCAAATCTATACTTTGAAACTTCACTATAACTTAAATGAATTTGTTAAGCGTTAATTTTTTTTGTATTTTTTTATATAAAATTAAAAAAAAATTAAACCTACAATATGTTTTTTATAATATATTAAGTGTATAATAGAAAAATAAATAAATGAGAGCGACTAGGAAAACACCTAGTCCGCAATTGCTTGTTGTTGGGGCTCTTAGTGTCACCTTGGATTTGCACTACATCCATGGCCTAGTGCACCCCACCAAATCTATGGTCTAATATTTTTTGATATATATTTATTATATTTGGCGGGTGTTAAACTAGCAAAAATGTTCTAATTCGGTCGTTAATAAGTTGAGGTGTTTTGTAAAGAGTACTAGCACTACTAAAATTGCCTAAAGTTGTTAACAAAATTTCATTGCTTTATGTAATGCATCACATAGTAATGATATTTACCATTAGAAATACTTCATATAAGACCGACTACTTGTACCTTTTTACTTATGTACCAAGGGATAGTATCTGGAGATAATCTTTTTGAGGCCTATGAGATAAAGAGTATTTTAAGTAGTTATATTTATACATATGAGGACCCTTCAATACCTCCAAAAATTAGTCATCAGACATGTGACGCCCCCAAAATAGGTCCATTCCATCCAACCCATTCTGAGTTGTCAATACATGGTACAGAAACAACTACAACTTTATTATTACAACAGTAAAACTATGAGTTTGAATACAAATATTATCTTTTAGACAATATCTAAACTCCAATAAATTCTCATCACATTTATTAATACATTATTTTACAAAAATAGTGAGGACTACTAAACAACTCTCTCTAAAACTTTCATTCCATACCCCGACTCATACTCGCTATATTCTCGCCTCCTGAGAAGAAAATGGAACAAAAAGGAAAAGGGTGAGCTCAACTAGCCCAGTAAAGAATATTATGACTAAGATAATATACAACAAATTATCGTTAGTCTTCAACAGGGAAAAATCTAATAGAATACAATAGACAACAAATTTTAAATCAATATTCGCAATGAAATAATAATTCATTAGAAGAGTTAAGTAGAGAATGCAAACTACTATCTTCTATGTATGAATTCAAAAGTTCATAAATCTATCTTTTATCCCTGTAACATCAATCAATATATATACGGAATCAAATATTCATCTTTGCACTACGAGCCAAAGATATTCATCACCGTCATGTTCATCTAAACACTGTTCATCTTTTGCACTCTGAGCCAAAGATATTCTTCAGAAATCATTCATCTTTGCACTCTGGGCCAAAGATATTCCATAATATCATCATTTAAGATGAAGATGATGAAAAATATTTTAAAAGAAACGAATCCAAAGTGAAACAAAATGACAAGGATTAAGGATTAAGGATTAGTACTTTGTTTTATCCACGCCCAAAAATACCTCAAAAAAATAATCACAGTGGTGTAAAATTCAAGAATGATCAAAACATGGATACAATCAAAGCTAGTATCCGAATAGATATTTTAGATTTTAAAAGAAAATTTTTAATTTTTCGATGAATAGTGCGTGATTCGTGAATAGTGTCGATATCGTGAATAGTCTTCAGTATACGTGAATAAGTAACTCAGACACCAAAAGTTCCAAATTTGATAAAACTTCGGATCAATATTTTAACATAATGATATTGAAGAAATAATATCATTTGAGAAGAAAATAACATCCCTTACCTCGAAAGATCAAGATTTTAAATTTGAAACACCGGATATAGGCTATGACTTGGACTTTGCACAGTATAGCAATACTCAAAGTATACTCAAAATACTCACAAAAATACGCTCGATAATATAGAGAGAAAACTTGATTACGGTGTGATTTTCAATTCTAACCTAAACACCCTATTTATAGAAATTGCTAGAACACCAAAGCGTGAAAATTTAATAAATTAATAATATAATTATATAAATTTCCCACGCATGCCTAGAATCTGATTTTAGCCATCAAACACATGCCACGTTCTAGAAAAAGTAAGAAAAATGTTTTTCTAATTTAAAATAATTTAAACTTCCAAAAATCAATTATTTGAGACTTGAACTTCAATAATTCACAATAAATATCCTTTTATCAGAAAATTGAATCTCATGAATTTTTATAGGAAATTCAATTCTCTACAACTTTGGAAGAAGAAAGTTTTTCCAAATTCCAAGCAGAAATTGACCGAAATCCACAAACGAGCGATTTTACATTTATAATCAAATTTCAAATAATAAATGGGATCCACAGAGCATGTTTAACATGTTTTAAACATTTATTGCAACAAAAAATACTCTTCCTCCTCAGATACTCATATATCCCACATTCGTTGTAAAAATATCACCATTATTATATTATTAAAATATAATAATACCTTTAAATGAATTATCTTATCGTAAAAGATAAAATTTTAATTTTTAACAATTGTCACATTAAAATTTTCTCCATCTATATCCACATAAAATTAATATTTTCCTCGTCATATGAATCAATAATTAATTATTCACAAATAATATTACTGAGAATCACAATATTGACAACCAGGCGATTTCAGAAAGAGGGGCTTTCCAATAAGAATTCTCTCTTCTTGGTGCGCGCAATTAGGTGACCAAACCTCTCCTTAGAGCGAACTTTCTAGACATTGCCAATAATGTTATCTAATAATATTATTAAGATAATATGAATTATTGCTTCGATAATGAAAAATCTTGTGTAATGACAATTATTGAAACAACAAGAATATAAAATATCAACGCAAAGAATTATTAAATCAATAAAAAATCGAGCAAGAATTATCGTAACCATTATTGAGTAGTGCCTTCTTACGTAAGAATCAATAATTGTGCAATACCAATGCAGGTATCTTCTTGTGTTTTAACCACCGAGTATTTTAACAAGATAATATGAATAACTACTAATCGTTATTTTAAACAACTTATATTTGTCGCTTTCTTCATCCAATCGCCGTTATGGGGCCCACACATGGTCGCTACCGTCGCACGAATATTCTCAAACGATCTGAATATTCCACGACCAACGAATATTCCCCGACAACAATGAATATTTTATAACCACTTACTTATTTTGAAATATTTGCGTATTTTACCCCTAACTATCCACATTAATCAAATCAACCCTTACTATTTCAAAATAATAAATAGAGAAAATTAAATTTCATTAATAATAAGTTGGGGTCTTACAACCTCCCCTCCTTATGAAATTTCGTCCTCGAAATTGACGTATATACCAGTGTTTGAAAAGGTGAGGATACCTCGCTTTCATTTCCGTTTCCAATTCCCGTGTCATTTCCCTATAACATGATTCCTCCACAAAACTTTAACTTGTGGTATGACCTTTCATGGCGTAGGACATGCTCCTTCCTATCTAAGATCTTGGTGGTACCTCCTCATACGTTAAGTCTTCTACTATCTCGTCTGGGTTCTAACTCAATAACGTGGTTTGGGTCTTTCACATATTTATGAAGATGAGATATGTGAAACACATTATGAACACGAGACATACTCGGAGGTAACGCTAAAGTCTATAGGCTACATTTCCTACTTCGGTCAAGAATTTCAAATGGACCAATAAATCGTGGATTGAGCTTTTCTCTCTTCCCAAATCTTGTAACTCCCTTCCATGGAGCAACTCGCAACAATACATGATCCCCTCACACTAAATTCAACGTCCTTTCGATGAAGATCCGCATAACTCTTTTGTCGATCTTGTGCCGTTTGTATATCGTTGTCGAATCATTTGGATCTTTTCCAGTAGTCATAAATACGTCTTAACTTCGGGTCCCAACAATGTTGCTTCACCCACCTCGTCCCAACATACCGGAGAGCGACACTTTCGTCCATATAATGCTTCAAATGGAGCCACACCTATACTTTCTCGATAATTGTTGTTGTAGGAGAATTCTACCAATGGTAAATACTTATCAAGCGCCCTTAAAGTCTAGGGACACGAGTCTTAATAAATCTTCAAGAGTTTGAATAGTCCTTTTCGATTATCCGTCCGTTTGAGGATGGTATACCGAATCGAATCAATAAATGCGTGCCCATAGCTTTTTGCAAGCTAACCCAAAATCTTGAAGTGAATCTTGGGTCACGATCCGAAACTATGGATCTTGGCATGCCATGCAACCTCACAATCTCATTCACGTATATACTAACAAGACGTTCGAGGAATAAGTCTCCGTATTGGCAAGAAATGAGCGAGACTTGGTTAATCTATCAACAATAACCCAAATAGCATTGATGCCTTGAGAAACCGTGTAGGAAGACCCGTGAATTAAATCCATGGTAATATGTTCCCACTTCCATTTCGGAATCTCAAGTGGTTTCAACGGACCCTTAGGTACTAGATGCTCCGCTTTACACGTTGACAAGTTAAACACATCGAGATAAACTTTGCAATCTCTCTCTTCATATTGTTCCACCAAAATGTATGTCGAAGATCACGATACATTTTAGTACTTCCAGGATGGATTGCAAATGGTGTATTGTGTGCCTCCATCATAATCTTGTACTTCAAATCGTAGTCGTTAGGGACACAAAGTCTAGAGTGGACTCAAGTATTCCTTCTTCATCTATTCTCGCTCTTAGGAATAGCTCCTTCTTGTACTTTTCTTCCTAATACGCATCATCGCCCGGGTGGCTCGAAGCAACCTTAACTTTTTCTATTAAAGTTGGCTCTATGCGTATACTTGACATCATCGCACTCATTCCCGCATATGATCTTCTACTCAACGCGTCAGCTACCACGTTCGCTTTTCCAGGATGGTATTGAATAGTGTGGTCGTAGTCTTTCAATAGCTCGAGCCAACGTCGCTGCCGCATGTTGAGTTCTTTTTGAGTGAAGAAATATTTAAGGCTTTTTATGGTGCGAATATATCTCCACTTTCTCACCATATAGATAGTGCCTCCATATCTTAAGCTGAAACGATGGGCCGCTAACTCTAGATCATGAGTAGTAGGATAATTCCTCTCATACTCTTTAAGTTGTCGCGAGGCATAGGCTATGACTTTCCCACGTTGCATGAGAACACATCCTAACCCTTTGCTCGAAGCATCGTTTGTAGATAACAAATCCATCCGAACCGGATGGTATTGTTAGAACAGTCTGCCGAAATAAGTCTCCTCTTAAGCTCTTGGAAACTTTTCTCGCATTCTTCGCTCCAAACGAATTTTGTATCCTTAGGAGTTAGTTGAGTTAATGGAGTAGCGATTCGAGAAAACCCTTCCATGAATCTCCGATAATAACCAATTAAGCCCAAAAGCTACGTGATTTTGGCCACCGACTTGGTTGCTCCCAACTTTGTATTGCTTCAATCTTGGCGGGTCCACGGATACTCTATGTTTCGACACCACGTGCCCAAGGAATGCTACTTCTCAAGCCGTAACTCGCATTTCTTCAATTTGGCATATAGTTTGTTTTCACGAAGCCTTTGGAGTACCGACTTCAAATGGTGCTCATGATCTTCACGACTTTTGGAATATATGAGGATGTCATCAATAAAAACAACAACGAATCGATCCAAATATTCCTTGAATACTCGGTTCATCATATCCATGAAAGCCGCAGGAGCATTAGTCAATCCGAAAGACACGACTAAGAATTCATAATGCCCATACCGGGTTTCGAAGGCGGTCTTTTGTAATATCCTCGATTCTAATCTTCATTTGATGATATCCGAATGAAGATCGATTTTGAAAAGAATTGTGCCCTCAGAATCGGGTCAAACAAGTCATCAATACGAGGTAGAGGATACCTATTCTTGATGGTGACATGGTTTAATTCTCGATAGTCAATACAAAGTCGCATACTCCCGTCTTCTCTTCTTACTGAATAAAGCAGAGCACCCCAAGGAGATGTCTTAGGACGAATGAAACCGATGTCCAACAATTCTCAGTAGTTGGACCAACGAATATTCCACGACCAACGAATATTCCCCGACAACAATGAATATTTAATAACCACTTGCTTATTTTGAAATATTTGCGTATTTTACCCCTAACTATCCACATTAATCAAATCAACCCTTACTATTTCAAAATAATAAATAGAGAAAATTAAATTTCATTAATAATAAGTTGGGGTCTTACAAGACATATGAACTTGAGTAGCCTTGATAAGGAATATTAATATTGGACTGATGAAGCTACAAACATTAAAACCTTTTTTGCGCTTACATCCCACATCAATTATTAGTCGAAGCGAGATATCGAAGCTCATAGTTTAAAATAGGCAACTGCAAAGAAAGAAGGTATCATCATCGCTTGGGGCAATGACGCAGCCTAATGAGGTACTAACCGAGGCGTCATTCTTTGGTTGAAAACTATTTCCAAACCCCCTCTTTGGCCTTGGTGAACGCCTTGGCCATAGAGAATTTTTGGAATGACCTCCCTCTAAAAATAGGTAAAGGTCCTACAATTCCTAATTCCTTAAGTTTATTTTCTCAACATTTATCAGAATATGGCTTGGATGAAGATAAGTACTCAAAATGAAAACACGTGGTAATCTTATATACATTCGAATAATGCTTTTTTTAAAGATAGGTTTATGTAATATAGTGATGCATAACAAGAGATACAACTAACTCCATTAGTGTGTATATATATACATATATACCCCCTATGAAAGATTATATAATTCGTGCGACAGATATCGATTATGGAAAAAATAGATTGTATCATAAGAGTATAAATAAGGACATTGGTGTTGCATTTAAACATACTAGGATGGGGTTAATGGACGATTAAGAAGACCCATGGCCTAGGTTAGTGACCTCCATTGCACTTTGGAAGGGTGCTCGCCTATGTTAGGTCTACCTAAGTGGTGGATCCTACATCATAATTTGTGAGAGTGAATTAAGCACCGGTTTAACCACTTGACCTAATTTTTAATACTATAGCACAAACATGATTCATAAATGAGTATCAATTTTTAATCTTTTATTTGTTATGTAAATTAATGGTGGTAATTTTCGACACGATAACACGAACATGCGCGATTTATGTGTTATAAACATGTGTATATATGAGTTTCGACACGACACAGATTCATTGAACACAACATGATCATCACCCTTAATATAAACTATTTAGAGAGACATTTATTTACATGAAACCTTAAATGAATAGGAATAAGACTCACACCCACAGACTCACACACTTATTGATAATTATATACATATAGAATCACAAGTTTATTTTTCATTTATTACAAACTTAATTACAAGAGTATTAGTGTTCTAAAATTTCCGCCTAATTTTGATTAATTCCTATCTAGATATTAGGTGGTAATTTACCCGTCTCGATTTGGCTGGACGCCTAGGCCATCGCTTAGGCAAAATCAAATCTATACTTTGAAACTTCACTATAACTTAAATGAATTTGTTAAGCGTTAATTTTTTTTTGTATTTTTTTATATAAAATTAAAAAAAATTAAACCTAATATGTTTTTATAATATATTAAGTGTATAATAGAAAAAAAAATAAATGAGAGCGACTAGGAAAACACCTAGTCCGCAATTGCTTGTTGTTGGGGCTCTTAGTGTCACCTTGGATTTGCACTACATCCATGGCCTAGTGCACCCCACCAAATCTATGGTCTAATATTTTTTGATATATATTTATTATATTTGGCAGGTGTTAAACTAGCAAAATGTTCCAATTCGGTCGTTAATAAGTTGAGGTGTTTTGCAAAGACTAGCACTACTAAAATTGCCTAAAGTTGTTAACAAAATTTCATTGCTTTATGTAATGCATCACATAGTAATGATATTTACCATTAGAAATACTTCATATAAGACCGACTACTTGTACCTTTTTTACTTATGTACGAGGATAGTATCTGGAGATAATCTTTTTGAGGCCTATGAGATAAAGAGTATTTTAAGTAGTTATATTTATACATATGAGGACCCTTCAATACCTCAAAATTAGTCATCGAAATATGAACTTGAGTAGCCTTGATAAGGAATATTAATATTGGATGATGAAGCTACAAACATCAAAACCTTTTTTTGCGCTTACATCCCACATCAATTATTAGTGAAGCAGATATCGAAATCTGTAGCTTTAAAATAGGCAATGCAAGAAAGAAAGAAGGTATCTTTCTTGGCTTGGGGCAATGATGCGACTAGTGAGGTACTAGCAAGTAGCGTCAATTCTTTGGTTGAAAACTATTTCAAACCCTCTTTGGCCTTGGTGAACGCCTTTGGCCATAGAGAATTTTGGAATGACTCTCCTCTAAAAATGGGTAAAGGTCCTACAATTCCTAGTTCCCTAAGTTTAGTTTCTCAACATTTATCGTAATAATATGGCTCAGATGAAGATAAGTACTCAAAATGAAAACACGTGGTAATCTTATATACATTGAATAATGCTTTTTTTTAAAGATAGGTTTATGTAAAATATAGTGATGCATAACAAGAGATACAACTAACTCCATTAGTGTGTATATATATACATATATACCCCCTATGAAAGATTATATAATTCGTGCGACAGATATCGATTATGGAAAAAATAGATTGTATCATAAGAGTATAAATAAGGACATAGGTGTTGCATTTAAACATACTAGGATGGGGTTAATGGACGATTAAGAAGACCCATGGCCTAGGTTAGTGACCTCCATTGCACTTTGGAAGGGTGCTCGCCTAAGTTAGGTCTACCTAAGTGGTGGATCCTACATCATAATTTGTGAGAGTGGTCGATGCTACCGGTAACCAAATTTAATTTTTAATACTATAGCACAAACATGATTCATAAATGAGTATCAATTTTTAATCTTTTATTTGTTATGTAAATTAATGGTGGTAATTTTTGACACGATAACTCGAACATGCGCGATTTATGTGTTATAAACATGTGTATATATGAGTTTCGACACGACCTGCATTCATTGAACACAACATGATCATCACCCTTAATATAAACTATTTAGAGAGACATTTATTTACATGAAACCTTAAATGAATAGGAATAAGACTCACACCCACAGACTCACACACTTATTGATAATTATATACATATAGAATCACAAGTTTATTTTTTACATTTGTTACAAACTTAATTACTGAGTATTAGTGTTCTAAAATTTACGCCTAATTTTGATTATTTCTATCTAGATATTAGGTGGTAATTTACCCGCCTCGATTGGTTGGGACGCTTTAGGCCATCGCTTAGCAAAATCAAATCTATACTTTGAAACTTCACTATAACTTAAATGAATTTGTTAAGCGTTAATTTTTTTTTTGTATTTTTTATATAAAATTAAAAAAAAATTAAACCTACAATATATGTTTTTATAATATATTAAGTGTATAATAGAAAAATAAATAAATGAGAGCGACTAGGAAAACACCTAGTCCATGAATTGCTTATTGTTAGGGGGCTCTTAGTGTCACCTTGGATTTCAGCACTACATCCATGGCCAAGTGCACCCCACCAAATCTATGGTCTAATATTTTTTGATATATATTTATTATATTTGGCGTGTGTTAAACTAGCAAAAATGTTCCAATTCCGGTCGTTAATAAGTTGAGGTGTTTTGCAAGACTAGCACTACTAAATTTGCCTAAAGTTGTTAACAAAATTTCATTGCTTTATGTAATGCATCACATAGTAATGATATTTACCATTAGAAATACTTCATATAAGACCAAACTACTTGTACCTTTTTTACTTATGTACAAGGGATAGTATCCGGAGATAATCTTTTTTGAGGCCTATGAGATAAAGAGTATTTTAAGTAGTTATATTTATACATATGAGGACCCTTCAATACCTCCAAAAATTAGTCATCGTAAATATGAACTTGAGTAGCCTTGATAAGGAATATTAATATTGGTGATGAAGCTACAAACATCAAAACCTTTTTGCGCGCTTACATCCCACATCAATTATTAGTCGAAACAGAGATATCGAAGCTCATAGCTTTAAAATAGGCAATCTGCAAAGAAAGAAGGTATTCAAGCGCTTGGGGCAATGATGCAACTAGTGAGGTACTAACCGAGGCGCGTCAATTCTTGGTTGAAAACTATTTCCAAACCCCTCTTTGGCCTTGGTGAACGCCTTGCATATAGAGAATTTTTGAATGACCTCCTCTAAAATGGGTAAAAGGTCCTACAATTCCTAGTTCCCTAAGTTTAGTTTCTCAACATTTATCGTAATAATATGGCTTGTATGAAGATAAGTACTCAAAATGAAAACACGTGGTAATCTTATATACATTCGAATAATGCTTTTTTTAAAGATAGGTTTATGTAAAATATAGTGATGCATAACAAGAGATACAACTAACTCCATTTGTGTGTATATATATATACATATATACCCCTATGAAAGATTATATAATTGCATGACGGATATCGATTATGGAAAAAATAGATCAGATCATAAGAGTATAAATAAGGACATAGGTGTTGCATTTAAACATACTAGGATGGGGTTAATGGACGATTAAGAAGACCCATGGCCTAGGTTAGTGACCTCCATTGCACTTTGGAAGGGTGCTCGCCTAAGTTAGGTCTACCTAAGTGGTGGATCCTACATCATAATTTGTGAGAGTGGTCGTGCGGCTGCTAACCAGCCCAATTTTTAATACTATAGCACAAACATGATTCATAAATGAGTATCAATTTTTAATCTTTTATTTGTTATGTAAATTAATGGTGGTAATTTTTGACACGATAACTCGAACATGCGCGATTTATGTGTTATAAACATGTGTATATATGAGTTTCGACACGACACAGATTCATTGAACACAACATGATCATCACCCTTAATATAAACTATTTAGAGAGACATTTATTTACATGAAACCTTAAATGAATAGGAATAAGACTCACACCCACAGACTCACACACTTATTGATAATTATATAAATATAGAATCACAAGTTTATTTTTCTGTTTGTTACAAACTTAATTACAGAGTATTAGTGTTCTAAAAATTTACGTCTAATTTTGATTAATTCCTATCTAGATATTAGGTGGTAATTTACCCGTCTCGATTTGGTTTGGACGCCTTTAAAAGCCATCGCTAGCAAAATCAAATCTATACTTTGAAACTTCACTATAACTTAAATGAATTTGTTAAGCGTTAATTTTTTTGTATTTTTTATATAAAATTAAAAAAAAATTAAACCTACAATATGTTTTTTATAATATATTAAGTGTATAATAGAAAAATAAATAAATGAGAGCGACTAGGAAAACACCTAGTCCGCAATTGCTTGTTGTTGGGGGCTCTTAGTGTCACCTTGGATTTGCACTACATCCATGGCCTAGTGCACCCCACCAAATCTATGGTCTAATATTTTTTGATATATATTTATTATATTTGGCAGGTGTTAAACTAGCAAAAATGTTCCAATTCCAGTGCGTTAATAAGTTGAGGTGTTTTGCAGTACTAGCACTACTAAATTTGCCTAAAGTTGTTAACAAAATTTCATTGCTTTATGTAATGCATCACATAGTAATGATATTTACCATTAGAAATACTTCATATAGCACCGACTACTTGTACCTTTTTTACTTATGTACCAAGGGATAGTATCTGGAGATAATCTTTTTTGAGGCCTATGAGATAAAGAGTATTTTAAGTAGTTATATTTATACATATGAGGACCCTTCAATACCTCCAAAAATTAGTCATCAGAAATATGAACTTGAGTAATCTTTGATAAGGAATATTAATATTGACCGATGAAGCTACAAACATCAAAACCTTCAAGGCGCTTACATCCCACATCAATTATTAGTCGAAGCAGATATCGAACTCATAGTTTAAAATAGGTAATCTGCAAAGAAAGAAGGTATCTCAAGGCTTGGGGCAATGATGCAACTAGTGAGGTACAAACCGAGCGCCATTATTCTTTGGTTGAAAACTATTTCCAAACCCCCTCTTTGGCCTTGGTGAACGCCTTGGCCATAGAGAATTTTTGGAATGACCTCCCTCTAAAAATGGGTAAAAGGTCCTACAATTCCTAGTTCCCTAAGTTTAGTTTCTCAACATTTATCAGAATAATATGGCTTGTATGAAGATAAGTACTCAAAATGAAAACACGTGGTAATCTTATATACATTCGAATAATGCTTTTTTTAAAGATAGGTTTATGTAAAATATAGTGATGCATAACAAGAGATACAACTAACTCCATTAGTGTGTATATATATATACATATATACCCCCTATGAAAGATTATATAATTCGTGCGACAGATATCGATTATGGAAAAAATAGATTGTATCATAAGAGTATAAATAAGGACATAGGTGTTGCATTTAAACATACTAGGATGGGGTTAATGGACGATTAAGAAGACCCATGGCCTAGGTTAGTGACCTCCATTGCACTTTGGAAGGGTGCTCGCCTAAGTTAGGTCTACCTAAGTGGTGGATCCTACATCATAATTTGTGAGAGTGGTCGTAATACCGCTAACCAAACCCAATTTTTAATACTATAAAGACAAACATGATTCATAAATGAGTATCAATTTTAATCTTTTATTTGTTATGTAAATTAATGGTGGTAATTTTTGACACGATAACTTTCGAACACGCTTGCTTGATTTATGTGTTATAAACATGTGTATATATGAGTTTCGACACGACACAGATTCATTGAACACAACATGATCATCACCCTTAATATAAACTATTTAGAGAGACATTTATTTACATGAAACCTTAAATGAATAGGAATAAGACTCACACCCACAGACTCACACACTTATTGATAATTATATACATATAGAATCACAAGTTTATTTTTCTGTTTGTTACAAACTTAATTACAGAGTATTAGTGTTCTAAAAATTTACGTCTAATTTTGATTAATTCCTATCTAGATATTAGGTGGTAATTTACCCGTCTCGATTTGGCTGGACGCCTAGGCCATCGCTTAGGCAAAATCAAATCTATACTTTGAAACTTCACTATAACTTAAATGAATTTGTTAAGCGTTAATTTTTTTTTGTATTTTTTTATATAAAATTAAAAAAAAATTAAACCTACAATATGTTTTTTATAATATATTAAGTGTATAATAGAAAAATAAATAAATGAGAGCGACTAGGAAAACACCTAGTCCAAGAATTGCTTGTTGTTGGGGGCTCTTAGTGTCACCTTGGATTTTGACTACATCCACGGCCTAAAGCACCCCCCACCAAATCTATGGTCTAATATTTTTGATATATATTTATTATATTTGGCGGTGTTAAACTAGCAAAAATGTTCCAATTCCGGTCGTTAATAAGTTGAGGTGTTTTGCAAAGACTAGCACTACTAAATTTGCCTAAAGTTGTTAACAAAATTTCATTGCTTTATGTAATGCATCACATAGTAATGATATTTACCATTAGAAATACTTCATATAAAGACCGACTACTTATACCTTTTTTACTTATGTACCAAGGATAGTATCGGAGATAATCTTTTTTGAGGCCTATGAGATAAAGAGTATTTTAAGTAGTTATATTTATACATACGAGGACCCTTCAATACCTCAAAAATTAGTCATCGAAATATGAACTTGAGTAGCCTTGATAAGGAATATTAATATTGGGTGATGAAGCTACAAACATCAAAACCTTTTTTGCGCTTACATCCCACATCAATTATTAGTCGAAAACAGATATCGTAAATCATAGTTTAAAATAGGCAATCTGCAAAGAAAGAAGGTAGGTTTCTTTGGCTTGGGGCAATGATGCGATAGTTAAGTGAGGTACTAACCGAGGCGCCAATCTTTGGTTGAAAACTATTTCCAAACCCCCTCTTTGGCCTTGGTGAACGCCTTGGCCATAGAGAATTTTTGGAATGACCTTCCTCTAAAAATGGGTAAAAGGTCCTACAATTCCTAGTTCCCTAAGTTTAGTTTCTCAACATTTATCAGAATAATATGGCTTGTATGAAGATAAGTACTCAAAATGAAAACACGTGGTAATCTTATATACATTTGAATAATGCTTTTTTTAAAGATAGGTTTATGTAAAATATAGTGATGCATAACAAGAGATACAACTAACTCCATTAGTGTGTATATATATATACATATATACCCCCTATGAAAGATTATATAATTGCATGTATGAGATATCGATTATGGAAAAAATAGATTGTATCATAAGAGTATAAATAAGGACATAGGTGTTGCATTTAAACATACTAGGATGGGGTTAATGGACGATTAAGAAGACCCATGGCCTAGGTTAGTGACCTCCATTGCACTTTGGAAGGGTGCTCGCCTAAGTTAGGTCTACCTAAGTGGTGGATCCTACATCATAATTTGTGAGAGTGGTCGTGCGGCTGCTAACCAGCCCAATTTTTAATACTATAGCACAAACATGATTCATAAATGAGTATCAATTTTTAATCTTTTATTTGTTATGTAAATTAATGGTGGTAATTTTTGACACGATAACTCGAACATGCGCGATTTATGTGTTATAAACATGTGTATATATGAGTTTCGACACGACACAGATTCATTGAACACAACATGATCATCACCCTTAATATAAACTATTTAGAGAGACATTTATTTACATGAAACCTTAAATGAATAGGAATAAGACTCACACCCACAGACTCACACACTTATTGATAATTATATACATATAGAATCACAAGTTTATTTTTCTGTTTGTTACAAACTTAATTACAGAGTATTAGTGTTCTAAAAATTTACGTCTAATTTTGATTAATTCCTATCTAGATATTAGGTGGTAATTTACCCGTCTCGATTTGGCTGGACGCCTAGGCCATCGCTTAGGCAAAATCAAATCTATACTTTGAAACTTCACTATAACTTAAATGAATTTTGTAAGCGTTAATTTTTTTTTGTATTTTTTATATAAAATTAAAAAAAAATTAAACCTACAATATGTTTTTTATAATATATTAAGTGTATAATAGAAAATAAATAAATGAGAGCGACTAGGAAAACACCTAGTCCATGAATTGCTTGTTGTGGGGGCTCTTAGTGTCACCTTGGATTTCAGACTACATCCATGGCCTCAAGTGCACCCCACCAAATCTATGGTCTAATATTTTTTGATATATATTTATTATATTTGGCGGTGTTAAACTAGCAAAAATGTTCCAATTCCAAGCGTTAATAAGTTGAGAGGTGTTTTAAAAGATTAGCACTACTAAATTTGCCTAAAGTTGTTAACAAAATTTCATTGCTTTATGTAATGCATCACATAAGTAATGATATTTACCATTAGAAATACTTCATATAGCTTGACCACTACTTATACCTTTTTTACTTATGTACCAAGGATAGTATCTGGAGATAATTTTTGAGGCCTATGAGATAAAGAGTATTTTAAGTAGTTATATTTATACATATGAGGACCCTTCAATACCTCCAAAAATTAGTCATCGTAAATATGAACTTGAATAGCCTTGATAAGGAATATTAATATTGGGTGATGAAGCTACAAACATCAAAACCTTTTTTGCGCTTACATCCCACATCAATTATTAGTCGAAAGCAGGATATCGAAACTGCTAGGTTTAAAATAGGCAATGCAAAGAAAGAAGGTATCTTTGCGCTTGGGGCAATGATGCAGCTAGTGAGGTACTAACCGAGGCGCGTCAATTGCTGGTTGAAAACTATTTCCAAACCCCCTCTTTGGCCTTGGTGAACGCCTTGGCCATAGAGAATTTTTGGAATGACCTTCCTCTAAAAATGGGTAAAAGGTCCTACAATTCCTAGTTCCCTAAGTTTAGTTTCTCAACATTTATCAGAATAATATGGCTTGTATGAAGATAAGTACTCAAAATGAAAACACGTGGTAATCTTATATACATTTGAATAATGCTTTTTTTAAAGATAGGTTTATGTAAAATATAGTGATGCATAACAAGAGATACAACTAACTCCATTAGTGTGTATATATATATACATATATACCCCCTATGAAAGATTATATAATTCGTGCGACAGATATCGATTATGGAAAAAATAGATTGTATCATAAGAGTATAAATAAGGACATAGGTGTTGCATTTAAACATACTAGGATGGGGTTAATGGACGATTAAGAAGACCCATGGCCTAGGTTAGTGACCTCCATTGCACTTTGGAAGGGTGCTCGCTTTAAGTTAGGGTCTACCTAAGTGGTGGATCCTACATCATAATTTGTGAGAGAGTGGTCGTATGCAATCGCTAACCCACCCCAATTTTTAATACTATAAGACACAAACATGATTCATAAATGAGTATCAATTTTTAATCTTTTATTTGTTATGTAAATTAATGGTGGTAATTTTTGACACGATAACTCGAACATGCGCGATTTATGTGTTATAAACATGTGTATATATGAGTTTCGACACGACACAGATTCATTGAACACAACATGATCATCACCCTTAATATAAACTATTTTAGAGACATTTATTTACATGAAACCTTAAATGAATAGGAATAAGACTCACACCCACAGACTCACACACTTATTGATAATTATATAAATATAGAATCACAAGTTTATTTTTCTGTTTGTTACAAACTTAATTACAGAGTATTAGTGTTCTAAAAATTTACGTCTAATTTTGATTAATTCCTATCTAGATATTAGGTGGTAATTTACCCGTCTCGATTTGGCTGGACGCCTAGGCCATCGCTTAGGCAAAATCAAATCTATACTTTGAAACTTCACTATAACTTAAATGAATTTGTTAAGCGTTAATTTTTTTTTGTATTTTTTTATATAAAATTAAAAAAAAATTAAACCTACAATATGTTTTTTATAATATATTAAGTGTATAATAGAAAAATAAATAAATGAGAGCGACTAGGAAAACACCTAGTCCGCAATTGCTTGTTGTTGGGGGCTCTTAGTGTCACCTTGGATTTGCACTACATCCATGGCCTAGTGCACCCCACCAAATCTATGGTCTAATATTTTTTGATATATATTTATTATATTTGGCGTGTGTTAAACTAGCAAAAATGTTCCAATTCAAGTATGCGTTAATAAGTTGAGGTGTTTTATAAAGACTAGCACTACTAAATTTGCCTAAAGTTGTTAACAAAATTTCATTGCTTTATGTAATGCATCACATAAGAATGATATTTACCATTAGAAATACTTCATATAAAGACCTAACTACTTGTACCTTTTTTACTTATGTACCAAGGATAGTATTCGGAGATAATCTTTTTGAGGCCTATGAGATAAAGAGTATTTTTAAGTAGTTATATTTATACATATGAGGACCCTTCAATACCTCCAAAAATTAGTCATCGAAATATGAACTTGAGTAGCCTTGATAAGGAATATTAATATTGGAATGATGAAGCTACAAACATCAAAACTTTTTTGCGCTTACATCCCACATCAATTATTAGTCGAAACAGATATCGAAACTACAGCTTTAAAATAGGCAATCTGCAAAGAAAGAAGGTATCTTTCGCGCTTGGGGCAATGATGCGACTAGTGAGGTACTAACCGAGGCGTCCAATCGGCCGGTTGAAAACTATTTCAAAACCCCCTCTTTCGCCTTGGTGAACGCCGCCATAGAGAATTTTTGGAATGACCTCCCTCTAAAAATGGGTAAAGGTCCTACAATTCCTAGTTCCCTAAGTTTAGTTTCTCAACATTTATCGTAATAATATGGTTTGTATGTAAGATAAGTACTCAAAATGAAAAAACACGTGGTAATCTTATATACATTCGAATAATGCTTTTTTTAAAGATAGGTTTATGTAAAATATAGTGATGCATAACAAGAGATACAACTAACTCCATTAGTGTGTATATATATACATATATACCCCCTATGAAAGATTATATAATTCGTATGATGATATCGATTATGGAAAAAATAGATCAGATTACAAGAGTATAAATAAGGACATAGGTGTTGCATTTAAACATACTAGGATGGGGTTAATGGATCGATTAAGAAGACCCATGGCCTAGGTTAGTGACCTCCATTGCATTTTGAAGGGTGCTCGCCTAAGTTAGGTCTACCTAAGTGGTGGATCCTACATCATAATTTGTGAGAGTGGTCGTATGCATCGCTAACTTGACCCAATTTTTAATACTATAAGACAAACATGATTCATAAATGAGTATCAATTTTAATCTTTTATTTGTTATGTAAATTAATGGTGGTAATTTTCTACACGATAACACGAACATGCGCGATTTATGTGTTATAAACATGTGTATATATGAGTTTCGACACTCATTACGTATTCATTGAACACAACATGATCATCACCCTTAATATAAACTATTTAGAGAGACATTTATTTACATGAAACCTTAAATGAATAGGAATAAGACTCACACCCACAGACTCACACACTTATTGATAATTATATACATATAGAATCACAAGTTTATTTTTCTGTTTGTTACAAACTTAATTACAGAGTATTAGTGTTCTAAAAATTTACGTCTAATTTTGATTAATTCCTATCTAGATATTAGGTGGTAATTTACCCGTCTCGATTTGGCTGGACGCCTAGGCCATCGCTTAGGCAAAATCAAATCTATACTTTGAAACTTCACTATAACTTAAATGAATTTGTTAAGCGTTAATTTTTTTTGTATTTTTTTATATAAAATTAAAAACAAAATTAAACCTACAATATGTTTTTTATAATATATTAAGTGTATAATAGAAAAATAAATAAATGAGAGCGACTAGGAAAACACCTAGTCCGCCTAGAAAAAAGCTTATTCGCTACCTTCGTCTAATGATTTTTAGAACACTAAAGAGTACAATTTTTATCCAGTAATCTATATTAAGATATAATTAATATTACATAATAAAAGACTTTATATGTTTCTTAGTTATTTCAAAAATATAATAGGAGTTTCTTTTCATTAGAAAGAAGGTTGATGAGAAACTGATTCTCTTGGAGAATGTTAACACAATAGTGAATGACACATACTTCTTAACTAAAGTAGTTTGTTTGGTGAAATTTGAGTGGTGTACACTGAGGTGAGTATCAAAAAGTATTCATCAAGTGGGAGAATGTTGGGATTGATGTTAGAATTTGAGCAAAAATTGAACTGAGTTTCATTAATCAATTGAAATGAATTCACATATCAATGTATTTTACTCCATGAGTAGATCAAAATTAAGTATTTGGAAGCTCAAATCCATTGAGTAATAAATGAGAAATTAACTCCCAAAGATCACCTTGAAAATGATAATAAATATGTGTGGGAAGCTAAGTCCCACATCAGTTAATACCTAAATATTAAATGAGTTTATAGACAATAAAGTTGCTTTTGAGTTTGAGCCTCAAGGGATACTTCACTTTTATGGAAGGGAGAGTACCTATGCAAAGCTTTGTTCAAACTCCCACAAGTGCCGTCACCGTACGGACCTAGGGGTCCTTTTATATATTTTTTTGATAAATTTTGTTTAGTTTTATTATCAAAATTGTATCGTTTTGATAAATGTTATTTATTATTAAAATTGTGTCGTTTTGGGAAGCGATATTTGCCGAATGGACCCGTCAATATTGCGCCGAATGGACGCGTCAATATTGTGTCATTTTGGGAAGCGCTATCTACATGAACAGACGTCCCAAATACGTCATTTTTTATCTGAACCAACGCGCCATTTTTCTCCTTTTTGTTCTGCTAAGCCTAAAACTACGCATTTTTGGCCCGAACAAACGCAGCCTTTCTGTTGAGGCCTAAAGCTACGTCTTTCTGGCTAAACAGTGCATTTTCAATGGGTTATCACCTATAAATAGACTAGGGGAGCAACCAATTCGATCATTCAATTCACAAGAATTTCTAGCCTTATAGTATTCATTATTCATAGTTCATTTAGAGAGAGAGTTTTGAGCATTATATTTGGTTCGTTGAGTATACTATTTGGAGTGCTACTATAGTATACGTTGTCATTGAATCCTGGGAGACATGTGCTATCAACTCTAAGCACTATAAGGAGGGCATAATTATCTTAAAGATATAGTACCAAGTACTAGCTCAAATTCACTTCTGCAGTTTTGAGATAAGTTATATATATATATATATATATATATATATATATATATATATATATTATCCATTCAATTTTCTTAACAATTGAGTCATACTTCTATGGTTTCGATGAATGACTACTACGACATGGTAGTCGAGGGTCTCGCTCAAAGTGCAATTGGGCTTGAGAATTTATTAGTAGTGTCTTGGGTTTTGCTAATGTATTGGGTCTCATGTTATAATAGCTAGAGTTTTCTAGTACTACAAAAATATTATTTCATGTGTGGATCATTGTGAGGTGTGTGAGACATATAATAAATACATTAAACAAGCAACCGAATTAGTGAACCTGAGTATATCACATGTTCTTACTTTTCCATCTTCCATATAATATTTGTGTGATTGCAATATTATTCGTTCTTAAATTCTAACAGATTTTTATTAATTAGAGAAAAAAGTTGGAGAAAGAGGTTGTATAGTGCAAAAGGAGGTGTTGACACATGGTGCTGTAGGAGGTAGGTTTTAGGAGCAATTGTGGGCAGTTGAAATTAATTCAACCCTGGAGAATATTTTTGAAAGGGATGCAAGCCACATTTTTTAGATCAAATGGTTAATGCATGCTTTGTTATATATGGTATGGAGATTAATGTGTTGGGGAGATGAGATCAGAGGGGATATTGAGAGAACCATAAGAAGACGTTTGGTGGCACAAAGATGGGGAGGAGCTGAGGCAGAGAGAAAGCGTTTGAAATGAAGCAAAAGGTTAATTAATGCTTTCATATGTGAAGGAAGGTGGTTCTTCCTATAGTTCTTTGAATAACTTGACAGACTTGATTCTTCTGATCATTAACAAATACATACTAGAATATACTACTTTTACAATGTTAAATACTCTTTAAATTGGATAATATCATTTATGTATTTATTTAGTAATTGGATTGTTTCCAACACATAATTTAGCAGGTATATATGCCTTCCTCACATATAACACTCATGTATTCATGTATATTGTACAACTGATCCATTTTGACTATTTATCAGTTTGTTTACACCCCCCAGGCCCCAATTCAAGCTAATAATGCTACCGATGGCCTAAAGGGAATAAAAAATCTAAAACCCTTTCAGCCAAGAATCAATCTAACCAAGATTTTGCAAAATATTAGCTTCAAAACACTCCATTCTGCATGCTGTTTACAAGCGAGTCGATACAGTATTTTACTACTATTTTAGGATTTTTCATCTTCTTGAGAAAGATTTTTACCTCATGTACATACATTTATTGTTGTTTTAATACACATATTGGTGTAATTGCGAAGCCCCTCATGTACTAAGTTGGTGTGCAATAATTAATATACATATATATATATATATATATATTTGCTGTTATCTTATAATTTGTTACATGCTACAATTTTGTTTTAATAATGTGGAGTATCCGGTCCGCAGTCCGACTAATCTCCCCACCCCATGTTAGGCTTTTCATACGAGCTTGCGCCCGCGTCCTTGTAGCCCCATGACCATTTTATTGGCTTGATAAATTGGAGCTAGTGGTATTCGAACCCAAGACATCCAAGTTTACAGTTCGTCTCGGGGTCTCATTTGAACCACTACGCCAACTACTGGGGTTAAACATTTAAAATAGTAAATGAATTTTTAAAATTTCGAGAAAAATATATCTTCAATATGGGACTATGTTATGCTAAATCCCAGAAAAGAAATATTTTTGGAACTGATTTGGTATTTTTCATGAAAATGTTCTAGTTATGAGTAAATGAATTAAATATGTTATGTGAAGTAAGAAAATTGGAAAATATGATTTATTGGCTTGAGAATCATATATGAGGTATATGCAGATTTTTATGAGAGTTTTGGTTAATGATGGTGAAATCTTATGAGTTTGGCATTTTTAGATGATTAAATGCATTAATTATTAAAGTGTAAATAATTGGATTAAATTATTTATAAATTTAAAAAATGATTAAAATATTATTATAATATTAATAATATTAGATTATGAGATTTCTAAGTGATTTATAACATTTGGATTAAGGTGTTATAAATATGGATATGAATTTTATTATGAAACTTTATCTTTTTCGTAGGTCGAGGTTACTTACGCACGATACTAAGATCTGATGTAACGAATACGAGTACTATTCACATGACAAATTGGTTTCTTCTCGACCAAATTATCGTTGATTTATGAATCTTACTCTTGAAATTAAAACCATGTTTTGATTATATTGTTTTTATATAACATTCTTATAACCCTAATGATGATATTTCTTCGACTTGAGTGTAAAGATGGGTAGATTATTGGTATGATCGTGACTATAGGTTCTCTTTGGCCAAGAGTGCAAAAGTTGAATTGTTGATTTGGTATGATCATGACCATTGAATTTACAATTGAATATTTTTAGCTTAAGTGCAAAGGTGAATTGATCAACATGGTTATAATTATTGTTATATAACTTCTGAAATGATTATGTATTTCTTTGATATATGAATATCTTTGGCTCGTAGTGCAAAGATGACTTGTTGATGAATATCTTAGCCTGTATTGCAAAGATTAATTATTGATGAATATTTTTTGCTCGTAATGCAAAGATGACCTGTTGTTGAATATCTTTAGCCTGTAGTGCAAAGATGAATTATTAATGAATATCTTTGCTTCGTAATGCAAAGATGGCCTGTTGTTGAATATCTTTAGCCTGTAGTGTAAAGATAAACTGTTGATGAATATCTTTGGTCGTGGTGCAAAGATGAATTTATTAGTATGATTATGAACATGAACTGTGATTTGGTATAACCATGATCTTTGATGTTTCAGGTAAAGACAAATGATGAAAATTATCTTTGTCTTGGATGAGGAAAGGAATTTAAAACTACAATTACGATTATGAAGTTATACACGTGATTGTGGATGAGAATTGTTGATTGATGTTACGAGGATAAAACATTGTTGGTGGACTTTTTAACATGGAGAAAATAATAGATTTTATGGTCTATTCGACTCTTCTAATGGATTGCTTTCGTTCACGCAACTATGGTTGAAAAGTTTTATCATCTACCATATGTTCTAAATCTACGATTTATTCTTGATGAAGACTATTGATAATTTATTTATCTTTAGTCATAATATTCTTAATCGAAGCTAACAGTTGTGCTCACCCTTTTGTTTCACAATTCTTTTCGTGTAATAAAAGTGTAAATTTGGGTCGAGCGGGGATAGCGAGGAATAGAATGGTGGTCTATAGATGTTGAGGGTGAGGTGAATTTAACTTGGAAGGGTGTTTTGCCACTATCATACAAGATGTCTAATGACATACAACCTCGTGTCATCATAAGACATGATTGTGCTCATCCACTTCTCGAGTATATTTACAAGCACTACCTATATAATCTTGGTGTTTGTTTGGAGTATAATACCCAATTAGAGACAAAGTGGAGATAATGATATGTCAAGAGAAGACTCACCATTGGGAAGAATATGATAGTAATCTTCTCTTTTTCTTTGGGGTCTATTGGGTCAACCAAGGATAATTGCGGCCTATATGATATTTACCATAACCTAAAAGCATGGCCTCCCATGTATACGAAGGTTTCTTGAGCACTTCCCAAAGATTCTAATTTCTAAAACAGCTTTTTTGACTATACCTTTATGTAAGGTGTCATTGTGGACGTACTTACTGCTTGGTATATATTTGTATCCAAACTCACAAAGATATGTGTTGTTGTATTTTGCACGACAAATGTATTAATAAAGTTGTAGTTATTTCTGTACCATGTATTTGGCGACTCAGAATGGGTTGGATGGAATGAACCTATTTTGGGGGCGTCACAGTTGGTATCAGAGCTTAGGGATATGATCTCTGGCGGAGATCGGGATTAGAACTCAGGAGGAGAGATGAGTAAATCCTTCGCTAAAGTGTGTCCTACCTAAGCTTATTTGTTGGGTCACCATAATATTGGGATATTATGTGATATGTTAATTTATTCAATTAACCCTTGTTTTGAAGTCGTATTCTAGAATGATATCCGAATTATAGGAGATGAAAGCAATGGAGAAATTATGAGGACAAGAAAGATGGAATCGAAATGAAAGTAAGGTATTCTCAACTTTTTGAAATACCAGTACGCCAATTTCGGGGGACGAAATTTCATAAGGAGGAGAGATTGTAAGACCCCCGGATTTAATGAAATAAAAGTATTCAATTTTTCTTATAATTATTATTTAGTAAATGGTTAAATTGATAAAAGTTTAAAGTTATGGGTGAAATATGCAAATTTTACAAAATATGCAAGTGGCTATAAAATATTTATTGTTGTTAGGAGAATATTCGTTTGGTCGTGGAATATTTTTTTTATCGGGGAATATCAAGACGACGACCTTGACCTTGTGTGGGCCCCATAATGTAAAGCGATTGGATGAAGAAAACGACAAATATAAGTTGTTTATAAATAACTACAGTAGTAGTTATTCACAGATTATCATTGTTGGAATACCCGGTGGTTAAAACACACTAATACGCGTTGTTGAGCAAGAAAGACACCTGATTATTGCACCAATTATTGATTCTTACGTGAAGAAGGCACTACTCAATAATTGTTACAGTAATTACTATTCAATATTACATTTTATTGATTCAATAATTGCTGCGTTGATATTTTATATTACTGTTGTTTTAAGAATTGTCATTACACAGTATTTTCCATTATCGGAGCAATAATTCATATTATCTGAATAATATTATTAGAAAATATTATTGGCAATGTCTAGAAAGTTCTATCTAAGGAGAGGTTTGGTCACCTAATCAAGGCCGCCAAGAGAGAGAAATCTTTATTGGAAAGCCCCTCTTTCACAGAGATCGCACGGTTGTCAATATTGTGATTCTGTAATATTATTTGTGAATAATTGATTATTGATTCATATGATGAGGAAAATATTGATTTTATGTGGATATAGATGGAGAAAATTTTTAATGTGACAATCGTTGAAAATTAAAATTTTATCTTTTTACGATAAAATAATTATTTAAATATATTATTATATTTTAATAATATAATAATAATGCTATTTTACTATGAATGTGGGATATATGAGTATATGTGGAGAAGGAGTATTTTTGTTACCAAAAATATTTAAAGCATGTTTTTGTGTAAATTGGTGGACCCCATTTCTTGATCGAAATTTGATTATAGCACTGTAAAATCGCTTGGTTTATGGATTTTGGTCAATTTACATTTGAATTTGGAAAAACTTTCTTCTGCAAAGTTGTAGAAAATTGAATTTCCTATAAAATTCACGAGATTCAAATTTTCTGACAAAAGGGCTATTTATTATGAATTATTGAAGTTCCGGAATATTGGGTCTGAATTAATTTTATTACAAAAAATTGCTAAAAACATGTTTCTCATGTTAGTTAGCCCCATAAGTGTACTTTTGCATGTGAGAATTGCTGGAATCTGAATTCAAAGGAGGCGTATGACTTTGGTTATTAATAATAATATTTTATTAAATTTTCTGCTTTGGTGTTCTAACCATTTTCCTATAAATAGGGTGCTTAGGTTAGAATTGAAAATCATACCAGAAACTGAAGTTTTCTCTCTATTTCTCTCTCTATATTATCGAGTGTATTCTTGTGAGTATTTTGATATCTTGAGTGTTGCTATACGGTGCAAGTTCGTTCAGCGTTATTCTAGTTAGAAGTACTGCTCTTTTGAGGTAAGGGATAGTAAGGGATTGTAAGGGTTATTATGTTTTTCAATTTTGAAATTTTTCTGAACCTTCAAAAATTCTGGAAAACCTTGAAATGATATTTTGATGAGTTTTGTAGATTGTGTCCAAAAATGGTGATTTTTGGATGTATAGATTAGGAGTTATGGATTTTATGAGAAAAGACTATTTTAAAAGTAACCGCTTATAACTCCTTGTGATTAACTCCAAAAGTGATGAAATTTTTATTGGGAGTACATCTATATAATATCAGTATACCGTGTAAATTTCAGAATTTTTGGATAAAAGTATAATTTATGATAAATGTTTAAATATTCGATGGTTTTGGCCATATGAAAAATAGTAAATGAATTTTTAAAATTTCGAGAAAAATATATGTTCAATATGGGACTATGTTATGCTAAATCCCAGAAAAGAAATATTTTTGGAACCTGATTTGGTATTTTTCATGAAAATGTTCTAGTTATGAGTAAATGAATTAAATATGTTATGTGAAGTAAGAAAATTGGAAAATATGATTTATTGGCTTGAGAATCATATATGAGGTATATGCAGATTTTTATGAGGGTTTTGGTTAATGATGGTGAAATCTTATGAGTTTGGCATTTTAGATGATTAAATGCATTAATTATTAAAGTGTAAATAATTGGATTAAATTATTTATAAGTTTAAGAAATGATTAAAATATTATTATAATATTAATAATATTAGATTATGAGATTTCTAAGTGATTTATAACATTTGGATTAAGGTGTTATAAATATGGATATGAATTTTATTATGAAACTTTATCTTTTCGTGTCGAGGTTCTTTTATGCATACGCATTATCACGGTACTAATGTCACGAATACGGGGTCTTATTCACGACAAATTGGTTTCTTCTCTCGACCAAATTATCGTTGATTTATGAATCTTACTCTTGAAATTAAAACCATGTTTTGATTATATTATTTTTATATAACATTCTTATAACCCTAATGATGATATTTCTCTTTGACTTGAATGTAAAGATGGGTAGATTATTGGTATGATCGTGACTATAGGTTCTCTTTGGCGATGAGTGCAAAAGTTGAATTGTTGTTGGTATGATCATGACCATTGAATTTACAATTGAATATTTTTAGCTTAAGTGCAAAGGTGAATTGATCAACATGGTTATAATTATTGTTATATAACTTCTGAAATGATTATGTATTTCTTTGATATATGAATATCTTTGGCTCGTAGTGCAAAGATGACTTGTTGATGAATATCTTAGCTTTGTAGTGCAAAAGATTAATTATTGATGAATATCTTTTGCTCGTAATGCAAAGATGACTGTTGTTGAATATCTTTTGCTTCGTAGTGCGAAAGATGAATTATTGATGAATATCTTTGGCTCGTGAATGCAAAGATGACCGTTGTTGAATATCTTTTGCCTTTGTAGTGTAAAGATGGCTGTTGATGAATATCTTTGGTCGTGGTGCAAAGATGAATTTATTAGTATGATTATGAACATGAACTGTGATTTGGTATAACCATGATCTTTGATGTTTCAGGTAAAGACAAGTGATGAAAATTATCTTTTTCTTGGATGAGGAAAGGAATTTAAAACTACAATTACGATTATGAGTTATACACGTGATTGTGGACAGGAATTGTTGATTGATGTTACATGGATAAAACATTGTTGGTGGACTTTTAACATGGAGAAAATAATAGATTTTATGGTCTATTTGACTCTTCTAATGGATTGCTCGTTCCACTGTAACTATGGTTGAAAAGTTTTATCATCTACCATATGTTCTAAATCTCTGATTTATTACTGATGAAGACTATTGATAATTTATTTATCTTTAGTCATAATATTCTTTACTGAGCTAGTTGTGCTCACCCTTTTGTTTCACAATTCCTTTTAGGTAATAAAAGTGTAGCTGGGTCGAGCGGGGGATAGCGAGGGAATAGAATGGTGGTCTATAGATGTTGAGGGTGAGGTGAATTTAACTTGGAAGGGTGTTTTGCCACTATCATACAAGATGTCTAATGACATACAACCTCGTGTCATCATAAGACATGATTGTGCTCATCCACTCACGAGTATATTTACAAGCACTACCTATATAATCTTGGTGTTTGTTTGGAGTATAATACCCAATTAGAGACAGTGGAGATAATGATATGTCAAGAGAAGACTCACCATTGGAAAGAATATGATAGTAATCTTCTCGTTTTTTCTTTGGGGGTCTATTGGGTCAACCAAGGATAATTTCGTGGCCATATGATATCTACCATAACCTAAAAGCATGGCCTCCAATGTACGAAGGTTTCTTGAGCACTTCCCAAATATTCTAATTTCTAAAATAGTTTTTGACTATACCTTTATGTAAGGTGTCATTGTGACGTCTTTCTGATTGGTATATATTTGTATCCAAACTCACAAAGACATATGTGTTGTTGTATTTTGCACGACAAATGTATTAATAAAGTTGTAGTTATTTACGTACCATGTATTTGGCGATTCGAGAATGGGTTGGATGGAATGAACCTATTTTGGGGGCGCCAGTTTGGTATCGAGCTTAGGGATATGATCTCTGGCGGAGATCGGGATTAGAACTAGGAGGGGAGAGATGAGTAAATCCTTCGCTAGTGTGTCCTACCTAAGCTTATTTGTTGGTCAGTCATAATATTGGGATATTATGTGATATGTTAATTTATTCAATTAACCCTTGTTTTGAAGCTGTATTCTAGAATGATATCTGAATTATAGGAGATGAGCAATGGAGAAATTATGAGGACAAGAAAGATGGAATCTGAAATGAAAGTAAGGTATTCTCAACTTTTTGAAATACCAGGTACGTCAATTTCGGGGACGAAATTTCATAAGGAGGAGAGATTGTAAGACCCCGGATTTAATGAAATAAAAGTATTCAATTTTTCTTATAATTATTATTTAGTAAATGGTTAAATTGATAAAAGTTTAAAGTTATGGGTGAAATATGCAAATTTTACAAAATATGCAAGTGGCTATAAAATATTTATTGTTGTCGGAGAATATTCATTTGGTCGTGGAATATTTTTTTTGTCGGGAATATCAGTACGACGACGCAGCCTTGTGTGGGCCCCATAACAGAAAGCGATTGGATGAAGAAAATGACAAATATAAGTTGTTTATAAATAATCAAGATAGTTATTACTGAATTATCTTTGTTGGAATACCCGGTGGTTAAAACACACTAATACGCGTTGTTGAACAAGAAGATTTCAGATTGCACCAATTATTGATTCTTACGTAAGAAGTCACTACTCAATAATTGTTACAGTAATTACTATTCAATATTACATTTTATTGATTCAATAATTGCTGCGTTAATATTTTATATTACTGTTGTTTTAAGAATTGTCATTACACAGTATTTTCCATTATCGGAGCAATAATTCATATTATCTAAATAATATTATTAGAAAACATTATTGGCAATGTCTAGAAAGTTCTTTCTAAGGAGAGGTTTCGTCACCTAATTGCGCGCCAGTAAGGAGAAATCTTTATTGGAAAGCCTCCTCTTTCCTAGGAACTGCCTGGTTGTCAATATTGTGATTCTGTAATATTATTTGTGAATAATTGATTATTGATTCATATGATGAGGAAAATATTGATTTTATGTGGATATAGATGGAGAAAATTTTTAATTTGACAATCGTTGAAAATTAAAATTTTATCTTTTTCTGATAAAATAATTCATTTAAATATATTATTATATTTTAATAATATAATAATAATGCTATTTTTACTATGAATGTGGGATATATGAGTATATGTGGAGAAGGAGTATTTTTGTTACCAAAAATATTTAAAGCATGTTTTATGTGTCGGTGGACCCCATTTCTTGACTGAAATTTGATTATAGCGTAAAATCGCCTCGTTGCGGATTTTTGGCCAATTTTTGTTTGGAATTTGGAAAAACTTTCTTCTGCAAAGTTGTAGAAAATTGAATTTCCTATAAAATTCACGAGATTCAAATTTTCTGACAAAAGGGCTATTTATTATGAATTATTGAAGTTCCGGAATATTGGGTCTGAATTAATTTTATTACAAAAAATTGCTAAAAACATGTTTCTCATGTTAGTTAGCCCCATAAGTGTACTTTTGCATGTGAGAATTGCTGGAATCTGAATTCAAAGGAGGCGTATGACTTTGGTTATTAATAATAATATTTTATTAAATTTTCTGCTTTGGTGTTCTAACCATTTTCCTATAAATATAGGTGCTTAGGTTAGAATTGAAAATCATACCGTAAACTCAAGTTTTTTCTATTTCTCTCTATATTATCGAGTGTATTCTTGTGAGTATTTTGATATCTTGAGTGTTGCTATATCTACGGTGCAAGTTCGATTCGTTGCGTTATTCTAGTTTAAGATCGCTTCTTTGAGGTAAGGGATAGTAAAGGATTGTAAGTGGTTATTATGTTTTTCAATTTTGAAATTTTTCGAACCTTCAAAATTCTGGAAAACCTTGAAATGATATTTTGATGAGTTTTGTAGATTGTGTCCAAAATGGCGATTTTTGGATGTATAGATTAGGAGTTATGGATTTTATGAGAAAAGACTATTTTAAAAGTAACCACTTATAACTCCTTGTGATTAACTCCAAAAGTGATGAAATTTTATTGGGAGTACATCTATATAATATCAGTATACCGTGTAAATTTCAGAATTTTGGATAAAAGTATAATTTATGATAAATGTTTAAATATTCAATGGTTTTGGCCATATGAAAAATAGTAAATGAATTTTTAAAATTTCGACAAAAAAATATATGTTCAATATGGGACTATGTTATGCTAAATCCTTAAAAGAAATATTTTGGAACCGATTTGGTATTTTTCATGAAAATGTTCTAGTTATGAGTAAATGAATTAAATATGTTATGTGAAGTAAGAAAATTGGAAAATATGATTTATTGGCTTGAAAATCATATATGAGGTATATGCTGATTTTTATGAGGGTTTTGCTTAATGATGGTGAAATCTTATGAGTTTGGCATTTTAGATGATTAAATGCATTAATTATTAAAGTGTAAATAATTGGATTAAATTATTTATAAGTTTAAAAATGATTAAAATATTATTATAATATTAATAATATTAGATTATGAGATTTCTAAGTGATTTATAACATTTGGATTAAGGTGTTATAAATATGGATATGAATTTTATTATGAAACTTTATCTTTTCGTGTCGGGTTACTTATGCACGATATCTGATTGACTATGCATTTAATATGGGTACTATTCACGACAAATTGGTTTCTTCTCCGACCAAATTATCGTTGATTTATGAATCTTAATCTTGAAATTAAAACCATGTTTTGATTATATTGTTTTATATAACATTCTTATAACCCTAATGATGATATTTCTCTTTGACTTGAGTGTAAAGATGGGTAGATTATTGGTATGATCGTGACTATAGGTTCTCTTTGGCCGAAGAGTGCAAAAGTTGAATTGTTGACCGGTATGATCATGACCATTGAATTTACAATTGAATATTTTTAGCTTAAGTGCAAAAGGTGAATTGATCAACATGGTTATAATTATTGTTATATAACTTCCGAAATGATTATGTATTTCTTTGATATATGAATATCTTTCGCTCGTGAGTGCAAAGATGACTTGTTGATGAATATCTTAGCTTTGTAGTGCAAAGATGAATTATTGATGAATATTTTTTGCTCGTAATGCAAGAGATGACTGTTGTTGAATATCTTTGCTTTGAAGTGCAAAAGATGAATTATTGATGAATATCTTTGGCTCGTAATGCAAAGATGACTGTTGTTGAATATCTTTAGCTTTGTAGTGTAAAGATGAACTGCTGTTGATGAATATCTTTGGTCGTGGTGCAAAGATGAATTTATTAGTATGATTATGAACATGAAGCGTGATTTGGTATAACCATGATCTTTGATGTTTCGGTAAAGACAAGTGATAAAAATTATCTTTGTCTTGGATGAGGAAAGGAATTTATAACTACAATTACGATTATGAAGTTATACACGTGATTGTGGGATGAATTGTTGATTGATGTTACAGGATAAAACATTGTTGGTGGACTTTTAACATGGAGAAAATAATAGATTTTATGGTCTATTTGACTCTTCTAATGGATCGCTCGTTCCACGCAACTATGGTTGAAAAGTTTTATCATCTACCATATGTTCTAAATCTCTGATTTATTACTGATGAAGACTATTGATAATTTATTTATCTTTAGTCATAATATTCTTTACTGAGCTAGTTGTGCTCACCCTTTTGTTTCACAATTCCTTTCAGGTAATAAATGTGACGCCCCCAAAATTAGGTATACATCACCCATCTTGGGTCGCCACTTACATGGTACATAAATTCAAATACAACTTATTAATATAACTCGCCGTGTGGGGTGTAATACGACATAAACCGTGAGATTGAATACAAATATTGTCTACTAGATATTATACAAACTCAAAAGGAGTCCTCATTACAACTATTATCACACTATTTCACGTAATAGTGAGGACTACTAATGCTATCCTCCGGACCATTACTTCGCTCCCCGACTCGTCTCGCCTATGTTCTCATTTTCAAGAGAAAAAATGAAAGAAAGGGTGAGCTCAACTAGCCCAAGAAGAAATATTATGACTAAGATAATGCGTAATAAATTATCATTAGCTTCAACAATGTTAAACCGATAAAATACAATAGACAAACCGGTTTAACTGCAGTTTGAATAAGCAATCCATTAAAAGAGTCAAGTAGAAAATAAAGTCTACTATCTTTTAGGTTTTAAAAGGTTTTCATCAATTTTTATCACCGAGACTCATTTTAATAAATAAACCACCACATCTAATTATCCCCGCACTACACTGGCCAAGGATTTTCATCAAATTATCAATGGTCATGACTATACCGAATCACCCCGGGTCATAATCATACAAAAACTATCCATCATCGCATTACAGTGCCACAATCGAGGACTTTTTTGTCACATCATTTATATCAAGTCATAATTATACCGAATGATCCTCGGTCATAATCATACTAAGTTCATCTATGCACGTAAGCCAAAGATAACATAATATAACATGAGGATGATGACAATGACATAATAATTCAATAAAACAAGTTTAAGAATTATTTAATCCATGAATTATTAACGCCCAAATTGTCAACACGATATCGCTTTAGAGAGTAAAATTCAAGAATGATCAAGAATATTTCCATGAAAAGATATGGATGAAACGCAAATATCAAGGATATTCTACTAATTTCATGGAGTATAAGTCAAAGTTTTAACCAACCGGGTATAATAAAGAATGGAATAACAAAAGAAATCACCATGCATGCAGATTGCAGATAGAAAAGTTATTCCAATGAATAATAATAACGGAACTGTGTCGTGAAATTCACAACCGCATGTGATGTTCCAATGTAATAATAAAGATGGAACCAGATCCTGTAAAACACACGATAGGATATTCCAAATGAATGATAAAAGCGGAACCAGTCCATGTGTAAAACACATGCATGTGATGTTCCAATGTAATAATAATAAAGATTTTAACCCGAAGTCGGTAAAAAACACATGCATGTGATGTTCCAATGTAATAATAGAAGAATGTCACCAAGTATAGGGTAAAATCACAGATACAAAAGTTATTCCAATGTAATAATAAGCAATGGAATAACATAAGGATTTCACCAAGTATAGGTATACGCACAGATACAAAAGTTATGTATAGGGTATGCCACTTTTACAAAGTTATTCCAATGTAATAATAATGAATGGAATAATGTAAGTTCTCTTCAAGAAGAAAGAATAACACCCCTTACGTACAATAAATAAACTCACCGTAAAAAGAACCTGAATATAGAAGAAGTGAAGTAGGTAATACTCTTCTTCTTTCTATAATTTTCTCTATAGCTTCTCTCTATAATTTCTCTCTCAGAGTTTCAATGAATTCGTAAGAAAATAATGAAGGAATGAGCTTCTATTTATAGGAAAATGGAATGCATAAGAACTAATCCATGAACTCGGTCCAGATTGATTTACTTTAATCTGACGGTCCATATTTAAAGAAAAATCTTTTAAATAAAATATAATATATTCTATTTATATAAAAACATTTTACTATGCAAACACTATGCAATACTATGCAAAACACTATGCAACACTATGCAACATATGCAAATAAAATAATATATTCTATTTATGTAATAACTTTAATAAAGTATTCTATTTTATATAAAAGATGTTTCTATTTTATTACGTTAATAATAATTAATAAAATAAAACGTCATTATCGCTATAATAATTCATATTATTAATCGACAATAATGGAATCAAACCGAGTGACTTCTCACATAAGCATCAATAATCAATACCGTGTGCTACTACGCAACCACACGTGATTCGTATTTTTTACTACCGAAAGTAGTTCAACAAGATCAACGGTAAAACTTCCGTCGTTATTTCAATAAAATATTTTTGTCGTTTTTCAATCCCGACAATAATTCTATCAGGGTCCACCAATGATTGAGTCATTGTATTTAATATTCCCTCGCTAAACCGAATATTCCCCACCAATCGAATATAATATAACCACTTGCATACTTTTGCAAAATTTATAAATACTACCCACAACTATAATATTATCTCAAATTCACACCATAATATTAAAAATTATTTCGACAAAATTTAAATCTTTATTCGATAAAATCGGGGTCTCACAATCTCCCTCCTTATGGAATTTCGCCTCGAAATTAGGTACGACGCACTGGTATGATAAAGAGGTGAGGATACCTTGAATACCTTTATCGTTGAAAACATTAAATTCATTTTTGCAATCCTACCAAAGATATTCATTAACAATTCATCTTTTGCACTATGTGCCAAAGATATACAAATCAGTAAAACCAATAATAATTGAAACTCGACTTAATAGTATCACAACCACGAATTATCCATGCACCATCGCCAAGGATATTCATGTTTTCAATTACGGCCATGATTATACCGAATAATCCGTGGTCATAATCATACCAAGTCTATCAATGCACTACTACCAAAGATGACTTTTACCACATCCATGAATTAATATTTCATTCACGAGACTCATTTCAATAATTAATCCACATCATCGAATTATCCCCGCACTACGTGCCAAGGATATTCATTAGATATCACGACCACGAATTATCCATGCACTACTACCAAAGATAATCGTGTATTTATTAGTATCACGACCACAAATTATCCATGCACTACTACCAAAGATAATCGTGTATTCATTAGTATCACGACCACAAATTATCCATGCACTACTACCAAAGATAATTGTGTATTCATTAGT